>CM042258.1:5122213-5722213 GCA_023566225.1 Romanogobio albipinnatus
ACGCCTCACGAGCAGCGGGACTTTTATTATGACTTATACTACGGGGCCGTTGAATGCTTGAATCTGATTGGCTGATGAACGTTCTGAGGTGTGCAATTATTTTCTGGGAGACGCACAGCGAACGTAGTTCCAGGCAGCTCTTGACCGCATTACAGATCCATATCACTTCGCATAGTTAACTGTAATAACGGAAATTACAAGACTAAAAAACAACAATATGACAGACGATTTTCCTAAAGTAAATCTTAATATTTACGGTGAATATAAAACGTTCAACAACTGGGCGGCAGCAGTATTAGACAGTCCAGATGAAAACCAACAAACGGAGGCGGACATCAAAGGCAAGCTTTTTTGTCTCATTACTGAAATCACACATGCTCGCACACGCACTACAGTTTGCACTAAAGGTGTCAGCGCTGCCCTGATGATTTGATCAGTTAGCGGCTACACGTGACATTTTTTCACTAGCGAGGTAATAACAGCGCTGTTTAGAGACGCACAGAGGCAGCCTAATTCACACAAGCACACTCTCTCTCTCTCTCTCTCTCTCTCTCTCGCTCTCTTTCTAATAACTTTATTAATAACTGCAGTAGAATGCTATCAAAGGCTCAAGCCTTTGTTAACAGCTTTAAAATGACGTTTCGGAACTAGCAAAAGAGCCGTTGGATGAGACGCGGAAGAAATAGTCCTACTCACAATAGCGATTTAAGTACAAAACCCGGACGAATCCCTTTAAATATATCATCGGATCGATGTCTTGAGGTGTGGTAACCGTAGTATAAGCGGAATAATTGACTCCGGGGCGTTCAATTATTAGAATTATAATGCACACCCGAGGTGTAACGGGTGTAGCTTACACAGTCGCCGGCGCCATCTCCACTTTTCCGGTCATGAGTATGAGGTAACGCAGCTCTGTTGATCATATTAGACACATCTGAGTGTGTTGATGATGTGATGACGTTACTCTGTGTGTTCTCTCAGCGGCTGCTATGACACTTGTTCACACTGCAGTGAGAGTAAAGCGTTTCTGCAGAATAAAACCAGAAACCGAGGGGAAATATGATGTCATCGACAGGCCACGCCCTCACACGTCCCAGTTCCTCGGGTAAAATAGCAATTTCTCACGATTTACAAATAGTTGTAAACATTTGGGATATTGTACGCCTGAAAATAGTCCCCAGCACGCTCTCTGTGTAAGCAGGTTGTCACGTTGGTTATGTTGATGGAAGTTAGCCTATTTTCAGGCGCTGCGTAATATTACGCCACTGCACTCATGGTACGGCTCAAAGTTCCTTGATTATTATGCAGGAATGAGAGTATAGTTCCTAGCCATATACAACTTTTCATTTTCCGTTGGTCTTAGTACACAATGTAATTATACACATCACAACATGTAAATAGGAAAATATTGGCGTTATTTTGTCACTTATTGAGCAGTAGGCTAGCTGGAGCCATGTACCTCCAGTCTTTGTGCTAAGCTAGGCTAGCGGTTGGTACGTCAGACAGAGTTATGGCACAGAGATGAGAATGGTATGGACTTATCTAACTCTGGGGGATACGGGGAATAAGATAAAGTCCCAAAAAGTCGGCGTGTTCCTTTAAACTGACCTTACGGGGCTGTTGAATGCTTGATTCTGATTGGTTGACGAACGTTCCATATCACTCTGCCAAAGTATTTCAGTTATTTTAAAGATCCTACAACAGCAAAAGAACCAAAACCTAAGGCGACACTGACCAAGCAAAGAAATATAGTACACAATAGGACAAAAACGAAAAAATTATGTTTTATTATATACAAAAAGCACTTACTCTCTTTCTCCCGCTCTCTCTGCTCTCCCGCTCAAACGCACACACATACAGTAGGGGAGAGCCGGGCACAACCTATCGCTTTTTGACTTTCTCAGTTTGTGTAAATCCACTTGGGGTTAAGAGTATTTATTGTTTCCCACATTAATTGCACACATGTCTAGTACAATTATGTGGTTTTGTTTCATTAATACAGTGTATACTATTTTCTTGATTTACCCCGAAAGAATGGAAGTGAAATGTGACAACATGCCCCGTAGGTGGGGTACATTGTAACATGACCAAATAACAGCTTAAAATGTTACCTGATATAATCAAAAAAATATACAAGACAAACTAAAATATTTTGTCAACAAAATACAATTATTAACTTTTTAAACTAATGGCATTTTTTAATCATTAAATTTTTTTGAGTTTGACTACAAACACATCGCTAAATACAGCTATACAGCATAGTTCAAAACATAATAATAATTAATAATTTCTGAACATTAACTCTCAGACATTATTTACCCTTTTCTCATGGTTTCTCAAAAGAATTCATAAAAGTATAGAATATAATGGCATATTTCTAATAGGGGCTCATTGTAACGCAGTGCTACAACACACCCCATCTGCACAACTGGGATTTAAATCGCGACTCATGTCTTCTGCCGTTAGATCAGCATTTAAGAACGTTAAATAATAGATATAAGATTAAAATATCATCGGATTTGTCTTGTTTTAAATAAACACAAAAAACAGATGAAAACTAAACTTAAGTTAAAAATTTGCTATGTTTAAATACATGTTCACTGAAATACATGTTCAGTAATAATTTTGGCACTATGTTTTCTCTAAATAATGTTGATATGGCAACTAGTAAATACACTAAGTTCCGTCATTCTGGCTCGTGTGGAAAGGGTAAAAACATGCGTGTTACAACTAACCCTGCGTTAGGTTGTACCCCACGCTCCCCTACGGACACACACTCGCACAGAAACATGTTGTCAGTGTGGCTCTGACGATTTTATCAGTAAAATAGTTTAGCAATTTAAATGCTATATGACATTTCTCACTAGCGAGGTAATAACGCCACTGTTCTTACAGTTTTATATTAGTAGAAGCTGCTGCCGAAACACTGTTGAAAGAGACGCACAGACTGAGGTAATTCACATACACGCTTCTCTCTCTCTCATAACTCACTGCATTAATAAATGCATTAGCCTGCTATCAGGTCTCAAGTCTCCGTTACTCTAAAATGACGTTTTGGCATTAGCAACAGAGGCGTGGGATGAAATTAGTCCTGCACACAAGAGCCTTTTAAGGACAAAAACCTGACAAACGTATTGAAATAAATCCTCTAAACAATGTTTTGAGGTGTGGGAACCGTAGTATAAGTGGAATTATTGACTCCGGGCCTTTGAATGATTGAAAAACACAGTGTAACGGCCACTGCACGATTACCACTTGGGGTGTGGATTATTTGCTAATAATTAACGGAGTGTCTATTTACACCATGTGCAAATAGTGTGCCTTGTTGGCAAGTGCTATTGCATTGCGAATACACTTAAGCCTTAAGTGTAAGGCTTAAGGATCTTGGTTTTGACGCGATCATCCCGGGTTCGAATTTTTGCAGAGCTCGCTCTTCTCCCTTTTCCCATCACATATGACATCGGAAAGGCATTTACTTTCAATAAAAATTAAGAAAATGTTCTAAAAATGGAAATAAAGTGCCTAACGAAATGTTTATTAATAATAATAATAATAATAATAATAATAATAATAATAATAATAATAATAATAAGCATTTATTGGGTACACTGTAAAAATAAATCAGGTCTCCAATGGAAAATTTTCTAGTGACTGATCACATCTAATTTTTTTAGTTGGACAAATTGAATTTCTGTTAATTAAATTGCATCAATTCACAGAAATTCAATTTGGCCAAATGAAAAATTTAGATATGATCAGTCACTAGAAAATTTTTCAATTGGAGAGCTGAATTTTTTTTACAGTTAGGGATAGGTATAGGGAGGGCTTTTATTATCCCATTAAAGGGATAGTTCACCCAAAAATGAAAATTCTGTCATCATTTACTCACCCTCAAGTTGTTCCAAACCTGTATGAGTTTCCTTGTTCTACTGAACACAAAAGAAGATCTTTAGAAGAATGTTTGTATCCAAGCAGATAGAGCAACCATTGACTACCATAGTAGGGAAAAAATACTATGGTAGTCAGTAGTTGCTCTATCTGCTTGGTTACAAACATTCTTCTAAAGATCTTCTTTGGTGTTCATCAGAACAAAAAAACTCATACAGGTTTGGAACAACTTGAGGATGAGTAAATGTGTCACGGTTCATAAATCCATGTCTCTTTCTCGTCTCATGTGCTTTTGTTATGTGTGTGTGTGTGTGCTGATTGTGTGGGCGTGCCCACTCATTGGATCATCAGCCATCCGGCTCATCAGTCCCGACACCAGCTGCAGCTCATCATTATCAACCTATATAGACTCATCATTTTCTCATCTCTTTGTCAGATCGTTGTTTGTGGGTCTCCGGTGTGTTTGTTCCAGTCTGCGTCTGAGTCTTGTGCCTTCCTTGTTCCTGTCCGTGTTCCCGTGGTTCTGGATTCATCGTCACCTGTTCATCGCACTCTGCACTCCATTCACCGTCGTCATCTGGCCATCGGAGTCCCTGCGCCGCTAGCCTGCTCTTTATTGACTTTCTTTGTGTACATTATCTATTCTTCATTAAAAGAGTTAACTTGCATTTGCTTCCGTCTCTGTTCCGTGACAGAACGATCTGACCATTAATTATGGAAGCAGCGAGTGACTCGTCACTATCCCTGGAGGCATTCATGAACCACAGCATACTTTGAATGGATAACCAGGAGAATAATCTCAACGATACAGCTCGCGCTGTTCAGGCATTAGTTGCGCAGGTGTCCGGGCTCAACCAGCAGATCCAACTTCTGCTAGCACCCACTGCGCCACCCGCACCGCCGATTCCCCCACCACCTTCAGCGGACCCCTCTCAGTCGGAGCCCCGCCTACCGGTTCCTGAGGCATATTCAGGTGAACCCAACTACTGTCGAGCTTTTCTTACTCGATGTGTTATGCATTTTTCTCTTCAACCCAGGACATTTCATGAGGAGCGAACCAAGGTCGCCTTTGTCCTGACGCTGCTGACTGGGAGAGCGGCGCTTTGGGGAACGGCGGTGTGGGAGAATCAGGACGAATGCTGCTCCTCGTTTCAGATGCTCGCCGCCGAAATGAAGCGAGTGTTCGACCGGGCTGCCGCTGGAAGAGAGGCAGCCAGAGTGTTGGCGGATCTGCGACAAGGAGAGAGGTCGGTAGCAGACTTCTCGATCGAGTTTCGGACCTTAGCGACGGAGAGTCAATGGAACGAGGAGGCGCAGTGGGACATGTTCCTGCATGGGCTGGCTGACCGGCTGACCGGAGATCCCTGGGCCTTTGCATGTACTGTGGGGGGACTGGACACTTTGCTTACAACTGTCCGTTAAAAGGTCCAGCCCGATAGTAAGTATGAGGCTACTATCGGGTGGGATTTCCGCCGAGAAGACCTCATCCACATCTACCCTCCTCCCGGTAAAACTTCGATGGTCAGCTCATCTCCACGATTGTCGTGCACTGCTGGATTCTGGGGCTGAAGGTAATTTCATGGACCATCAATTTGCACTCAAACTTCACGTTCCCCTCAAAACACTCACACACAGGATTGCAGTGCACGCTCTTAACGGTCAAGAACTACCCACCATTTCACTGGCCACTGAAGACATCACCCTCATCACATCCGGCAACCGCATAGAGACCATCTCCTTTTACATCCTGGACACTCCCCTTGCACCCATTGTTCTTGGTTCACCCCTGGCTCACCCGTCACAACCCTAGAGTGGACTGGCAGCAGAAATCTGTGTTGGCGTGGAGCAGTCATTGTCATAAGTCTTGTCTTGTGTCTGCTTGTTCGTCTGTTTCTGTTCCTGTGTTTCAGGAAGAGGCAGTGGATTTATCTAACGTGCCTGCAGAGTACCTGGACCTGAAGGAGGTGTTCAGTAAGTCTCGAGCTGCTTCTCTTCCCCCGCATCGTCCCTATGACTGTGCCATAGACTTATTGCCAGGTACGTCTCTGCCTAAGGGCAAGTTATATTCTCTCTCTGTCCCAGAGAGAGAGGCCATGGAGAAATACATTTCTGATTCTCTAACAACGGGGTTCATCCGCCCTTCCTCTTCTCCAGCAGGGGCGGGGTTCTTTTTTGTGGGGAAGAAGGATGGATCCCTGCGACCTTGTATTGATTACCGAGGGCTGAACAACATCACGGTCAAGAATACTTATCCTTTGCCGTTGATGTCTTCAGCCTTCGAGAGGTTACAGGGAGTGTCTATCTTCACGAAATTGGATTTACGCAATGCTTATCATTTGGTTCGCATCAGGGAGGGGGATGAATGGAAGACCGCTTTTAACATCCCTAGGGGACACTTTGAATATTTGGTCATGCCTTTCGAAACTGTCCAACTCCCCAGCGGTCTTCCAGGCACTTGTCAACGACGTACTGCGAGACATGGTTGATCAGTTCATATATGTCTACCTGGATGACATATAGATTTTTTCTTAAAAAATCTATATGTAGCATGTCCGACAAGTGCTTCAGAGGTTGTTAGAGAATGGGCTTTTTGTCAATCGCATCGTTTGTCTCCTGCCAAACGTAATTATGACATTGGCAACAGAGAGTTGTTGGCAGACAAATTAGCATTGGAGGAATGGCGTCACTGGTTAGAAGGGTCAGGGGTACCTTTTATCGTCTGGACCGATCACAAGAACTTGGAATACATTCAAACTGCCAAAAGATTAAATTCCAGGCAAGCTCGGTGGGCTCTTTTTTTTCAGTCATTTTGATTTTACTCTATCGTACCACCCGGGTTCCAAAAAAATCAAACCCGACTCTTTATCACGTATTTTTGAACGTTCCGAACGCCGGCTACTCCTGAGTGCATTTTACCAGAGTCTCTATTAATCTCTACACTCACATGGGAGATCGAATCGAAGGTCAAGAAGGCCTTAGAAGGGGTAACGCCCTCGGCCCGTTGCCCACCGAACCGTTTATTCGTGCCTGAGGAATTACGGTCCAGCGTTATTCAGTGGGGACATTGTTCCAATGTGGCTTGCCATCCAGGAGTTAATCACACTAAATTTCTAGTCAAGCAACGATTCTGGTGGCCTCTTATGGCTCGTGACGTTCCCAGTTTTGTCTTGGCTTGCTCAGTTTGTGCCACGGGTAAGACTTCCAATCGACCTCCAGATGGGTTACTTCAACCGCTGCCGGTTCCTTCAAGACCCTGGTCCCATATCGCTCTAGATTTTATCACCGCCCTCCCACCCTCTCAGGGTCACACGGTAGTTTTGACCGTGGTGCACCGGCAGCCCATTTCATTCCCTTTCCCAAATTACCCTCAACCAAGGAGACAGCGTTGATTGTCTTTTATCACGTCTTTCGGTTACATGGCCTCCCGACAGATGTAGTTTCTGACAGAGGACCAAATTTTGTCCAAATTTTGGCGAGAGTTTTGTAAATTTCTGTGGGCGACTGTCAGTCTGTCCTCAGGGTTCCACCCCCAGAGCAATGGTCAAACTGAGCGAGCCAATCAGGATCTGGAGAGAACGTTACGATGTTTAGTGGCCAAGAATCCTTCCTCGTGGAGTCAACAACTGTCTATGGTGGAGTACGCCCACAACACGTTGCCAGTGTCATCGACGGGCCTATCACCGTTTGAGTGTAGTGTAGGTTACCAGCCACCTATTTTTCCTAGTCTGGAATCTGAAGTCGTGGTCCCCTCCGCTCACGACTTCGTCCAGAGGTGTAGGGTGTAGGATTACCCCCTTGGGTTTCACCGTCCACACGACAACACTGCAACTGGAGTTTCTAAAAATATTCACCCTGGCAGGAGTTTTAAAAAAAGTTTGGTTTCAGGGACCAGATACTGCGTTTACGTGTGGACGAACGGCCGTGTTCGTGTGGACAGAGCCTAAGGCTGCATTCATTTAATAATTTTGATAAATATAATAATTTACATTATGTTTTTATTGCATCCTGTTAATGTACAACAAAACTGAGGTGCAAATAGTATTTATCTGTCAAAATAAAGTATAAATTGCATATAATTACTATTTACACGTATTGCAAAGAACTACTACTTTAACATGGTGTAAATAGAATATATCACTATAGTGTAAATATCATCAATGGCTAAGAAAATATGTTATTTGCACTTAGTGTAAATAGCCACTGCCAATATTTAAACGGTCTGGAGTCAATTATTCCTTACAAAATTATATACAAATTTACATCAAATGTTATATATTTAATATATATTAAAATGTAATTAATTCCTGTAATGCTCTGCTATTCAAAACGTTTTGTTAAGTAAGATTTTATT
Organism: Romanogobio albipinnatus; assembly: GCA_023566225.1. NCBI lineage: Eukaryota > Metazoa > Chordata > Actinopteri > Cypriniformes > Gobionidae > Romanogobio > Romanogobio albipinnatus. Next base: position 5,130,453 of record CM042258.1, read on the forward strand.
TTATTTAAAGAAATGAATTCTTGTATTAAAATAAGGAGACATTACAATGAGACATTTACACAATATTTTTTTTTCAACTTTCTATTCATCAAATAATCTTGAAAAAATGTATCACCATTTCCACAATAAATATGAAACTGTTTTCAACATTGATAATAAATCCTCATATCAGAATGATTTGTGAAGGATCATGTGACACTGAAGACTGGAGTAATGATGATAAATTCAGCTTTGATCACAAGAATGATTACATTTTACTATATATTCACATAGAAAAGTTATTTTAGTTTTTAATAATTGTCAAAATATTCCCTTTTTTACTGTATTTTTTTAATGAAATAAATACAGCCTTTGTGAGCATATAGACTTTGAACATTTTCTGTTTTGTGAAACATACCTTTCTGTAAATTAAATGGTTTGATTGCTATACATTTTTAAAAATACAGTCTAAACAGTTTTTGCCATCACTGTGTTGTTTCTGAGAGGGGAACGACTTCTCAGAGCAGGCGGATCAATAACTGCATCAGACTCGACATATACACCCGATGTGTGTGAAATGAAGTCTCAGATGTTCACAGAGGATACAGTGAAGGTGGAGGTTCTGCAAGGACAAAGACCAGCCGTTTGGGGTCACATCAAGTCAGCTTTGGGGTAAAACATTAGATTAAGCTGAGTAAAGACACGCTGTCCGGAAGAAGTCGATAACTGTGTCAGTACTGGTTTGAGAGCCACGGCCAGACAGATAGCATCACAAGGGCATGTGATTTTTACATGATACGGTTGTCATGGCAGCGGCCTAGATCACACTAAGAGAGCGGAGCGGAGAGCTAGAGGAAAAAAGACGATTAAGACGAAGAAAGAAAAAAAAAACATTCTGGCTACTGACAGCATTATGTATAACAGATAAAACATCTGATTCTGAATGCCTGTGCAAAAGTTACAATGCCAGGAGGTTGCTATGTGGTTGCTAGGCATTCTGAGAGGTAGTTAGTTCGTTGCTATGCAGTTGCTAGGTGGGGATATTATGTGTTCTCTCACCCATTTGATAATCTTTTCTACCCAAATCCTGGGTTGAGCCTTTTGGGTATTTTTTTTTTCCGGTGTTTGGGTAGTTTTTGTGTTACCCAGATGGTAAACGTGGTACCCATGGGTCAGACGTAACAACCCAGGGGTTGAGTAATTTATTGTCAAATCAAGTCAAGTCAAGTCAACTTTATTTATATAGCGCTTTTAACAAAGCAGATTGTTTCAAAGCAGCTTTACAGTGTTAAAAAGGAAAATAATGCAGCCTAATTTTATTCAGCCGTATAGCCATTCTGGAGAAAATGGTGATGTCATCAGTTCATTTCAATTATCATACAGTGGCAGTGTGGGCTTTAGATCAGTAATTAGATCAGTAATTTAGTTTATATGGTTAATTTATTTTAATAATTAGATTTATTTTAATGTTTAGTTGAAAAATGTTGAAATTTAGTGTCCTCAACTGAGCACGCCAAGCCAGAGGCAACAGTGGCAAGGAAACCAAAACCCCATCAGGAGACCTAATGGAGAAAAATAAACCTTGGGAGAAACCAGGCTCAGTCGGGGTGCCAGTTCTCCTCTGGCCAATTGACAAACAGCGTATTATTATTATTATTATTATTATTCTGGCAACTTTACAGGTCAGAGGTCATAATAGATCGGAATATTCGAAGGACCGGAGGCAACACTCCGGAGACGGGTTTATGGAGGATGCCGTGTCGATGAGGCAGTTTTAGGGGGAGTCTAATCACGGTCTCTGCAGACACTTCAGGGTCATGCGTTGGTCTTCTCCGGGCGCAGGTCCACCATCTGATCTGGATACGGCCCGGATCCGACTGACTGCAGTAAACCTCGGGATAAAACAGAGAGACTATCATTAGCGTAGATGCCATTCTTCTAATGATGTAACGAGTACATCAGGTGTTATAGGAAGTGTTCCCGGTTCCGGCTGACCTAGTTAATGCAGCCTAACAATCATTTCATTGAAAAAGTGTTTTATGTGTATGCCACAGTAAAGAGATGTGTTTTTAGTCTAGATCTAAACTCACAGAGTGTGTCTGCTTCCCGAACAATGCTAGGAAGACTGTTCCGGAGTTTAGGAGCTAAATAGGAAAAGGATCGACCGCCTGCAGTTGATTTGGATATTCTCTGTATTATCAACTGACCAGAGTTTAGAGATCGCAGTAGACGTGATGGAGTATAATGTGTTAAGAGTTTGCTCAATTATTGGGGAGCTAAACCATTTAGTGCTTTGTAAGTAATAAGCAAGATTTTAAAATGTAAGCGATGTTTAATAGGCAGCCAGTGCAATGTTGGCAGAACTGTGCTAATATGGTCATACTTCCTGGTTCTAGTAAGAACTCGAGCTGCTGCGTTTTGGACCAGCTGGAGTTTATTTATTAAGCGAGGGCAACCACCCAGTAGAGCATTACAATAATCTAACCTTGAGGCCATTCGTGCCATTCGCAGGCTTTTTGCAACCTCTTCAGGAGAGAGCAGTGCAGCTCCGTAGTTTATTTAGAGCAAGCAATGTCATAGTTACTTTGTCAGTTAGTAAGTCATGAAATTCAGGTTGATATATATTTATATATTAGTGGTGGGCCGTTATCGGCGTTAACGTGCTGCGTTAACGCGAGACTCTTATCAGGCGATAAAAAAAATATCGCCGTAAATCTATTCTCAAAGTTGGGTTGGGAGCTGGGTCTATACTACGCAAGCTATGATGACTTTCACCTTGATATTTTAGCGCGGATGTACACCTAGCCGAATTGCACTGTAGGGGGCGAGAGAACGAGTCTTCGAACCTGTGTGTGTGCCTACTAGTGCTGTCAAAAATATCCATATTTCGCTATGTATCGATACTGAAATATCTGAAATGATACAATACTCATTTTCTACAGTATGGATATCAGCTGCACTCTCCTCTCCGACTGACAGCGAGTGACACGCACCGCCTCCTCTCATTCAGTCCGGTTAATCCTCTGAACATTGTGAACGGGTGTTCTGCTGGACTTTTGTTAGTATTGGTGTGACCGGTCTGAATTTCGCGCTGGGTTGCTCATAACGTTAATTCTACTAATTCCCGCAGAATTCGCGCTCGCATCTGAAGCGCACACACACATACCGTAATAAAGCCGTCTCTGACATACAAGTGCAAAAATGAGCTCCTTAATGGTCAAATACACTCAAAACGTCTCAATGCCCATCTTGGTGAGTTTTAACGTAAACACAGTCGTAACCAGCTCACAGGAACAGTGTTTGGATATGCGTGCGTCAGGTCTTAAAGGGACAGAAGTTATTTATTATTCAAACTACAAAAAGAGAAACAATCACTTACGAGTACACATATTCTGAATGCCTTTGGCAGAATTCAAATGAGCCATTTTAATCTAGATAAAAAAAATTAATCTATGCCCACCACTAATATATATACACACACACCGATCAGGCATAAAATGATGACCTAATATTGTGTTGGTCCCCCTTTTACTGCCTAAACAGCCCTGACCCGTCGAGGCATGGACTCCACTAGACCCCTGCAGGTGTGCTGTGGTATCTGGCACCAAGATGTTAGCAGCAGATCCTTTAAGTCCTGTAAGTTGCGAGGTGGGGCCTCCATGGATCGGATTTGTTTGTTCAGCTCATCCCACAGATGCTCGATTGGATTGAGATCTAGGGAATTTGGAGGCCAAGTCAACGCCTCAAGCCCGTTGTTGTGCTCCTCAAACCATTCCTGAAGCATTTGTGCTTTGTGGCGGCGCATTATCTGCTGAAAGAGCCACAGCCACCAGGGAATACCGTCTCCATGAGAGGCTGTACATGGTCTCAACAATGCTTAGGTAGGTGGGACGTGTCAAAGTAACATCCACATGGATGGAGGACCCAAGGTTTCCCAGCAGAACATTGCCCAAAGCATCACTGCCTCCGCCGCCACGCCTTCTTCCCATAGTGCACCTGGTGCCATGTGTTCCCCAGGTAAGCCACGCACACACACCCGGCCATCCACGAGATTCATCAGACCAGGCCACCTTCTTCCATTGCTCCGTGGTCCAGTTCTGATGCTCACGTGCCACTGTTGGTGCTTTGGGCAGTGGACAGGGGTCAGCATGGGCACCCTGACTGGTCAGCGGCTGTGCCGCCCCATAAGCAACAAACTGAGATGCTCTGTGTATTCTGACACCTTTCTATCAGAACCAGCTTTAACTTCTTGAGCAGTTTGAGCTCCAGTAGCTCGTCTGTTTGATCAGACCACACGGGCCAGCCTTCGCTCCCCACGTGCATCAATGAGCCTCGGCCGCCCATGACCCTGTCGCCGGTTCTCCACTGTTCCTTCCTTGGAGCACTTTTGATAGAGACTGACCACTGCAGACCGGGAACACCCCACAAGAGCTGCAGTTTTGGAGATGCTCTGACCCAGTCGTCTAGCCATCACAATTTGGCCCTTGTCAAACTCGCTCAAATCTTTACACTCGCCCATTTTTCCTGCTTCTAACACATCAACTCTGAGGATAAAATGTTCACTTGCTGCCTAATATATCCCACCCACTAACAGGTGATGAAGAGATAATCAGTGGGATTCACTTCACCTTCAGTGGTCATAATGTTATGCTGGATCGGTGTGTATATATATATATATATATCATAAATACTACTTTCTGTAGCAACTCCAAGGTCAAGAGTTTGATTCCCAATTAAGGAACACATCCTCATCTAATGTATCTTAAACAAAGAAGCAATAAGACTGGTAAAACATGATTGATGGTTTGATGCATGTAAGAAAACACCCGAATGCACTATAAAAGAGTTTATCAAACGTGTCAATGCAATCCATTCATTCAAAAGTTAAAAGAGAGAGTGTTTCCAGTCATGCCAGTGAAGTCATTTTGAATGGAACTGAGAGCCACCAACCTCAGTCAAAGATCAGCTGTATTATAGTCTTGCAGAAATGAGCAGTGTCAGCCATGGCCTTGACAACAAGCAGTTTCGGTTCCTTTAGCGCCAACCATAGGGAACTGTGCATGTGTTCAACAGTTGATGCCACATCCTGCTTCACACACACAAACACAAGCAGCTTCCTGTCACTGGCAGCACCAGCTGGAGTTCACTGATAGCCTCTTTGTGTGTGCCACACCCTCACACGCGCGTATAATATTCTCTGACAGCAGGTACACATGCATGCATAAAGCACTAACTGGTTTGTCTCCTTCATACTATGCAATATATTCAATATTTGATCAACGGTTTCGGTTCATGATCAGCTGATATATTATGTGCACAAGAGCTGAGTTTAGAAGGAAGTCATTTGCATGTTCTCAGAAAGTTCTCGCAAGGGTTTTCCAGTATTACACTTGTCCAGTGTTTTTTTTTTTTAAATTAATGTTCTCACAACATGCATGCATCATTTATACATTGTTCATGGAAACTTTTTCTCCCATTTAAACAAACTGGACATTTTTGATGGGAACTTATTGGGAACGTTAGCAATGTTTTTGTTTGCTGGTTCTGCCCCATATTCGAGGAACACTTGAATATATAAAACATCTGAAATCTAATAACTTGATTAAAACTGTGGTCACATGCACAGTTTCTATGAGATGACGAGTAGGCTATGACTGAATCATGTAAATATACAAACAAGACTTTCATCTGACGAGGACGGAAATAACAATGCAGGCTATTACAGTCCGCAACCAGAATATCACTGAGAACTGACTTATGCCAGTAAGAAAGCACACAGAAAGCACATGGGCAAAAATTAAACATGCTAGATCATTTGGTCTGTTGTAATACAGTGATCTGCAGGGACATCTAGTGGCCAAACTATAGAACAAGGTCAGAAATAGTTCATCTAATCTGTAATATCCTCCTGGGACCCAAGAATAGACTTTTGTCCACTGTGGTGGACGTTATATTTTAGTGAATTTCTCTGACATCATACATGTCACATGTCACAGTCGGGATGTCCTGTAAAGAGCACATTCGGGGCTTTGCAGGGATACCACATGTTTGGAGGTTTCACCAGGACAACAACTTCTTCTTGGTCTTTAAAAATGGCTGACATTAATGTTTAGCACTCTTATGGAAATATGATCATATTTTTTAATTATAATTTAAATCTGAATAATTTTCAAATTGTTTGTTATAAATCAACATCTCAGGAAAATGTTATGGGGTTTCTAATCAAAATATGACTTTCTGTTACAAAACAGGGCATTGATTTCATAAATGACCGCTGTAGTGGACACCAGGAGTTAAATCATGTTTATCAGGCATTTTGGAGACACAACAAGTGAACAGGGAAAGAAATTACATATCAATATTCCTATGAAATATTAGATATTATTATGAAAATGTTGCCAATTCTTCCTCTCATTATTACACTTCTTTTTTCATTACATGTTGCACCAAGAACACATTAATATGCAAATTAGATGCAGTGAATAGATACATTGTATTGAATGGGAAAATCCAAGTATTGTCATTTTACCCACATATTTCATAAAGTAAAACGGTATATGAATGCATTTCATTATATCTTTCATAACATAGTTCAGAATCATCTTTAAATAGAGTTTGTTTTTAAAAAAACCTGAAACCTAAAAATTGATTGGTGAATTAAAAATAAATCCCATTGTTTTTGCCTATACATGTCATTTAATTTTTTTAACAACTGAGTCCTGCTGTCAACTACAGAGGACATATCATAACATATGAATAAAATATCATTTTTCAAAAATGTTTTTTTTCCATTTGTTTCTTATGCTCTAAACAATGTAATGACATAAAAAAATACTAAATTCAAAAAACTTTTTTTTCTGGGTCCAGGAGGATATTTTTGTTTTAATATATCGAGGCAATGCATCAAGAGAATGCTTTTTTAATTGAAAATTATTTGATTATCTAATACTATTTACATATCTTGTTTATAATGTTACTTGCATCACTGTCATAATTAAATATACTTGACTGCTGTGTTGAATGTGTCGTAAACTCACTATAACGCATATATAACATTATTTAAACGTGTCATCAATTTGTTTTTGCTCAAGTTCAAACGTCAACAAACATGTTTACATGAAGGCTGCTGCATTATTGATTTCTCTCAAAACATATTGTATGATTTAATTTTATGATCGTAAGTAACTATCACCTGCTGTGCAAATGGGGCACAAATGACTGCAACATGAATATTTAATCATTTATGAATAATAAAATGGCCATTAGCAATCTGACATTTTCTTTCTAAACATAAGGGTTGTGCTAAATTCACAACTGAATGGGTGTGAGTTTGATACGTTGGATTAGTAATTGGGTTATGTTGAATTTAATTAACATTGTTTATTTTAGTAAACTTAAGTTTTTTACGTAAGGTTAATTCAATGCCATTTTGGTTAAATCAGGTTAACATTCTTAATTTTGTCCAAAACTATTCAATTTAATTATTCAAAAATTTGTATAAAAAACTAACCAAAACAAGTAATCCAGTTTGATTGATTATTTTTATTTAGTGAAATACTATTTTTACAATATTTACAAAACCGTTGACAAGGCTAGCCAGAAGATGGTTTTGTTACATCCATCCGTGCCCCTAATAGTTATTTTTTATTATGAAAACAACTTTAATTTGTATTAGCAGGTCCTCACCCCAAGCACATGCTCTACACTTCACCACAATGGTAACCTCCAAAAACACTAACATAACACACACTTTTAAATACAAAACATTAAGCATTAAAAAATTCTCTCCATTTTCTCACCTTGTTAAAAATGCATCAAATAGCACTTTATTTAAACATTTACTCTCCAAATTCAGGAAGTGAAAGTCTTGTTTGATTGGGTTTCTTGATTGAAACATGTTATTTCAAAATGAAAACATCAAGTTATGTCAAAGAGTAACGGTTTTAAGTCAGTTTAACATGAATCAATTACATTTGAACCAGAAACCTGATATAATTGTGTTAAACCAAGATGAATTGCTTAAATAACCTTTAACCAAATAACAAAAGGGCATTATCATTGTTAAACACAGCTACAATAAATTCAAGCAACATACAATGAAAAAAAAAAAAATTAATAATGCACACAAAAATATATAAAAGCAAACTTCAAGTCATTTAGGGAGTTTTGAGGCACTCTTCACCTTTTAGTTGCTTTGAAGGGGTGGTAAAATACATTCTTTCGAAGGCTTGACTGTGTTTGTGGGGTGCACTGTAACATGTGTTCATGCTTCGTTTTTAAAAAATTGCATTATTTTTCATATATTTGACCTTTATTCTACACTGCTCTGTCCCTCCTTGTAAAAACGGTCTGATGGTTTCCGGATTCTATGAAGTCCCTCAAAAATATGCAATGGGCTCAGATTGGTTAGCTGGCCATGTGTGTTGTGATTGGCTAACCGCCTAGTGCACGCTTGTCGGAAACGTCACGCCCCTTACCTTTACCGGTAGCCTGTGCTTTGGGTAGTACAATGGCGTCAATAAAACCATACCAATTTGAGCCCGAATCAGACCCAGACAATTTTAGTGAAGATGATCGAGCAGAACCTGTTCAGTCCTCAAGAGTAAAGACTGCGGATCTATAGTGATCGCTACTGAATGGCACTGTTACTTTTGAATTTTTAGAACGATTTGCCAAATATCTGTCGCAAGAACGAACACTAAACATTGGCTTTACTATAGTATCCAAATCAAACACAGAACCATGTTTAGCATGCCTGTAGATAAACAATACATAAAAGCTCTAATCAAAGAATAATGTACACTAATGCCAAGTTCACTGTTGAGATTTAAAAAAGTTTGTAACGTTAGGTGTTTGTTGGATAACGTTAAGTATGAATGAGCATTTAACAAACTGGTTTGCAGAGCCAAATGAGCGTTGTCATCTGTGTACGTCCTTGCTACAACGTACAATTAACAATACGAACTATTACAGGAAAACACATCGACGAAAAATAAATCATACTTACAGGTTGTGGCCCATAAACAGCTTCTGTTTTTAAATCCATCTTTCAGGACAAGCCGTTGTGTGACTCCTGCATTGAACTCGCGAAGATTGTGGAAGCTTTCCTCCGTGAAATGTGCAGCGGGAGCCGCGCGCGCCCGTTGTGCATTCACACACTGGCAGTGTTTGTCTCGCGCAGCTGAACCGCGGCTCATGTATTGCAAATACAGACGAATATTGTCCATTATGTCACATTTTCCGGTCTTCTCCTCCGACCCCTGTCTGTCTCGTGCTTTGATTTATGATGGCCAGCATATATCTGCTGCAAATGCGACCGTGTTCCCCTCTGTCTCATACACACATGCATATAACATGTTGTATGTTAATCGCACTGCAACGCACCCCCGTCCCTAGGAAGGCTGAACAAAGTGGACCTGCAATCCGGATGAAAATAACAGCGTTTCGTCGGCATTGGCAACAACACTCCAGCCTACTAACTATACCACAACAACTATTCCCCGCGGCGATACAAAATGGCCCCCCCCTTATTTCATATTCTTGGAGGAGGGGTTTATGTAAATATTGGGGCTGGTGATGTCAGAGACCCTGGAGGAATGTCTGTAGTCCCTACCGGCCGTTTGCTGTAGTCCTTAGAAATTGATTTCTTTAAAAGCAAATATCTCCCTTTGCTTTAAACATTGATCGTTGTAACTTTGCAGATGTTGTTTATGCTCAAACAGCAACATTACACACTAGCTAAAGTTAGAAAAGTGAAATCGTGGTTTACCACCCCATTATTGGAATTTGAGTGACCGGAAGTGGAATTTACTAAAATCAATTTAAAAAATCTACAAGTGTACACTCTAAAAAAAAAAAGGTTCTATATGGCACCAAAAATGGTTCTTGGCTCGTAATCATAGGGGAACCTTTTTAAGTGCTATATAGCATCAATTTTGGTGCTTCAGAGGTTCTTCAGCGGTTCTTCAGAGGTTCTTCACCGGTTCTTTGACTAAGGTGCTATATAGCACCGCTAACTAAGGTGCTATATAGCACCGCTACCATATACAGAACATGTTAAGATATGGTGCTATATAGCACCAAAAGTGGTTCCTCTATGATTACGACGAAGAACCATTTTTGGTGCCATATAGACCTTTTTTTTTTTAGAGTGTAATGCATTCTGGGAAATTAAGTTTTCTGACATGTGTGGAATGAGGATGCGGCCCACGTCCTGTGTGGAATGATGCACTCCCAACACATATACACTCAATGCCACATGTCAGCCAAGAGCAAAGAAATAAACCAGAACTGGACCTTATCTGAGCCACAACATCTGCATATATTAGTAATATCAGCCTTAATACGTCTGTTAAAGGGATATTTCACCCAAAAATGAAAATTAGCCCATGATTTACTCACCCTCAAGTCATCCTAGGTGTGTATGACATTCTTCTTTCAGACAAATAAAATCAGAGTTATGTTAATAAATGTCCTGGCTCTTCCAAGCTTTATAATGGCAGTGAATGGCTGTTTTTGTTTTGAAGTATGTTAGCAAGTAATAGCTTATAGCACCTTTCATAGACATGGAGGGGTCACAAAGTGCTTTACAAAAACAAAAACAAAACAAAAACAAATAAAACAGCAAGTATACAAATAACATCAGATACCATAGAAACTTAAAGGTGCACTATGTAACATTTTTTCAGTAAAAAATCCAAAAACCACTAGGCCAGTGTTATATATTTTGTTCAGTTGAGTACTTACAATATCCCAAATGTTTCCAACTATTTGTAAATCGTGAGAAATTGCTATATTACCCGAGGAACCGGGACGTGTGAGGGAGTCGCCTGTCGATTGCGTCATATCTGCGTTCCCCTCGGTTTCCGGTTTTATTCTGCAGAAATGCTTTACTCTCACTGCAGTGTGAACAAGTGTCATAGCAGCCGCTGAGAGAACGCACAGAGTAACGTCATAACATCATCAACACACTCAGATGTGTCTAATATGATCAACAGAGCTGCGTTACCTCATACTCATGACCGGAAAAGCAGAAGTGGCGCCGGCGACTGTGTCATAATAAAAGTCCCGCTGCTCGCGAGGCGTGTGTTGCATTCATCTTATTAACAATCGCTCCAGCAGTTCCTCAGCTCCACAACACTCGCTCCTGTTCTGCTTCAGACTACAGTAACGTTAATAATCACATCAACATGATTTTCCTATCCCGATTCTTCTCCACCAGCTGTGAGGTGAAGACCACATTGTCACAATCACCAGTGAGAGTGCCCCTGATTACCACCTGAGGGCACTCCACCCCGGACTCCATCACAAACTACATTACCCATAATTCTTTGCTCGGACTCATCATCACTCATTGTTTGCACCTGTGTCTCATCACCTCATTACCCCATTACCCCCGCCTATATAAACCAATGTCACTCTGTCATTCACTGCAAAGTCTTGTTTGTCTATTCTGCATTTCTGAGCATTCTCCCTGGTTTCATGTCTCTTGGTTTTGGATTTCGTGCCTGTTCCGTGGATTACCCGTTTGCCTGTCTCTCTTGCCTTATTGGACTGATTACATGTTATGACCTCTTGCCTGTTTGTTGACTACGAGTATGGATTACCCTTTAATAAAGCTGCGTTTGGATCTTCTACCCTCTGTCTCAGAGCAGTACGTTACACACATGTCCCAAGAGTCTGCGCTCAAACGTGGTGTCATCAAACTACGCCTTTGTTTTGAAGAGGTGACCTCTAGTGGACGGAAAAGTTACATAGTGCAGCTTTAACAAAAGCCAAACCATATTGTTAATTAAAGGCTTGTCCAAAAGATTGTCTTTAGGTGTTTTTAAAGGATTCTACAGAACCCATAGTTTTCAATGCTAAAGGGAGGGCGTTCCAGAGGCTCGGAGCCACAACACTAAAAGCACGGTCACCTCTCGTCTTAAGACGCGATCTTGGAATAATTAAAAGATCTTGTCCTGAAGACCGACCAGGAGTGTGTGCATGCAACAGATCCTGAATGTAAGAGGTGCATCTATCCATCATATAACTGCTCCACACGGCTCTGGGGGGCTAATAAAGGCCTTCTGAAGTGAAGCCATGTGTTTGTGTAAGAAAAATATCCGTATTTAAAACTTTACAAACTGAATAAATAAAGAAAATATCTTGCTATTAGTGCAAGTAAAAGTTGTGAAATCAGTTTATATTTGATTTTATATATATATACACAGTGTTGGGTGTAACTAGTTACTAAGTAATTAGTTACTGTAATTTAATTACTTTTCTTTTGAAAAAGTGCACTTTATATAGGGTGGCCTTAACTACTATGTACTAACATATTAATTAATCATGTGATACATTGCACTTATTGTTATATACATGTTTTTACATTGTACATTTTTTAAAATACCTGCATGTAATTACATCTGTAACTAATTTCTGTAGTTACATTTGTAATTACACTGTTGACAATTCCCTTACACCTAACCCTACCCTTAAACTGAACCCCACACCACCACACCTGTCCCTAACCCTACCCTTAAACTTACCCATACCACCACACCTGTCCCTAACCCTACCCTTAAACTTACCCATACCACCACACCTGTCCCTAACCCTACCCTTAAACTGACCCATACCCCCACACCTGTCCCTAACCCTACCCTTAAACTGACCCATACCACCACACCTGTCCCTAACCCTACCCTTAAACTGACCCATACCCCCACACCTGTCCCTAACCCTACCCTTAAACTGACCCACACCACCACACCTGTCCCTAACCCTACCCTTAAACTTACCCATACCACCACACCTGTCCCTAACCCTACCCTTAAACTTACCCATACCACCACACCTGTCCGTAACCCTACCCTTAAACTGACCCATACCACCACACCTGTCCCTAACCCTACCCTTAAACTGACCCATACCACCACACCTGTCCCTAACCCTACCCTTAAACTGACCCACACCACCACACCTGTCCCTAACCCTACCCTTAAACTTACCCATACCACCACACCTGTCCCTAACCCTACCCTTAAACTTACCCATACCACCACACCTGTCCCTAACCCTACCCTTAAACTGACCCACACCACCACACCTGTCCCTAACCCTACCCTTAAACTGACCCATACCACCACACCTGTCCCTAACCCTACCCTTAAACTGACCCACACCACCACACCTGTCCCTAACCCTACCCTTAAACTGACCCATACCACCACACCTGTCCCTAACCCTACCCTTAAACTGACCCATACCACCACACCTGTCCCTAACCCTACCCTTAAACTGACCCATACCACCACACCTGTCCCTAACCCTACCCTTAAACTGACCCATACCACCACACCTGTCCCTAACCCTACCCTTAAACTGACCCACACCACCACACCTGTCCCTAACCCTACCCTTAAACTTACCCATACCACCACACCTGTCCCTAACCCTACCCTTAAACTTACCCATAACACCACACCTGTCCCTAACCCTACCCTTAAACTGACCCATACCACCACACCTGTCCCTAACCCTACCCTTAAACTGACCCATACCACCACACCTGTCCCTAACCCTACCCTTAAACTGACCCACACCACCACACCTGTCCCTAACCCTACCCTTAAACTTACCCATAACACCACACCTGTCCCTAACCCTACCCTTAAACTGACCCACACCACCACACCTGCCCCTAACCCTACCCTTAAACTGACCCACACCCCCACACCTGTCCCTAACCCTACCCTTAAACTGACCCATAACACCACACCTGTCCCTAACCCTACCCTTAAACTGACCCATAACACCACACCTGTCCCTAACCCTACCCTTAAACTGACCCATAACACCACACCTGTCCCTAACCCTACCCTTCAACTGACCCATAACACCACACCTGTCCCTAACCCTACCCTTAAACTGACCCATAACACCACACCTGTCCCTAACCCTACCCTTAAACTGACCCATAACACCACACCTGTCCCTAACCCTACCCTTAAACTGACCCATAACACCACACCTGTCCCTAACCCTACCCTTAAACTGACCCATAACACCACACCTGTCCCTAACCCTACCCTTAAACTGACCCATAACACCACACCTGTCCCTAACCCTACCCTTAAACTGACCCATAACACCACACCTGTCCCTAACCCTACCCTTAAACTGACCCATAACACCACACCTGTCCCTAACCCTACCCTTAAACTGACCCATAACACCACACCTGTCCCTAACCCTACCCTTAAACTGACCCATAACACCACACCTGTCCCTACCCCTACCCTTAAACTGACCCATAACACCACACCTGTCCCTAACCCTACCCTTAAACTGACCCATAACACCACACCTGTCCCTAACCCTACCCTTAAACTGACCCATAACACCACACCTGTCCCTAACCCTACCCTTAAACTGACCCATAACACCACACCTGTCCCTAACCCTACCCTTAAACTGACCCATAACACCACACCTGTCCCTAACCCTACCCTTAAACTGACCCATAACACCACACCTGTCCCTAACCCTACCCTTAAACTGACCCATAACACCACACCTGTCCCTAACCCTACCCTTAAACTGACCCATACCCCCACACCTGTCCCTAACCCTACCCTTAAACTTACCCACACCACCACACCTGTCCCTAACCCTACCCTTAAACTGACCCATACCCCCACACCTGTCCCTAACCCTACCCTTAAACTTACCCACACCACCACACCTGTCCCTAACCCTACCCTTAAACTGACCCACACCACCACACCTGTCCCTAACTTTACCCGTATTCCACCTCAATATCAGTAAAGGTGTTTTGCAATACAGTTTGAACACAGTAAGTACATTGTACTTATTTTTTGATGTAAGTACATAGTAGTTAAGGCCACCTAATATAAAGTGGGGCCGAAAAAGTAAAGTAAGGGATTACGGTACTGATTACGGTTTCTGTAATTTAATTACAGTTACTTCTGATGTAATTGAAGTACAATTATAAATAATACAATAGTGGAAATAACATCATAATTTAAAGTCTAACTTTAAAATGCATGTTTTATGTATCCTTCTCACATTTGTAATACTTTGGTCAGTTAATAAGAATAATTTATGTTGTTTTATATTATTTATTTCACTGAATTAAAAGTTTCATGTCTATCCTTGGATCGCTTAACTATATAAGATTTTGAAAGTAATTAGTAATAAAATACTTTTTGGAGAGAGTAATTTGTACAGTAATCTAATTACACTATTGAGGATTTAATTAGTAACTAGTAATTAATTACTTTTTTAGAGTAACTTACACAAAACTGTATTTATATATATATATATATATATATATATAGACCGGGCAAAGATTTTTAATAAAATAAATGCAGCCTTGGTGAGCCTTGGTCTCTTCTGCTCACCAACGCTGCATTTATGTTATTAAATGAAATAAAAGTAATATTGTGAAATATTATTAAAATGTTAAATGACTTTTCTATTTGACTATATTTTAAAATGTAATTTATCATCGTAAAATATCATTATATAATTATAAATCAGATACAATTATTATTTATTGCATCAGACATGTCACTTTGCTCACAGCTGAATTTGAACCAATCAGCTGTGACAAAGTGACATGTCAGGTGCAATAAAGTCACTCCCCCAGTTTCTCTTGCTCCAAATTAAAGGCCACTATATGATAAAAATAAAAAAAAAATTGTGTGGCTTTAATGATGTTTGCTTAATATGATAATTGTATATGCTGATATAATGATTATATAATGATATTTTACAATGATAAATTACATTTTAAAAAATATTTAAATAAAAAGTTATTTTACATTTTAATAATATTTCACAATATAAATTTTTTTTATTTCACTTTTAATAACATAAATGCAGCCTTGGTGAGCAGAAGAGACTTCTTTAAAAACATTAAAAAATCCTACAGTTCTAAAACCTTTGCCCGGTATATACAGTACACGCTAAAACATACTGGGTTAAAACAACACACGTTGGGTTGAAAATGGACTAACCCAGCGATTGGGTTGTTTTAAGCAAATATTTAACCCAACCGCTGGGTTAAAACGACCCATTCACTGGGTTAAAACAACCAAATTGCTGGGTTAGTCCATTGTTTTTAAACCAGCATTTTTTAGAGTGTAAATATATAAACTATAAACTGATTTCACAACTTTCACTTGCACTAATAGCAAGATATTTTCTTTATTTATCCTCTTTCATGGAAAAGCGTTTTCTTCTGTGTAAATGCATTTAAATTCTTTATATACTTCAATCTCTTAATCTTCAGCAAAAGAGTTTTGAATCACGTTGGCTCTCTCGCGAGAAGTGAATCACACTTTCTCTGTGTTGAAAGGCATGTGATTGGCTGCTCACTGCTGATGTCACACTTTCATGTGCACGCGTTCCACAAACTCGGGATCAAAGCCTGAGTTGACAGAGAAAGCTGATGATCAGCATCATGGTACCAACAAAGCCGGATTGGACTGGTTTGGTTTTGTTAACTACTGTATCATCCAGACATCAACAATGAATCTCAACAATGGTGACAATCAACAAAAAGCTTCATGCTGCAATGCATGCTGGGTGCCAGCGTAGTACAAAACTCCCAGCAAGAATAAATGATGCAGCTGAACTGTCCTATTATTTTCTTCAATTCTTACTATTTTTCTTACTTGTGACTTGTTAGCTTGTTTTGTGATGTTCAGAGCTGATCTGTTTATCTGGATGTTCTGTTGATTGTCTCCATTGTTGATGTTTGTATGTTGGTCATGTGTCTCAAAGATGTTCTGTTCACCTTTTCATATAATGATGCTTTACAGTGGTCTATCTATCACAGCAGCTTTATTAACAGTTTAGAAACATCTCAACCTTTGAGTAAATCATCAAGGCCTGGTTCCACAGACAGGGTTTAGATTTAGCCAGGATTAGGCCTTAGTTCAATTAGGACATTTAAAGGTCCCTTTCTTCGTGATCCCATTGTTCAAACTTTAGTTAGTGTGTAATGTTGCTGTTAGAGCATAAATAATACTGTAATATAAGTGTGTTCGTGTAGGTGCGGGAAGGAAGAAGACGGGGTCGGCGTGGCTGGGACTGCTCTCTTTATTTACTTTCCGTTCCTCAATTTTACAAGACGCACGAGGGCGTTCAACTCAAAACATATGTGTCACACCACGTCGTTCTCAAAACTCATTAACTCTCTCTCTCTGAACACTGGCAGTGAGGTGTGGTGTCCGCAGTCCCAGTCCCAGTCTCTCTCTCTCTCTCTGTCTGCAAGGAGCGGCTTTTACAGTCTCTCCACGCCAATCACTGGAATGAGACACAGGTGTTAGTGATCTGCACTTGACCTACTTACTCACCGCTCGTCTCCGTAGTTCCTCGCTCCCGCTACAGCCTTCACAGAACCACGCCCCCTCCGCCACATACCCCCACCGCCCGCACCAGGCCGGGGAGCCATCCGGCCTGCAGCCTCCCCCCCCCCCTCCGGGAGAGGAAGTCAGCCACAGCCATCTGAGCACCCGGCCTGTGGATCACCTTGAATTTAAAGGGCTGTAAAGCTAGATACCAACGGGTGATCCGGGCGTTGGTATCCTTCATGCGGTGGAGCCACTGCAAGGGGGCGTGGTCCGAACAGAGGGTGAACTCCCGCCCCAGGAGGTAATAGCGGAGGGTGAGAACGGCCCACCTGATCGCCAGGCACTCCTTTTCTATGGTGCTGTACATCGTCTCCCTCTTAGAGAGCTTGCGACTGATGTACAGCACCGGCCGCTCCTCCCCCCCCACCTCCTGGGACAGGACTGCGCCCAGCCCCCTGTCCGAGGCGTCGGTCTGTAGGGAAAAAGGGAGAGAGAAATCAGGAGCTTGTAAGAGCGGCCCACCACACAGAGCAGCCTTTATCTGGGTAAAAGCCTGCTGGCACCGCTCCGTCCACTGAACTGTATCTGGTACCTCCTTTTTAGTTAGGTCAGTCAGCGGGCTAGCGAGGTCCGAATAATTAGGTACAAACCTTCTATAATATCCCGCCAGCCCCAGGAACTGCCTAACCTCCTTTTTGGTCTTGGGCCGTGGGCAGGTTGCAATGGCTGCAGTCTTGTCAATTTGGGGACGCACCTGTCCATGACCCAAGTGGAAGCCCAGATATCTTACTTCCACCCGCCCAACTGCACACTTCTTTGGGTTTGCCGTGAGCCCCGCCCTTCTCAGCGACTTCAGGACAGCGCGCAGGTGCTGCATATGCCGCTGCCAGTCCGCACTGTAGATGATAATATCATCCAAGTACGCAGCAGCATATGCAGCATGCGGCCGGAGAATTCTGTCCATCAGACGCTGGAAGGTCGCGGGAGCCCCGAACAAGCCGAAAGGAAGGGTGACAAATTGGTGTAATCCAAACGGCGTGGTGAAAGCGGTCTTTTCTTTGGACATTGGCGACAAGGGGATCTGCCAATATCCCTTGGTCAAGTCCAGCGTCGAATAAAAACGAGCGGTTCCTAGCCGATCAAGCAATTCGTCGACCCTTGGCATTGGGTACGCATCAAATTTCGACACCGCGTTCACTTTTCTATAGTCCACACAGAACCGAACCGAGCCGTCAGGTTTTGGGACCAAAACTATCGGGCTCGCCCAGTCGCTGCTGGACTCTTCTATTACACCCATATCCAGCATAGCCTCTAATTCGGCCTGAACAACTTTTTTTTTGTGTTCAGGTAAACGGTAGGGCCGGCTGCGAACTACCACGCCCGGCTCTGTCTCAACATGGTGTTGAATGAGGTCCGTGCGACCAGGGAGGGGCGAGAACACGTCAGCAAACTCTGCTTGCACTGTTTTAACGTCAGTGAGCTGCGACGGCGAGAGGTGATCCCCCCCCGGGGCCAGAGCCAGTGATTGAGGCTTTTGAACCGCCTCTGGCCCGAGATCATCCTCTCCGCTCACCACCGTTGCAAGCAACACTGACTCCGCCTCCGACCATTTTTTTAAAAGGTGGTATATTTGACGTGCTCCGTCCCTATCTGAGCGCACTACCTCATAGTTGAGATCACCGACTCGCCGTGTGACCAAAAAAGGTCCTTGCCACTTTGCGAGTAATTTAGAAGTGGAAGTAGGGAGTAACACAAGCACCTTGTCTCCCGGTGCAAATTGACGAAGCCTAGCCCCTCTGTTGTACAGCTGTCGTTGTCTGTCCTGAGCCTGTAACAAATTCTCCATTGACAGCCGCCCCAAAGTGTGGAGTTTTGTTCTCAGGTCCAGGACATACTGAATTTCATTCTTACTCGCGGAAGGTCCGTCCTCCCAAGCCTCCCTAAGGACATCCAGCACCCCCCGAGGCTGGCGCCCATAAAGAAGCTCGAAGGGGGAAAACCCCGTGGAGGCTTGCGGGACCTCGCGAAAAGCAAACAACAGAGGTTCTAGCCACTTATCCCAATTTTTGGCGTCCTCGTGAACGAACTTACGAATCATGGATTTCAACGTGCGATTAAATCGTTCCACCAAACCATCTGTTTGTGGGTGATAGACGCTGGTGCGAATCGATTTAATGCCCAACAACCCGTAAAGTTCGCGAATCGTTCGTGACATGAACGCCGTGCCTTGATCGGTGAGAATCTCTTTCGGGATTCCCACCCGGGAGATCAAAGAAAACAGAGCGCTCGCAAACACTTTTCGCCGAAATAGTGCGGAGCGGGACTGCTTCCGGGTATCGCGTTGCATAGTCCACCAAGACCAATGCAAAGCGATGCCCGCGTGCTGACCGTTCTAATGGCCCGATGAGGTCCATACCAATTCTCTCGAAGGGGACCTGCACTAGTGGGAGTGGGCACAATGGTGCTTTTGGGGTGGCCGGCGGATTGACCAACTGACATTCACGACAAGACGCACACCATCTGCGTACATTCTCGTGAATGCCCGGCCAGAAGAATCGGGTCATTAGACGGTTAAGCGTGGCCGTTTGCCCTAAATGCCCGGCCATTGGATTGGAATGAGCCGCCTGGAAAAGCATTTCCCGGCGGCTTTTAGGTATTAACAACTGGGTTGTATTCTGCTTTGTCTGGGCGTCTTGGGTCACCCGATACAACCTATCCTTTAAAATACAAAAATACGGATAAGAGAGCGGTTGGTCAGGGTGGAGGAGGTGGCCGTCGATGGAACGGACCTGCGTGAACGCATTTTTAAGCGACTCATCCTGGGATTGTTCCAGGGGAAAATCATCGCGGTCGGTGAGAACGGGCATCTCAAGACCGCTCTGTTCCCCCGGAACAGCTCCCAGAGGTCCCGAATCCACCTCTCCCACCTGAACAACCGGCTCTTTCCGGTTTATATGTTTACGCCAAGAAGCACCCGCACACAAATGACCCAACAATTCGTTAAACGCTGTCCAATTGGTCCCTAAAATTAGCGGATGCCGGAGGTGCGGATTAACTGCGACCTCCACACTATGTTTTTGACCCCTAAATAGAATATCCACGGGCAGCAACGGATATCTCACCACTTCCCCGTGCACACACCTCACCGTAACCGTGCGGCCGGTACCCAATGCCTCAGGGCGAACCAGGCTTTGGTGGATAGAGGTCTGGTTACAACCCGAATCGACCAACGCCTGATACGTACCCCCCTTGATACTCACGGGAATTAGGTACAGCCCAGCTTGATCGGGGGCGGCTTGCGGAGCGTCGGGGACCCGGACCAGCGTCCCGACCTCCATGACGGGACAGCGGTCGATGAAATGTCCCGGATCCCCGCAGCGCCAGCAAGCCGGCCCAGGCTTCCCCGCCGCCCTAGTGGCTGGAAGTAGGTCCAGTGATTGGCGTGGAGAGAGCGCTGAGCCAGGGGGGGAGGCGTAGGGATCTGAGACGGTCGCCCCTCCCCTCTGGAGCGCCCGGGGAAGTGCTGCCGGATCGCTGGGACCGCCCGTCCTCCACCTTGGGACTGGTCTGGGCGGCAACAGCCCACGCGACCTGGGAAGGGGAACAGGCTTGGGGAGAGAAGGGGAAGAAACAAAAGAAGAGAGAGAGAGAGAGAAGCGGATGGTAAGGGGTCGCCGACCCCGGGGCACGCCACCATGTGGTCCTCCGCCAACTGGATGGCCTGGGTTAACGACGTCGGGCGGTGGCACTGGACCCACTGCGCGGTCTTCTGGGGAAGCCGCGCGATGAACTGCTCCAGCACCACGCGGTCGATGATTCCCTCGACGTCGTCACCGTCGGCCATCAGCCACTTGCGGCACGAGTCCCGGAGCTGGTGCGCGAAGGTGAAGGGTCGGCCGGACTCGCCGAGGGTCAGGGTCCGGAACCGCTGTCCCTGCTGCTCTGGGCTCCGGCCGACCCGCTGTAGGATGGCGCGCTTCAGGTCTTCATAGTCCAGGAGATTCTGGACTGGCAGTTGGTGTGCGGCTACCTGCGCTTCTCCAGATAACAGCGGCAGGAGCCGCATTGGCCAGTCCGTCCGGGGCCACCCCCGGGACTCGGCGGACCTCTCGAAGAGGTCGATGAATGCCTCCGGATCATCCTCGGAGCCCATCTTCGAGAGGTGGATGGTTGCGGCCGAGTCGGTGGTAGACGGGGGGGTGGCCGGAATCTCCCGGGCCATCCAGCTCCGGAACAGCTCGCGGTCTTCGTGCTGGGCGCGAATGAGGGCCTCAAAACGTTTGTCCTGTTCGGCCCTCACGGCCAGCAGATCTTGATGGGTCTGTTGGTGAAGACCAGCGAGCGATGCCACCAGGTCCGCAAGCGGCGTCTTTGGCGGAGTCTGCATAGCGGCGGCACTCTTCTCCCTTCCCGGGTTTCGGCACCAGTGTAATATAAGTGTGTTCGTGTAGGTGCGGGAAGGAAGAAGACGGGGTCGGCGTGGCTGGGACTGCTCTCTTTATTTACTTTCCGTTCCTCAATTTTACAAGACGCACGAGGGCGTTCAACTCAAAACATATGTGTCACACCACGTCGTTCTCAAAACTCATTAACTCTCTCTCTCTGAACACTGGCAGTGAGGTGTGGTGTCCGCAGTCCCAGTCCCAGTCTCTCTCTCTCTCTCTGTCTGCAAGGAGCGGCTTTTACAGTCTCTCCACGCCAATCACTGGAATGAGACACAGGTGTTAGTGATCTGCACTTGACCTACTTACTCACCGCTCGTCTCCGTAGTTCCTCGCTCCCGCTACAGCCTTCACAGAACCACGCCCCCTCCGCCACAAATACCTGTAAAATTATAAAGCTCAAAGTTCAATGCCAAGCGAGATATTTTATTTAACAGAAGTTCCCTTTCAAAGCCTACAGCGAACGGCCGGCTTGGACTACATCCTGGTACTTCCTTCATTAATGACGTCAGTAGAACAGTAGAACAGACTAACCTCCGCCCACAAGAATACGCGAAAAAAGGGGGCGTGGTCTTGTTGCTGTCCCACGTGGAGAAGAGGAAGTGTTGCGTGGAGAAGAGGAAGTGTTGCGTTTGAGTGTGTTTGTCGCCATGTCGTCGAGACGCTGTTATTTTCATCCCTGAGTCAAATCACCTTTGTTTGGCTTTCCCAGGGACGCTGTAGAGATCATTGAGCGCATATATCTCCCGTTAAGAGGCGTGACCTTTCCACGTGCGCTAAGCTGCTGTCGAATCACAACACAGGAACCGTGCCACGTTCGCTAAGCTGCGGTCAAATCACAACACAGGAACCACTGGCACAATCAGAACTCGTTACGTATTTCTGAAGGAAGGACTTCATAGAATAAAGGAACTCATCAGCCCCTTTTTAGGACAGTGAAAACAGCGGTATACAGATAAGTAAATTGTGTTAAAAATACTGTTTTTTTTTACACGCGAAACATGAACACGTGTTATATTGCACACTGTAAACACAATCAAAGCTTAAAAAAAAACACGAAGAACGAGACCTTTAAGTAGCTTTTAAACATGCCTTAGAAAAACATTACTGGTGCATCTTGAGACAAAACAATAGCACTGACATATTTTAAGATAAGTCAGTGCAAGTTACTTTCAGTTAAAACATGCGTTTTAACTATAAGCTATAAGTCTGTGAAACCAGGCACAAATTACATAAAAAACATCATTCAAATGTCATAAACATTCAACTCCTGCAGATTTGTTTCCCCTTCAATCTCTTTCAATAACAACATATAATTGCCTTTAAAGGTGCACTATGTACATTTTTTCAAAGGCGTAGTTTGATGACGCCACGTTTGAGCGCAGACTCCTGGGACATGTGGTCTTCACCTCACAGCCGGTGGAGAAGAATCGGGATAGGACTCGGGCAGAAATCATGTTCATGTGATTATTACCATTACTGTAGTCTGAATCAGAGCAGGACCGAGTGTTGTGGAACTGAGCAACCGCTGGAGCGATTGTTAATAAGATGAACGCCTTGCGAGCAGCGGGACTTTTATTATGACACAGTCGCCGGCGCCACATCTGCTTTTCCGGTCATGAGTATGAGGTAACGCAGCTCTGTTGATCATATTAGACACATCTGAGTGTGTTGATGATGTTATGACGTTACTCTGTGCGTTCTCTCAGCGGCTGCTATGACACTTGTTCACACTGCAGTGAGAGTAAAGCGTTTCTGCAGAATAAAACCGGAAACCGAGGGGAACGCAGATATGACGCAATCGACAGGCGACTCCCTCACACGTCCCGGTTCCTCGGGTAAAATAGCAATTTCTCACGATTTACAAATAGTTGGAAACATTTTGGATATTGTAAGTACTCAGCTGAACAAAATATATAACACTGGCCTTGTGGTTTTTGGATATTTTAATGAAAAAATGTTACATAGTGCACCTTTAATAAAACACTTTTGCAATTGGTGAAAGATACAGTAATTCGTTTAAGCCAAGGGTCAAGAGCCTAACTAAAACAAACACTGATCACCATCATGGTGACTTCAAATGTAACATTTTCAATCAACCATCAACATTATCTCTAAACCAATTAAGAACTTGTGTAGATGTATGATATAAATACATTTGAACTGGTTTGTTATAAGTGAAGCTGGTAATGCTGTATTTGGAGTCGTTTAATCAAATGTTCTTTTATTAGCAGGTGATTTTATCTGAGGCTGTGGCTGGAAGTCAGTTGTAGTTGTTTCTGCTCGTTTCTGCTTGTCTCTTTTTCTGCTCTCTTCTTTCCTTCTGCTTGCTGACAGGCTTATTAAGGCTGAGATTACTCTATATATTATATACAGATGTACATTCCACGTGTGTCAGGTGTGGACCAGATCTGGGTCGACACAATGTTGCTATCTGCCCCGTAAGCCGAAGTTTGGTTTCTAGTATCTAGGTTTACGATGCTTTTGGGAAATGCAACCCAAAATGAGAACCACAATCTTTTTCATTATCTTGTCATAAAAAATGACCTTCTAACCAACTGCAATTTGTTAAAATCAAACAAAATCACGCTTGTCTTTATACTGTTTTCATCAAAAATGGTAAAAACCTCCATTTTAGGCTCATTATTCAAAGGTGATTCTGTACAAAAACAGCATCTCAGATTATTTTAGGCTATGCACTAAATATGAAAGTTTAAAGATCTTTAAAAAAATATTAATCTAAAGACTTTCTAAATGACTGAAACTAGATTTGTTGACAATTATAAATATATGAAGATGCACCCCAGATAGCACACAAACGTCTGCAAGATGTCTGTTAATGATCACTTAATCTGGAAAGCATCTGCTGTTTACAAACATCTGATAGACGTCTTTAAGATGTCAGTTTTTCATACATTCTAAATCATAAACATCTTAAAGACATTGTTTAAACGTCTATTTGACATCTGACAGGAAACGTCCAATAGACGTATTGCAGATGAGCAAACACTCTAAAAAATAAGTCTTCCAGATGTAAACACGCACATCAAATAGACATCTCCGAGATGTATGCGTGCTATCTGGGACATCATGACGTTGCATTGTTTACTAACAAACTAGCCTAACTTTTTAATGCTTATATAAATATAAAGTTATTATCATATATCATACTACAATTTTATACATCAAAGTACTATGCCTTTACAATTATTTTACCATGTTTCTGTCACATAAATTATACTATGGCACTACCATGATTTTTTGGATTACTGTGGTATAGGCCTGTACCATGATGTTATTCTTTGGTACACTGGTGTAGGTGTCATGGTGTGGCCTAGTTATTGCGATCATGGCACATTGGTGGCACCATGATACTGAATGCTTACCATGTTCATGTAGGTTACCATTATTTACTATAGTATATTATATGGTATTACCATGGTACTTCTTGGATTACTGTGGTATAGGCCTGTACCATGATGTTATTCTTTGGTACACTGGTGTAGGTGTCATGGTGTAGCCTAGTAATTGCGATCATGGCACATTGGTGGCACCATGGTACTGAATGCTTACCATGTTCATGTAGGTTACCATTATTTACTATAGTATATAATATGGTATTACCATGGTACTTCTTGTAAGGGGGAAATCTACAGTGATTGGTGGTGTGCTCCGCCATGTGGTTGTATATGGGAGTGTGTGCGAGTGTGTGTGTGTGTGTGAGTGTGTGTGTAAATGGCTCCTCCTGCCACTGAGAATCGAAATCGGAGCTCTCGGACTGGAGCGCCTGGACATTAAAGCTTTTTCTCCGGAGCCCAGACCAAGCAGATTCTAAGTGCAATGCACTTTAGGCTTTTATTTACATTTCCCGAGCGCAGCACAGTGTAAGGATACAGAGGAAAGGGCTGCAGCGGTGTGTGTTTTAACCAGAAACCCGTCAAATGAACTCCGTCAGAGCGACTAACCGCAGACCCCGGCGAGTGTCGAGGCCGCGCCCGGTACCGCCGGACAGAAACAACGCAGAAAGGGGTGAATATATATCTAACAAACACCAACATGGGCTTGATTCACCCCAGTCCCTCGTCCTTTAGAAGGCTTGTGTAGATCCCTGCAGCATTCGTGCTGTGATGTTGTATTGTGAGGTTATTTGTGTTAATGTTCATTCGTCAGGAAACACCGAGGCTTCTGATCCCCCCGCAGGCCGCGCTTTGTTTAACGGGGCTTGATTTGCTCCCATGTCTACTATAAAGCTCATCTAACGTGTACATTTTGACAATGCATATTTCAGAATTAACTAGTCGTGATTTAAGATCTGACATGTGGCTGAATGGTGGCACTGACGATTATAAATTTGTGAGAAATGGCAGCGGTCAGTTGTTTTACAGCCCTGTGATGGTTAGCATCTGCTGTTAGCAGCATAACAGCTAA
The DNA here is from genome assembly GCA_023566225.1 of Romanogobio albipinnatus. Classification (NCBI taxonomy): domain Eukaryota; kingdom Metazoa; phylum Chordata; class Actinopteri; order Cypriniformes; family Gobionidae; genus Romanogobio; species Romanogobio albipinnatus. The sequence continues at coordinate 5,156,668 of CM042258.1, forward strand.
GCCAACAAAATACATCACAAACCTGAGTAAACACCACTATCACAACCATTATTTATTAGATTACAACTTAAACACTTTATTTTTTGGCATTTGCAGTGAATACACTTAGCATAACCAGAAGTACCGTGATAATACCATGTTTTTACCTTGGTATTTTTTATGTACCATGTAAATACCGTTGTACGTGAATATGCTTTCTTTCAGTACAGTAACATACACCCATGCACCATGGTTTTTGGACTTGTACCATGGTAATTTCCTTTATAAAGATGTACTGTGGCTGTACCATAGATAATACCATGGTATTTTGTTATATGGCACTGAAATTTGTGTCATATGGATTCTCAGGGTTGCACCATGTTACATTTGTGTTACCACATCATGTCAAATATTGACTATATTATGTTGGATATGTTCCATGGAAGCAGCGGTACTCTCATGTAAATATCATGGTAATTATTAAGAGTAACATGGTATATATTATACCATCAAAGCACAATGATTCCATACTCAATTTGTAAGGTATACCTTACAAATTGAGTATGGAATCATTGTGATTTGATGGTATAATATATACCATGTTACTCTTAATAATTACCATGATATTTACAACCTGAGAATCCATATGACACAAATTTCAGTGCCATATAACAAAATACCATGGTATTATCTATGGTACAGCCACAGTACATCTTTATAAAGGAAATAACCATGGTACAAACTAAATGATGGTATAATATATACCATGTTACTCTTAATAATACACGGCATTGCATATACACTATATTTTTCAACTAAACATCGAAATAAATCTAATTAATAAACTAAATTAACCATGTAAACTAAATTATTGATCTAAAGCCCACACTGTCACCGTATGGAAATTGAAATGAACTGATGACATCAAATGGCTATACAGCTTAATAAAATGATGTTGCATTATTTTCCTGTTTAACACTGTAAAGCTGCTTTGAAACAATCTCCATTGTTAAAAGCGCTATATAAATAAACTTGACTATATCAATGATCAACACTGCTGCCAGGTTTTGTTTTGGGTATTACCATGGTAATTTGTTTTCGGTCATGGTTTAACCATGGTATTCTTTGAAGTATGTAAGCTATGAGTACCATAGTATACATGATACTCTAATGTACTTCCAAGTGCACCATAGTAAAAGTCCAAAACCATGGTATTATGTTTTTTGCAAGGGCTTCCTGTTGACTTTTTGCCTTGGTTTAGTTTGTCAGCTGTGCTGGATGCTGTAAACTTGACGCCCTCATTGACTTGTTTATTGTTGTTGGGGGTTGATTGGCTTGTTATGTCTAGTTAACAGTTATAGTTGACCCGCACGCCTCTGGTGTTGATAGTTGGGTCTTGAACCTTTCTGATGAACAGTGTTGTGTTGGTCCTGATCCGGTTGATTGATTTGGTTATGAGAGATTAAGTGCCAGGTTGTTTGACCATCCAAATGTTTTGAAAGTTTGTCCAAACTCTGACGCACCTCTAGTCCTTTTGGCCACCCAGTCCAACAGCTGTAATAGTTTGGTAATTTGCTATGCAAATCTTAACAGCAGGACACCTTGTTTGGGATTCAGGCAATCAAACTGGAGAGCTGGTTGTACTAACCACATCTTAACTTCTAATTAGAGCGTTGTCATGCATGGGACTCGAGCGAGAATGAAATTGAGGGATGGTTTCAGCACATAGAGCAGCTCTGGGTATGTAAATGAATGGCTGCTGTCAGCTTATGGGAATGTTCTGTAATCAAGGTTGAGAGACAGGTGTTGCATTGAAAACATGCTTTAAACGGCCGCAGTTGTTGAGTTGGACACGAGCTACATTTTTAAGATGGGAAAGTCACTTCAAATGTACGATAAAAGACAGTTGTCCTATGTTTTCCCATTTAGTCAAGTATGCATTAGCAGATTCTTCTTACAAAATGTGGCAATTAATTGCGATTGTGACATAGTATTACATTGCATTGGGGTGTCACGGTACCAAAATTTCAGTTGTTGGTATTTTATAGTACATTTTGCAGTTCTTAGTACCAATTTCGGGACTCTTAGAAAAGCTGTTGAATGAAGTACTTTAAAATTGTCTCGTTCAATCATCAGTTTCCGATTCAGTCGTGCATTTAAATACAATTGTCAATCCAGGAACTTTGCAGTGTACTAAGCAGCATGAAAAACTAAACTTGTATTCAGATTGTGAATGAATTAGGGGTGGGAATCACCTGATGCCCCACGATACGATATTATCGCGATACTTAAGCCATGATAAGATATTATTGCAATTTTAAAAATGCAATATGCGGAGTATTGCAATAACATTAATACAGCTGTTATGAGTGGCCGTGCGCATTTTACTTTCACTTTAGAATTGGCACCAATTCGGGCGCGGCAGTTGCTTGATTGGTGGGTTTGTTGTTATTCTTAATGAAAAACACATCAACAAAACGGTACAATAACAAAATAGGTGCTTAACTAACTGGCCAAATTAACTGGAAATGCTACATTTGGATGATCAGGGCTGGGCGATATGGCTGATAACTGTATATTTATTATAACCTATTTAAAATAAGGATCAGGGGCCGGATTCACAAAACATTCTTAAGAATGAAATTATTCTTAACTGCCAATTTCTTCTTATTTTCTAACTTAAGAAAAAATGTAAGAATATTTTGTATTCCCAAAAACTTTTCTTAAGAATGTTCTTATCTTTTTTCTTATGATTGTTCTTAAGATAAAATTGAAGAAGTATTCATATTCACGAAAAGAATGTTCTTTAAAATCATTGTAAATAACTTCTTAGGTTGGAGGTTATCCTAACTTTATCGTAAATACCAATTCTACTGTTAATGTGTCACAAATTGTAGTTTTAAGACTTTTTCAGGCGAGAATGTACTTGTTTAAAGATTAAATCTGTGGTTTATTTATTAAGAGAGCGCCTATTTTACAATTTTATCTGGTGTTTTCGGAGTTGTGAGATCCAGGCGATCACCGGGTGTTCAGCGCTCGTTAACCCCGGCGAGAGCAGCCTTACCTCGGCTAGTCCTTCTGACCTCTGCCCCAGCGGGCTCTGATGTCTCTGAGATATGATTCGTCTTGTGTCGATCTAACGGCCGATCTTTGGTACCCGAGCAGCGTTCTTGATAAACTGCTAGGCTCTTATAAAATACCGATTTTACCGACACGGCACAATAAAAACACAACATTGAGTGATTTACTCCCGTCAAGCCAGTCACGACGAAAATAGTCTGCACACTTATTATGATATCTCCGGTAATCTGCAGGAAGCGCAAAAAGACAGGCTTTGAGGTGTTTTTCATTCAGCGAGTCTTCAGCAATACCTTTCAATAAAATAACACCATTTATTTTCTTCTTAAGTAAAAAATTAAGACGTTCTTAAGAAAATATTTGACAACTTAAGAATTTTTCGAGAATTGCACTTAAGAACATTCTTACAAACTTCTTAGAATTTATCTTAAGAATTTTCTTAACCTCTTTCTTAAGAAGATTTTCGTGAATCCGGCCCCTGGATAATTTATTTTTACATTTTTATTTTAAACGTAACCTTCCTCTGATTATAATCCCCTCAGTTATAAAGGCAGAAATGTTAACACCGCCATTGAAGACACTCAAATAATTAAAATATAAACACAAGTCTAAAATCACAATGAACACTTAACAATTATCTCTTAACATTAAGGTGCAGTGTCTCCGTTATTTCTTTGTAACTGTTACCATTTAGACGCTTTGTCATAAGGCACTGATGCACCTCTCCATGTAGTTTCAAAGGCAGTATCCGAAATCGCCCCCTATACCCTTAAATAGGGCGCTATTTGAGGGGACAGCCATTTGTAGTGGTGTCCGAAACCATAGTGGACGTTTGAGTGCACTCATTCTATCCCACTTTGCACCACAATAACGAGTGTACAGCTGATGCACACACAGAGGCTGTCCGAATTCGCTCACTTGTTTTCATTCACTCCTTCAAGTGAACTGTATCAGTGGACTAAAGTAGGGAATAGTGATTGAGGGTTTAGGGGGTGATTTCGGATTCAGCCAAAGTCAAGAATGGCACAACGGCGAGCGCGTCGAGTATAAACACGTCCCCAAACGAACGAGGCACGCGCGCTGTCAGCGGAGGCTCGCGCTGCGGAGACAGACGAAAGTATAAACCAGGCTGGTAAAACAAGTTTGTGGTATTACCAGTCTTGGTGGGGACGACAGTCTTGCATAATTTGCAGACGACATTGGTCTGACTACGGTCAGACTTATAAAATCCAAAAAACTGCCATACTGGAGAGCTGAGCTGACTTGTTTTCCTGTTTTATCAACAATTTCCTCACTCGCTGCAGAACACATTTTCCACTTATCACTCCCCGCCGGTTTTGTTTACTGAAGAAAGAATCCAACACGAGACAACGATATGGCGCAACCAAACATGATACAGTTACACGACTGGCTTTTAGCCTGTCACTCCCTACGTTGCTTTGTTTCCAGAGAGTGAATGCCTTTGTTCATGCAACCAAACCTCTGGTTTCTTCCGACGAAGAAAAAAAAATTATCGGACGCATTTTTTATTGATATCGATTACGTGTCTATCGCGATATATATCGTTATCGTTTTATCGCCCAGCCCTATAAACAAGGTCGGAAATTAACGGAAGCTTGGGGCAAAAATGCCACCAAAAATGTATAAAAAAACAAAAAAAAAGCCCCTGTATAAGATCTTGATTTAGTGATTTTAGTGTTTATCGTACATGATGTATAGTTGCAGTCTGTAACTTTTTTTTTTGTTCAAAATTTACAAAATGTATATAATGAGCAAGTAAATCATGAACCCGTTTTCCAAACCGTGTTTTTGTCTTATCCTGAATCACTACGGTACACATATAATAAGTGTTTATATTGGGACTATTTTAGTGCTGACGGCTTGGACGCACTCTCAGGAACTAGGGATAATAATCAATAATGAAAATCATCGACAACGATTCTCATTACCGTTTAGTCGGGTCTGCCACCAACTTCCACCAGTACAGCACTGAATAACGCATTTCTATGGACAAAATGCATCTAAAAATAGTGGAGGAAACAGAGAGCTGCTGCGGGAGAGAGACATGATCTAAGCGCCCAAAACATGAAATTCTTTATTTTAAGCTTCAAGTGAATGCATTAGCGTTTACCATACCCTGTCATGCTCTTTGACAGATGCGTGTGCATCCTCAGCGCAAAACGTTCATTTTACAGGTTATATATCCAATGATCCATATAGAGAACAGTGGTTATATCCTCATCTGTAAATGCTACCAATTCATGCAAGAATTTCCATTTTGCATGAAAGCGCGTCCTGACAGTCTGTGGTAAACTTCAAACTTCACTGGACGAGTGCCGTCGGGCGCACGCGCGTCAAACAGACAGAAAGCAGTAGAGAGGGACACAATTAATATTCAGTGCAAAAACATTAATTTAGCTGAAATATCTGCTGTTGGACGCTAGGTTTAGGTTTAAAGGTCCCGTTCTTTGTGTTTTTTTGAAGCTTTGATTGTGTTTACAGTGTGCAATATAACGTGTTCATGTTTCGCGTGTAAAAAAAACAGTATTTTTAACACAATTTACTCATCTGTACACCGCTGTTTTCGCTGTCCTAAAAAGGGGCTGATGAGTTCCTTGTTCTATGAAGTCCCTCCTTCAGAAATACGTAACGAGTTCTGATTGTGCCAGCGGTTCCTGTGTTGTGATTTGACCGCAGCTTAGCACACGTAGAAAGGTCACGCCTCTTAACGGGAGATGTATGCGCTCAATGATCTCTACAGCGTCCCTGGGAAAGCCAAACAAAGGTGATTTGACTCCGGGATGAAAATAACAGCGTCTCGACGACATGGCGACAAGCACACTCAAACGCAACACTTCCTTTTCTCCACGTGGGACAGCAACAAGACCACGCCCCCTTTTTTGCGTATTCTTGTGGGCGGAGGTTAGTCTGTTCTACTGTTCTACTGACGTCATTAATGTAGGAAGTACCAGGATGTAGTCCAAGCCGGCCGTTCGCTGTAGGCTTTGAAAGGGAACTTCTGTTAAATAAAATATCTCGCTTGGCATTGAACTTTGAGCTTTATAATTTTACAGGTATTATTTATGCTCTAACAGCAACATTACACACTAACTAAAGTTTGAACAATGGGATCACGAAGAACGGGACCTTTAACAAAAAAATGCAAAACAATAGTAATTTTATGATTAAATCAACCTCTATGATAATTTTTCCTCCTGGTGCCACTGCTCTCAAATGTTAGTCTGGAGCCCTGTATTATCAAAGTATTTATTAGTAATACAGTGGAAATTAGTAGATTTGGTTAGCATGTTGATTTACGGTGTGCGCCCCTAAAATTTTCAGTTGGGGGCCACTGTGCTCCTAGTGAAATTAGATCGATTAAACATAAACTGTTCTGTAATCACAGCCTTTGCGGTAAAAAAAAAAAGAAGCATTTTATCATATTTTCACAAATTCGATTAATCGTTCAGCCCTATTTGGTGCCCATCTCTAGGCTCCGTAATTCCCATATCTTACCACCATAATCCAAAACACTGATGATTAACAGAAGGTCTTCTCATAGCAGGTGCTTCACCTTTTGGAGTACTTCCTGGAAAACGTTAAAAAGCTGAATTTACTGTCGTGGTAATACTCCAGGATGTATGTTTTTTGTCAGATGTGTTTATTGCATTGGTGGTGCGCTACAGTTCTCTTCGGCCACATCTTTGGGGGTTGTGAGTAACATGAATGATGCTACAGGAACTCTAACAAGGCGTGTTACGGTGAGTCTGGCACTTATTTTTATTTGGTCGGCTCCACTGGGGCACTGCGAGGGAATGTTTGGAAATAAGCCGGAATGTGTCTTTCTTATGAAAACTGGGTCAAACTGCAGAGCTTTAAAACCGGATGGGCCAGAATTGGACAGAGAGATACCCATAACTTAGAGGGTGTGTGTGGTGTTTAGTGACAGCAAAGTTTGCAACCGGAGTTTAGGAATTCTTGCTTAAATCGGGGCATGGAGTTCACACTAGGGGATTGGTAGCTACTAGTTAGATGTTTCTTCTGTTTCCCAGTGGTAGTCTTTTGTGTTTCCACACTAGCAAGGTCATGGATTTGATTCCTAGGGAATGCATGAACTGCAATGTAAGTCTCTTTGGGTAAAAGCATCTGCCAAATGTGTAAATGTTTATCAATAACCTTAATTTCCATGCAAACTCAATGTAATAATAATGAGTTTGCTGATGAACTGCTGCTGTGATGAACCAGTGAAGCTCACAGGCTTCATTAAGTCAAGCTGATAAGATCTAAACCCCATTCGCCATCTATTCATGTGTGTCCTGTAGGGGGTCATGTGTGTCTTTGAAGCTTAGTGGCTGAAGTCTGAAAAGAATATTAATGAAAGGTGGGGCGATCCTGTATGTGATTCAGACGTTACAGATTGTTTAAGTGCTATTCAGTGAAGCTTAACATGCCGTCAGGCGTATTCTCAGCGTGAGACTTTCTGAAGAAAAGGGACTTTGATAGAAGCTCTTTTAGTCAGTAGGTTAAGTGGGATTTACTTGATTACTCTCTTTTTCCCTTCTGGTTTTGGATGAATGGATTTGAAATGTTGCTTAAATAGCTAAACGAAACAAACGGTTTTATTCCATTTATAAATGGTTATTTATTATGGCAAAAATCTGACTCGCTTTGTGTGAGATTGTTTGTCTAGTCACATTACCTGTGCATTATCTTTTTGCACCTTTTCAGTACTATTTATGTGGTAGAATTTGCTTAAAGGTATGCTATGGCCCTCTAGCAGTTCGATTTTTAAAATGTTTATGGAAGAACATTGTTTTGGTTGTGCTTCGGCTTTGCGTGACTGTGCGGATGAATATGGTTCTTATTGATGTCGACTGATATTGTTTTTTTGATTGCTGATGCCGATATCTTGGAGTGCAGGGTGGTCGATATAAAGACCTATCATTTATATTTATTTGAATTAATAGAGGAGTGATGAACCTACACTGGTCTCACGGTTCGATTTCGTGTGCATTGACGGTGCATTGCATCCTCATGTGTACAATGTTGTCAGTCAGTTACGTATATGAACTGAACCTTTAATATTACCTGCTCAAAGAAAACCCGCTTCTTGAATATATCGGACCCACTTTATATTAGGTGGCCTTAAAAAAAAAAAGGTTCTATATGGCACCAAAAATGGTTCTTGGCTCGTAATCATAGGGGAACCATTTTTAAGTGCTATATAGCACCAATTTTGGTGCTTCAGTGGTTCTTTTTGAAAGGAAAACACCTTATTCAAAGGTGTTTTGCAATACAATTTGAACACAGTAAGTACATTGTACTTATTTCTTGATGTAAGTACATAGTAGTTAAGGCCACCTAATATAAAGTGGGGCCAATATATCAAACAAAACTCAAGTCTGGCCACAGAAGACAACAGGAACGTTTAGAACAAATACACAAAATACTAAAAGCCTCTTCAGGAGGTAGTCTGGGTTCATTACAGTCAAAACTAAAGTCTAAATGCATCTGGTTGTTGAAACCACATATTTACATTTTACTCCTCGCAACAATGCAAAAAAAATAAATGTTATGGGCTTTGAGACATGTTATAGCCCGATATGACAGCGCTACTGAAGCACTCCTCGCTGCAGACGAGCAGCTGCGTATCTCTTCATCAAGATAACGCACACACTACCGAGAGTAAAGTCGCAGGTGCTCAACATTCAATCATATTCATTCAAAGTAAAGAAACTGAATGATCTTACCCAGGGTGGGTGGTGGATGGCCAATTTTACCAGCCACTTTTTCTGGAATTCAAATTTATAAAAGAGAGTGCACTAGCATAGTATGGGGTGAATTCAGTTTGATTGGGACACTTTTTTTTCCAGTCATTTCAATGGCAATTTTGTAAACTATCTGATACACACAATACTCAAATATAGCCTATATCTCAAACTTGATGTTAAATTTGTAAAATTTTATCTCAAACTTTGACAGCCAGAGTGTAAGAACAAAATGTATGCAACTTAAATGAAATCCTCAGGAGATTAGTCTAAAAATGCAGGTTAAACTCACAGCACAACCGCCAGTCATGAGCTGCTCACGTGAACAGTGCACTTTGCTTTCTTTTCGTTTCGAATTGTTTAAAAGAGGACATTTCGAGCTTTCTAAGAAAATAATCAGTACATTATAATCGGTTATGGTCAATTACTGAACCGATACAGAATCGTCCTCGTCTGCATCGAAGAAACGATTAATTTCGACACCCCTATTAATTAATATTTAATCAATTAGAAATTAATAAAAAAATAACTTTACAATAAACATGCTTGTACTTTAAATGGCAGCTTTTTAATTCTGCAATCATAGTACAGTTTTTTTACACAAATATAGTAATTGAATGAATATATTGGGATTTAAAAGGAAGTAAACACAGTAACGGCACTCCGTAATCTGGTAAATTTGTGTGCACTGGTAATAATTTTTTTTTTATTACACACTCACAATTGGATTTGATTAAATCCACAAAATTAAATGTTAGATATTTAGAGATTTGTTTTAATTTTGTAGATGCGTATTTGTTGAAGGTAAATGAGAGAGTATTACAGCCTATTGTTTGCCTTTCTGTTACTAATAATATAAAAGCAAAATAATACAAATACAAAATAATACAATAATTCAAAAGCTGTACTTTTTCGCACATCGTTAACTTTATTTAACAGTTCTATCTAATAACGTATTAGTAAATGTCTAATAGCATTCTCAGGGCCACCCATCAAAATAAAAGTCCCAATTCTAACACATCGGTCCATATGAAAATGTATCGTCTGATGCGTCATTTAAAAAAATGCCAAATATTGGCCGATATATCGACCTTGACGCTCCAGCACAGCACTACAACAACCATAATGAAATGACCCTTCACAATAGATAATGCTTTATATATGGCAATTTATTTCTTCGATTAAATGTCAACGCTGCGTCGCCTTTACAACATTTCAAATCCCTCAGTTCTCACCATCTTTGAAAAGTCAAGCCAATGTTGATTCTTGTTTTATTACGAGCTGTCATGTTCTTTTCTCCAGCAGACTCTCCTCTGTTCGGCGTTTGTTTAAAACGGGTGATTCCCTAGTGCTTCATGTCAACCTTTCTCACTCGTTGTGACAACTACTTTAAGCCACTCCGGGACTAGACGCGTCAAAGCAGCCGGAGCAACTTTTCTCTATTTACGGATATGACGAGACGCACGAACGGGCGAGTGATGCATGTACGCAATTTGCTGCGAAAACTGTCCTGACAGGTCAAAAATATAAATGCGCATAACGCATTTTGGAAGAAGGATTGATTCAATTTAGTTAATATTGAATATAAGTTACATAGTGCACCTTTAATTAAACATGGTGGGAAAGCTGAACAATTTCTTTAGCTCTTTTGCATAAAAACTCTTACATGTGCAGAATTGCATTTTGTTCAAATATTCCATGTAGTCTCTTAAATAATTTGAGGTCTTTAAATTACATGGTAAGGATACATATATGATTAAAATGTTGTTTTAAGGACTTCTTAAGATGCTCTATTGGCACGCTGCAGGACACTGCTGGATTTTACTCAATAATAACATCAATAATCCACAGAATGAAAACGGTTTCTTTAAATGCTGGATCACCTGGAGTGTGGATGATCTTTGTTTGGACACAGCATGCTGTCTGTTGTGTTGAACTAGTTGGTGGGACACCGTGTTTGTAGTGGTTACTGGACTAGTAGCCCTGGAGAGCCCCCGGTGCAACCAGAGCAACAGCGCTGCGTTTGTGCAGGATGTGTCTCATTCACAGATGATCCTCCGTGCAGAATGGCATCCTACTCACCTGAAGGTAAACTAGATTTACTACAGATTATAATGCTTTATAAATAACAGCCTCCCACAACATGCGTAGTATGATAAAGAGCGTGTCTTGTTACAGCTGAGCATGTGTTTGGCGGCAGTCTAGTGGTGATATTGATGCTAATTTGAAATGTGGTGTTTGGATGACCATGATTGACTTTCACTATTTGATGCCTCTGAGGGATCTTTAATCGTGCTGTTTTTAAATCAGCAGTTTCCCCTCAATGTGTTAATGGTGGATATTATTAGTATTGCTTTAAGTGTCCACTCATGCTCTAAATACACAACAAATAATGTGCATTGAAAGCCCAGGTGAAGGATTTAGATTTTTGACTCGTACTGCCTGAACTCTCTTGCTTGGCTCTTTGAGTGTTAAATGACATCTCGTGTTATTATCGAATGTCAGACTGTCTTGGTGTTATTGATGAGAGTGACGCTAAATTCATGTGAATCGCTTTGTACCTCAATCCTGACTTTTGTCCCGACGCTCATCTCAGTGTATTGAGTTGCAAATGTCGCTGTTGGATTTGTAAGCTAATAGCTGATAGTGAAACATGTTAATTGTCTAAATGCACTGAAAACTGAACTTGGCAATCCACAGTGCAAATTTAGAAATGCATCAGAACAAATACATTAGACTTTGCCACTGAGGTTGTTGTTTGGTGTTTCACCGTGTTACTTTTCGCTTAGGATCAGTGACCATCATCATGAACAAAATGCCTCTTAAAGTCGGTGTGAAATGGAAGTTGAGAGCGTCCTTTTCTCCTTATTGTGACGTATATCCGAGTGAAACGGCTTCTGAAATTAGAAAAAAATGTAGGGCGGGACTTGATTTCGTCCTTCGGGAATTGGTTGGATCGCTGGAAGTTTTTTTTTTTCAACTAAATATCCAAATAAATCTAATTATTAAACTAAATTAACCATATAAACTAAATTACTGATCTAAAGCCCACACTGTCACTGTATGATAATTGAAATGAACTGATGACATCAAGGCTATACGGCTGAATAAAATTGTTGCATTATTTTCCTGTTTAACACTGTAAAGCTGCTTTGAAACGATCTGCATTGTTAAAAGCGCTATATAAATAAGGTTGAAGTTGGGCGTGGCTAACAAAATAGAGGCAGATTTGAATGCCAGTTTTCACTCGATCTATCTCTTAAATACATTTATTTTCTCTCTTATTCTTTTCTACATATGTTACTGAGCATATTTCCTCACTTTTCACTGGTTTATGCTACATATTTCACTCATTTTAAGCCTTTTATGGCTTTATTAATGCAAACTTTTTTCTCAGCTCTCCCTATATAAGGGGGGCTCATTCACACACGCTGCATTCCTAAGTGCGAGCCGTCATGACAAGCTGATCGTCTGACTAATATTGAGTACTTTTTGCATAAAAAAGCTTTTATTTTTCATATATTTCTCTCTTTTTGACTCGAGTACTTCCTGAAGAAGGTATTGTGTATACTGAAAAAAATGCACCTAACCACCATATTGCTACGATCAGTGACCGGTTTCTGAGAGGCAGCGCAGAAACGAGACAGAGGGCGATAGCCCCGCCCTCGCGCCATAGCACATGACAGGAAGAGAAGGGAAGTCGTTTCGCGGGGGGTGGGAAGGTTAAAGATTATAAGGGTATTTGATTAAAGATTATACGGGTAAATAAATTTTTTACCAATTTATTTAGAGCACAGATAAATAAGTTATAGTAAACACTACAATATTAAATATGAAAATAGGAATTGTAAAATTTGATTTCATGCTTTAAATGCAGAGCCTGACTCTTGAATACTGGTGTAAAGTCTTGCATGCATGAGGAACTTTCATTGTAAAGTTTTCTTCTCAGTTATGTCCATTAGGGTTTTTTGTTACATTTCATGTTGTTAAATAATGTGTATTGCATTATTGTTGTAGGGCAGGACGATTAATCAAAAGTAATCAGAACTTCAGTAATTCAGAACCTCTAACTGATGTATTTTTCCCATGTGGGTTATTTCGGTTTTAGTCACGTGACTCCGCCCCGTCAGTCACATCAAGTGCAGTTTTCAGGCGCACGGAAATATTCAGGGGCAGTTCTCTTTGTTTATACAATCTGGATGCCCAGAATTACTATGGTAATTGCATGTTTTACACAGTTTATACAGGTAAGTTAATCGCCATTCTTATATGCGCTGATACACACACAGAGACGGCGCGTGCAAACCCCAATGCCAGATCACTTTCACTTGCGTCCTCATGAAGTTTGTCAATTAAATGCGTTTAAAGGCCTGCCTGTTTGAACATTGAAGCGGTTTTAGACCATTGGATGTGTGTTTTGTTAAACTAACGCCTGATATATTGTGACACGAACACTCATACAGACAATAGCTTGTACATCACGTGAAGATCGCATGCAGAGAGGAGCGCAGAAACTCATAGTCAACGCTGTCCTGTGATTCATCTCTAAAGTAGTTTAGAAACTCAACCGTTATAGCTAGGACTGGGCGATATGGCTGAAAACTGTATCACGATATAAGTGTTTCATATCGGTTGATACCGATAATTATTGATATGTTTTATGACCTATTTAAAATAAGGATCAGGAGAAAAATATTTTACATTTAAAGCAGCACTAGGTAACTTTTCAACCTTCATAATATATTTTCAAGACTCTTGTGATGATACATCGACTTACAATAGGTTGAATGACACGTCTGCCATAACCTGACGGGGTCTGTATCGTTTTTAATCGTACTTTTAAACTTCGGGTTTCGGGTAGTAACCCGAGAAAAAAAAGAACTACAAAATTCGACTGCTTTACGGCATATACGTCACTTCCCCCATCACCCCCACTTCCTTAAATTCGGACGTGCGAGGGTTAGGGTTAGCCTATGTAAGCCTATGTCTAAACGGCGTGTACAAGTTTGGTAGGGGCTACATTCTTGCAAGTAAATACATAAGACGTACAAAATCATAGTTTAGGATACCTAACATGTCTGTGATATTTGTTTATTTGTCTTGCCTCAAGCTATAAGGCAAATCGATTTTTCAAATGTAAAGATTCATCTATGGTAGCTTGATATTATATTGACGATATATGGTTATTACCTACCACTCAAACATTGAATTGAAGTATCATATAGATTCTGTAAAACGGTAACCAATAGACTAGACTACTATAATGACGCTGGCTTGTAAACGTGAGCATCGCGATCATTTGGCGTTTGAAAAAAGAAAAAAAAAAAAACCCATGAAATGATATTCATATGACATGCTGAAACATATGCCACTGTACCTGGGATGAAGACATTTCACACGAGCAGAACACCTGCATGTGAACTCCTCCTGCAGTGTTCAGGGCGATCATAGTTGTCATGTCAACAAATGCACGTGTGATGCATCCCCTGATGTAGGATGACAGAGTTTACGACAGTAGTAGAGGACAATACTGTTTCCCAACTGTAGGGGGACCCCGAGAGCAAAACCTACCTAGTGCTACTTAACCTTCCCCTGATTATAATCCCCTCAGTTATAAAGGCAGAAATGTCAACACAACCATGGAAAACACTCAAATAATTAAAATATAAACAAGTCTAATTATCTCTTAACATTAAGGTGCTTATCCCTATTATTGACAAAACATTCACATCCTGCCCAATGCTGTCCTTCAAACAAATGGAATGCTATATATCTGTATCTATGCTATACATTATATGAAGCATTAACTGTATTTTTCTTTTCGAAGTGATTCCAATCATATTTCAAGCAATTCAAAACCATCATGGTGAACAGTGCACATCTGAAGTGTCTCAGCTGAAGGAAATAATACATTATTTATCAGCTTTAGTATATCTTAATATATGAAGCTTGAATGTTTTGGGCTCTTGGATCACGTATCTTTCCCGCAGCAGCTCTCTTTGTTTCCTCCACTATTTTTAGATGCATTTTATTCATAGAAATGTGTTATTCAGTGCTGTAATTTGACGTGGCTGGTGGAAGTTTTCTGTGCACGGTCGGCAGATGTGGCTAATCGATAATATCATTCATTGTTGATGATTTATTATTACTTGTTGCAGCCCTAGTTGTAGCACACTGGTAACTTGGAAAAACGTGCTAATCAGATTGATGTTTGCATTATTGAGAAGGCTCATTTGTGTCCAATATTCATAAGACAGTCTGTCAACGGATATTTAATTTAATCACGAGTCTTCTGCTTTGGCTGCTCTAATTTTTCATGTTTTTCCAGAGCTCTTGTAAGTGTCATATTAGAGGACATGATGTGGTCTAGAGGCTTGTTTGCTGCATGACATTGTGATGATATGTGTTTGAAATCCCTTGTTAGTCTTATCATCCGTTTCACAACAGCAGTTAGTCTCACTTTCAGTTCGGGAAAACCTCATTTCGAGGCCGTCTAAAAGGTTTCAGCAGGCCAACATACACTCAAGTCTTCACCCACTGCTTTGTTCACAAGGTTGGGTTTAAAGACGACATGATATCAGAATTAACCCATTTAACTTCCTTCGATTGTTCCCTTTCTGATGCACATCTTTCATTTCAACATTAATATAACAACTGTTTTTCTTGCTAAAGTATCTTAACTAATACCTGATGGTGATTAGTCATTTGTGGCAGTCTGCAGTTTTGTAATGACTGCACAAGTTTCATGTCTTTGTTCTCGTTTGATGAAGTAAAAATGATTTTGTGTCTATTGCAATCTCTTTATGCAGTTTTTGTGCAGTTTCATTTGACTTGAGATCTCTGTTGTACAAGTCAATGCTAGAGATGGAGAATAAATGGAGACGCCTGCAGAGATGCTGTCCTGTATGTGACCTCCATCAGAAGGGAAGGGTTACCATAGCAATGACCATTGAGAATATTACTGCAATATTGTGCTGTTGCAAGTGAGTGTATTGTCAGATGTGCCCTTTAGAGATTGCATCAATTATGAATACTTTTCTACTGAGCATTGGGACAATTAAAGGACTAGTTCACCCCAGAAACCAGCATTTACTCAGCCTCATCTTGCACCAAAACTGTATGTCTTTCTTGCTTGTGCAGACGTGGAATGTGCATGTTGTGTTTTTTCCTTGTACAGTGAAAGATGGTGACCACGACTGACATTTAATTCATTTAATTGCTGTCCGAATCCACATCTGAGTTTTCAAGAATTTTCACTTCAGAATTCACTGTTTATATCCTTTTTGACCCCTGCAGAGCACCGTACGGTTGTGCTTTGCTGCAGGGTTTCCGCGGAGTCATAAAAAGTAATAAAAAGTCTTAAATTTAATAATACAAATTTTAGGCCATAAAAAGTCATAAAAACATCCGGATTTTCCATACATGGTCATAAATTACATTTAGCCACGTCTTGAATTGATATGTTCATTCATTCATTCATTGGTTCCACCATCGCCTTTTCCCCCTGAAAATGCGCTGGCGGTGGCATTCATTCGTTTCGCCTGTTGTAGTTCTGTCTGAGGAATCTGGGTGGTATCACAGCGTTCCAGGTGCATATGGCAGTGCAGCAAACAGACTTGTCGGAATGGACTTTCACAGAAACCCGCGCAAACTCACAAGAGTCTCCTCAGCTTATTACTGTATATGTCGTTGAGTCACTGCTTAGTTTTACTGAAATTATGGCTGGGCATTAAACGATACCGGAACAAAACTCATTTGAACCATGCGCCACATGGACCATTTATCCACTCGGCTCAAAGTCCAAACGGCAGCGCAGCGCGTTTACTCTGATCGGTCTCGGTCACAAGATCCAGTGAGAATCGCTTGAATTCAGCGAAGAACACAAATGTCTCAGTGATTTAAACCAGTTTAAAGGCAGATGAACCAGCGCTGACAAACAGGAGAAACGCTGTGCGCAACAATACAGTTAGAAGGCGTTTCCATCAACAAATCCCCATCATTTACCATGGATTTACTGTAACGTTAGCCTAGTAATATTAACTCCACCGTGAAATGTGGGATATACATATTGAATTGAATCGTATTTTATTATTAATGTAGACAATGTATTAAAGGACTAATGGAATATAATTAAAGTATTTAATGTATTTAGGATACTATTGTTTTTCATACATTTCATGAAGATACGTGCCATCAAAGTCAGGCAACACAAACCTGTTTCAAGACTTGAAACAATATCCTCCATAGCACACGCAGAAAATAAGAAATTAATTTTCCAATAAAGGTATTTATTTTGTTAAGGACAAATGACAAATGTTTGAATGTTTTACCTCAGATTTGTGAAATGTTCACCTGTTTGGCTTGATATGTTCTGACAATAAAGAGTAGTTTAAAACCACAATTAATGCTCTGCTTTCTACAATTTTCATTTACGAACAAAAATCTGCCTTTAAACTTGAAAGAAATAAAGATTTGACATTTATCGTGATAATTATCGATATTGACAGATATATTATGATAATTGTTTAGTGTTGTTCCTGTTATTGATACTTAGGAAAAGGGAGCCTTCAGTTTGTTACTCTTAAGAAAATGGAACCTTTAAATAATGAAACTTGTTACTTTTAAAGAAAGTCAATAAAAAAAAGACTTTTTTGAAAGGAAGTTATTTTTCGTAATTCGTTTAGGTCATAAATTTAAATCATAATGTTCATAAAAAGGTCTTAAAGTCTTAAATTTGACTGACTAAACCCTGCAGAAACCCTGTGCTGTAATTTGGATGCATTTCTAGACTTGTACTTCTTTAAATGCTGGCAAGTATTTTCAAGAGGAATACATTTCATCACCGCTCAAAAAATAAAAGGAAGAAAAACACATAAACATTTGTATCGGGCCGTTATTTACGGCAGCGTTTATTCTCATCATACCAAGCATATGGTATTTTATTTACAGCATACAATCATGTTACAGACCACGTGAGCAGTGTGTTCCCCATCACAAAACTCTCCCCTCCACCGTGAATAAATCACAATCCGAATGCATGAGGTTTTATCACTGAGGTGGCTGCACATTTATTTTTACGGACTTCCATGTGAGAAGTAAAGGCGAACGGCGCATGACATGCGTCACGACTAGGGGTGGCACGGTTCACAAAACCCACGGTTCGGTTCGTATCACGGGTTTAGGGTCACGGTTTTCGGTTCTGTACGGTTCTTGTTGTTGTTTTTTTTATCGTTAACACTCCAGAAATTTACTTCAGCATATGGTATATATGGCTTAATCATCCACAATTTAGGATACAGTATTAAAAATTGTTATATCAAGTTGTTTCCTAACTGGCTGTCTACCGAGTCCGACACATTGGCGTAACATTTTTCATGTTAATCATATCAATTTTGATCAGAACAATGCACTGTGGCTTTAATTCAGCTGACCTGATTAACACATTTCACCATGAAGTGTCCCGTGTGTTTCACAATCACCATATGACATCCAGCGCTGTGAAAAAATAACATAAAATACACGAAAACACAACACTGCCAGAAGTTTCTGCCCAAACTTCAAAGGCATGTTTAAATTATTAGAACTAGAAGCATCTTAACTTTTAAATGTTACATTTATCATGTGAACTATTTATATACAACATATGCATGTGTGTATTAGACAGAGGGGAACACGGTCGCATTTGCAGCAGATATATGTTGCCCATCATAAATCAAAGCATGAGACAGACAGGGGTCGAGGAGAACACCGTAAAATGTGACAGAATGGACAATATTTGCTTGTATTTGCAATCCACGAGCTGCGGTTCAGCTGCGCGACTCGCGAGACAAACACTGTCAGTGTGTGTCTGCGCAACCCGCTCTCCGCACTGCATCTGCCCTGCTATACGATGCTGGCGCATCCTCCAACTCCAGGCAGCCTTCCTTATCTCTCCCACTTTCATTTCTACATGTGACGTGACCTGCAGCACTCCACTTTTACTTTACTGTATGTCCACACACACACATACACATACACCTCTTATTTCGCGCGAAAAGGACACCCGCTGTCTGAGGTAACATACGGGCACGAGGATACATTGCGCATGCGCGAACCGTGCGACGCACACACTCCGAACCGAGACAAGCGAACCGAACGGTTCGTTTTTTTTTACATGTACCGTGCCACCCCTAGTCACGACCAAACGTTAGCGATTGGTTATGGCAGATCCAGAGTGGCTCTGGGCAGATCCAATAGTTTTAAACTTCAACAGAGGACCCGCCTTCTAGGAAGTTAATGCTTGTCAATGGAGAGTGTCCAGACTCTCTGTACAAATGAAATGTATGGGAGTCTGGTAGGACCAGGCTAGTACTTTTAAGGGCACCAACCAAATTACGTCGGTACCACCGAGTACCGATTCACATTAAATCAATCGGTACCACATTTCGGTACCTGAGAACGCATCTGGTGATGTAGACTAGTGTCTGTGAATATTAAACCGCAAAAAGAATATTTCAATACGAATCCTGCATGTCTCTGTGCAAATTAATCGCACAGACGCGCGGTTTAATTTACCCCTCTCTCTCTCTCTCTCTCTCTCTCTCACACACACACACACACACACACACACACACACACACACACACACACACACACACACACACACACACACACACACACACACACACACACACACACTCACTCACACACTCACTCACTCACTCACTCACTCACTCACTCACTCACTCACTCACTCACTCACTCACTCACTCACTCACTCACTCACTCACTCACTCACTCACTCACTCACTCACTCACTCACTCACTCACTCACTCACTCACTCACTCACTCACTCACTCACTCACTCACTCACTCACTCACTCACTCACTCACTCACTCACTCACTCACTCACTCACTCACTCACTCACTCACTCACTCACTCACTCACTCACTCACTCACTCACTCACTCACTCACTCACTCACTCAGAGTGAAGGTCACGTTTCCATCTCTGCCGACTCATATGAGGACATGACATTAAACATTTTATATTTTAATCTGGACTAAATTACATGCCCTAGATATTGTTTGAATATGTTCTGACTGTTGTTCAGACACACACTTTACAATAAGGCTCTATTATTTAACATTAGTTCGTTCATTAACAAACTGACAATGAAAAATACTTCTAAAGCATGTATTAATCTTAGTTAAATGTACATTTCAGCACTTAACACATTATTAAAATCAAAAGTTGTAACTGTATTATTTAATGGACCTGAGCTTACACTTAACAGTTGCTTTTTTAAACTAACATTATCAAAGAAGAATAACTTCTGTAAAAATTTAGCTACTTGCTCTTCGTTAATGTTAATGCATTAACTGGTGAGACATTATTGTAAAGTGTTCCCTATTGTTCTTCATAATTGTTTTGCACTTAATCTGTTTTAAATATTTGTTTACTTTATACATTTTTGTGTATTGCTTTATTGTATTTAAATGTTTGGTCCTTTTGTTATAAGAAAGTTATTAAACCTGTTATAGTATCACAACACTTTTTTTTTTTTTGCAACGTATTTCAATATCGTGATAATACCGTATACCGCGATAAAAGCTTCAGCAATTAATCGCAACATGAAAATTTGATACCTACTGCATAGTTTGTCATACTTTTCCCATTCAGTGTTTAATGCTTATGCTTTATTATGTGGGAAACTATATAGAACACATAGTTTGCAAACACACAACATATGGCTTGTAAACGACTGGTAATCACGTTTCTACTGATCAGTGATGATGGTCAATGATGTGTGAGACATGTTTGCAAAAGTGTCCACCATGTCACACATCGTATGTTTGACACCATTGCACTTTCTAACCAAGAAGGTTGCATACAATGCCGTTTAAGTGTGAAGTACGTCTTCACATTTCTTTGAGTCAGTCAGACTAAAAAATATTGAGATCACCATATTTATTTTAGTAACTAGGCTAATACCGCTGTGTGATGTCTATGGTTACCTATTTCTGAAAAAACTCCGCTTTTATGTTCTATCAGCATTCTCTGAAATGAATCTAACGTTTCTATTTGAAGAGGTGGCGTTCGACCCGCTGGAGTCTGGAGAGGAAATGCGGTATGTGTTTGGGCTGCGGCAGCGGGGCGGCTCTGTCTCCGGTTTCAGGCCTGTCATCAAAGGGATGCCACATGGCTAATTCACCCTGGACGGGCCCATTCAACCTCTGCCTCTTTTGACCCGCGTGTGGCATCACCTGCTCCGTTTGCTACAGCTGCCGAGGAGATCAGCCTTGTGTTTTTTGGAGGAGGTCACAGCCTCTCCACTGCTTGCTGTCCTTCCCAACTGTTTTACCACTGCCTTACAAGCCTGTCGTACAGTGGCTTGATGAGATTTCAATATGCCGTTTAACTCCGAAGTCCAAGTTGTTCCACCTTTTGCTGATCTGCGTTTATCTCTGGAAGTGCTTCAGGACGAGGACTGCAGTGTCCTTAATCTTTAATTTGGCTTGATTTATTTGAAGTCGCTATTGTTTGAGCTGTGATTGCCACTTTCACTGACACTTTGGGTGTCTGATTACTGGGAACACATGAGAGCTACAACAATTATGCAAATATTGATTATCCATTCATTCACCATATGGTGACTTAGATGCTTTTGAGTACAGAGGAAATGCATTCTGGAGCATTGAGGCAACACCCTGGGAATTGATTTAGTAAGAGCGCATGCTGTTTTCTTTATTCCTAATGACAATCTTATACTAGCGAAGAACACAACAACAAAATCCAGCCTCTTGGATTCTGGATGTTAATTTCCCTGGCGCTGTGTGATTTATTTTGCCTGACATTGTTGGGAAAGGTAGAGTTTTACCTCAAGTAGTAGTGCATAAAGTATGTTGACAAGGCTGTTTGTTGGTGGGAGAGAAAAATGCATCATATGCATACGTTTTCCCACTGTATCTTTAATTCTTTATTATCTGGCATGATCTATCCTAATTTTGCTTGCTATATAGAAACGATAGTT
Organism: Romanogobio albipinnatus; assembly: GCA_023566225.1. NCBI lineage: Eukaryota > Metazoa > Chordata > Actinopteri > Cypriniformes > Gobionidae > Romanogobio > Romanogobio albipinnatus. The sequence goes on from CM042258.1 coordinate 5,178,507, forward strand.
TGTGAATGAAATGCAGCATAGGCTTCTGTCCAGAAATGTTATTAAATAATAATAGTATAGTTTGCAAGTACAATCTAATGATCTGAGCAGTTTTCCCCAAAAACATTTGCTTTTATGTGGATAAATTCCCACTTTATACGCGTGCTTGGAATTTCTTTTATCCGCTGTGACCATTGGTGTTGGTGTTGATGTTAAATGTAAAGGTGTGTTTTTTTTTTTTTTAACAAACTGTATATTTATTTCTCTTTTTACAGATGAGGCAGATCCTGCCGAGATGGTTGCAGAAGAATCCGGTCAAGGCGCTCAAAATAGTCCGTACCAACTTCGAAGAAAATCTCTGTTACCGAAGAGAACAGCTTGTCCAACAAAGACCAACATGGAGGTGCGTAAATGCTGCTCAACATCATATTAGCATGTTGTATGTAGGACTGGGCGTTTGTACAATATATCGATATATCATTTATAGGGCTGCAACGACGTGCGTGAAATGCGTCGCCGCGTCGGCGGCACATTATTTACGTTCTAGAATGGAACAGAAGATCTAGAACATTCGACATTCAAAAGTGTGGGAGTACTTTAAACAGAAGCCGAATAAAACTGTTCTTTGTTCGCTCTGTAACGCCGGTTTCACACTGCACGCGGTGGCAGAGCAGGAGCTGTGCGCGTGGAGAGCGGGAGCTTTCACACTGCCAGTCAGTGTTGCCAAGTCCGCTTTTTTTCCGTGGAATTGGTCTACTACTTCTACACTGTTGCCGCGGGCTGTGTCTCATGTCCGCGGGTTGAAGCAAAAAAACACACATATTTAACCCCCCGAACGCGATGTTTACCAGAGAACCTCCCCGAAACGCGATTGGGCTTGTTTTGGGCTAGTTTTGAGTAACGAATGGGTGGGTTTTGTTGTGTAAACCTGGCAACCCTGCTGCCAGTGTTCTCTCGCGCAGCTGAACCGTGGCGCGTGTATTGCAACAGACGGTCACATTTTCCGGGGTTCTTCTCCGACCCCAGTACGTCTCGTGCTTTTATTTATTATGGGCTGCATATATCTCCTGTATATGCGACCTGGTTCCGCTCTGTCCCAAACACATATGCATAATAACTTGCTGTATATAGGTAGTTTGCATGATTAAAGTAACATTACAGTTAAGATATGCCTCTATCTTTAATCATTTAAATGTGTCTTTGAAGTTTGGGCAAAAACGTCTGGCAGCTTTAGTCGTTGTTTATGCACATGTATCTTCAAAATAGACGACTAGTTATACATTAACACTATGCTGAAAGCTCCTGTATGTGAACCTTTTGCAGATAAATACAAGTGCATTTTTGTTTACTATTGACACAAATCAATAAGTAAATCATACTCAACTACTATAGTAAACAACTTTTCCTAATTAGGCCTACTCTGTATACATTTTAGGATGAATAGTATCATTATATATTATGTTTAAAAAGCTTCTTGTGTTCATATATTTCATACAATGTACACTACCCTTCCTGAAATACTATTAATATTGTCATCATTCATTGATTTCATGTTAAAATAATATACAAATTCACTACCCTCTTTGAAATACAATAATCAGTAAAAAAGAATAATAAGATTAACCTGGAAAAAGTAATCGGTAGATTAGTCGACTAATCGAAAAAATAATCGTTAGATTAGTCGACAGAAAAAATAATCGTTAGTTGCAGCTCTAATCATTTAGAAACTATATGGAATGAGGCAATACCATTTATATCGATATACCGTAGTTTGATACGAACGCATCTGAAAAATAGCGGAGTACGCAGAATGAGCTGATGCAGGGAAAGTGCATGATACAATTTGTCCTAAACATGACACATACTTTATATTAAGGGCTTCAAAATAACAAGTAAGATATAGTTAACAGGTATAGTTTAAAGCAGCTTGCCCTGTCAGATGCTCTGAGAGATGCTGACAGACAGATAAATACTCGCTGTGTTTAATGCATTTGAGATGTGGTGCTTTCCTCAGTGCATAACTTACATTTCACAGGTATATTCTCCATCTGTAAATGTTAGAAAGTCATGCAAATGTGTCCATTTTGCTGTCAGGAGAGGACGATCCTTCTGCATGTGAATCTCCGCTAAAATTAAGGCTTCCGTGTGCATCTCCGCGTGCATGTGCAGTAAACAGACAAAGTGCAATATAATAGGAACGCAATAATTCAGACTAAAATATACATATTTCTAAAATATTTGTTGTTGGACAATAAATGTGCCATATGTGGAGTATATTTTTATGAAAGTGACCTTTATAATGGGGTAATCAAATGTAGGCTAATATGCTTTTATTTTCATTTTTAGTTTAGTGAATTATTAATTTTGTTTTTAGGTTGTCGTGTTACAATGTTAGAATGTGATGTAATTTTAACCCCCTTTTTGCACCTAATATATGGCATAGCCTACATTGCATTCACTGTATTTGTTTATAGCCTTCAATATCAACATTGTTTTTAGGACATCATTGGGCAGGTATGTGAAATAAAATGATTAAAATAAATTCAGATTTTTTTTAATCCAAATAGAAAGATGTAGAAAATACCGGGATGTGTGTATATATACACCGTGTATCGCCATTCAACCAAAAAATACAAAGATATGCATTTTTTGCCCATATTTTCCAGCCCTACTTGTATGTGTAGTATGCAGAAAAATATTGTCTGCAATATTAATTTGGTCTGAAACAACAACAGCAGTTTTAATGCATAGGACCCTATAAAATCGTTTTATTTTTCATGAATTTATTATATATTTTAGGAATTAAAAAGCATGTCTAAAATAATTTTGAAATAATGAAACTTGTACAATTTAACATCAATTTATTTAAAGTTGATAAAAAAATAATTGTCTGTAATTTGTTTTATTTTTCTCAGTCTTTGTTTCTGTTTGTGTTTAAACATTAACTAATTGAATTAATAAAACTAAATTTATTTTTAATAAAAGCTCCCTGTGGAATGTTTGTATTTTTGCACTTTAATATTGCGATTTAGATTAATTGAACAACCCTACTTTTGATGAATTCATCCAAAATTGGCCAAATTCCATGACATTACACATACTTCTGATTCAATTTATAAGACTGGATTCTGCTATATTGGCCAAATCATAGATTCCTGCATGAATGAAATAAAAGGAGTTCAGCATGATACGTTTTGCTGTAACTAACTCTCTTCTTGTTCAAAGGGTGCTTCCACATCAACAACAGAAAACTTTGGCCATCGGGCAAAACGTGCCAGAGTGTCGGGAAAATCACAAGATTTGCCTGGTAATGGACTTTAGACTTGATGTTGCCTACAGTTGAAATGGAGTGATATCAGCTTTAGATGACTTTTCATTAACCCTGGTTCTCTTCCGCCCCAGTCACCCCAGCCGAGCAGTACCTGCAGGTGAAGCTTCCGGACGAGGTGGTCCTAAAAATCTTCTCCTATCTGTTGGAGCAGGACCTGTGCCGAGCGGCTTGTGTGTGTAAACGATTTAGTGAACTAGCCAACGACCCCATCCTCTGGTAAGTTAGATGTTTGGACTAAAATGTTTGGTTTTCTCAATCAACAAAACAGCCTTTTATAGCCAAAAAGATGAAAAATGTTTAATGCAAGATATATAAATGCACTAATTTTCGTAAATCGGAATGAATCCAATCCGATTTCAGATTCTGAAAGTTCTGTTTATATGAACGTTCCAGTGGGATTTATTCATATTCATTTGCATGTATTTCAAATAAAACTTCCAGAACCAAAGAAAGCCACAGTTCATAAGACACAAGACATTAAATAAACATAAGCACATTTGAATAACGTGAATAACTTATGTAAATATGTGCATCATGGCACTTTTTTTTGCATCTGATTGAGAAAATAGTCACATTCAAGCATTTGCATGCTTTATTCCCCCCCCCGTTGATCAGATTACTTCAGGTCTACACAACCCCTTTTAATCCGATCGAAATTTAATTCAGGTTGAGCTCAGTCCGATCGATTTGAGGTGTTTACATGAAGGCTTTTCTGTCTGATTGAGCCATTAATGCTATTATAAATGGATTATGTGGGTGAAATTTCATTAAAAATATAAAAAAGTTCAGCATGAATGTGTTTTGTATGTGCTGTAACTAACAGGTCTTCTTGTTCAAAGGGTGCTTCCACATCAACAACAAAACTTTGGGCATCGGGCAAGAACGTGTCAAATTTTGTCAATCGGAATGAATCCATTTTCAGATTGTGATATTTGTGTTTATATGAACCATAAACGTTCCAGTGCAATTCACATATTCATTAACATGTGCATTAAATGTATTCCAAATAAAACTTCCAGAACTGAAGAAAGCCACAGTTCATAAACATTAGGGTTGTCCGACTCAGAACGCAGATTTTGGTGCCACTTAAATTCAAACGTGCTTTCGCGCTTTGGCTGACGCGAACCAGAGACACACACGCTCAGCGTTCATCACATATCACAACTATTCAGTGTTTTCAAACACATCATGTTTATTTTAGGTTCCAGACATTTAAATGCACATACGTATTAGCAAAACATACACACTGATGTCTATGGAAGCGGCAATAACAATCCTGTAAGACAGGTATAATTTGACTACATGTCTTATTTATATCGGATACACAGTATATAGTTAACTATATAGTTTACTGTATTCTTCTCCCACTTCACCGGTCACTTACTTTCATGTGTTTCGTGAGAAGAAGATGAATTTGTGATGTAAATCCACCAGAACCGATTCTCTGAGGCACACACTAACATGGCGGCGCCCATCGCGCATTATAGATCAACTAACATGATCATTATAAAGGGTTTTAAATGACAACACATTCACTCACACATATTTGAAATTCAGAATATCAGATAGTTCATGACATAGTTAACAAGTTTGTGAATATTTTGAATAAAAAAAAAAAATAATAATAATAAAGCGATACATCTGTCAAACAGCACTATCGTGGCAGCTGTGTGTCACGTGAGAAGCATGACGTGTCGCCATGGAAACAATGAGGCAATGCGTTCTAAAAATATTTAGCCAGAGAATATGGTCGTAAATTGTGTTTTGCATTTATATATTTATATTTATAAATATATATAATTTATATTGACATATATGTCGCACGTGCTACAAAAAAATCTGTCTGTGCGATGAATACATTTACCCCAGTAGCACGCGTGCACAGAGCTCGTTTGAGTGAAGGGAGAATTTGTTTTGTGCTCGTGTGAGGTTAATCTAGGGCTGCACGATTGACTGAAATTAAACCAAAATCGAGATTTGTCTTTGTGAAATTATGAAAATCACTTCAATTTTTAAATAAATAAATATGTGTAGATGATGCACAGCACTGTTCAGGGTGATCGGTTCGCAATAATGCTGCTCTATCTCTGCATGCACTGTGAGATGGAGTCATTTTCGAGTCTATTCAAAAGAATGTTGTGGTCGATAGTATCAAATGCAGCGCTAAGATCGAGTAACACTAATAGAGAGATACAGCCACGATCGGATGATAAGAGTAAATCATTTGTAACTCTGATGAGAGCAGTCTCAGTGCTATGATACTGTCTAAATCCTGACTGGAAATCCTGACAGATACCATCTCTTTCTAAAAAGGAACATAATTGTGAAGACACTGCCTTTTCAAGTATTTTTGACAGAAAGGGTAGATTTGAGATTGGTCTATAATTGACTAATTCTGTAGGATCAAGTTGCGGTTTTTTAATAAGTGGTTTAATAATAGCCAACTTAAAAGTTTTCGGTACATATCCTAATGACAAAGATGAATTAATGATATTAAGAAGAGGATCTATGACCTCTTTAATAGCCTAGTCGGTACAGGGTCAAGCATACATGTTGTTGATTTTGATGATTTAAAGAGTTTAGTCAATTCTTCTTCTCCTATAGCAGTGAATGAGTGTAATTTTTCCTCAGTGACACTACAATGCTCTGTCTGATGTGATACTGTAGTAGACGGCGGCATGGTTAAAATTTTCTTCCTAATATTATCAATCTTACATGTAAAGAAGTTCATAAAGTCATTACAGCTGTGCTGTTCACAATCATCAGAAGTTGAAGCTTTATTTTTGGTTAATTTAGCTACTGTTTCGAATAAATACCTAGGGTTGTGTTTGTTTTCTTCCAAGAGAGTTGAGAAATAAGCAGATCTAGCAGTTTTTACGGCCTTTCTGTATGCGATCATGTGCTCTTTCCACGAATTACAAAAGACCTCTAGTTTTGTTTTCTTCCAGCTGCGCTCCATTTTTCTGGCTGCTGTTCTAAGGGCCCGGGTGTGCTCGTTGTACCACGGCGTTGGACTATTTTCTTTAATCTTCTTTAAGCACAGAGGAGCAACTGTGTCTAAAGTACTGGAAAAGAGAGAGTCAATAGTTTCTGTTGCAACATCGAGTTCTTCTATGCTATCTGGGATGCTGAGGAGATGATACTGATGAGGAAGATTATTTAAAGGGGGGGGGTGAAATGCTGTTTCATGCATACTGATCTTTTTGCACTGTTAAAGACTTGGATTCCCATGCTAAACATGGACACAGTTTCAAAAGCTAAGGTGGACGTTTGATGGGAGTATTTCTTTGCCAAAATTTGTACTTCCTGTTAGTCATAAGTTTCGGAAAGTTTTTTTCGATCATGGGTCCGCTTGACGTCAACAGGGCGGAATTTCCTTGTATGGGCCGTACGGACAATTCTACCGGAAGAGCGCGCGCGCGAGAGAGAGAGAGAGAGAGCGCGTGAAAGCAATAGGCTACGCCCATCAAAGCGCTGGCTCCTAGCCAAATAACCCCGCGTTAAGGCAAAAGTGGATGGAATTTGCTTTTCCGGATTTTCAAATCACCTAATACATGAAGGATGGAGCGGTCCCAACGATAAAGGTCTCAACGTTGGAACCGCAGGCAGAGAGTAAGACTGCTTCAAATGTCTGTTTTTGCCTATGCACATCAAGTAGCCCAAACATGACCACGTATTGATCAATGGAGCATGCGCTGTATAGTGTGTACATTTGTTTAGCTGGCCACTATATGTGTATGTTTGTGTATTGTAAAAGCACTCCAAACAACAATACACAAAGAATGGGGAAATATGTTGAACTAAATAAGCGCGCTTCTTCATTCAAATGCGCTACTATTCCATGTCTTTCGATGTAAACACTAGCCTGACGCGCAAAACCAGTCCGCTTACTACAAATCATGTCTACACAAACCACGCGTAAACACACACACACACACACACACACACACACACACACACACACACACACACACACACACACACACACACACACACGATATAATTAAAGTATAAATGTGTAAATAACACAAGCCGCTAAGCATATTATATAGTTAGTGTAACTTATACCACATAGAGATGTCCTGCTCTAGTCGTTTTTGCTGCTGCTCCTGTTCAACTTCAGCCTCTGGGTCTGATTCCGGATCATAGATGTATGGCTGTAACTGATTAAAAGCCATTTTTTATGTTGAATAAAGTTTTTTCCCGCTTTTAGGGATGACGCAGCTTTCAGGCGCACTCAACACAGTAACAGCGGCGCGCGCTCGACATTCTTTAGCTCCGCCCACACGATACGCCCCCAGCCGCACGGCTTTTTTCGGAAAGACTCGGAACAGCGCATCTTCCTTTTATAATTATAATAAAAATAAAGACTTTTCGGAGATATGCAGGATGCAATGCTACTCTATAGGTACTCAAGATTGACATGAGACTGACTGAAACTGAGTGTGCAATCTTTTAGTGGCGCAGTTATTGTCCTGCCTTTTTTGAAGCGAGGGGGCGGCTTTGCAACCTTAGCTAAATTAAGTATACATGATACTAGGTAATGATCTGAGATGTCATCGCTCTGCTGCAGAATTTCAACGGTATCAACATTTATTCCATGTGACAATATTAGGTCTAAAGTATGATTATGGCGATAAGTGGGTCCTAACACGTGTTGCCTAACTCCAATAGAGTTTAGTATGTCTTTAAATACTAATCCCAATGCGTCTTTTTCGTTGTCTACATGGATATTAAAATCACCAACAATTAGTACTTTATCTACGGCCAGTACTTACTCTGATAGAAAATCAGCAAATTCTTCGATAAAGTCTGTATTATGCCCTGGTGGCCTGTATACAGTAGCTAACACAAATGTTAAACAGGTTTTATCATGTACATTACATAACGTTACATAAAGCACCAAAACCAAAACATAATAGCACCAAATTAATAAAAACACAATATATTTACGGCAGTGTGTTTTCTATCATCCGCCGTGCACATTTTTGATGACGTAAGATGAACAAGTGCACTAGGGTTCGATAGAATCAAGTTGAGTGGCGCCGGGAACAATCGCGTTTGGACATGACCCCAGCAAATGTGCCCAGTGTTAAAGCCCCCTTAATGTGCATTCGAAAAAGCAACAACCTCTTTCCAAACTTGTAATGAGAAGTGTTTACAAACCTGTATTTAATCGAGTGTTTGAAATAACTTACTTTTGTAATCTGACAAGCTTCACATCACAGAATGAGGCAGAAATTATATTATTTTATAATATTCTGTAGTACAGTGATAGATTCGCGGTGTTGAGACGTGTACAGTACTTTTTTTCTTTCCCAGTGAATACATAAGATAAAATGAGACAAAAATTACAGTCACACATTTTTTTATCATAATTTAATATTTTATTATAAAACCTTAGACCTTTCTAATGACTTATGTTTTCTGTAAAATATAATAATTATTATTTTTATTTGTATTGTATAGCACTTTTTGCATTTTTCAGACATGGTAACAGACTTTTAATACATGTGCTACAATTCTGTGAGCTGTGCTACAAAACTTTCAAGCTCTGTAGCACCAGTGCTATGTGCAAAAAAAGTTAACATACAGCGCTGACGTGTACTTTAAACCAGGGTTTAAAAAACGGAACAACATATCAATCGGTTCACTCCGAGCAGAATCGATATTTTAGCGTTTCCGTTTTTGCGTTCCACATTAAACATTACTGTTCCGAAAACGGTTTGATTTGAAAAAATACCGGTTAATAACGTTATTTTAATTTTGCCTATACTTTAAACAAATATGTATAAATAAAGACTTTCACTCAAAAATAAGATAACACGTGATACTTACACTTGAACATTTATTTCATAACATTGTTAAAACCACAATAGAAATACCTGCATTAATTACAAAGCATAAACAGCTGGAAAAATATTGACCTGTTTTAATGGACCGTTAGACAATCGAAAGTGGCCCTCTTATGCCTAATTTTTTTCAGAAGATTGATAACATTCTTTGTACATAACTTTTTTTTCAAAACACGACTTGTTTTAAAAATTACATGAATAAAAAAAAAATAAACTGGATAATTGCTCTTTTAATGCACCGTCAACTGCTAATTTCAAAGCAAACACTGCATTACATAATCAAATTCAGTCAGCTAATAAAGCTTGATCGTTTAATGCAATATAACATTGTAAAACTAAAACAAAATTTATACCATTTAATACGAAGCATCAACAGTCCATATCGAAAACATTGAGCTGTCCTGTATTGGCTACCTGAAAGACTAGAAAAATGTGCGATATTTGCTAGTACTTGGACAGGCTTAACGGAATCCATAAACTAGCCTAAATCAGTTTATTTGACTTAAAGTCCGTACTACTTGTTTAAACATAGGTAAAGAATGTCCTCCAATACCTGCGCATTCATTGAAGACCTCATTGGGGAAAGAATGTACTTGAGGCATGAAAATGCGCGCTCTACAATGACTTGCGTTACCGGTAGATTCATAGATGACTGCTGCGCGGGGATTTCACTCTCGCTTGATCCGTCAATGGCACATGCTGTACTACTTAATTCATGATTGGTCATTGCCAAATTAAAATAGTAAAGAGAACGAAATCATTTCAAATAAACTTTATCAGAGCAGGCCACACAACTCCTGGTCCAAGCTCTTGTTCTCTCCAGACTGGACTACTGTAATGCTCTTCTAGCGGGGCTTCCGGCATGCACCATCAAACCCTTGCAACTGATCCAGAATGCAGCGGCGAGGGTGATCTTTAACGAGCCGAAGAGAGCACACGTCACGTCTCTCTTCATCAGTCTCCACTGGCTGCCAATAGCCGCTCGCATCAAATTCAAGACACTGGTACTCGCCTTCAAAGCAACCACTGGCTCTGCACCAATATACCTAAACTCGCTTGTTCAGACTTACGTTCTGCCAGTGAACGACGCCTTGTGGTGCCATACCAAAGAGGCATGAAATCACTCTCACTGACCTTTTCCTGGACCGCCTCCACCTGGTGAATGACCTGCCTATCTCAATTCGAGCAGCCGAGTCTGTAGCCATTTTCAAAAAACAGCTAAAGACACGTCTCTTCCAGCAGCACCTGACCAATCAAGAATAGCACTTAACATTCTATTCATTTTCTGTCTGTCTAATTAAAAAAACAAAAAAACAAAAAACAGTTCTGTCCTGTGTGTTCTGCGCTAGATTAACTGAGACTTGTTACAGCACTTGCATACTGTTGCCCTTGACTTCTAGCTTCTTCTATTGCTCTCATTTGTAAGTCGCTTTGGATAAAAGCGTCTGCTAAATGACTAAATGTAAATGCAAATAAACGTTTCTGTTCAGAACGATTAAAATTGATTTTGTTTTCGTTTTTTTTGTTCCTGTTAATTTCATTCATTTCCGGTTTTCGTTCCTTGAACCGGTTCCTGCTTTAAACTTTTAATAAATTGTTCAATTTAAAGGATAAAAAAAATATTGTAATCAATAAAAAGCCATTCTTTAATGTCATCCACCGTTGTTTTGTGGCTCTTTCTTTTCTTTAGTTTTTTTTAAAGTATCGGTTCAGGCACCAGTACCGTTTTAAAAGTATCGGTTCAGGCACCAGTACCGTTTTAAAAGTATCGGTTCAGGCACCAGTACCGTTTTAAAAGTATCGGTTCAGGCACCAGTACCGTTTTAAAAGTATCGGTTCAGGCACCAGTACCGTTTTAAAAGTATCGGTTCAGGCACCAGTACCGTTTTAAAAGTATCGGTTCAGGCACCAGTACCGTTTTAAAAGTATCGGTTCAGGCACCAGTACCGTTTTAAAAGTATCGGTTCAGGCACCAGTACCGTTTTAAAAGTATCGGTTTGGCACCGGTATCATTAAAAACCCAAACGATACCCAACCCTATAAGACATGAGACATTAATAAACATAAGCACATTCGAATAATGTAATACACATGTAAATATGTGCATCACGACACAGCGCATGTTTTTTTTTTTTTGCATGCGATTGAGAATATGGTCGCATTCAAGCTTTTACATGCATAATTTCCCCGACTGTTGATCAGATTACTTCATTATTTCTGATCGAAATGTCATTTGTGTTGAGCTCAGTCAGATCGATTTGAGGTGTTTACATGAATGTCCGATCAATCCAATTATAAATGGATTATTCTTGATTGAAATGTCATTGACAAAAAAAGTTATGGAAAAAGCCTTGATTTACTTTCAATTTTCATTGATATGCACCAATACAACAATACAGTAATAATTCTCTACTTCAACAATTTAATAAATAATAAATGCCTCATGGAAGCTTCTTCGGACAGATTTGAGTGATTACTCGAATGAATCACCGTTTTGAACCATTTGATTGAATCAGCCTTTTTTAACTGATTCATGGAAATGAATCAAATTTAGAAGCTCTTGAAGTTTTTTCTAAGAGTGTAGTGTTTTTGTAAGGGTCATTGATCTCGATTCTTCTCATCTGGTCTGCAGGAAGAGACTCTACATGGAGGTTTTCGAGTACACACGTCCCATGATGCACCCCGAGTCTGGGAAGTTCTACCAGATCAACCCAGAGGAGTATGAACAGCCCAACCCCTGGAAGGAGAGCTTTCAGCAACTGGTACTATTTCCCCTGATTCATTTATGTGATTTGGACTCATCATTTAGCATTTAGAAACTCTCTGACCTTTTACAATTAAACAGGCTATTTTTGTCATTCTCATTTGACTGCAAGTGCTCGCTCTGAGGATGTTAAATATTGTGTATTTAATAGCCTCAGAGCAAGCACAACACCACAAATCTGTGAATGAGTGATTTAGTCTTTTCCCCCTGAACCCAAAAGCGGACAGATGGTGTCGTAATGTAATAACTAGGGAGATCTTGATGGGCCAGTAATCATTAGTTTCATCTGTGAGCTTCATGAGAGCATATTACTGAAGAAACACAGACTGATGGATCCCTGACCTTTGTGTTTGCAGTATAAAGGTGCTCATGTGAAGCCGGGCTTCGCAGAACATTTCTACAGTAACCCGGCCAGATACAAGGGAAGAGAAAACATGCTGGTAAGTTCTGGACCATCTGTAGATGGATTATATGGTTTGTTTATTCATTATATGGATGCTGTCATACCTTGTAAACACCCCTGAACTGTGGTAAAATCACAGTAACACACAGCCTCAAGTGGAAACAAAAATGGACTACATTCAATAAATTATTACATTTATGTATAACAATAAAAATAACTAGATATATACATTTTCTGATTAAAAAAATAAGTGGTTGGTTACCCATGAAAATCTTTTCTAGTCCTTATGATGTTTCAATGTCTAGATATGGTTTAAAACGTGGGCATGATAGTGGCACTTAATGGCCACCGGTGTCGCTAATAACAAATGTTTCTCAATTCTACATATCGCCCCTTTAATAGGTAATGCTAGGAGTTTGTTCAAATAATTGCTTCAAATGTGGCTCAATCTTTATTTTGTAATGTTGAGTCGGAATGATTTATGTAATTTTGCTTTTAACTCTTTCTTCAGTATTACGACACCATTGAAGACGCTCTGGGAGGGGTTCAGGAAGCCCACTTTGACGGTTTGATATTTGTCCACTCTGGGATCTACACAGATGAATGGATCTATATCGAGTCGCCCATCACGATGATCGGCGCTGGTATGAGAATATATGTGTGAATATTTAAGAACATTTGGGGGTCAGTAAGATTTCTTAATGTTTCTGAAAGTAGTCTCATGCTCACCAAGGCTGCATTTATTTAATCAAAAATACAGAAAAAACAGCAATATTATGAAATATTATTGCAATTTATAAGAACCGTTTTCTACTTGAATATATTTTAAAATGTAATTTATTTCAGTGATCCAAAGCTGAATTTTCAGCATCATTACTCCAGTCTTCAGCGTCACATGAGCGATAATCGGAACCGGTTTTTCAGGATTCTTTCATAAATACAAAGTTAAAAAGAACATTATTTATTTGAAATGGGAATATTTTGTAACATTTATAAATGTCTACCACTTATCAATTCAATGCATCCTTGCTGAATAAAAGTGTTAATTTACTAAAAAATGATTGACCCAAAACTTTTGAATGGTATTGAGATTTTCTTCTGTATAACCTAAATATTAATCGTGCATTCGCTTTTGCAGCTCCGGGGAAAGTAGCGGATAAAGTCTTCATCGAGAACACTAGAGATTCAACGTTTGTGTTCATGGAGGGGTCAGAGGACGCGTATGTAGGATATATGACAATAAAGGTGAGTTTCTTCATATAAGGAAGGTTAAGGAATATCTCCGCTAAATATGAAAGTCCTGTAATCATTTACACACCCTCATGTCGTTCCAAACCTGTATGTTCTTCATGCACGGGAAAACAAAAAGGCATTATTGCAACAGTGCTGTTTTTAGGCAGATGTGCATTTGTAAGATGTGTATTCATAGTTTTCACGTGACGTCACATAAAGAAAAAATGCATGCATCATCAAAAATTGTAAACTGAATTTAATCTTTTAATACAACCCTCTACGCACACCTTGGCAATAGAATCGCCTTTGGCTAGTAAAAATTTTTTTGTTTAGTCACCAGACTGATATAGTTTATTATATTATACTACAAATATTATATATATATACACTCACCTAAAGGATTATTAGGAACACCATACTAATACTGTGTTTGACCCCCCTTTCGCCTTCAGAACTGCCTTAATTCTACGTGGCATTGATTCAACAAGGAGCTGAAAGCATTCTTTAGAAATGTTGGCCCATATTGATAGGATAGCATCTTGCAGTTGATGGAGATTTGTGGGATGCACATCCAGGGCACGAAGCTCCCGTTCCACCACATCCCAAAAATGCTCTATTGGGTTGAGATCTGGTGACTGTGGGGGCCATTTTAGTACAGTGAACTCATTGTCATGTTCAAGAAACCAATTTGAAATGATTCGAGCTTTGTGACATGGTGCATTATCCTGCTGGAAGTAGCCATCAGAGGATGGGTACATGGTGCTCATAAAGGGATGGACATGGTCAGAAACAATGCTCAGGTAGGCCGTGGCATTTAAACGATGCCCAATTGGCACTAAGGGGCCTAAAGTGTGCCAAGAAAACATCCCCCACACCATTACACCACCACCACCAGCCTGCACAGTGGTAACAAGGCATAATGGATCCATGTTCTCATTCTGTTTACGCCAAATTCTGACTCTACCATCTGAATGTCTCAACAGAAATCGAGACTCATCAGACCAGGCAACATTTTTCCAGTCTTCAACTGTCCAATTTTGGTGAGCTTGTGCAAATTGTAGCCTCTTTTTCCTATTTGTAGTGGAGATGAGTGGTACCCGGTGGGGTCTTCTGCTGTTGTAGCCCATCCGCCTCAAGGTTGTGCGTGTTGTGGCTTCACAAATGCTTTGCTGCATACCTCGGTTGTAACGAGTGGTTATGTCAGTCAAAGTTGCTCTTCTATCAGCTTGAATCAGTCGGCCCATTCTCCTCTGACCTCTAGCATCAACAAGGCATTTTCGCCCACAGGACTGCCGCATACTGGATGTTTTTCCCTTTTCACACCATTCTTTGTAAACCCTAGAAATGGTTGTGCGTGAAAATCCCAGTAACTGAGCAGATTGTGAAATACTCAGACCGGCCCGTCTGGCACCAACAACCATGCCACGCTCAAAATTGCTTAAATCACCTTTCTTTCCCATTCTGACATTCAGTTTGGAGTTCAGGAGATTGTCTTGACCAGGACCACACCCCTAAATGCATTGAAGCAACTGTCATGTGATTGGTTGATTAGATAATTGCATTAATGAGAAATTGAACAAGTGTTCCTAATAATCCTTTAGGTGAGTGTATATATATATATATGTATGTATGTATGTATGTATGTATGTATGTATGTATGTATGTATGTATGTATGTATGTATGTATGTATGTATGTATGTATGTATGTATGTATGTATGTATGTATGTATGTATGTATGTATGTATGTATGTATGTATGTATGTATGTATGTATGTATGTATGTATGTATGTATGTATGTATGTATGTATGTATGTATGTATGTATGTATGTATGTATGTATGTATGTATGTATGTATGTATGTATGTATGTATGTATGTATGTATGTATGTATGTATGTATGTATGTATGTATGTATGTATGTATGTATGTATATCTTGTATACCACCAAATGTATCAATATCTTTGTAAAATGGCACAGCTTTTTAAATATCTGAACGTACACGCTTAATATCAGTCAGCATTAGACTATGTTATGATATTATGATAATCAAGCACTATAATGATAGAACTTTAGTAATTACAACTAAAACTGTTGGAAAGCATGTAGTGGTATTGAAGACTCTCGAACGTGCGCATGTGTGTGTGAGAAACGTGCTCAGCAAAGCGATGGAGTTCTTCACACTAGAGTTCACGGTTCGTCAGATGAGCTGATTTGAAATCACATAGATCGCTTGAAAAGAGCGAAACTCTCAAGCGCTCATTCTGAGTGTTCAGCGAATAAAAATATATTTATGCTAAACTTATTCTTAGCATCTAACACACACACTGGCGAGTAAAATCTGAGAATGTATTAGCCAATGGCTAATGATAGATATTATTTAATCGCCCGGAGTGACGATTTACTCGCATATGCAAGTGTTTTACTCACATTGTAGAGGGTTGTAATATCACTTTTATAGTACATAATAGCACTTTAAGGTGGGTTGCACTAATGCAGATTCTTTAGCCTGGTGTCGGTTAATCCCTTTAATTCTGTCTTTCTACATAATTAATCTGTGTTTTAAAATTAAGTGGTGCAACACAACTCAATTTAAAGTAAAACCCATATCAGCAAATTAAACTTTGCTTAATTTAATCTTTATTGGTGCAACTCACCTATGTGTTTTTCACGTTAAGCGTTTTAAAAATGCTTTGCAACTTGTTCACATTTTATTTTTATTTTTTTAGTTGACAGGCTTGTGCTGCAGTTCTATGGCTGTTTTGCCCTCCAGGGCACCGCGCAGTCACATGACTGAAAACTATGAATATAATGTGTGTGTCTGTTGCAGTTCAATCCTGATGACAAATCAGCTCAACATCACAACGCTCATCACTGCCTGGAGATCACCGTCAACTGCAGCCCCATTATTGACCACTGCATCATCCGCAGTACCTGCACGGGTGACCACAGCTTACTACTTTCTTCCAAATGAATTGGTTTTCCCTCCATTTATATAATTTTTTCTATTGTCATAGAACGCTGTACCCTGTACATAAGTACAATGAAACTCTTACTTGGGAGCTTCTCGCAGAGCAAGAAAACATACAGTGTGCAAAAAGTTAATTTTACATAGACAATAGACTTAAACTACATAAATGCAGAACACAAAAAACGTGCTGTATGCACAGGAATGCATAATTTATGTATATAATATACACACACACTACTAGAGCTGCACAATTATGGATAAATTGAGTGTTACGAGTAGAAACCTAAACAAAAATAATGTAATTTGCAAGGAGTTCGGACAAAATGTCAATTAATTAAAAAATATTTAGTTAATTTGAATAAATATATTTTTTTAATCGGTTCAGTGAATGATTCAATGAGTTATGGTGCATTTACACGGGGTGTCGGCGTTAACACTTCTCATTTACTTTGAATGGGTGACGTCGTGTGTTGCCGAACTGAATTGTGGGTTCTGTTGCGTTGCATCACTGGCGTTTCTTGTGGCAGAAGTGGAAAAATGTCCAACTTTTGAAGCGTCAACCAATCAGATCGCCTATGCAAATACCCTAGCGCAGACGCTAGCCAATTGCGTTCATGCAACAGTCGCGTCAGCACCAAACTTCAAACACGTCCTCCGTTAAGCGTTGACGCCAATGCCCTGTGTGAATGCAGCGCCACTCATACAGACTCCAGTTGTTTCATTATTGGATGAATCAGTGTTTTTAACACATCTCTTGAATGAATGATTCAATGACAAATACAACATTTTAACTTGTCGCCACCTACTGGTGTAACAATGTTATTGATTCGATTTAAAGCGTCAATTTACTTTCAAAGCATTAATTTACTCTATTTTGATCTCTACTGTAGACATCAGTGTTTATATCCGTAAACTTTTATCCCTGTACTTCTGTGATATGAATATTTGTAAGACAAAAATAACTCAAGTCTGTTTGTGAAGCTGTTTCATACCTGTACATGACAGCTTCTCTCTCTGGCTCAGTGGCAGCGCAAACACAGATCTGAATGTTCGCTGTGATCGTACTTGTCAAAGGTTTTAATATACATATACAAATCCATGCTGTCTAGGTGGGTGTTTGAATCGAGATCCCGATCTTTTAACGATTAATCATGCAGCTCTACATACGACTACTATTACTACTAATAATATATTGCATGTTTGTAATATATTCACTCAATAGTGAATGTCCAGAAGTCAAGCATCATCATTACTATGGCTCATAATTGTGGTTTGAGCTTTCGCGTTCCACTGCACTGCTTATTAATTGCTTTTCCTGAGTAAACGTGCATATGCACCTCAAATCTTGTGCATTTAGAGATTTTGAATTGCATTTGTATTTCTGAAACCCTTTCTGTTGAGTGTCTGATGCTGACGGTGGTGTGTTATCTGTGTGCAGTGGGCTCTGCAGTGTGTGTGAGTGGCCAGGGAGCTTCACCCACTATCAAACACTGTAACATCAGTGACTGTGAGAATGTAGGGCTCTATATCACGGACCACGCGCAGGTAATATGAAACTCTGTCCTGAATATACCGTCAGATTGGTCCTCTGTATCAGATGAATTACTCCATCTATGTCTCTCCGTCTCTGTTTGTCTGTCTGTCTGTTTGCTCTGCAGGGCATTTACGAAGACAACGAGATATCCAATAATGCTCTAGCAGGGATCTGGGTAAAAAACCATGGCAATCCCATCATCAGACGGAACCACATCCATCATGGCAGAGATGTCGGGGTGTTCACGTTTGACCACGGCATGGTAAAAACCCTTTGTGTCTTTGTTGTTGTTTTTTTTCTCTTCATCATCCACAGACTGATATTAAACAGTCATGAGGGATATTCAGAATGAAACAGTTAGCAAACATAGCAAACAATTTTAGTATTATTTATATACTATTATATTATTTATTTTTTAGTTTACTTGCTGTTAGTAGTTTTATTTATATATATATATATATATATATATATATATATATATATATATATATATATATATATATATATATATATATATATATATATATACATACATACATACATACATACAATTTTTTTTTTTTACATTTATTTATTTGTTTATGCATTTATTTAGCATACATTTATTTATTTAGCATTCATTTATTTTTTATTTCCGTTTTAGTAATGTTGGTACTTCAAATTATTTCATTTCAGTTTGTTGCCAAGGCAACATTTCTTATTTTTGTATATATTCTAATATTTATAAATATTTTTTTTCAGCTCCATTTTTCAATTTAATTTAGTTATTATTTTTATACTATTGTAGTATTTATTCATATTTTGAATTTATTTTATTATTTTATATTTTCAGTTTTCATTTAAATTCTAGTTTAAATGTGTTATTTCGATTTAGCTTAAATTTATTTGTATTTGTTTTAGTTTTAGTACTTCAACTTGTTCTAATTTTATTTTTTTTATTTATTTTTTTTCAGCTTTATTTAGCATTCATTTATTTTTTATTTCCGTTTTAGTAATGTTGGTACTTCAAATTATTTCATTTCAGTTTATAAATATTTTTTTTTCAGCTTTATTTTCAATGAACGAAAACCATTTTTAATAGTTGTGGTTAATTATTGTTATATGTTTAGTTAATAACAATGGAATGGTATACTAACATAATGGATATGATCATAAAATGATCCTAGTTTTGTAGTTTACAGAAAACTTGTATACTTGCACAGCATATTGCATTTCAAGTGAGAGTAGCATGTGATTGTGAACATGGCATAAACATTGCTGCAGCTCAGTTGAAGTGTGTTTTTCGTGACTCTCTGGCTCCCTCTGCAGGGCTACTTTGAAAGCTGCAACATCCACAGGAACCGGATAGCAGGTTTCGAGGTGAAGGCGTATGCTAACCCTACAGTAGTGCGCTGCGAGATCCATCACGGACAGACGGGCGGCATCTATGTGCACGAGAAGGGCCGGGGCCAGTTCATCGAGAACAAGATCTATGCAAACAACTTTGCGGGTGTGTGGATTACCTCAAACAGCGACCCCACGATCAGGTGAGCGAGTGGTTTCTGAAGTCTAATCATATCCGGGCATACAGTAAACTGTTCTTGCAAAATGATAACCTCTCTTCCGACCAATCGCAGGGGTAATGCCATATTTAATGGCAACCAGGGTGGTGTTTACATATTCGGCGATGGCCGAGGTCTCATCGAAGGGAACGACATCTATGGCAATGCTTTAGCTGGAATCCAGATCCGGACCAACAGCTGCCCGATCGTCCGGCACAACAAGATCCACGACGGACAGCATGGAGGCATCTATGTGGTGAGTGAACAGATGAAAACATCTACCAGACATATGACCATTAACCAACATCAGTGAACTATGAATATGACATGCAAGTAAACAAAATATCTCATCTTTTTTAGTAAATGGAATACAAGATGCAAAAAGTGCTACAGGGGTATAAAGCTTTATTTATTCATGGCTATAACATTTTCAAAGTTTCACATTTTTTAAATTTCAGTACCGACTTAGTATCGCTGTCGGTACTTTTGACAACACTATATATATATTTCTTAAACATAATATATTATTAGAGACAATATTTTGGGGAAAAAACCAATTATAGCATCAAAAAACTATTAATCGCATCCATAATAGCAGTTTTTGTTTACATAATGTGTGTGTACTGTGTATAATTATTGTGTGCATGTATAAATACACACTCATGCATGTGTTATACAGTATTTAAGAAATGTTTATATTTATATATAAAATATATATACAGTACATACATGCATATAAATATTTATTAATACATAATTATACATAGTACACGCACACATTATGTAAACAAAAACTTTTATTTTGTTATTTTGGATGAAATTAATTTATGTGACCGCACTAGCAATATTTTATTTTTATATATAATATATTATGATATATTATTATATATTAGGGGTGTAACGGTACACAAAACTGACGGCTCGGTACGTACCTTGGTTTTGAAGTCACGGTTCGGTACGAGTTCAGTACAGCAGTTTTACAAAATGGCTTATTTATTTTTATTAAATAGTGGTTTACTGAAAAAGAAAAAAAGTGTCTGTCCTTGAATGAATTAAATTATAACTAAAAGTTTATTGAAGATATTTCTGTAAATTATATAGGGATCCCTTACTTGCACATTAATATTAAAGGTTAACAACAGAGCCCAAACTATTAGCCTAATTTCAGTTGCTATTTATTTTTAGGTAATAATCAACTCTCAAATAACTCATTGTGTGCAAACATGTAAACTTCACATAAGGCAGTTTTTGCATTAACTCCTAAATCTAATTATAAAATAGGTTTTTCTCCAATTCGTTGTTGAAATATAGTAATCATTCATACACGGTGTCTGTCATTTTCATGGTTTATTTAACATGCATGAAATAATCAAGACATCCCTAACAGGTTAAGTAGAATATAATGAATATTTAGGCTAATATAGAGCATATATTTAGTGAAAGAGTTAATTTCTCTAGTGAATAAAATTCTGTGAAAAAAAATAAATAAATTATATATATATATATATATAATATTAATTTTTATTTTGCCTCATTTGTTTTATTTTAATGTTACATTAGATTTAACAGCATGAAACTGAAGTTGCGCTAGTCTTTTCTTTTCTATTGTGACGTATATCTGAGTGAACCGGCTTCTCGAACAAGAACAAATGTAGGGCGGGGCTTGATTTTCAATTGATTGGATGGTTGTGGTTTGCTATTGGTGGATCTCATGTGAGTGACAGGTAGCCCCGCCCTCATTATCTGAGAAGAGATTGAAGAGGGAGGGGAAGTTATTCTGATTCAAGATTACAAGGGCATTTGAATAAAATAAAAAAAATAAGGGTGTACATGAATAAATAATTAATAGTAAATAATGCAGTATACTATAAAAAAAATTGGAATTGTTCATTTTGATTTCATGGTGACTTTAATTAGTAGCTTTTTATCAACTCACGAACCCCCCGTTTGAGAAACCCTGTTCTAGTCATAACTAGGTTGTTCACCAAACCACCGGTATAGACTCATAGTCCCTGATTTCCCATCTCTCTCTCTGGTTTGGCAGCATGAGAAGGGTCAGGGAGTGATCGAAGAGAACGAGGTGTACAGCAACACGCTGGCCGGTGTGTGGGTGACCACGGGCAGCACACCTGTGCTCCGCAGAAACAGGATACACAGTGGAAAACAGGTGCGTACTCTGCCGTCCTCTGTATTGATCTGCAGTCAATCTGTGTGACCTGCTTCCAAATGGTCTCGTGCAAAGATTACCATTTGGCATTTCATGGCTCAAAAGATCAAACATGGCATAAGCATGACCGGTGGCATTTGGGACGGGCTAGTTCTCAAGATAGCAGTCTCTTGATCTTCTTGCAGCGATGCATTAAATGTGTTTTTGTCCACAGGTGGGCGTTTATTTCTATGATAACGGTCACGGTGTGCTAGAAGACAACGACATCTATAACCACATGTACTCTGGAGTTCAGATCAGGTGAGTGGCATCATTGTTTCATGATTTCAGGTTTATGAGACTTTCAGCACCATCATGCAGGGCTGGGAGATGCTTGAGCTTGATTTGTTATGACTTTCATTTTCAGTTATGATTTAGGCTTTCAACTAATGAGCTTTGATTAATGTGCAATGATTATTGTGCCACATTACATTTCGCAATGATGCTCTAAACCAGGGGTCGCCAACTAGCGGATCCGGACCGCAAAGCCTTTTGATGTAATCAAATAAATATGCCACATGCCATTCAAAAAAAAAAAAAAAATCACATTTATATCAGGCAGCTCAGTAGAACCGTTTGGGTCCTATGTCACCACGGGTTGCGACGACAGTTAACGTTACTATGCTCACTGTTGCTACGTTCAGACGTGCGGTCACGCATGCAGTGAAGAAGAGACCGATGGTGCATGACGCGTGATTTATTCTTCCTGCATCCTGTGCGAGGCCTGTGTGTCTCATGTGCTCTGATTCTGATGCGGTTGTCAAAAGTGGAAACATTAAATAAAATGTTTCTTGCACTTTTAAATTTTTCCAACACTGGTGGCACTTTATTTTTGCCTGTTTGTGTTTCTGAATGATATTGCTAATGATATTTTACCAGTGCAATTTGAAGCACAGAAGAGATCAGTGTTCAATATTAGATACATTTAGTTAAGTAGAGACTATACATGTGAATGAACATAAACTGTGTTATGAGATTTCAGATTTTCTGATCCAGGGGGGGGGGTTAGCGTTCATTGACTGGCATTATTTATCTCAGTTCAGCAGGAAAGAGCACTTTAGTTGCTAGTAATGTTGAAATAAATGTATTTTGAGTGCAGATTTAGAGATGAAGGCATTTTTAGTTCATCATATTTTTGTCAGACATGGGTACTGGTTGAATTTAGATATTTTGTACCAAAGCAACTTAAAGGACATAACAGAACAACAAATGAGACAAAAATGAGATCAATTTTGTGAAGGATTACCTATGTTTGCTTTAACAATATGAACAGACATGTTTTGTCCATATGAGAACATATTATATTTTGTTCAATTACGAACAAATGCTATCTACACTAATTTCTTTAGTTTGGCAATAAACATAAGTTATTGTTTTTAGCTATATAATTGTCCGGACCTCGGCCGGTGACGAGGGTTCATTTACTGGACCTCAAGCAATTATAGTTGAAGACCCCTGCTCTAAACTTTCAACATATTTTTATGTATTGAATAATGGTTTATAACATGACTTTTAAGAAAGTATGACAATAAATTATGATTTTTGTTGTTTTTATTTTTGTAGAACTGGCAGCAATCCCAAAATTAGGAGGAATAAGATCTGGGGTGGACAAAATGGAGGAATTCTTGTTTACAATTCAGGTAATATTTCCATCATTACCTTTTGATATCTTGATTGATATAAACGCTGATATTTGTATTTTGATCAGAAAAATAAGCGTCCTCTGAATCTATTTTCAGGTTTAGGCTTTATTGAAGATAACGAGATCTTTGACAACGCCATGGCTGGGGTTTGGATTAAGACCGACAGCAACCCCACACTCCGCAGGAACAAAATCCACGACGGGAGGGACGGAGGAATCTGTATATTCAACGGAGGACGAGGTGACGGTCTTGTTCATTATGGCTCATTTAATCTCATACCCTCATAATGCTAATGCTGGTTTCAGTTTCAAAATATCTCAAAAAGGATAGATGAGAGTACTGGGTGTTTATTCGCTAGAATCACTCTCGGTACTGTTAACAGCAAAACAGAGGTACACTATATTGCCAAAAGATTTGGGACGCCTGCCTTTACATGTACATGACATCCCGTTCTTAATCTGTAGGGTTTAATATGGGGTTGAGTTGGCCCACCCTTTGCAGCTCTAACAGCTTCAACTCCTCTGGGAAGGCTTTCCACAAGGTTTAGGAGTGTGTTTATGGGAATTTTTGACCATTCCTCTAGAAGCGCATTTGTGAGGACAGACACTGATGTTGGACGAGAAGGCCTGGCTCGCAGTCTCTGCTCTAAAGGTCCTTTCACACTGGACGCGATTTTGATGCGCCAATAATTTGCGCAATGATTTTATTTTTTTTATCAGCTGTTTGTGTAATGAGTGCTTCCACACCGAACGCAAATGTGCTGCAGCGAAAAAACAATGTTTAATTTTTCGTTTCGATGTCGATTTTTTATTTTATTTTTTTATTTTAAACACCTGCAGCGACAGAAAAGGCTTAAACCAATCACATACAAGGAAACAAAGGTCACGAAATGTGCAGTTGATGTCATTAGCTATTCAATCAACATTAACCTTTGCCAGGTATCGCATTTCTCATGAGATTACAGCTGCAGCTGTTTGCCCACTGTAGGCTACAGACAACGATTACATAACCTTTTGAGTTAAAACTCGTTGATTTTTTTTCTAACCTAATTGTATACGCGACTATGGAAAGTGAATGTTTCCATCAAGCACGACTGTGGCACTTAAATGTTTACATTGTGACTCAACTGGAAACACAGCATCTCCGGATCGATTGGTTCCTGAAGTGTGTGGTTTGTCTCGTCAGATGCAGTACTGTCTCTCTCGAGCTCCACAAATTGTCCCACGGACAAGTGCGGAACTGGCCATAATAAAGTTTTAGCTCCTGTACAAGATTAGCATACTCCCCTTCAGACTCTGTTCTTTAAGACTGGGTGCACCCAAAACCACCTTCTCTGTCTTTTAAATAAAATGAAAAGCTCATCACTGGATGATGAAGTGTCCGTGTTTTCTCAGTCGCCGCCGCAAATGTTTTGTAATGTTGGAGCTCTGAAACGTCACAGACGTCGCAAACTCGCGTCACGGCTGATGTGGTTTGACGCAAACTATTCGCACACAACATATTTGTTTTTCCGCTTCGCTTTTTCGTTACGTGTCCGGTGTGAAAGGGCCTTTATTCATCCCAAAGGTGTTCTATCTGGTTGAGGTCAGGACTCTGTGCAGTCCAGTCAAACACCAAACTCGCTCATCATGCCTTTATGGGCCGACGCTTTGTACACTGGTGCGTTCACTGGAACTAAGGGGGCAAGCCCAACCCCTGAAAAACAACACCACACCATAATCCCCCCTCCACCAAACTTTACACTTGAGTCCCGTTCTCCTGGCAACCGACAAGCCCAGACTCGTCCATGGGATTGCCAGACAGAGAAGCGTGATTGGTCACTCCAGAGAACACGTCTCCACTGCTCTAGAGTCCACGCTTTGCATTGCACTTGGTGATGTAAGGCTTGGTTGAGCTGCTTGGCCATGGAAACCCATTCCATGAAGCTCTACACACTGTTCTTGAGCTAATCTGAAGGACACAGGAAGTTTGGAGGTCTGGAGCTATTGACAGAAAGTTTGCGACTTCTGTGCACTGTGACCCTCAGCATGCGCTGACCCCGCTCTGTGATTTCACTTCATGGCTGAGTTGCTGTTGTTCCCAATTGCTTCCACTTTATAACACCACTAACAGTTGAGCGTGGAATATTTAGTAGTGAGGAAATTTCACAAATGGACTTATTGCACAGGTGACAACCGATCACGGTCCCACGCTTGAGCTCCTGAGAGCGGCCCATTCTCTCACAAATGTGTGTAGAAGCGTCTGCATGCCTAGTGCTTGATTTATACACCTGTGGCCATGAAGTGATTGAACACCTGAATTCAATGATTTTGAGGGGTGTTTTTTGGCAATATAGTGTATGTGTCTGCCTCGTTTACATGTGATCTGATCAACTAAAACACATCTTAATACCAGGTGTAAACAGGGCCAGAGGTGCCACACTGCCTGCACAAATACTGGGATGTGCACTGTTTTTTGTGCACTGGATGTGACTGGTTATAGTCAGGTAAACAACACATTGAAGCGTTAAGTCTGGTTTGTGTCAGGCTCCAGTTCGCCTGGCTGAGAACAGACTGTGGCTCCAGAAAACATGAACCATTCTGGTAGAAAAAGGCTAACATGCCTCGTTCAGGTCAGTCCAAATCCAATTTTTGTGCATATCCAATTGGAATCTGATCAACGGCAAAAAACAGATCTATTTTGAGCTACATTCATATGTGGTTTGAAATTGCATTTCTGCAAATCCATTTCCGTCTGACCGTTCAAAACCGATTTCTCGTGGTTTGTCATTTTCTCACGCCACGTAAACATGTCAGGCGTCGTTGTAGGAAACAGCTGAAAGTCGCTGTTGTTGAGCCAGTCGAGCAGAAAATGACACTCCCAATGGATACATTTTTTGAGTCCAGCAGAGACGACAGCACAGAATAAACAGCCGCTCTTGTGTTTCTGCCACTGCCTCAGAAGACGCAGCGGTCCAGCGCGAAGGATACATATAGTCATGTAAATAAGACAACATCTGTATTGCAAAGCCCTTCACGTCGCTGTTGTTGATTTTAGCCTTCCGTCATTGCAGATTTGTGCACTTCAGCATTAAGATGTTGAGTTTGTGTTGTAGGGTTGTTGGAAGAGAACGATATCTTCAGGAACGCCCAGGCGGGAGTCCTCATTAGCACTAACAGTCACCCTGTGCTGCGCAAGAACAGGATATTCGACGGATTCGCTGCTGGTAAAGCCATTTTTGTCACCTCTGTCTCCCATTCATGCGTTTCCCATTTCTGTATTAGCAAATATGCACATTTCAAATGGGAAAAATTTACATAAGCGCTCTGTACATATAACAGCTTTTCTTTTTTATATATATATATATATATATATGCACACACACGCATATACCACACACAGACAGCCACACATACATGCGTACACACATACATACGTACACACACACACACACACACGTACACACACACACAGTGAGGAAAATAAGTATTTGAACACCCCGCTATGTATATATAATGCACGCATAATATACGCATGTATACATAATAATTATACACCGTACACACACATAAATTATGTAAACACGTTGTATGCGATTTAATTGCTTGACAGCAGTAGAAATGTATATAATGCACTATTCTGTAAATGTCATAATTTTTCTTTATAATCTCATCATTCTTTCAGGAAGTGAACAGGAAGCACATATATCACTTATGTTTTGTTAGGATTGTCAGCCCTGTTATTATGATTTTCTATAGTAATTTTTCTGAATATTTTCATAAATTGATGTTTTTAGATTTGGCTTGAAATGACTTTAACAACACTGTTAAAATATTCAAGAAATGTATGACACTTTTTAAAACTAAAAATGTTTTTTCATAGAAACGCGTAGATATTGTAACGCTAATAACGGCTAACCTCTCTCTGTTGCAGGCATTGAGATCACAAATCACGCGACGGCAACATTAGAAGGCAATCAGATTTTCAACAACCGCTTCGGTGGCTTGTTTCTCGCATCTGGCGTCAACGTCACGATGAAAGGTAAACTCAAAACATTAAGAATTTGCTCAATGATCCAGTGAAGCTGAAACTAACTAACTGTGTTTCCCTTTAATCCTCTCTCCAGACAACAAAATCATGAACAATCAGGACGCCATTGAGAAAGCGGTGAGCAGAGGTCAGTGCCTGTACAAGATTTCCAGTTACACCAGCTATCCAATGCACGATTTTTACAGGTAACGCTCCTCGGGAACATCCATTTGAACTGTTTGCGTGGAACTTCAGCGGCTCTCTTTCTCACTGCTGTGTTTTTCCGTGCAGGTGTCACACCTGTAACACGACAGACCGCAACGCCATCTGTGTGAACTGCATCAAGAAATGTCATCAAGGGCACGACGTAGAATTTATTAGACATGATAGGTCAGTCATGCCCTCGAAATCTTACTACGAGCTTGAATTACTAAAATATCATTTTCTTTAAAGGAACACGCCACTATTTTTGCAAATAGGCTCATTTTCCGTCTCCCCTAGAGTTAAACAGTTGAGTTTTACCGTTTTCAAATCCATTCAGCCTATCTCCGATTTGTGACTAGGCCGATATAGTTAGGAACTATTCCTGCGTAATGATCTATGAACTTTGAGCCGTACCGTATGATATTGCACAGCGACTTTTCATTTTCCACCGGTCTTAGTACACGATGTAACTACAGAAGAGTCAAGTTTTAAATAGGAGAAATATCAAAACTCTTTGGTCATTTATGAGCGAGATGCTAACGGTCTAATCAGATTCAATGATCTATGCTAAGCTATGCTAAAAGTGCTACGGCCAGCCCCGGAGATCGGCTGAACGGATTAGAAAACGGTAAAACTCAACTGTTTAACTCTAGGGGAGACGGAAAATGAGCCCATGTTCCTTTAAAGAAAATAAAGCCTTTGGAAGTATACATCATGATGTCAGTGTTTGTTGTACTGTTAATAATTTATGCTGGGGGAAAAAAATCCAATAATGTCAATTTACTTTTACTGTTATAAATGGTTTTGCATTATGACATTTGGAGAGATCATGTGCCAAGCAAATGTCACAATTTAAAAAAATATATATATGGCCATTAGATAAATGTATTATAGTATTTTATGTAATTAAATATATATGCAGGTGCTGGTCATATAATTAGAATATCATCAAAAAGTTGATTTATTTCACTAATTCCATTCAAAAAGTGAAACTTGTATATTATATTCATTCATTACACACATACTGATATATTTCAAATGTTTTTCTTTTAATTTTGATGATTATAATTTTTTATTTATAAATTGTCATCAGTCATTCAAATTCTAAATAAATAAAAGGATAATTTATTAATTTAATTAATTTATGGGATATATGGTAAATAAGTAAATTATCCAATTATTTAATCTTAATTTATAAATTATTAATTTATACATTTATTTTCTTTTAATTTATAAAGCACAAAAAAACAACAACCTTGGGTTGACCCAAATTGCTGAACATAAAATTACATTAAGAACATAGAAAACAAATAAATGTACTTTTTTTACGTTTGGATATTTTGATTGCATGCACGCACGCACACGCACACGCACACACACACACCTGTCAATCTGTAACAAGTTTACTTAAGATAGTTATGATAAGCCAAAAACTAGTTAAGTTAGCAACAAAATTAATTATATAAATATAATTATGCAAACATTTTTAAATAAAATTATATGGTCCTACAGTCATTTTATTATAATTTATACAACTAAGAAACCATTATATATATCGTCGCTGTCCGATGAAACTCACGTATGTCCAAAACGCTTACTTTTCAGGAAGTGAAAAAAAAACACTATTTCAAAAGCAGTTGAATGTAGCGTTGTCATACTTGGTACGGCATCTTTACATGTAACCATATTCTTGCCAGTGTAATGATATAATCCACATTTGACCAAAATTGAGTTTAAATGGACATACGTGCATATTTTACAGTAACGGTGGTCGATACGCGTTCTTCCGATCATTAATTAGAATGGCAAAGTCGCGTTTCAGCAGAGGAATACAGAGGAATACAGAGGAATACGTGCTGGATATTCTCAGCCTCTGGCAAGCGGTGATAGCAGTATGAGTGAGGCATGTTCTAGTGACAATCATGACAGTAGCATTACAGGCTATAATTTGATCAGTTTGACTGAGAAAAAAAGGCTGAATCTTATCAAAGAGACCGAGTTTATTTACATACTAGCAAGCAAACTAATCTGTGAAGAACTAGATTAGAACTAAACTGCGGAGAGCTTCAATGTCGTACTATCGGCTATCCAGTGCTGAGCTTCGATGAAACAACTTCACGATACCAGCGAGACCGGCGAGATGCTTCCACAGGGCGGGAGATACGCGGCGTGATTGACAGCTTTGACACCAAATGGATATACATGAAAATCATTTAGCCATTTAGATATGTGACGCATACTGTATACGGAAATGAACCTGGACATTCAATCCGTCGAAAAATCTCAAAATCGGCAAAATGGACATACGTGGTTTTCATCGGACAGCGGCAATATATATATATATATATATATATATATAAAAATTAAATTAAGAGACCACTTAACATCGATTTCTCTTAATTTAGTCAAGAGCTGTATATATAATTTTGTTGCGATCTTGCCTTGTTTTTGGCTAAGTATCATAACTATCTTAAGTAAAATTATTACAGATTGATTTAATTTTTTTGTATCGACAGTGTACATTTATATGCAGATTAAAAAGAAGAAAAAACTGACCAGACAATATAATTGTCTTCTATATCAATCTCTTTTCGTAACTTGTACTAATTAAATGTGTTTGTCTCGGTCTCTGCAGGTTTTTCTGTGACTGCGGCGCAGGGACGTTGTCAAACCCTTGCACACTAGCCGGAGAGCCGACTCACGACACAGACACGCTGTACGATTCGGCCCCTCCTATAGAGTCCAACACACTGCAGCACAACTGAAGCAGAGCCCCGGCCGCCCACCGACAGACTCTGTGTGCTCAGTCCAGTGCAGATGAGATTACACGCTAGAAATAATTCAATTTTATATATAAAAAAAAAACTCTTTGAAAAAGAACGCATTGTGTAAACGTGGACAGAGAAACATTTCTATTTAACAAATGCAAACAGTCACTCGGCGATCCTGTCTCCCTGCCGTTGTTTGCAAGCGGTTGCTCTCGGATCGCGCCGGCGACTCAGGATTTATGGGACGACGGATGGCGAAAGAGGACGGTGAAGCGCGTTTGAGCCGCATGGACCTAGAGCGTATAGACTCACAATGCTTCCCATGATGCACCTGTTCTCCAAGCAGCCGTCACCGCACTCTTGTATATGTACGGGGAAAAAATGACCCAGCACTTCAGTTTTGGTTTCGTTTAGTTTTTTTAAAGACTGAGTTATCGAGGTTTGATTTTAATGCTTTCTCATGTAGTTTTGTATTCAAGCAAAAATCTTAAAATGTACTTGATTGTCTTTTTATTTTATTTTATTAAGTATATTAATTTTGGGGTTGTTTATACCTTAGATTGCTGTATTTGTTCTCATGTCGCAGGATGTATGTTCTTTCTGTGAAAGAGATTTGAGGAAAAAAAAAAAAGAGAAAGAAACACTAAGTATTCTCCAGCAATGTTTTGATTTTGAAAGGAAAGTGTCCAAGTGATGTATAAAGGTTTTTCACCAGGATGGTGGTACGGATTTGGCCCAAGTGATATAAATGATTATCCCCGCCCCTTTATCCTGATTGGATGATCTCAGGATAGATAAAAAAAAAAAGAGAAGCATGGCATTCTCGCGCCGTTTCACTCCGAATGCCGCGATCGAGTTGACATTGCTGGAGATTTTTAAGAGGCTTCTTGCTTATTTGAAGCTCTGATGAATATCTGTACAGTTTTTTTTGTGCTCCCCCCCCCATCCAACTGTATTTGGTGACTGTGGGTTCTCATACAGCCTGAATTGTATGCATGTTCCATGACATCTAGACTTAATATATTGTGAAGTACTCAATAACCATTATGTAGCTGGTAGTAATTAATCAAAAGTTTAATTTCCTAGTCAAAGAGGAACGTGTTACATTTTTAAAAATAAACTTTATTAGATCATTTCAGTAGTGAGATGCTTGCTTGCTTTCTATGTGCTGAAAAATAACTCGAATTGTGAACAGAAACCAAAAAAAAAAAAGGTGTCCCGCCCTCACAGGCTGCCGGTCATCTGGAGCAGTGCTGTTAACAGCTCGCGGTCAGCGCTGGGGTCTTCAGCATATGAGCACAGTTTCCTGTCAAAACATACAACACTGTAAATAAAAGCAATTCTCCAACGCATACTAGCATTCAGAGGTTTGGAAAATGCATTCATGCAGCTTTTATATTATCAAAATGCAATCATTTTATTAGGGATTAACATTTTTGCCGATAACTGATATATTGACCGATAAATCCAAATTTTTATATTTTTCAGAGCCAGATTACAAAAACAAGCCTCATCATTAAAATCCGTTCTCATAATTTTATGTAGCCTATATGACAGATGCACAGTCATATTTCATGCAATTAAAAACCATTATGGTGAACATCTGAAGTGTCTCAGCTGAAGGAAATTCATTATTTATCGGCTTTAATATATGGGCCAATTTTTATTTTCCGAGGGGTTAATAAAGGGCTTCTGAAGCGAAGTGGCACGTTTGTGTATGAAAAAAAAAAATCTATAGTTTAAACTTTATACCGGCGGATTGCAGTACGCATCAATTTACGGCAAAAGAGTAACCCTTGACGCATGCGTATTGATGAGCGCAGAGGATAGAGCAAAACTAAAGTCAAATTGCGTCCAACTGTCCGCCTGAAGTTAGTCACTTGAAGCAGAGTGAACACGGTGCGATTTTGGCCACGATTTGGCCGTCTGAGACAAATTTTGAAATCCTAAAAGATTTCTCTGATCCTAGGCTAAAATCTGAAGTCTTTGATCCTTAGTTTGACATGTGCACGGACAACCGATTAATGACCGTTGCGAACAAATTTTACCTCGGACAAAATTCTGGCAGTGTCAGAAGATTTGAGGCGCAATCCTGCAGTGTGACTTCTCCTAGGACGACCGTCAAATCAAGAACCAATAGGAGCGCAGAACCTGATGACGCATTTCGTGCGACAACATCAAATCACAACAGGGAACATATCGTAAAGAGTCAGGTGGACTGTACAGCAAGAAGAGAAACTTGTTGAGCTATGGAGGGAAAAGGAGTGTTTATATGACGTGTCCTCACCGCTGTATCATGGCAGGGGTTAAAAGGAAGTCTGTGAACGTCTCACTGTTACCGAACGTGTCACGGATTGAAGACGTAAAACTCAGTCCGTACGAGTCTCTTGCTTGCGTCTGATTTTCGTGTCTGACTGTCGTACAGTCTGACAATGACAACTGAGATCCTACAGTGTGACATGCATTACATCGGGGATCATGTTCGTACAGTCTGACAAGACGCAAAACGCATTGATTCGCTTCAGAAGGCCTTTATTAACCCCCCAGAGCCATGTGGAGCAGTTATATGATGGATAGATGCACTTTTTATGGACTTCAAAAACAGAGCAACTATCACTGCTATTATAAAGCTTGGA
This sequence comes from Romanogobio albipinnatus, assembly GCA_023566225.1. Lineage (NCBI taxonomy): Eukaryota > Metazoa > Chordata > Actinopteri > Cypriniformes > Gobionidae > Romanogobio > Romanogobio albipinnatus. Next base: position 5,211,585 of record CM042258.1, read on the forward strand.
TTAGGCAGGACATTTGTATTATAACTCAGATTTTATTCATCTGAAAGAAGAATGTCATCTACACCTCGGATGACTTGAGGGTGAGTAAATCATGGGCTCATTTTCATTTTTGGGTGAACTATCCCTTTAACAACTACCTTACTAACTTTTAAAGGGATAGGTTATAGTTGCTCTGATTTTGAAGTCCATAAAAAAATGCATCCGTCCGTCAAATAATGTGCTCCAAGTGGCTCTGGGGGGTTAATAAAGGCCTTCTGAAGCGAACCGATGCGTTTGTGTAAGAAAAATATCCATATTTATTTGATTTTTTTCTATGGCTCTGCATCAGCCGTCCCCGCGCCATCACTTCCAGCGAATAAGGTCAAAATACCGGCGCGATCATGGATGTATACATAGATTCCTCATTAGTGCCTGCGCGGATCGGTCGAATGAGGCATCTACGTATATATATCTTTGATCGCGCCAGTATTTTGACCTTATTCGCCAGAAGTTATGGCGCTGAGAAAACTAGATGACATTCGTCTGATAAGAGGTAAAAAAAATAAATACTGTTGGGTTTCTCGCAGAAGCCGATCGTTTCGTGTCTTAAGACATCAATGTGTCGCCACGAGCCGCATGGTTTAATAAGGATTCGTATATCTGTGAGTTTTTACTCTCATTGCTCTCATACTCTAAAATATCCCCATTGACATGCATTATACGACTATCACACTGCAACGGTTGGAGTTAAAAATCTTCATTTGTGTTCTACTGAAGAAACAAAGACACCTACATCTTGGATGCCCTGGGGGTAAGCAGATAAACATAAACATTTCGTTTTTGGGTGAACCATCCCTTTAATAAGCAGAAATTAGGAGTTTATGGAGGCAAAAGTCGTAGTTAATAGTGAGAATTTGACCCTGATCTAAAGTGCGACCCATTTTTCTTCAATAACAAACCGGTCAAAAACATGGCTGGGTCATATTTCACCATACTAAAAATAAGATGAAAAATATCTAGCAAAAGTTGGAGACATTTTCATAATTAAAACACATCTGCAATAGCACTGTATTGCAATAATTACAAATCATCCAATAATGGAATTGACATAACAGGCATCTGGCCGTTTTAGTGTTGTTTGATGAAAAATGTGCTGATAGTAGGGATGCACTGAAGTTTCGGCCAGTGAAAATTGCATTTTCAGTTTCTGGCTGAAAGAGAAAAAACAGCCGAAAACATATGCCGCCCCGCCCTTCAGTGTTCAACGCTCGGGTTTCACTCTCGAGCAGCAAAACAAAACAAAAAAGTAGTAATTTCCGGTTTCGGTTTTCGGGCCAAGTGCATCCAGATTTTCCACTTCAGCGCATCTCTACTGAATTGTCATGAAAACGTCACAATGCAAAATTGTCTAATCTGAACACGGTTCATAAAGTGGCTTACTTGAATATCCTGAGAGACACGGTGCTCCTCTCGAACTCGCGGGCCTTCTTATGGCCAGACTGGATGACTTCCTCCGGGATGTTTGCCAAACGGGCTGCGTTGAAGCCGTAACTTTTGGGACATGCGCCACCGATGAACTTGTAGAGGAAGGTGATGGTCTCCTGACTGGGGTCCTCACATTCATTCTCCACCATACAGGCCTGAGAGGGAAGCAAATGTAGATCTTCTCACTATCACTCGTTCCACAGAGCTTTGTTGGTTCTGATGAAGACGGCGAAACTGACCATGTGTCCGAGTCTCACGGCGGGGTCCTGGACGTGGTCTTCCACCAGTGAGTGGTAATGAGTGGAGAACAGGGTACGGCAGCAGATCTTCTCCGACAGCTCCTTCACCACTGCGCTCGCGATGGCTGTGCCGTCGTACGTGGCCGTACCTCTGCCTGCGGTTCAAGTAGAACAAAAGGTTTGAGCTTATTCAGCTTACACACAGGCTCATAGCTGCAGGTTAACATGTTTAATGTGAGATGAACAGATCCTTTACCCAGCTCATCAAGCAGGACGAGGGAGTGGTTGGTGGCGTGCAAAAGTATGCTAGCAGTCTCGCTGAGCTCCACAAAGAACGTACTTTCACCTAGAAAACACAGGAGAGTTAGCCTGACGTCGTCATACTCCATTCTAGTCAGAATTTGAGTCTGACACTGCTCCGTTGGGCTGTGATTATGGGGCGTGTTTAAACCGAACCAGGAAAGACCTCAATTGGATAGACCTACAACCAATCAGAGCAACGGAGCGACGCATAACGTTAGTTGTCAAATGTCAACAGAACTCAACTGCACTGTGTAGCCAAGTCCGCGGATTGAAGCGACCCCAATTATGTGATATACAGACCCAGGAATGCGAAATTTAGCAGCCGTGCCAAAATAACACATATTTTACCCCCAAAATGCCATTTTTCCCGGAGAACCCCCCCACCCGGAAAGCTATTGGGCTTGTTTTTGGCTAGTTTTGAGTAGCAGTTGGGCGAGTTTTGCTGTAAAAACTTGGCAACCCTGTCTGCCCGCACGCTAGAATAAGTCACGTTAGAAGAAAAGATGAGTGTAAACGATCTTTGCCGGTGTTGTAAAAAAAGAATTTAAGGATACACAGAGTACTTACCAACACGATCATCATTTCTGAGAGAAATAGTAAAGGTGAATGCATATACGAACAAGTTCTCCGTTTAGGATTAGAACAAATTCAACCCAAGCGCCTTTGATGACGTGGAGGATTACGTCACTGTTTATCATCTGTCCATCATCGTCTAAAGCCCGCCCTGACAATTTCATTGGGCCGAACAGTTTCTGTTCGGGCATAATTACTTCTCTATGGATCAAGTCCAGACCGAACTGCCCGTGCAAAATATTTTGTGGGCGGGGCTAAGTTCGTCTGGCATCCAGGCTACAGGAGAGTGAGTATTGAGAGTAAAGCTCACACATGAACGCTGACAGAAGCAAGCGGCAACTTACCTGACATTATACGATCAGAGGCGCCAAGACGAGTGAACACTCGGTCCACAGGAGTGAGACGCAAACTCTCAGCAGGCACGTAACAGCCCAGCTGCGCCAAGATCACCACCAGACCACACTGAAAGACATGGGCATATACAACACAAGTGACAATAAAGAATCAAATCTGAAAAAACCTGCATATTAGAATAGAATAGAAAACTTTATTGTCATTGTACAGCTGTACAATGAAATTGTCTCATTTTGAAAGTGCAAAACTAATTGTTATTACAGCAGGGAGTTGACAAAAAAAGTTAATGTTTTTTTTTTCGACGTAATGTTTTCTTTAGTGTGTAATGTTGCTGTTTGAGTCCCTCCAGCGGGAGTTCTTCTCTACATCAGTGTCAGTGTTTCTGAACTCCTGAAACGCCTCCATTGTAGTCTTGAGTTTTCTTCTGGGAACAAACATGTCACAATATTCCTCATTTAAATCATTCATATGCAAAATAAAGGGGCGGGGCCTGGTTGAGTTAGTTAGTAGTGTGTTGAAACTGCCGGTTATGGTAAGGGGCGGGACATTTCCCAAACACGCTCAAAGCACTTAACCAATCACAACACACTGATCCAGCCGACCAATCAGAGCTTCATAGAGACAGGACCTAAAACAAAGCGTTACTGACAGACTGGGAAGAGAGGAGCCGCAACAATGGAGAATATATAGGGAAAATAATGTGTTTTGAACACTCAAGCATGAAAATCTGTTCTAGTGGAGCCTAAAAACAATTAAGACTTTGAAAAAGGGCACAATATATCCTCTTTCAGGCCACTTCAATAGGTCTGCAGTGAGAGAAATTAATTCTTAAAAGTACATATATTCCATTTAGTCTCTCAATGAATAGGTCATAAATTCAGTATGTGTAGACATACCAAATGTTATACTCCTTTTTGGATTTCCATGCCTTTAAAGAATTATCTATCTATCTATCTATCTATCTATCTATCTATCTATCTATCTATCTATCTATCTATCTATCTATCTATCTATCTATCTATCTATCTATCTATCTATCTATCTATCTATCTATCTATCTATCTATCTATCTATCTTTTTTTCATGATTTTTAACAACTTTATTAATGTTTTATGTTCATTGACAGAATTTCTAAGCCTAAACAACTTAACATTCTGAAAACATGATATAGAAACCTGTACTTCCAGAAATGAGCTCAAACCACATCCGTCTTCCCCCCTGAACATCTGCTGAACACGTTAGATGTTTCTTGACTACATTCAAAGTCATTATTAAATGATTAGTTGTAAGGGTGAACATATTTGCTCTGACAATGATTCGATTACAGTTCTTTACTACATGCACAACGGAGTCTGGAATTTGGTCACAATTCGGTTTAAATCAATTATTTTGGGCAGGTTCATAATTCTTTTTCAAATATAAGCTGAAGACGAAAATGTAACACTTTATCTACTGCCTTTGCGACACTGAACATTACATCAGAATAGACTGTGTATCTGGATTTTTAATTGAATTAACACACCATGAACACTGGCCCCAGCACTCACCTGTCTCATTAGGGTGGACTTGCCTCCCATGTTTGGCCCCGTGACTAACACACATGGGGCAAGTGCTTTACCATTATCTTGACCCTCTTCTTCATCACCGCTAGGGCAAGCGATGAAGATGTCATTGGGAATGAAGTCATCACCGAAGAAGGTCTTGGTGACACAAGGGTGACGGGACCCTCTCAGATCCAGAAAGGGGAGCGACTGAGACCCGTCACCCGGAAGAACTATCTCCGGTCTCACCATGGGCCCGTCGCCGCTCTGACTGTACCGGGACATGCTCAACAGCACATCTGGGGTGAGAACAACAGGAAAATATTTTACCAGACGTCATTCTAGTACCAATGCCACAAGTACTCAAATATTGTTTAAAGCAAGCATGGCATTTGTTTTGGCAAATGTTCCACTTTTCTGTGGTCCAAAAAACTAAAATTCTGGAAAATTCAGTTTATTAGCTTATTTGAGCTATTTTCAATGCAACATGCCACTTAAACTTCATTGAATTGACATGCACACTTTTTTTTCCTCAAGGAATGGTCTAGCCATCACTGGACTGATGTGTAAACCTTATGATATGTAAACCTTTAATTCAAGTTTTCAGTGAGCAGTTTTACGATCAGCATTTTGTTATGCATTTAAATGCACTTGTAACTAGAAACTAGATCAAATCAATCCTTTGACAACCTATCCATGAAGAATAGCTGCATAAACAAACAAAAAAACTGCTTATTTTCAGCTAGGAGTAGGAACAATAAGCTAGGAGTAGGAAAAATATGAATGAATGTTGGCATTATTGATTTAAAGTATGGTATATGTAATATTCTATATGGAATTTTTTTATGAAAATGTAAAGTTTTATGTATACCAACATTTTGAAAGTTTAAACAAAATACAAATGTGACCCGCACTGGCAAAATGTGTGGGAATGTGCACGGGCTGATTATGTGCTACAGGCTAAACAAATTGGTTGTCAAAAAATTAGTTCATTAAGCCCTCGTCAAGCGTTCCTTCCAAATGCTCCAAATAGCTAGCCTGGATGCCAGCCGAACTTAGCCCCACCCACAACATTTGAGCTCGGGCAGTTCGGTCTGGACTTGATCCGTAATCCGTAATTATGCCCGAACAGAAACTGTTCGGGCCAATGAAATTGTCAGGGTGGGCTTTAGACGATGATGGACAGATGAAAAAAAAATTATCCGGAAAAAAATGGCATTTGGGGGGTAAAATGTGTGTTATTTTGGCAGGGCTGCCTGCTAAAATTTGTGTTCCTGGGTCTGTATATCACATAATTGGGGTCGCTTCAACCCGCGGACATGGAAAACAACCCGCGGACTTGGCAACACAGTGCAGTTGAGTTCTGTTGACATTTGACAACTAACGTTATGCGTTGCTCCGTTGCTCTGATTGGTTGTATGTCTATCCAATTGAGGTCTTTCCTGGTTCGGTTGAAACACGCCCCATAATCACATACCAAATGACGACGTCAGGCTACCAAATAGCAATTAAACATCTAAAAGTAACTTTATTTGTGCGTTTTCTGAGAGGAGTACCTTTCCTTTGTCCATGAAAAATGGACTTCTTGCTTCTTGACCGCTGGCGTTTCCCCTCAGCACATGTTCGGTATCGTTTTAAAGCGCAGCATTCCAACTTTATGAATATTCATAGCGAATTGTCGATGAATAGAGTCTGAACGAATGAAATGCGATTTTCTAACTCAAGCTGATGTAAATAAAACGATCTTACTCTCGCTGACTGATGCATCCCAATATACACATATACAAAGAATTACAGTTTTTGAAAATATCTATCTTGGCGATTATTCACGCAAACATCATCCGTTATGTCTTAAGTGAACATTTGGGGGAAAACATCTGATGTGTAACATTATATTAGATCTGTGCGGTACAGTAGGTCTTAATATCTAGGCTGTCTGTCTCATTAATGTTAATCAAACTATTGTGGTATCATGGAAAAAAAGTTTAATATATATTTTTCTTATAGATATTTGGTTTTGACTTGGTGCGCCAAATTTGGTGTTATTAGCAGGGATTTTAAGGTATGGTTGCCGGTGATTTTGATTTGGAGCCTTCAGAAAACCAATTCAACCATCGACTTCAAAAAGGTAATTTTTTGTTTGATTCCAACAAATCATACATCATTTTTAAGGTTTTTTAAAAAGAAAATATGCTCATTGCGACTTATTTTGCCAGCACGGGTCACATATAGAGTTTAGTTTTCTTACCAAGTACTGCCATGCACTCGACAGCTGTTTGCCAGTCTTTGTAATTCTTGTCAAAATTGTAGAAGAGTCTTCTCATGCAATCCTTCAGCGCCGCGTCTCTCTTGTCTTCCCAGCTCTGCATCTCTGAAAACAGTCGCTCAATCTCTTTGGTAGAGTACCGCTTCCAGCCTTTCTTAGTGGACCTCACCTCGTACTCCTCTGGCACGCTCCTCTCGGAAACACTTTCAGGAACTTCCATCTGGTAGCGGTTCCTTCCCGTTCCCCAGTAGGATAGATTCTTACAGCCCAATCTCTTCTTCTGTCGGTCCAGGTATTCCTGCAGGCCTTTCTCGCAGTCTTTAACGCCGTTTAGGGCTTGGTCGTACTCCGGATCAAAGCCAGCTTTGGGAGTTATGACACCCGTGGTTCGAGCTTTCTGATGGTCGAAAGCAGTGTCCCAACGTTTGAGTTCAGGTGAAAGATCGGGGAAAAGCCCATCTTCATTTTCTGTCTTGAGGAGCACCACTTGGCGCATCAGTTTCGATCGGAAGCCTTCGGCGACTGGCTCCATGATCGACATGATTTCTTTCATTGTTTTAAAGCCCTCAAGTGCTGCGAGAAAGTCAGCGATCTTACGCTTGCTGTAGACGACCTCCTCGTACAGAATGGCTCGGGAGTCCGGGTGGTCCTGTCCTTTTAAAGGAGTGCCCATGCTGTGGATCTTGCTAAGTAGCCTTTCGAGATCCGGAAGCTTCTTTAGTAGGTCGGTGATTTCGGTCGCTTGGGACGGGGCACCCATTAGGTCCTCCAGAGCATCCAAGCGATCACCAATGGAGGATGGATTACAAAGAGGAGCGCAGAGCCATTGCTTCAACAACCTTTTGCCGAAGGGAGTACAACACGTGTCCAATCGTTCAAGTAGGGTTCCCTCAGGACCGCCGGTCGAGCTATTCTGAAGGATCTCAAGGTTAGCAAGGGTCACTCCATCCAAAACCATTCTTTGACGGGTCTGGGCAAAAAAACAAGACGCTCCTCCAGCTTGCTCCATCTCCACATCAACAGGAACATACTCCTCGAAGTTGCCCATGGAAAGAAGCTCCTGGTCCACAAGACATTTCTTGAGGTAAAACATGCAGCCGCCAAGGGCAGAAAGAGCGAGTTCATAACCCGTCTTTGGTGTGAGACTTAGAGCGTCACATTCGGACGTCATAGCTTTGAGAGTTGGAGGCAGCACTGATCCCTTCTCATCATCAGCTGACGCTTTGCTTTCTTTGAAGTAGTCTTCCTCAGCAAGAACCTTTAAGGTCTTCTGGGCATCCCAAAACTGCGAACCAGCATTGAGGCCTTCTTGTAAAGTGGATGACAAGATGGCCTTAAAGATTTTCAACGTCTCAGCTGACGGGTTGCCCTTCTCGAAAAGAACCTGGGCAGGAGAATAGTGTGCCACAAGGGTACGCAAACGGGAACAATGGCGGTCATCCTGGAATTGACCGATATGGAAGCGTCCCACTGAGGTGTCAATGAAACAGACCCCGTAATTGTGTCCATGGCCTGTGCTGTCCTCCTCGCTCTTCTCTTTAATGCTCATCAGATATTTACTTTGAGTTTCAGAAGGGGCACCGTCAAGCACGCTGTACGTCTGAGTGCCTCGCGTGATGATTCGGCAAACCTCTCGCTTGACGACACGGTCAAATTTGGTGGGACGCGCCAATGTCTTGCATCGGGCTTCCATCATATCAGGGGTCTCGGTCTGTTCCACACGAGCCACTTTGTAGCCCTTTTGCACAAGCACGTCTGAGAAGCGTCCAAAGCCAATCTCGGGGAAGCCAGAATGGGCCCAAGTACCCTTCATGAAGGTAAGGCCGAGTTCGTTGACGCCAATCACCGCGTCCATATGGTAGAGCTCGTAGAACTTTCCGACTTTATAGAACAGAACGGCATCGAACATCTCAGACTTCAGCTGCCACCAACGGCGCATTCCAGGCGTCGTCCTGTTAAGGAAATCATCGGGAACATAAAGAGTTGTGGGGTCGTAGTTTTCATCAGATTGTCGTTTTCGCTGCACATCCTTTCTCCTGCCGTCCTGCAGCCAGTCGAGTTTCTCATGGTCCCACACAGTAGATCCGCCCTCCGTCCCATTTGCACCACTACTCTGACTTTCGAAGTTGTCTGGGGCAGAGAAAGCAGAGAGTCGAGATTTGGTGTTGGACGTCACAGATGGTGGAGGTGCAGGTGCTCGTTTTGGGGTATCTGGTTTGCTCTTTGATTTAACAGGCTTCTCTGAAGAACGTTTGCGCTTGACCGGTTTCACGGGGCTGTCTGGTTCGGGCTCCGGCTCGCTTTCTTGTTCCTCAGCCCCGCTACTCACTCCTTCCTCGTCTTCCTCATCACTGCTTTCTCCTGCTTTATCAGGTTTGAACTCTTCACCTGAGTCATCGCTGTCAGATGCCACCACAATACGTCGACGCTTTGACTTCTGGCCATTTTCAGCTGCAGCACGAGATGAACGTCGGCTGGCTTTCACCTTTTCTTCAGCCTCTTCCTCAGACATGTCCACATCTGATAAGGTGGATTTCTCAACCTATAATAAAATGTCACATGAAATAAAGATGGTTGCAATACTGTATGACTTTATTTCTTATACATTTAAAAGTTTTGAGAGAAGTTTTGGAGAATGTAATGCTTTTTTCAGATCATAAAAATATTAGTGACCAAAAAAGGAAAATCCAGGCTGTATGGACATGACATCAGTAAATAATTACTTTAATTTGCAAAGAGGCTGGGGCTGCAAAGAGCAGTTACGCTCACAGTGTGGATGAATCACGTTTATTTCGAAGACTCAGGATCTACTAAAGAGAACTTATGCGAAGCAGAAACTCTTACAAAGCAAAAACAAACACTAGTTTTTTATCCATTAATGCATCTCTCACTTACTGAATGCAATCTCATTCTTTGAAGCGCCTGTCAATCAACGTGTGCTGTCGTGTTAAGCGAGGCCTCTTCTCATAGGATAAGGACACGCAGACTCATGAATAATTAAGCAAGGCCTCTTCTCATAGGATAAGGACACGCAGACTCATGAATAATTAAGCGAGGCCTCTTCTCATAGGATAAGGACACGCAGACTCATGAATAATTAAGCAAGGCGTCTTCTCATAGGATAAGGACACGCAGACTCATGAATAATTAAGCAAGGCGTCTTCTCATAGGATAAGGACATGCAGTCTCATGAATAATTAAGCAAGGCCTCTTCTCATAGGATAAGGACACGCAGACTCATGAATAATTAAGCGAGGCCTCTTCTCATAGGATAAGGACACGCAGACTCATGAATAATTAAGCAAGGCGTCTTCTCATAGGATAAGGACACGCAGACTCATGAATAATTAAGCAAGGCGTCTTCTCATAGGATAAGGACACGCAGACTCATGAATAATTAAGTGATGCCTCTTCTCATAGGATAAGGACACGCAGTCTCATGAATAATTAAGCGAGGCCTCTTCTCATTGGATAAGGACATGCAGTCTCATGAATAATTAAGCGAGGCCTCTTCTCATTGGATGAGGACACGCAGTCTCATGAATAATTAAGCGAGGCCTCTTCTCATTGGATAAGGACACGCAGTCTCATGTATAATTAAGCAAGGCCTCTTCTCATAGGATAAGGACATGCAGTCTCATGAATAATTAAGCGAGGCCTCTTCTCATTGGATGAGGACACGCAGTCTCATGAATAATTAAGCGAGGCCTCTTCTCATAGGATAAGGACACGCAGTCTCATGAATAATTAAGCGAGGCCTCTTCTCATTGGATAAGGACATGCAGTCTCATGAATAATTAAGCGAGGCCTCTTCTCATTGGATGAGGACACGCAGTCTCATGAATAATTAAGCGAGGCCTCTTCTCATTGGATAAGGACACGCAGTCTCATGTATAATTAAGCGAGGCCTCTTCTCATTGGATGAGGACACGCAGTCTCATGAATAATTAAGCAAGGCCTCTTCTCATAGGATAAGGACACGCAGTCTCATGAATAATTAAGCAAGGAATCTTCTCATAGGATAAGGCCACGCAGTCTCATGAATAATTAAGCAAGGCCTCTTATAGTTATTCATGAGACTGCGTGTCCTTATCCTAAGTGATGCCTCTTCTCATAGGATAAGGACACGCAGTCTCATGAATAATTAAGCGAGGCCTCTTCTCATAGGATAAGGACACGCAGTCTCATGTATAATTAAGCAAGGCATCTCATAGGATAAGCACACGCAGACTCATGAATATTTATGAGACACAGATGAGTCATCGCCATACTGTAGTATGGGAAAATGTCACATTCTGTGATGCTGATACAAAGATTAATTTAAACCCGGAAGTTGAATATAGTGCAAACATGTTTAAAATTAACTCGTTTTCTCCAACAATCAAAATGAATGGATGGTAACATTGACTTCTATGATGCTCAACATTCATAACTCTGGTTTAGGGTTTCATGACCCTTTAAGTCTAGTCCCAGACGAAATTGCATGCTTGCTTGCTATGACATATCTTAAAATATGCCAGTGCCATTGTTTTGTCTCAAGATGCACACCAGTAATGTTTTTTCTAAGGCATGTTTATAACGGCTACTTGAATGTCTTAATTGAACTAAGCCCCATCTGTGAAACCGGGCCAATGCATCTTTTATGTGTTATCAACTTTGGTCTAGTTTGCGCTCACCTCCATATCCTCATCATTCTCCTCCTCTTCATCTGAGGGATCCATGCACACAGACATCTTCAGTCTCTGCTCAGGATTCTGCTTCATTGCAACATCTGCCAGCTCCATTGCTTTACGTATCACAGGCTTACCGCTGAAGAACACGCCTCCGGATTTGGCATCTGCGCTATCAGAGCCTTGAAAGAACAACAAGAAATGATGCAAGGTGTATAATAAACTATAATACACATTTGAGCAATATTTGATATTCTAATGTTCCTGTGTAAACAAAGCCTTGCTCACCTTGGTACTCTCTTATGTATTTTGTGTTAACCCAGCCTCGGGTTGGTGGTTCATCGAAAAAGTGAACGTGAAGCCTTTGGTTTCGGCCGCGGCCCCTCATCTGCTGTCCGCTGAGAGGTTGAGGAACAACCATACAGGGCCACCAGGGATGTCCTTCCATCTTGGCCCATACCAGAGTGCCGGCACTAAACATGGACGACTGTTCTCTGGAGAGAAACAATGATTTTTGTGATACATTCATTCCAATGCAGTAAGTGCAAAATCACGTATACATAAAGATGAAAATGAAGTACTTGTATTTTGGCCTACGGATGAAATACTTTAATACTTTTTAATGGCAAAGTTAAATATTTCAATAGTTCACATACGTACATACATATTTTATGTAGTTCAGTAATAGGAACTCACAAAACTATGTACAATATTAAGAACTGGAGAATTGTAAAATAATGTTGAAACTAACTGAAATGAAACTAACTCATTCGCAAATTAATATGAAATAACTGTACACATAACTATGTACACATACACTCACCTAAAGGATTATTGTGTGTGGGAACTCGGATTGAAGTGTGTTCCGCGCTTACAACAAGCCGACTGTTAACTGTTAAAGATAACATTCATAACCGTTCGGTACACGCGTGCACCGTACCGGAAGCCCTGTACCGAAACGGTTAAATACGAATACGTGTACCTTTACACCCCTAGTAGTAACGGATTTTTAGTAGTAATGGACGGTTGCTGAGGAGAATCTTTGTAACGGACGCTCCAATTGGACAGAAAATAAATAAATAAACATGTTGAGGAATCTTGCCTTCTTTTTTCCACCTCATATATTAATATATTGTATATATTGATCTAAAATGTATTTATTATTATTTTAGACTAGTGATAACTGTAGTAACGGATTTTTAGTAGTAATGGACGGTTGCTGAGGAGAATCTTTGTAACGGATGCTCCTATTGGACAGAAAATAAATAAATAAACATGTTGAGGAATCTTGCCTTCTTTTTCCCGCCTCATATATACTAATATATTGTATATATTGATCTAAAATGTATGTATTATTATTTTAGACTAGCGATAACTGTAGTAACGGATTTTTAGTAGTAATGGACGGTTGCTGAGGAGAATTTTTGTAACAGATGCTCCTATTGGACAGAAAATAAATAAATAAACATGTTGAGGAACCTTGCCTTATTTTTTCCGTCTCATATATACTAATATATTGTATATATTGATCTAAAATGTATGTATTATTATTTTAGACTAGCGATAACTGTAGTAACGGATTTTTAGTAGTAATGGACGGTTGCTGAGGAGAATTTTTGTAACAGACGCTCCTATTGGACAGAAAATAAATAAATAAACATGTTGAGGAACCTTGCCTTATTTTTTCCGTCTCATATATACTAATATATTGTATATATTGATCTAAAATGTATGTATTATTATTTTAGACTAGCGATAACTGTAGTAACGGATTTTTAGTAGTAATGGACGGTTGCTGAGGAGAATTTTTGTAACAGATGCTCCTATTGGACAGAAAATAAATAAATAAACATGTTGAGGAACCTTGCCTTATTTTTTCCGTCTCATATATACTAATATATTGTATATATTGATCTAAAATGTATGTATTATTATTTTAGACTAGCGATAACTGTAGTAACGGATTTTTAGTAGTAATGGACGGTTGCTGAGGAGAATTTTTGTAACAGATGCTCCTATTGGACAGAAAATAAATAAATAAACATGTTGAGGAACCTTGCCTTATTTTTTCCGTCTCATATATACTAATGTATATATTGATCTAAAATGTATGTATTATTATTTTAGACAAGTGATAACTGTAATAACGGATTTCACTATGTAGTTACAGACGCTCCTATTGGACAATGCTGGCTAGAAAAAAAAATCCCGAAAGGCGCAAGAAATTTGAACCGCCCCCTTCCACACAATCTCCCGCCAAACAGGCAAAAGCAACACGTGGACTCATATAAAACATAATCCTTCGGCGAGTTTTCAGCATGAAACTTCTGGCAGAGCTGATAAACTTACACACAAAACGTAAATATGGCACATGACAAAACAGAACTGCAGTACTTTAAAGAATACTAGCATAAAACCATTACTAGCATAGAATTGTAGTGTTATTGTATTACTGTACCATGGTACTGACATGGGGTCACCATGGTAACCAGCGCACTATCTTCGCATTGCAGTTTCTGTACCTGTCCTTTGCAGTGTCTGCTTTCTCCCCGAACAGTTTGGCATGTCCGGCTTTAGCATGAGCTCTGACGGGCTTCGCTGGGGTCTTCTTCCCGGTGACTCGGGCCTCTTCTTTGGGCGAGGTGTTGGATCCGCTCACCGCGTCCGCCTCCACCGGAGAAGCGCTGGATTTGGCCTTCGGCGCGAGCGGCGGCGACTTTGTGAAGAAATTAAAAAGCGAACTCTGCTTCGCCATGTCTCCCAAAGGGTGCTGTGCAATGTGGTGTTTAATTAATCAAAAAATAATTCATATGTATATTCCATACCAACAGACCCAGAACGGACTGTCCTGCTCTACTGAGTTATTGTGGAGCTGAGAGTTCGCGGGAAAATGCCGCTGCACGGAAAGGGAAGAGGAGGGTCACATCACGTGACGCCGCGAGAATTCGGACCAATGGGAGCCTCTGTGTATCCTTTTACAGCACCCACGTGGCTGATATCAGACAAGCGTTTAGAACGCATGTCAAAAAATAAGTAATAAATAAATATAAATGTAAAATAATGTGGGAAAGACAGCGTAGCGTGTTTACTAGTAATATGCTCTTATGGATGGAATCCCAAAGCTGCCAAAATAATGAATAAATACATAAAAAATATATCTATGCATCTATCTATTTGCATTTATTTCGATATATATTTATCTATTTATTTTTGGCAGGTTTGGAATTTGAGATGTATTAAAAATATCTCAGGATGCTTTTTTTGTTGTTGCACTAAATCATGTAATTGTTTATATCTATTACTGTCTATGCAAACTAGGTATTTGACCGTCAATGTGTTCTTTGTAAGCCAGCCATAATTATTTATTATATAAATAAATCAATTAATATAAATGTAAAATAATGGGAAAAAGACAGCATGTTTACTAGTAATATGTTCTTATGGATGGATTTCCAAAGATGCCAAAATAATAGATAAATAAATTCATAAATAAATATAAAAAAAAAAAAAATTAGTATTTATACTTTGATTTCCTTATGTATAATTCTATTTTTACAATATTTTTACTGTCACATCCGTAACGATTTAAAGATTAAAGGTCCCGTTCTTCGTGTTTTTTTGAAGCTTTGATTGTGTTTACAGTGTGCAATATAACATGTGTTCATGTTTCGCGTGTAAAAAAAACAGTATTTTTCACACAATTTACTCATCTGTACACCGCTGTTTTCACTGTCCTAAACACGGCTGATGAGTTCCTTGTTCTATGAAGTCCCTCCTTCAGAAATACGTAACGAGTTCTGATTGTGCCAGCGGTTCCTGTGTTGTGATTCGACAGCAGCTTAGTGAACGTGGCACGGTTCCTGTGTTGTGATTCGACAGCAGCTTAGCGCACGTGGAAAGGTCACGCCTCTTAACGGGAGATATATGCGCTCAATGATCTCTACAGTGTCCCTGGGAAAGCCAAACAAAGGTGATTTGACTCCGGGATGAAAATAACAGCGTCTCGACGACATGGCGACAAACACAGTCAAACGCAACACTTCCTTTTCTCCACGCGACACGTCCTCTTCTCCACGTGGGACAGCAACAAGACCACGCCCCCTTTTTTCGCGTATTCTTGTGGGCGGAGGTTAGTCTGTTCTACTGTTCTACTGACGTCATTTATGAAGGAAGTACCAGGATGTAGTCCAAGCCGGCCGTTCGCTGTAGGCTTTGAAAGGGAACTTCTGTTAAATAAAATATCTCGCTTGGCATTGAACTTTGAGCTTTATAATTTTACAGGTATTATTTTTGCTCTAACAGCAACATTACACACTAACTAAAGTTTGAACAATGGGATCACGAAGAACGGGACCTTTAAGTTTGGACCTATATTGTATAATTATTGTTAAATAATAAAACTATATATTTGACCACCAAAGCGTTCTTTGTAGGCAGCCATAGGACAAAATTAATTAATTAATATAAACGTAAAATAATGGGAAAAAGAGAGAGTAGCATGTTTACTAGTAATATGTTCTTATGGATGGATTTCCAAAGCTGCCAAAATAATAAATAAATAAATGCATAAATAAATATGCAAAGAAATTGAAAAAAAAAGAAGAGTATTTATACTTTTATTTCCTTATTTATGTTTTTTTTTAACAATACTTTTACTGTGTCACATCCGTAACGATTTAAAGTTTAAGTTTAGGCCTATATTGTATAATAATTATTAATGCAAATAATGTGAAACTTTATGTACAAAGCCAAAATATGACTCATTAGCATACAGACAAAGAAATGTAGAAGTAAAAGTGGAAATAAATAAATGCATAAATAAATGAATGAAAAGATAAATACATGTGGAAAATACAATTATACATAAAATAGGACATAAAATTATAAATAGTTTTTTGCATTTCTTTGTATATTTATTTATGTAATTATTATTATTTAATTTTTTTGGCAGGTTTGGAATTTGAGATGTATTGCAAATATCTCACGAGGCTTTTTTGTTGCTTTATTAGAGACATCTTTGCACTAAATCATGTAATTGTTTATATCTATTACTGTCATGCACTCCTTTGATACAAATTAAATTCTTCCCCAAAAAACAATATATATTTTAATCCTTGTCCTGGAATTAGGATATAACTATGATTTAGTCCGTCATGACCCGTGTGGAGAAATGTACTGTTTCTCCGGGCTGTCAGGATGGACCAATCACAGTCGTTCGTCGCTTCATCAAGGGTATGGACAGCTGATAGTGACACTGAAAAACTTTATTATACATTGATCATCAAAAAATACAGTATGAACGTTTATTTTTAGACGTCTGACATGAGGGGACTCTGAGGTCTGCGTGGGTAGGAATGTATTTATTTAGTTATTTGATGTAAAATGTAAGATGTTAGTTTGAAAGAGATATGATGGACATGGAAAAGAAAGAAATTATTATGCCATTATGTAGTTGTCCTGTTACGTCAGCAGAGTGCAGTGTTGACCCATTTAACCTCCCACATCAAATTTACATGATCACACAGCAAATTTTCGGACTCTACAACATCTAGGTGACTAATCAAACTGGTCTTTTTTCTTTTATGTGAAAGCATGCATAAAATCTTTCAGTATCCCCCCAAAATGAATAGATAGTGTATAGACTGCATGGATCTGAAATTGCATATGCAATACAGAAACGACAGGATGGGTCAGAAGCTGTGAACTGTGTTGATTTGTAAAACAAGGGTCTCATAATTGTTCTTCATGTGTTTTGGGTAAGGAGAGCTCGGTCAGGATTTTGATATCACCTTCCTATTAAAAGTAATCCTGTAAGCCTATGGGCCCTATCATACACCATGACGCAATGAGATGACAGGACGCAAGTGTTTTTTGCTAGTTTCAGCCCGACGCAGTTATTTTTCACGTCCTGTTTAAATAGCAAATACACTGGCGCCATCTGTTCGCCCATGGGCGTGCTGGTCTGAAAACCAGGTGTGTTCAGGAGCATTGTTGGTGTGTTGCTATTTTGAGGAACTGAAAACGACTGCACCATTGACCAACACAAACCTCTAAAGTCAGTATTTTTTGTGTTATTTAAGGCCCCGTCCACACGAAGCCAGAGCCCTTGAGCCCAGAGTTCCCTATCCTATCTTTTTTTTCCTCCTTTCAAGAAATAGCTGCGTACACACGAGAGCAATGAAAACGACTCAAAACAATGTAGTATACATGCCAGGCCAGTATGTGGCGCTGTAATTCTGCCACAGAAATTAACTAAAAACGGAGAAGAAGAGTTGTGGCTAGAAGGGGCACAGCAACCATAGATATACATAATAAAGGCTAGATGTCTCGTCCGCGCTGCTGGCCAATGGAGGTCGACGTCCGCACCTGGAGGCCATCTTGTCACAGTCAGCTCGCTCACTCGTAACATTGTGTTTTAATGGTGCATGCACTTTTTAAATAACCATAACTTGCTAAATTTTCTACCGATTTTCAAACTGTTTGGTTTGTTATAAACGTCAGAGATGTAGTTATGACACTGCATACGTATGAATAATTATTCATAATTTGTTCAAGCATCCAAAATTATAGCCACGTTAATAACGTTTGTAAAAAACCCAACCATTTGTAAATCCGTCAGCGAGATAACAGTAATTGTGTTCATGCAGATCACTCACCTTACATCAGGTACCACAGAGCCCGCCAGAAAGCTTGCCTGTGACAAGATGGCCGCTGGTGATGACGTTAATTTATTGGTCGGAAGTGAGTTAAAATCTCACAATTAAATAACAATAAATAAATGTGCTACTTACCAGATTGTGTTTTATTAACGCCTACCCCAACCCTAAACCTACCCTTACAATAATGCAAATACAGTAAATAAATGACGTAGTATTGATGCGCATGCCCAGTGCCCGTAGCTGTATCCCTTTCTAGTCTTTCCCGCGCGGGACGTGGTGTGATGACATCACCGTTTCACAAAATGTACGGATTGGCTGTACACACGAAAACGCAAGGGTGCCGTTTTCAGATTGATCCACTCTGGGACCCGGTTTAAAAAAATATCGGTTTCATGCTCCCAAAACGGCGGATCCATCTGGACGAAACGCTGATACGGTACAAAATTTTAAGGTGTGCAGCTAAACGCATCTCCGTGTGGACGGGGCCTAAAGCAGGGGTTCTCAACCCATGGTCCCCGATGCTCACAGTCCTGCAGAGTTTAGCTCCAATCCTAATCAAACACACCTGAAACAGCTAATTAAGATTTTCAGGATTACTAGAAAGCTACAGGCAGGTGAGTTTGATCAAGGTTGGAGCTAAACTCTGGCCCTGTCCCAAATGGCACATTTCATGTGCACTTTCGGTCTTGTGGACTTACAATGGCCGCTGCGTGCGCGTTTCCGTAAAGTCCACGAGACCGCAAGGTGTCCCATTTGTCATCTTAGGTCTCAGAAGGGTGCTTGTGAGCGCCCCCTTTGCGGCCGTTATGTGCACTCGATGCACACTTCTGCCGAGCCCGCAAGTTCGTGAGCTACGCAGAGGACTTCTACCCGGCAGTCAAAGCGGCATTACGTCGTGAAAGTGCGGACTCAGAGGAAGTCCGTGAGGGTTTAGAGTGCCAATTGGGACAGGGCCTTTCACGACATAATGCCGCTTTGACTGCCGGGAAGAAGTCCGCTGTGTAACCCACACCAGTGCGGGCTCGGCAGAAGTGCGTATTCATGGCGCATATCGACCTCAAAGGAGGCGCTCGCGAGCACCCTTCTGAGACCTAAAATGACGCATGCGACACCCTGCGGTCTTGTGGACTTAACGGACACGCAGCGGCCATTGTAAGTCCACAAGACCGAAAGTGCACATGAAGTGTGCCATTTGGGACAGGGCCTCTGTAAGACAATGGGCCTCGAGGACCAGGGTTGAGAACCCCTGATTTAAAGGGCATGTTAGTTATATGCGCCTATAGGCGGTGCACAACACGCGTACACTCTACTTATTACACACACAGTTTTTAAAGCTACACTATGTAACTTTTCCGTCCACTAGAGGTCGCCTGTTCAAAACAAAGGCGTAGTTTGATGACACCACGTTTGAGTGCAGACTCTTGGGACATGTGGTCTTCACCTCACAGCCGGTGGAAAAGAGTCAGGATAGGACTCGGGCAGAAATCATGTTGATGTGATTATTAACGTTATTGTAGTCTGAAGCAGAGCAGGACCGAGTGTTGTGGAGCTGAGCAAGGCCGCAGGAGTGATTGAAGAGCGGGACTGTTATTATGGCTGTCTGTCTTCATATGGCGCCACTTCCTCTTTTCCAGTCATGAGTATAAGGTAACGCAACTCTGTTTATCGTATTAGATATATCTGAGTAGTAATGGCCGATATAAACGATATGCGATATAAACGATACAAAATTGGCCTACGATAGAGATTTTAAGTCGCGATAATGCACGTTGATGACATTTACATTTAGAGCCACGAGCTGCAACTGGCAGCAATGCATCATCATATTGGTCATCTTGAGTAAACATAGCTGAATCGGAGGAGCTGGTAAAAAAGACCGGTGCAACATCCATTGTTTGGACTTGGTTCGGATTTAAGCCGTCAGACGCACAGATCAGCGGGCGCGTGCGCACACACACTCACACGCACACTCACTCACTGTCTTTGTAGTCTCTGCAGTGTTTCCCAACCGGAAACATTTTTTTTTCTTTACAATTTTTCAAATAATTCTCTCTTTGTAAACTTTGTTCAACGCATGCGAGTGATGCCGTATGTTCGAGTATGACCAGTCATTTTCGCCGTCATCACCATGTAGTAGCGCCAGAAGACGCGAATGAGAACTTGCGCGCGCTGTGAGAAAATTTGTCACACTATTGAGTTCTCTTTCAAGTCTTGCTCTTGAACGGACAAACTCACACAAAAAGAATGTCAACATGTCCATCTTGATGAGTATTCTAGCAGACATAGTCTGAATATGCCTTAAGTAAACTTTATACAGTCGAGAAAGACGACGCATATCTGTGCATTAGGTCTTAAAGGGGCAGTAGCCTTTACTGCTGTCTGTTTAATGTCAAACAACAAAAGACAAGGACATCCCTCACTGCTCTTGATTGAAATGATTTTGTAAGTTTAATAGGATTAATCTTTCTAATTTATACAGTCAAATATGCAATGTTATTTTACATTTGATCATTTTCTGTACCTGAAAACTAATGTTAGAAGTACCTGAAAAACCTGAAAAGCATGGTTTATTTTAATAGTATCTTTGCTCAATTGTATTTATTTGTGCTGCTGCTTGTATTTAAATGATTTGCTCTTATTATTTTCTTTATTTTTATTTGGCAGTAGGCCTACTCCTTTTTTCCCTGAACATAGCAAATACTGAACCGTACCGAAACGGCGAACCTGAAACCGTGATACAAACCGAACCGTGAGCAATCTGTACCGTTATACCCCTAGCGTAACGTATGCGAGGGGGTGCCACAAAATGGAGAACATTTTCAAAGGGTGCCATGACTGAAAAAAGGCTGGGAAACACTGCTGTAGAGGACACGAACGCATAAAACCTCACTTCATGAGAATTTACCATTTCATTTGAGAAAACTGTCATATCATAAAATGAACAGACACTCAAAGGTGTTCACGGCAACCCGTCAAAATAAAAGTTTGGTTTAACGTGAGAAATTTTTCAGAATATATTAGACTACTGTTGTAGCCTACAGTAGATTTAACTTTGTCTCCATGTAATAATAATTCGTCTCAACTAATAATAATAAAAATTATGCCTAGATGGTTGCTTATTTTTCACTTGATCTTTTTTTTATAAACAATGTTTACTTTTAAACAGCATACAGCCTTTAAATGTTTATGTATTATTTACTTATAATGATTATCATCATAAATAATAAACTTATTGAATTGCATTTAATTTTTTCATCTCCCTGTATTATTGCGTGATACTTTTGTATTATTTTTGTAAAGTTTTAGCCTGGTCGCTGTTCACTGCCATTATATGGATAAGCGCGTACAGGACGTTTTTAAAACGTTCTGCTTTTTTTGTTTGTTAAAGTCTCTGCAGCTAGATTACTTTCATTTTATTTATCTGCAACAATATGTTATAATTACAGTTTTGCACAATAAATGTTTTCACAACTCTACATACAACGTTTCTTTCTTAAAAAAAGAAGGCTTTCCTTAGGGTCTAACCCGTTCTGAAATGGTTCTATTATAATTTTTATATCGCAATATATATCGTTATCGCAAGAGGCTGCAATGTATATCGCAATATGGATTTTAGGCAATATCGTCCATCCCTATATCTGAGTGTGTTGAATAGGAAGTTATGACGTTCGCTTGGCGGCTGCTGTGACACTTGTTCACACTGCAGTGAGAGTAAAGCGTTTCTGCAGAATAAAACCGAGAGTAACGCAGATATGACGCAATCGACAGTGTGACGCATAGCTCACACGTCCCGGTTCCTTGGTTAAAATAGCAATTTCTCACGATTTACAAATAGTTGGAAACATTTGGGATATTCTAAGTACTCAACTGAACAAAATATATAACACTGGCCTAGTGGTTTTTGGATATTTTACTGAAAAAATCTTACATAGTTCACCTTTAAATATTAAAAATAAATCAGCCATGGGGTGTGCGCAACTGGCTTTTAAAGGGAATGGGAGATGAGACTCTGATTGGTTTATTGCACGTTACGCCCAAAACACACCCATGACTCGTTCAGAGGCTAGGTACAACACTTTTTTCCATCATTAAACTAGCAAAAGTGGATTCGGACATGCTCTAAGTGCACCTGCTCCATGCACTCAGATCGTTAAAATAGGGCCCTGTGAGTTTGGGGTCCTGGTAATTGTGATTGAGGGAGTACAGGCGTTGCAGTGGTGTTTTATACCGTCTGAGGTGTTTGTAAGATGAATGCTGAACAGTGTATTCCTATGGGAGGAAGAGGTAAGCTAGTCATCATCTTCATGACTGTCTGTGTGTTCAGTAACACTGATTATTAAATCTGACAGGCTGAAGTATAATAGCACAGTGTAAATGACTTGTTAGCAAGCTGCACTTTGAAGTGAACACTTTCTTTGCTACACGCTCTCATTTGTTTGGTCAGGATAATTCCCAATCTCTGTTGACTCTCTCATTAAGTCGTCTGTGATTACGGCTCCCTATTCTCTCTATTCTTATAGTTGAAGGTGTTTATCTGTCATGATGTGTTGAATGAGTTTTGTTTCTCATCAAATGGAGCACGATTGGTGTCTTTGTTTAACCTTGACACTTTCACACAGAAAACTCCATACTGCTCTTTTAGCACCAAACCTGCAATGTTCCATTTGGCAAATTAATAATCGATCCATTTAAGTAATTAGTGTATGCAGGAAAAACACATCCAAAAACAAAAGTCCAAAGAGCTCTTCATGGCATGGATATGAAAGCCCCATAAGCTTTACAACAGGTAAAAATAACACAAGCAGTGATGAGTCATAATTTATAGCCTGAATCAGCATCGAATCACAGCCTTCAGCATCATGTGTTCAGATATTACAGATCACATCTAAATCTATCTATCTATCTATCTATCTATCTATCTATCTATCTATCTATCTATCTATCTATCTATCTATCTATCTATCTATCTATCTATCTATCTATCTATCTATCTATCTATCTATCTATCTATCTATCTATCTATCTATCTATCTATCTATCTATCTATCTATCTATCTATCTATCTATCTATCTATCTATCTATCTATCTATCTATCTATCTATCTATCATCTATCTATCTATCTATCTATCTATCTATCTATCTATCTATCTATCTATCTATCTATCTATCTATCTATCTATCTATCTATCTATCTATCTATCTATCTATCTATCTATCTATCTATCTGTCTGTCTGTCTGTCTGTCTGTCTGTCTGTCTGTCTGTCTGTCTGTCTGTCTGTTCCTCTGTCCGTCCGTCCAGCCATCCATCTGTCTATCTATCTGTCCGTCCATCTGTCTATCTGTCTGTCAGTCCATCCATCCATCCACCCGTCCATCCATCCATACGTCCATCCATACGTCTGTCTGTTTGCCCATCCATCCATCCATCCATCCATCCATCCATCCATCCATCCATCCATCCATCCATCCATCTGTCCTTTGGTCCATCCGCCCGTTCGTCCATCCATCTATCCATCCATCCAGCCATCCGTCAGTACATTTGTCCATCCATCCATCCATCCATCCATCCATCCATCCATCCATCCATCCATCCATCCATCCATCCATCCGTCTGTTCGTCCATCAATCTATCTGTCCATCCATCCATCCATCCACCCGTCCATCCATCTGTCCTTTTGTCCATCCATCCGTCCGTACGTCTGTCCATCCATCCATCCATCCGTCCGTTTGTCCATCCATCCATCCATCCATCTGTCCGTCCGTCCGGCAGTCCGTTTGTCCATCCACCCACCCACCCATCCAATCCATCCATCCATATACCCACCCGCCCGCCCACCCATCCACCTACCCACCCACCCGCCCATCCATCAATCCATCCATCCATCCATCCGTCCGTCAGTATGTTTGTCCATCCATCCATCCGTTAGTATGTTTGTCTATCTATCCATCCATCCATCGTTCTGTCCGTTTGTCCATCCATCCATCCATCCGGCAGTCCGTTTGTCCATCCATCCACCCACCCACCCATCCGTCCGGCAGTCCGTTTGTCCATCCATCCACCCACCCACCCACCCATCCAATCCATCCATCCATCCATCCATCCATATACCC
Organism: Romanogobio albipinnatus; assembly: GCA_023566225.1. Classification (NCBI taxonomy): domain Eukaryota; kingdom Metazoa; phylum Chordata; class Actinopteri; order Cypriniformes; family Gobionidae; genus Romanogobio; species Romanogobio albipinnatus. The sequence goes on from CM042258.1 coordinate 5,235,768, forward strand.
ACCCATCCACCTACCCACCCGCCCATCCATCCAGCCAGCCAGCCATCCAATCCAATCCATCCATCCATCCATCCATCCATCCCAATCCAATTCATCCATGCACCCACCCACCCACTCACCCACCCACCCATCTATCCATCCATCCATCTTTTTAAAATTAAATTCATGCTTTCAAAAACATGGAAAATAGGACAGATATAGTTGATCGACATGCCATATAAATAAAGATAAATGAACATTTTCTTTGTGTAGTTCTGCGCTGTGATAGTGTCTGATATGAGAGGCTTTTACTGGGTTTCTTTCTTGTTTTCAAGCGATTTGTTGCATCTGATTTTGAACACAGTGAGTTTATGTGCATTTTTTAAAACTATAAAAAAAAAAAAAAATATATATATATATATATATATATATATATATATATATATATATATTATTAATTAATTAAAGCTGAAATAAAATATGAATATTAGTAAAAAAAAAAAGCTAGAAAATGTTAATTGCAGCCTTGACAAATAACTTAAATAAAATAAGTTTAAGTAGTAAAATTAATTTAAAAAAAAAATCACTTTTTAATACTAAAACTTAAACTAAAATTAAAATCTGAAAATATAAGAATATTTTCAAAATATTAATAAATAATATAATAGTGTGTAAATAATACTAAAATAAGACTGATATGTTTCCCTGCTCAGCATAATGTCATTATATTGCATGTGTTTTTATTAGGTATTCTTACACCACGTGACCTTGACTCTCTGTAATGATGTTATTGTTTTATCTTGATACCCAACAGTAATAATAATTATTGCAGTTATTATGAGGGAGCATTTGATTTGACCTTGCTTTATATTACTCTCCTCTCTCAGTAGATTTGTATGGCATTATTGAAGCTTAATTGCTGTTTGTTTAATAGGTTTCCCTGTAGCAGTCAAAATGACACACAGCGTCTGGCCACGGCTGTGCGTGAGAGAGAGAGAGAGAGAGAGAGAGAGAGAGAGAGAGAGTTTCCTTCTTCCTCCAGATCGTTCTGGTTCTCAGCCTGTTGGCAGATGCTTCAGCCAGAATGACTTCCAGTACACTAATTGCAGAGAATATAATTATGGAGCATACTGTAGTTAATACTGAACTCCAGGTCTCAGTCATGACGGAGTATTGCAGCTATCTCAGGAACTCTGGGTGAATGCAGCACCTTTGTGTTTGCGGCGCATATCCTATCCCAAGGCACATTTATTTATATACAACTTTATAGTTAGATACAGTTTAATCTGTAAAGCAGCTTTAAAAAGATAATAGTGCCATTATTCGACTCAATTTAGCTCAGTGTTGATTCAACTTAGTTCAATAAGTGTGAATGTTGCAAGTTTATTAATTATGAAGTGAACTCAGTTCAACTATAAAGCAGCTCTACAGAAGATAATAGTGTCGTTACTCATCTCAAGTGTTGATTGAGTTTAGTTCAATAATTGTGCAGTTTATCAAGCTTAAAGGGATAGTTGACCCAAACATGAAAATTCTGTCATTATTTACTCACCCTTGCTTTGTGCACTGGTGCGGTGTCATGTTGGGACAGGAAGGGGCCGTCAAATTGTTCCCACAAAGTTGGGAGCATGAAATGGTCCAAAATGTCTTGGAGCATTAAGGCCGGCTATGCACTGCAAGCGTGGCGTGAGCGTCTCAGCTGCGTGGCGTGTCCGTTTTTATTTTGGCTCCCATGTTAACAGGTTAGAGCTTGCACACTGCGTTGAAAACGCGTGCATGCTAGAAATATAACCGACGCCTATTTTTCATGTGACACACAAACGTGTTGGAAGCGTTTTCAGGCAAAATAGAATAGGAAAAGATGTTTATATGTCATTTTGACAGGAATACATATTAATAAATGACTTTTTGATGTTCGAAAGTCTCTAGGTTTTGACATAAATGCAGATATAATTGTAATTCTTAAAAAATAATGATAATTATCGATTTTCAAATATTGCACCTGTCAATACAGAACGAAATATTCTGTAGCTTATTTACATTTACATTTATGCATTTGGCAGACGCTTTTATCCAAAGTGACTTACAGTGCCCTTCGTACAGGGACAATCCCCCTGGAGCAACATGGAGCAACCTTGCTCAAGGACACACTGGTGGTGACCGCTGGGATCGAACCAGCAACCTTCTGCATATCAGTCCCATGGTTTAACCCACTGGACCACCATCTCACTATTTTGCAGTCAATACTGCCGACGTTGTCTTTGCTGTATCAGTAGGCTATATATTTATGTTTAACATAAACCTAGCATAAACCGCCGCGTCAGACACGTTTCTGGTGTGCAAAGACACAGAAAACGCCACGCAACAGAAACACCACGCTCACACCACGCTTGCAGTGTGTAGCCGGCCTAAGAGTTCCTTTCACTGGAACTAAGGGGCAAGCCTAACCCCTGAAAAACAACCCCACCCCATAATCCCACCAAACTTTACACTTGGCACAATGCAGTCAGGCAAGTCCCGTTCTCCTGGCAACCACCAAACCCAGACTCGTCCATGGGATTGCCAGACAGAGAAGCGTGATTGGTCCCTCCAGAGAACACGTCTCCACTGCTCTAGAGTCCACTCTTTGCATTGCACTTGGTGATGTAAGGCTTGGATGAGCTGCTTGGCCATGGAAACCCATTCCATGAAGCTCTACACACTGTTCTTGAGCTCATGTGAAGGACACATGAAGTTTGGAGGTCTGTAGCTATTGACTCTGCAGAAAGTTGGCGACTTCTGTGACCCTCAGCATGCGCTGACCCCCGCTCTGTGATTTTACATGGCCTACCACTTCGTGGCTGTTGTTCCCAATTGCTTCCACTTTGTTATAACACCACTAACAGTTGAGTGTGGAATATTTAGTAGTGAGGAAATGTCCCGAATGGACTTATCGCACAGGTGGCAACCGATCACGGTACCACGCTTGAGTTCACTGAGCTCCTGAGAGCGGCCCATTCTCTCACAAATGTGTGTAGAAGCGGCTGCATGCCTAGTGCTTGATTTATACACCTGTGGCCATGAAGTGATTGAACACCTGAATTCAATGATCTGGAGACTTTTGGCAATATAGTGTATGTAACTTGACTTTTCTGAGCTTTTTTTGTAAAGGAAAGGGCATCATAAACATCTCTAGTCGTTCGCATAAAAAAAAGTAACTCATCAAGGTTCGGAACAGATTAATAAATGAGCAAACTCATCTTTAAAGAGCTTATCTTAAAGTCTCTGTAATTAATTATAATTAAGTGTTCAGAATTTCAATAGCATTCAGGGTTTACCAAGCGTGGATGTGCATGTCTCAGACAGCTTCATCATCTCACTGTCTGGAGTGTAAACATTTCCCGTACTGCCTGCTGGGAAGACATTTCAAAGAGAGAAAGACTGAAAGGACAGGGGGACCGAGAGCTAATCTGAGCGTTAATTGGAGATCTGAGACTTGGACGTCTCAGCAGAAAGAAGGTAATTATGAAGCAGCACCTGTGGATGAGGCTCTTTTAACAGCGTCCAGCGTCACGCTGACCTTCAGCAACATTGAATTCATCTTCGCTCAGTTTATGTCGGAGGTTTAGCTCATAGTTCACCGGTTTGCTTTTATGAGATTTGCTTTATAGTTGATATTTAATAAGTGCTTTCATCCAAGGCGTCTTGTAGTATGCTGATTTCAGGGACAGACCTCTTGGAGCAGGCTGAGGTTAAGTGCTTGGTTCAAGGGCAGCCGCAGCTGTTATCTCGATTACTCCGGTTTCTAGGTCACCCCGGTTTGCGATTAACATTGCAACCTTTGTGTTAACAAAACCCAAACAGTGCAGAATAAAGATTTTAACTAAAACTGTTCTGGCAAAGATGCATTTTCTTCAGAGCATTGCATTAATGTATGTTAAGTGCATTATTCAGTGTGTTGACGTAATTTCCACTGAAACAGGAAGACAGGGTGGGACATATTGAGCAGCTCCTCCCCTTTATTAAAATAGCCAATAGCGTTTAGTTTCTATCACAGCTCGGACAGAGCCATTGAGCTCCATAAAGCCACAGTTTCCTGCTGATCTCCTCCATATCGCTTTAAAATATCATTCTGTGCAGAATTCAAACTGGTCTGATACGTTTTCTGGTCTGCGCCGACTCGATCACATGATCCGCTCTGTGCTGTCGTGTCCCTGCACCGAAGCTGTGGCGGTTCAGTGACACTAACGTGAAACCAGACTTCATTCACCCCAATGGAAAGCATATTTACACTGTCTGATCATTCCCTATCCCCTATATAGTGCACTGTCTGAATCGTTCCCTATCCCCTATAAAGTGCACTGTCTGAATTGTTCCCTATACCATATAAAGCGCACTGTCTGATTGTTCCTAATCCCCTATATAGTGCACTATCTGATCGTTCCCCATCCCCTATATAGTGCACTGTCTGATCGTTCCCAACCCCCCATAAAGTGCACTATCTGATCGTTCCCTATCCCCTATATAGCGCACTGTCTGATCGTTCCCTATCCCCTATATAGTGCGCTGTCTGATCGTTCCCTATCCCCTATATAATGCATTGTCTGATCGTTTCCTATCCCCTATAAAGTGCACTGTCTGATTGTTCTCTATCCCCTATATAGTGCACTGTCTGATCGTTCCCTATCCCCTATAAAGTGCACTGTCTGATTGTTCCCTATCCCCTATATAGTGTACTGTCTGATCATTCCCTATGCCCTATATAGCGCACTGTCTGATCGTTCCCTATCCCCTATATATGGCACTGTCTGAATCGTTCCCTATGCCCTATATAGTGCACTGTCTGATCGTTCCCTATGCCCTATATAGTGCACTGTCTGATCGTTCCCTATGCCCTATATAGCGCACTGTCTGATCGTTCCCTATCCCCTATATAGTGCACTGTCTGATCGTTCCCTATCCCCTATATAGTGCACTATCTGATCGCTCCCTATCCCCTATATAGTGCACTGTCTGAATTGTTCCCTATACCATATATAGTGCACTGTCTGAATCGTTCCCTATCCCCTATAAAGTGCACTGTCTGAATTGTTCCCTATACCATATATAGTGCACTGTCTGATCGTTCCCTATCCCCTATATAGTGCACTGTCTGATCGTTCCCTATCCCCTATAAAGTGCACTGTCTGATTGTTCCCTATCCCCTATATAGTGCACTGTCTGATCGTTCCCTATGCCCTATATAGCGCACTGTCTGATCGTTCCCTATCCCCTATATATGGCACTGTCTGAATCGTTCCCTATGCCCTATATAGTGCACTGTCTGATCGTTCCCTATGCCCTATATAGTGCACTGTCTGATCGTTCCCTATGCCCTATATAGCGCACTGTCTGATCGTTCCCTATCCCCTATATAGTGCACTGTCTGATCGTTCCCTATCCCCTATATAGTGCACTGTCTGATCGCTCCCTATCCCCTATATAGCGCACTGTCTGATCGTTCCCTATCCCCTATATAGTGCACTGTCTGAATTGTTCCCTATACCATATATAGTGCACTGTCTGAATCGTTCCCTATCCCCTATAAAGTGCACTGTCTGAATTGTTCCCTATACCATATAAAGTGCACTGTCTGATTGTTCCTAATCCCCTATATAGTGCACTATCTGATCGTTCCCTATCCCCTATATAGTGCACTGTCTGATCGTTCCCAACCCCCCATAAAGTGCACTATCTGATCGTTCCCTATCCCCTATATAGCGCACTGTCTGATCGTTCCCTATCCCCTATATAGTGCGCTGTCTGATCGTTCCCTATACCATATAAAGTGAACTGTCTGATTGTTCCCTATCCCCTATATAATGCATTGTCTGATCGTTTCCTATCCCCTATAAAGTGCACTGTCTGATTGTTCTCTATCCCCTATATAGTGCACTGTCTGATCGTTCCCTATCCCCTATAAAGTGCACTGTCTGATTGTTCCCTATCCCCTATATAGTGTACTGTCTGATCATTCCCTATGCCCTATATAGCGCACTGTCTGATCGTTCCCTATCCCCTATATATGGCACTGTCTGAATCGTTCCCTATGCCCTATATAGTGCACTGTCTGATCGTTCCCTATGCCCTATATAGTGCACTGTCTGATCGTTCCCTATGCCCTATATAGTGCACTGTCTGATCGTTCCCTATGCCCTATATAGCGCACTGTCTGATCGTTCCCTATCCCCTATATAGTGCACTGTCTGATCGTTCCCTATCCCCTATATAGTGCACTATCTGATCGCTCCCTATCCCCTATATAGCGCACTGTCTGATCGTTCCCTATCCCCTATATAGTGCACTGTCTGAATTGTTCCCTATACCATATATAGTGCACTGTCTGAATCGTTCCCTATCCCCTATAAAGTGCACTGTCTGAATTGTTCCCTATACCATATATAGTGCACTGTCTGATCGTTCCCTATCCCCTATATAGTGCACTGTCTGATCGTTCCCTATCCCCTATAAAGTGCACTGTCTGATTGTTCCCTATCCCCTATATAGTGCACTGTCTGATCATTCCCTATGCCCTATATAGCGCACTGTCTGATCGTTCCCTATCCCCTATATATGGCACTGTCTGAATCGTTCCCTATGCCCTATATAGTGCACTGTCTGATCGTTCCCTATGCCCTATATAGTGCACTGTCTGATCGTTCCCTATGCCCTATATAGTGCACTGTCTGATCGTTCCCTATGCCCTATATAGCGCACTGTCTGATCGTTCCCTATCCCCTATATAGTGCACTGTCTGATCGTTCCCTATCCCCTATATAGTGCACTGTCTGATCGCTCCCTATCCCCCATATAGCGCACTGTCTGATCGTTCCCTATCCCCTATATAGTGCACTGTCTGAATTGTTCCCTATACCATATATAGTGCACTGTCTGAATCGTTCCCTATCCCCTATAAAGTGCACTGTCTGAATTGTTCCCTATACCATATATAGTGCACTGTCTGATCGTTCCCTATCCCCTATATAGTGCACTGTCTGATCGTTCCCTATCCCCTATAAAGTGCACTGTCTGATTGTTCCCTATCCCCTATATAGTGCACTGTCTGATCGTTCCCTATGCCCTATATAGTGCACTGTCTGATCGTTCCCTATGCCCTATATAGTCCCCTGTCTGATCTTCCCTATGCCCTATATAGTGCACTGTCTGATCGTTCCCTATCCCCTATATAGCGCACTGTCTGATCGTTCCCTATCCCCTATATAGTGCACTGTCTGATCGTTCCCTATCCCCTATATAGTGCACTATCTGATCGTTCCCTATCCCCTATATAGTGCACTGTCTGATCGTTCCCTATCCCCTATATAGTGCACTATCTGATCGATCCCTATCCCCTATATAGTGCACTGTCTGATCGTTCCCTATGCCCTATATAGTCCCCTGTCTGATCTTCCCTATGCCCTATATAGTGCACTGTCTGAATCGTTCCCTATCCCCTATAAAGTGCACTGTCTGAATTGTTCCCTATACCATATATAGTGCACTGTCTGATCGTTCCCTATCCCCTATATAGTGCACTGTCTGATCGTTCCCTATCCCCTATAAAGTGCACTGTCTGATTGTTCCCTATCCCCTATATAGTGCACTGTCTGATCGTTCCCTATCCCCTATATAGTGCACTGTCTGATCGTTCCCTATGCCCTATATAGTCCCCTGTCTGATCTTCCCTATGCCCTATATAGTGCACTGTCTGATCGTTCCCTATCCCCTATATAGCGCACTGTCTGATCATGTAGAATGTGTGAACAAGTGACCGATTTCAGCCGCAGCTTCAGCGTCTATTTATCATGTAGGAGGCGGGGCTTCAGATTCTAGAGAGCATTTGATTGGACATAAAATCTGACGAGAAGCTGAGGTGCAGAGTGATGTCATGAGACTAAGTTTTGAATTCTTTGGAGCACACTAGTTTATAGATAACAGTAAGGCTCGAATATTAATACTAAAAGCCTAAAAACTGTATGGTGACTTTAAACCAGACATTTGTTAAGAGTTTATATCATAGGCCAGTTTGCTCACTTGGCTCAAGTCCCTCCTTTAACGTCAGTCAGATTTGTTTCATCATTCACATTCATTGAAAAATGATACAATTCACCTTTTAATCTGCACCTTAATCTGTTCAATTAAAACCGTAACAGAACGGATGCCGTGCTCTTCAGGGATTCATCCGCCTGTCCTTCTCTCGGTCAGTGTTTAATGTGGACGCACGGCATCATAGCCACTTGATCTGCTAAATGAGTCCCTGTAGGAGTGCTGGATTATATGGTTATCTCTGCACTAATTCTCGTATTAACCTGCGCTTGGCTCTTACAGTCAGCAGATAATCAGCTGCTCCATCATCCTTCAGCCTGAAGTGCACAATCCCTCACAATAGTCATAAAGATGTCAGGCGTGAGTAATACACCTCCTAATTAAGAGAAAAGGTCAGTGATATAACGCACTCCTCATACACTCTGCGAAGAAAAGGTTCCATATAGAACCTTTAAGTTCAGTCCCTCTAGAAAAACGTGATTATGCGATTGTGTGATTTAACGCATAATCAGCCAAAGTCCGCATATTTATGCGGGGGCCGCATTTTTTCAAATACGCCGCACTTTCGTCGCATAAATCCGCGTGCAAAATATGCGGGGCTAGCATGATTTCATAATCCCCGCATTTTCGTTGCAAAAAAAGTCATATATATATTAGCAGAAAGTTGAAAAATGTTTGTTTACTTCACACAAGAGCCGCCATTTCCGCCTATTGCCATGGGAACGTTTTGAAGTGACGTAATTACCCGACTTGAACGTCATCGAAAAGCTGCAAACCCCGTGGAGAAACCATCGATATCGGTGAAACCATGATGAAGCGCAAACTCCCATTTGCCAACAAAAATAACAGCAAAAGAGCAAAGCAGTTTCCCGCTGTGATGACCGATTTCAAAAAACAGCATCATGAAGCTTTGGAGCGTTATGAATCAGTGAGTCGATTCAGCGGTTTGAAGCGTTATGAATCAATGAGTCGATTCAGTGGTTTGAAGCGTTATGAATCAGTGAGTCGATTCAGTGGTTTGAAGCGTTATGAATCAATGAGTTGATTCAGCGGTTTGAAGCATTATGAATCAATGAGTCGATTCAGCGGTTTGAAGCGTTATGAATCAATGAGTCGATTCAGCGGTTTGAAGCGTTATGAATCAGTGAGTCAATTCAGCGGTTTGAAGCGTTATAAATCAGTGAGTCAATTCAGCGGTTTGAAGCGTTATGAATCAGTGAGTCGATTCAGTGGTTTGAAGCGTTATGAATCAGTGAGTCGATTCAGCGGTTTGAAGCGTTATGAATCAATGAGTCGATTCAGCGGTTTGAAGCGTTATGAATCAGTGAGTCAATTCAGCGGTTTGAAGCGTTATAAATCAGTGAGTCAATTCAGCGGTTTGAAGCGTTATAAATCAGTGAGTCGATTCAGTGGTTTGAAGCGTTATGAATCAGTGAGTCGATTCAGTGGTTTGAAGCGTTATGAATCAGTGAGTCGATTCAGTGGTTTGAAGCGTTATGAATCAGTGAGTCGATTCAGTGGTTTGAAGCGTTATGAATCAATGAGTCGATTCAGCGGTTTGAAGCGTTATGAATCAGTGAGTCAATTCAGCGGTTTGAAGCGTTATAAATCAGTGAGTCAATTCAGCGGTTTGAAGCGTTATGAATCAGTGAGTCGATTCAGTGGTTTGAAGCGTTATGAATCAGTGAGTCGATTCAGCGGTTTGAAGCGTTATGAATCAATGAGTCGATTCAGCGGTTTGGACCGCCAAAGTCACGTATTTCAGCAGTTTGACACGCGATCCGAATCATGAATCGACTCACTGATTCATAGCATCATGATGCTGTGTTTTGAAATCGGTCATCACTATATAAGTCGTTATTTAGTTTTTTTTTGCGCACAATAACTATTTTCGTCACTTCATAAAGTTATTGTTGAACCACTGTAGTGAGATGGATTTTGTAACGACGTCTGTAGTAGCTTCTATGGGTCTTGAGAGTGTAAAGTATATTGAGCCAATGGAGGCCTTTCTGAGCCATCGGAATTCAACTAATATATCTTCATTTGTGTTCCTAAGATTAACGGAGGTCTTACGGGTGTCCAACGACATGAGGGGACGTCATTAATGACAGAATTTAAATTTTTGGATGAATAACCCTTTAAGAGATTGCACTTTGTGCATTGGAAGCGTTGGAAGTTTTGTATAGCTACCTCTGTAAAACAGGAAGTAATTTATTCATTTTTCAAGTTGTAGCATATTCCTTTTGTAAAGCTACAGAACTTGTTTGACTCAATGTTTTGTAAATTTGAGCCGTGTGTTTATTAAGGTCTTTCTGTGATGTAGTGCTTTTTTTCTCTTTTTCATCAAACCGCAGTTTTTGCAAGTTCCCGCAATTTCATCGCGTAAAATTGCATAAATATCCCGCATTTTTCATCGCATTTTTTAAGAAAACATGCCGCATAATCAAGGATTTTTGCCCGCAACAATCACAAAAAAAGCCGCATTTTTCTGGAAGGACTGATTAAGGGTTCCGTCAGGCGCATCATATTCAGAACCTTTTAGTGGTTCCATCATGGGATTAATTAATTAATTTAGTTATTTTGATTACATTTTATGAATTAAACTGCTTGTAAACATACTTTATCACTAGAAAGAAAATGTATATACTCTAAAAATATGAAAGAAAACAGTATAATGCAATCATTTAAGACATTTCTCCTTATATGGAACCTGTTTTCGGCATAAAACGTTCTTTTAAATTGAGTCAAGAGTTGACTATCAACCTTATTTTTCACGAAAATGTATCTGGCGTCCGGTGTCATTCGCCTCCAGGTGTTTTTCGGCTCGTTATGCTGCTTGATATTGCAAACTATTTTTTTTAAAAACCAATGTTTTATTATATATGACGATATCATAAGTAAATAATGCATAAACATTATAAAGGATGTAAAGGCTGTATGCTGTTTAATCCTTTGTGGGACGCCTGGTGCTCTTTTTTTGATCGCCTTTTTTTCGTATCATATATTTAAGTAATCATCATAAATTAGGTTTTATCATTTGAAATCTTACAAACTCAAAATTCATCCTGTGAAAACCGTTTTGAAATCGGACATTGTGTTACCATGGAAACGTTACTCTAAATTATTCTAGCGGGCTCCTCCCCTAGTGGGCGGTGTCATGTTTCATATTACAACAATTATTTTAACTATTTTATATTCAAAATCTTTTCCAATCTTGACAAAACACATATTGTCGGAAAGGTCTGAGTCTCAAGGGTCCATATTTGGTGACTGTTTTGTGATGGAAGTGATATTTGGACAGAAATTTACAGGAAAATGCATCAAAAAAACAATCAATGGAATTTGAATGACACCCGGTGGCTATTTTTGGTACAGCGCCTAAACAAAATCTCATGGGAACTTCAATTTTTGTGATATCAACTTCAAATTTGGAACACAAATTGGTTAGACATATGGCTTTGATTTTATAGTTATTTTATAGTAAATTCTTTTTTGTAAAATATATATTTTATATGAAATCAAAAATATTTAGTACAGTATTTTTCATTTACAGTAAATTTAAACTTCCATAACTCTTTCATACTTTCATATTTTGAATTGCTTTCACTTCAGCCATAATCTGCAGAGTGTCGTCTTTAAAACGAGACCAAACTTTGGTCTATATTCCAAAGCATTCTTGAATTACAGCCCTTTAAGTTTGGATAGTGCATTTTCATGTGTATTCTCAAATACAGTTAAAGGGTTAAAAGTAAACATTGTTTATAAATGAAAGATCAAGTGAAAAATAAGCAACCGTTAATAATTATATAATTAGTATTATTTATTTCATAATTATTATTACATAGAGACATAGCTAAATTTACTGTTGGCTACAATCTGTAGTCAATTTCTTCACGTTAAACCAAACTTTTATTTTGACGGGTTGCCGTGAATACCAGTGTCTGTGTTCATGATATGACAGTGGGTGCGCGTCTCATTCAGCTCCCTAGTTCAGTCAGGGCACTGATCAGGGATCAGCCCATTGACTTATGCCCTGATCAGTGCCCTGACTACTGAACCAGGGAGCTGAATGAGACGCACCCAGTTTTCTCAAATGAAACGGTAAATTCTCATGAAGTGACGGTTTATGCGTTTGTGATTACAAGAGCGAGTGCGCGCGCTGCACCCGTCATCCACACAGACGCAGAACATGCAGGAGTAATATTTAAATAGTATTTTGCAGTTTATTATTTTCAGACACTAGTATATATCCTGCTTCAGTCTGGAGCCCTGCGCTTAAATTAACACGGAAGTGACTGAACGCAGCTGCTATGGTGAGCTATTTTTAGAACAGACCCGCGGGCGACTCATGTTGTTGACCCCTGAGTCTAAAGGCCCGGGTATACTTCGGCCGTCCGCGTTCGTGCACCGTCCGCATGACGTAATTTTCGTCATGTGGAGGGCTCGTGGCTGGCCGGCCTCACACCCAGTCCACAGTCCGCGTGCAACAGCACATGCGCCAGCAGAACAGAAGAGTCCTCTAGGTGGCAATACGCACAGTATTGAGTCAGTCAGTCAGTCAACTTCATTTATATAGCGCTTTTAACAATGCAGATTGTTTCAAAGCAGCTTTATAGTGTTAAACAGGAAAATAATGCAGCATCATTTTATTCAGCCGTATAGCCATTCTGGAGAAAATGGTGATGTCATTAGTTCATTTCAATTATCATACAGTGACAGTGTGGGCTTTAGATCAGTAATTAGATCAGTAATTTAGTTTATATGGTTAATTTAGTTTAATAATTAGATTTATTTGGATATTTAGTTGAAAAATTTAGAAAAATGTAGTGTCCCCAACTGAGCACGCCAAGCCAGAGGCAACAGTGGCAAGGAAACCAAAACCCCATCAGGTGACCTAATGGAGAAAAATAAACCTTGGGAGAAACCAGGCTCAGTCGGGGTGCCAGTTCTCCTCTGGCCAATTAACAAACAGCGTATTATTATTATTATTATTATTATTATTCTGGCAGCTTTACAGGTCAGAGGTCATAATAGATCGGAATATTCGAAGGACCGGATGCAACACGAGCACATTGAGCACATTGTTCAGCCGTCGAAGAAGAGTGTTAAAAGACCGGTTTAAAAACAACACGCTTGAAAAAAAAGAGAGAATTTTTGATTCTTCAGTGTTTCTTCCAAACTATGTTGCAATGGTGGATGCACTCCTGATGCACTACAGTTCTTCTCCGATCATGCCCAGCGAATGTCCCTTTGATGACAGGACTCAGTGCTGCCCTCCGATGTCTGGTAGAGCATAGAAAAAAATGTACTGCGCATGTGTCGAACGCAATCATCGGCGCGCATCCGTGGTGTAGTATACTTTGAAAGACGCGTGGACGGCTGCGTGCGTGACGCGTCCGGGCGCGGAAAGTGAAGTTAACCGGGCTTAAGTCGTCGCTTTCCTTCTTCTTTTTAAACCCAAAGTGCTCCCACACATCTGCTTTTAAGCATGAAGGTGCTGGATTTATGTTCGCCGCCATTTTCTTGAATCTCTTCGCTCTGGCTTTGACCATAGACATTAAAAGAAATGGACAGAGCGACCTCATAGACTTCAACAGAGATAATTGAAGTCAGGTAGAAGCACTCACTTCCTGATGGCTGAGTGTACTGCGCAGCCTCAGACTGAGCTTTACGACGTAGATGTGACGCGAGCAACCAGTCTGACAGTGGCAAGACTTCTAGCAGTTGTGCAAAGTGAAATCTGAATCACTGAATCTTGCAGAGACAGAGAGGGTGAGCAGGAGCAACTTTTGATGAATGAAGCAGGATTTGCGACATCTCTATCTGCGTGTATGCTTCCACGTCCCCCCGATTGCCTCATAGACAGTAAAAGATTGCCTGCGAGCTTCTCCTCGGGTCTATACGGTACAGCACGACGGAGTCGCGTGGTTATGACGTAATCGTTAGCCTATATTTTACAAAAACAGCTTCAACGGGGCGATAGTGTAAGATACAAGGTAATGGAGCATTTTATACATTGTCGTGTTTGTTTAGAAATAAACAATGGAGAAATGGAGTCTTTAAACGCCTCAGATGTAAAGATATTCACTGTCAAAGTGAGGCCAAAATGAATGGGAGTCAATGGGATGCTAACAGCAGGTGATGGCTTGGTTAGCAATGGCCGCAATGGACGCTTTCCGGGGGCTGGATTACCCCCTAGGGTCTGACTCCGTAAACAAGAAGAGGTAGACGTCGGCGTCTGTGTAAAGTTAGTAGTACGGGTAACTTGCTCTACAGCAACACTAGCGGCTGGCTGACTAAATCGCTCTTCCTGCAACGCGAATGGGGTTAAACATGGGGATTTGAATGGGACTTATGTATCGATACTCGTGGCTTAAAAATCGATACTTTCTTGGGGAAAAAAATAGCGATTTATATTGCAGAATCGATAAAATTGCTCAGCCTTACTCAATATAATTCACTTACTCTGTTGCTCTGATTGGTTGTAGGTCTATCCAATTGAGTGCAGATGCATTTTCTATCCTGGTTCGGTTAAACACCCCATAATCACAGCCCAATGGAGCGTATCGGACTCATATTCGGACTAGAATCTGAGTATGATGACGTCCGGCTAAGTAAAACCTAAAAAATGCTCCAAATTTAAACAAAAAATGCTAAAACATTTCCAAAAATTATCTGAATGCATACTGAAGTTAACTGCCTTTAGGACCCAGCGGAGCAGCTCATTTGCCCCATTTAGAGCTATAAGAGTCATGAAATGTCCAACCTGATCTCACGGCAATTCGTACATATGACAAATTTTGTATGCCCTCACTCATACGAATTTTGCGAATTCATACGTATTTGACAAGTTGGTACGAATGACCTAACCTCAAATCCCGCCCCTAAACCTACCCATCACTGCAGTTTAGACAAATTGTACAAATTCTTACGAGTGAGGTCGTACGAATTCGTACAAATTAGCCACCTCGTAAAATATGTACGAATTGGTTGTGAGATAGCGTTGGAAATATCATGTCATATAATTTTTTTTCCACCCAATGTAGGATTTCTTGAGCTGAATTAAAAGGGTTATGCATGAAATTGTGAGTTATTTTAAAGAATGTGCTTAAATTATTATTTATTTATTATTTATTGATAAAAATAGTCATTTAAACGGTAAATTAAGAAATTAAAATCCCCCAAAAATTGCATAAAAAATTGAAAGAATATTATCAAAATGAAATGATAATATTTCTTAAAAAAAAAGAAGGTAATTTTAGGGCTTCGGGTCATTTTGACCCACGAGGGAAGGATTTGTTACAAAGTACGTGGGTTAAATCATACAGCTTTTTGAGATTGTTAGTAATAAGTAATAAGACTTGCGATTTTTTTCTCTTCCCCCTGCCATATGATAAAACACTTTACAAAATCCATAAACCATAGATTTATAAATGCAACCTGGGGTTTAGTGCCTTATTCAAGGGCACAGTATTGAACGAGGATCCATTTGATGGGGTTTGCATTAAAATCCTTAACCACTAACCTACCATAATCACATTTTTAATGATCTTTTTGAGGTTTTATAGTATAAGAATTGTTTTGTTTTGTAAGATTCATTTTTATGTGCTCCAAGCAGGTCTACTTGTGTTGCAAGACTGATATTCTTTTGTTTTTGTGTGATTTATATTTGGAAAAATCCCATCGGTGTCCATTGATTTCTTTTTTCAGTTAGTAAATCAAAGTCTGTTTCCAGCAGTTGGAGACGTTTTGCCTGGAGACCCACTGGCTTTGGTCATAAATAGGAATACACATCTCATATGGGCCTTATTTGTAATTTATTAGCATTTTATGAGGTATTTATTGTTTGCAATTTATTGTTTCTACCTAATTTATTTAATGCATTTTACAACTGCTTTGTTGTAGCTCCAGAGTTACTTCGATTAGATGCACAGATATAAATAAATATTCTGTTACAGTGGATATTAATGCTGAAAATTTGTGAAATACTGTACACTCTAAAAAATGTTGGGTTAAAAACAACCCATTCACTGGGCTGAAACAACCCAATTGCTGGGTTTGTCCATTTTCAACCCAACTTGGGTTGTTTTTAATCCAGCATTTTTTAGAGTTTTTTTTTAGCATTTTTAAGAAAACCTGCGAGTTTAGACTTTGGAAGCATATTGGATGTGAAACTACATGAAAGTGGATGCACAAATCTGATCTGATATGTGTTTTTGCTGTTTGCATGCATACTTTCTAAAAAATGCTGGGTTAAAAACAACCCAAGTTGGGTTGAAAATGGACAAACCCAGCAATTGGGTTGTTTTAACTCAGCGGTTAGGTTAAATGTTTGCTTAAAACAACCCAATCGCTGGGTTAAAACAACCCATTCACAGGGTTGAAACAACCCAATTGCTGGGTTTGTCCATTTTCAACCCAATTTGGGTTGTTTTTAACCCAACATAAGAAAACCTGCGAGTTTAGACTTTGGAAGCATATTGGATGTGAAACTACATGAAAGTGGATGCACAAATCTGATCTGATATGTGTTTTTGCTGTTTGCATGCATACTTTCTAAAAAAAGGCTGGTTGTTTTTAACCCAGCATTTTTTTGAGTGTAAATATCCCATCTGTGCAAAAATCTGAGATTTGTTGAAATGCTGCATTCTTGTGTTCCTGCAATGCAAATAATGCATTTCTCTCTCATTTATTCATCACTAGTAAACTAACAGCAGACCTCTGTCTCGATTTGAGGAGTCATCCGTGCCTCTAGCACTAATAGTTTAAGATAAATTAGTAATGCATCGTTTTAGGGGTTTGTTCAGATCACTAACCCGAACAGCTGTAGCCTTGCCTTTTCATCCGCAGGAGAACATGAACAGAACGATAGAAAATGGAGTGAGATCTCCAGCCGAGCTCTGCTGCTTTGATGATGTCTCTGTACTCGGAGATGTAGTGGTGCTTCACTCGTCTATAGAGTCGCTGAATCATCTTTATGTTCCACGGAGGCTGGTGCAGCTCCAGCGCTGCGGGACACGGCAGAGGTTATTATAGTTTGATTTATTCTGAGAATTGAGACGCTCTGCATGTACAGCAGCCAAATGTGCCACCAGAAGCATCTAATTAGCCAGAGCCAGCGTAAATGAGCACATGCAAACTAACCCCACGCTCATTAGAACAATGTTTGGCGGCAGGTTTTGTGCTGAAATCCATTCTTCTCCATTGAGTTTTCTTGAATGGGCGGATGCTTATGCAGCATTAATTTACTGTATTAACTGGCATTGGTTTAGAAAAGCTGCTTTACTAATAACAGTGACTAAATAGTTAATATTGTAAAATAGTCATTTTGTAAAATAACTATTGTTGTCGTTTCAGATAAAATTATGATATTTTGATTAAAAATTATGAGGTAATTTATTTTAAATGAAACTTATGCATGGATTAATTGATTGCAGAAAGATCAATATCATGCATTTAAAAACTCTATTTTGTTGATATTTCCTGTTTTCATTTTATATTCAGTTAAAGTTGTAGTCATTTTGTTGTGTTTTTGTCATTAAAAAAAATCTATATAGTTTTTATTCATTTTAATTTAAGTTTTAGTTTTTTATAACATCAAGTTAATTTAACCACATTACAGTGAACAAACTTTGAAGTTGGTTTGAGAGCCTGAAAATTTGAAAAAATTGTAAAAGCTTGAAGTGTGAGATAGTTTGAAAGGATAGATAGATAGATAGATAGATAGATAGATAGATAGATAGATAGATAGATAGATAGATAGATAGATAGACAGACAGACAGACAGATAGATAGACAGATAGATAGATAGATAGATAGATAGATAGATAGATAGATAGATAGATAGATAGATAGATAGATAGATAGATAGATAGATAGATAGATAGATAGATAGATAGATAGATAGATAGATAGATAGATAGATAGATAGATAGATAGATAGATAGATAGATAGATAGATAGATAGATAGATAGATAGATAGATAGACTTTCTCCCATGACTCCTCTGGATCATCCAAATGGTCATTGGCAAACTTAAGACGGGCCTTGACATGTGCTGGTTTAAGCAGGGGAACCTTCCGTGCCATGCATGATTTCAAACCATGACGTCTTAGTGTATTACCAACAGTAACCTTGGAAACGGTGGTCCCAGCTCTTTTCAGGTCATTGACCAGCTCCTCCCGTGTAGTTCTGGGCTGATTTCTCACCTTTCTTAGGATCATTGAGACCCCACGAGGTGAGATCTTGCATGGAGCCCCAGTCCGAGTGAGATTGAGAGTCATGTTTAGCTTCTTCCATTTTCTAATGATTGCTTCTTCCATTTTCTAATGAACAGTGGACCTTTTTTTCACCAAGCTGCTTGGCAATTTCCCCGTAGCCATTTCCAGCCTTGTGGAGGTGTACAATTTTGTCTCTAGTGTCTTTGGACAGCTCTTTGGTCTTGGCCATGTTAGTAGTTGGATTCTTACTGATTGTATGGGGTGGACAGGTGTCTTTATGCAGCTAACGACCTCAAACAGGTGCATCTAATTTAGGATAATAAATGGAGTGGAGGTGGACATTTTAAAGGCAGACTAACAGGTCTTTGAGGGTCAGAATTCTAGTTGATAGACAGGTGTTCAAATACTTATTTGCAGCTGTATCATACAAATAAATAGTTAAAAAATCATACATTGTGATTTCTGAGAACTTGCAAAATAGCAGGGTGTTCAAATACTTATTTTCCTCACTGTAGATGGACGGACGGACGGACGGACGGACGGACAGATAGACGGACGGACGGATGGATGATAGACAGATAGATAGACGGACGGACGGACAGACAGACAGATAGACGGACGGACGGACGGACGGACAGACAGACAGATAGACGGACGGACGGATGGATGATAGACAGATAGATAGATATATAGATGGACGGATGGATGGAGGATAGACAGATAGATAGATAGATAGATAGATAGATAGATAGATAGATAGATAGATAGATAGATAGATAGATAGATAGATAGATAGATAGATAGATAGATAGATAGATAGATAGATAGATAGATAGATGGACGGATGGATGGAGGATAGACAGATGGACGCACGGATGGACGGATGGATGGATGGATGGATAGACAGAAAGACTGATGGATTGATGGATGGACGGACGGATGGATAGTTGGATAGACAGATAGATAGATGGATGGGTGGGTGGATGATTGATGGATGGATGGATAGACAGAAAGACAGATGGATGGATGGACGGATGGATGGATGGTTGGATAGACAGATAGATGGATGGGTGGGTGGGTGGATGGATGATGGATGGATGATAGATGGATAGACAGATAAACAGAAAGACAGATGGATGACAGATAGATAGATAGATAGATAGATAGATAGATAGATAGATAGATAGATAGATAGATAGATAGATAGATAGATAGATAGATAGATAGATAGATAGATAGATAGATAGATAGATAGATAGATAGAAAGATAGATAGAAAGATAGATAGATAGATGTTTATGAAACTTACCTTGTACTGAACCTGAAATATTCCTTTACGCTTCTTTATTCTTTGAAAAAAAATGATCATATGTATTCCAGTTTCTCTATAATATCTCTACTCTCATCCTCATATGTTTATTAAAGATGAATCTGAGTGAGTGGAGTGATTGAATTCATCGTCTCCTGAATGTGACAAATGTAGAGTAACTGATGTGGACGACTGGATGTGATCGAGCAGACGCCGCCTCAGTGTTAAGATCTATCAGTGTCGCGCGTCTGCTCCACTGGTACAGCACAGACTGAAAGATCTACACGACAGGGTCAAAAAGAGCTTTCTTAGGAAAGGCTTCGTGATTGATGTTCCCCATTCCCTGTTATCCTGCACTGCAGACATCAGCATTGTCATCATGTATAGATCGGCAATCCTGGATGCATTATTCATGGGATTCCCCCTCCTAAACACTCACACATGGGTGTGAATGCGGATAAATCTCACTTATTCTGTCTGCAAGTCCACCATGTAAAAGTATGATAAAGTTCAGGCTTTTTAAGTCTTTCTGCTCACCAAGGCTGCATTAATTTGATCAAAAATACAGTAAAATTGTGATATTACAATTTAAAATAACTGTTTTCTATGTGAATATATTGTAAAACATAATTTATTCCTGTGATCAAAGCTGAATTTATCATCATTACTCGTCTTCAGTGTCACTTGATCCTCCAGAAATCATTCTAATATGATGATTTATTATCAGTATTGAAAACGGTTTTACTGAAATAGACATTTATTAGAAATAGAAATCTATTGAAACATTATAGATGCCTTTACAGTCCCTTTTGATCAATTTAATGCATCCCTTTTGAATGTGTATGGTGTTCAAAATGTCTCCCAGAGCGGGATTTGCTCTCATTTTGTCCTTACATTTACTCACCGCACTGTTTGTGTCCTCTGAGATCGTGTCTTGTTCTGTTCCAACACTTCCTGTTCCTATATGTAGAAGATCAATGAGACTCTGCTCAGATTGTTCAAAGGGAAGTGTCCGCAAAGGTTTAACTTTGAAATATACTTTATAATTTTGTATTCAAGGGTGCAGCTGTTGAAATGCTCGTCTCCTTTGAGGAATTGGACCGAAGGCGGGCTCCAAGTTTTCTAGGAACTGTATCAGCAAACAGTGAGTTCTGATATATGAGGACATTTTACAATTTATTTGGTGGGTTAATTAGTGGTGTTTTCTAAGGTAAGCACTATTTAGGCCTAAAGACATTATGATTTCTGTATATTTTGCAGTTAACGTGTTTTCTCTTCTTGGCCTGTTTTTGTATGACCCTGAGCGTTTTGCTGTCCATTGGTCACGCCTTAATTTAGCATTTTCTAGTATTGCATCAAACTCATGAGTATTTAATTATTTTTTACTTTTAAGTACAAGTCTCTTTTTTTGCCACATTTTAACTGTAAAAGAAAACCTGCTTAATAATTATGCACACCGTTTTTCACTTCCAGCCTTCCTTAATAATTATATATCACTTATAAATGATTAAATACAAAATTAATAGTAGTTATTAAGATTGATGTGGTTTGGAATTGGTATGTGGTAAATGTGCTTGTGAAAAAATATGATCAGAATATCAACTTGCATAGTAATTATGCACCCACTGTACACTGATCAGGCATAAAATTACGACCTGTTAGTGGGTGGGATATATTAGGCAGCAAGTGAACATTTTGTCCTCAAAGTTGATGTGTTAGAAAAATGGGCAAGCGTAAGGATTTGAGCGAGTTTGACAAGGGCCAAATTGTGATGGCTAGACGACTGGGTCAGAGCATCTCCAAAACTGCAACTCTTGTGGGGTGTTCCCGGTCTGCAGTGGTCAGTCTCTATCAAAAGTGCTCCAAGGAAGGAACAGTGGAGAACCGACGACAGGGTCATGGGCGGCCAAGGGTCATTGATCCACGTGGGGAGCGAAGGCTGCGTTCAAACAGACGAGCTACTGGAGTTCCCTTTCGTTCAGTCACTACAACGTAACGTTAGTGACTAACGAATAGGGGTTTCGCTTAGAAGCCAATCATCTTCGAGAATTCAAAAACGCCCAATGGCAGTGCCAATGCCATGGGCATGCTGAATTTGCATACGTAACTCCGCCCCACCGCGTGGGTATATAAGGAAGTACGTGGGCAATATCGCATTATATTTCTGCATCGGAGCCAAGAGCATCTCTTCACTTCTGCAAGCCTGAATTCTGAAGTCTTCTCTTCAGTCTTAGAGACGAGCGGTTCTCCCGGGTGTTGGTGTGACGGCGTGTTCCAGTGATCTCACATTGCCTGCCTGCT
The DNA here is from genome assembly GCA_023566225.1 of Romanogobio albipinnatus. Taxonomy (NCBI): domain Eukaryota; kingdom Metazoa; phylum Chordata; class Actinopteri; order Cypriniformes; family Gobionidae; genus Romanogobio; species Romanogobio albipinnatus. Next base: position 5,257,640 of record CM042258.1, read on the forward strand.
GATCTGTGCAGTGATCTGCAACAGCTGTGTGTGTTTTCCCTGGGCGCTTCGGCACTCTGCAGAGCTTTCCTCTCACTAAAAGAGCTTGCGCGTGGCATGTCTTTTTCAAGACGGTTCGCCCGTGCACTTCCGGGTGCGATCGATCTCCGTTGCTGTCTATGGGCACATTCACTGCTCGAAGTGTTTGGGCTTCAGCACGTTCGGGGAGTGATTGTGGATGTGTCATGTTCCCACTGCGGGAACGTGACCATTGTGATGTCGCGGTTGAGACTCAGTGATCTCCGTGAGGAGAGAGAGTCCCCTCTGCCATACCCCAATCTACCATCTCCGAGGGAGGTGGTACTTTGGCTGGTGGCCAGGGTGACCTGAGGGTGGTGCTGTGGTATTAAAAACCCCATGCATGAGGAGATCACGCGGTCCCGGAAGTCCCCGTGCTTCCTGTGACCGTTCGGTGGCCTCCTCCGCCTTCTCTGCCCTCGATGGGGCCGTGGCCTAGGGTACACTGGGGTCCCCCCCTACTGTTGAACACTCTGTTGCGCACTACAGTGTCCACGGAGGGCTTCGACGTGGCGTGGCTATCCTAGCACCCTCCCAAAGCCTGTAGGCTCGTCTACTTCGGTGGCGTGGTCCTGCAGAGCTACGGGGCGGGCCGCCGCCCCTTTGCACATGCACGAGGGTGGAGCCGACCCAGGGCTCTTCAATGAGCTGCGTGCCGCCACTGATCCCGCCCTCCGGGCGGTGAAGGTGGCCATACGCTCCCTGTGTCGGGCGATGTCCACAGCTGTGGTCTGGGAGAAACACCTGGCCTTACCTGGTGATGTGGGGGAGGTTGAGTGAGCCCGCCTCCTCAACTCGCCCATATCCCAGGCTGGCCTCTTCGGCAGCGCGGCTGAGAACTGCGCCCAACGGTTCTCGGCCGCCCAAGAGCAGACTGAGGCTGTAACACGTACTGTCCCTGCTGCACCCAGCCACCGGCTCAGTCGCCCAGTCCGCTCCTCAGCCTGGTTAAACGCCAAGCTGGAGGTGGACAACTCAGAGATGGGTCCCAGTTCTTTCCAGGGGATGGTAGCAGGGCCTCTCCTTCCCCCGGGGGAGGGCCGGGGGAAAATCCTTCTGTTGCTGGCCCCCGGGCTGGCGGCACTTGGAAGTAAATGGTGTCCCCATCTCTGAGGTCCCAGAGATCGGTGATGGCAATGTGTGCCGCCCCCCGGACCGCGCCGCTCTCGTCCCTCTCTGTCGCCAGCTCCTCTCAGAGCAGACCCCAGTGGAATGTGCGTCCTTCCCTGGTCTCCTCTGTCAGGACGAAGCTGCTGACTGTGCCCCCACACCAGGACGCTAAGCCTCCCACGTCCGGGCCAGTCTCGCTGCCTCGCTGTCCCACCCAGGGTACGTCTGTGGTACGAGTGACCCCGCTGGTCAATTCCTGGGAGCCTGGCTACAGCTTCAGGGACTGTCCGCTGGGTCGCGAAGACCATCAGGCTCGGCTACGCGATTCAGTTCGCTCAGGCTCCTTCCCGCTTCCGGGGAGTCCGCGCGCCATGGTGGGGCCAATAAAAGGGCCCAGACATGCGTGCGGAGGTTGCCACCCTACTGGCGAAGGGTGCGATCGAGCCTGTCCCTCCAGCCAAAATGAAGTCCGGCTTCCTCAGCCATTACTTCATTGTACCCTAGGAAACCGGTGGGGTACGGCCAATCCTGGTCCTGCCCGTCCTGAACCGATCCCTTCACAGGCTTCCGTTCAGGATGTTGATAGCGAACGCCTCCTCGGACGCGTTTGTCCGGTAGATTGGTTGCAGCGATCGACCTGAAGGACGCTTACTTCCATGTCTCCTTCCTCGACGCGGACCGTTACTGCGGTTTGCTTCGAGGGGCGGACATTCAGTACACGGTCCTCCCATTCGGGCCAGCTCTGTCCCCTCATGACTCCACGTAGTCTATCGAGGCAGCCCTTGCGCCACGCCTTGAGCACAGGGTTCACATCCTGAACTACCTCGACGACTGGCTCATACTGGGTCACTCTAGAGAGCAGGTGTGTGAACACAGAGTCCAAGTGCTCCGGCACTTAGCCTGTCTGGACCTTCGGATCAACTGAGAGAAGAGCGACTCTGCCCCGTGCAGAGGATTTCTTTTCTCAGTATGGTTTCCGACTCGGTCGTCATGTACGTGCTGCTTACCAGCAGGCGTGCGCAGTCACTGCTGACTTGCCCTTGGTTAATTCGAGAGCAAGAGTGCAGTCCCACTGAAGTTATTTCAGAGGCTCCTGGGGCATATGGCATCTGCAGCCGCGGTAACCACGCTCGGATTGCTTCATATGAGACCGCTTCAGCTTTGGCTTTGCGATCGAGTCCGAGATGGACATGGCATTGGGGCACGCTCCGGGTCCCAGTGACTCGGGCCTGCCTGCAGACCCTCACCCCGTGGCCGAACCTCATTTCTACGGGCCGGTGGTCCTTAGGACGAGTTTCCAGGCATATTGTTGTGTCAACAGATGCCTCCTCCACGGGCTGGGGTGCCATGGGGTGCCATTCAGCTTCCTAGCGTTGCTGAAGGGTCAACATGTACTAGTCCGGTCAGACTACACGGTCAGTAGTGTACATCAACCACCAGGCTGATCTATGCTCCCGCCGTATGTCTCAACTCGCCCGCCATCTCATCCTATGGAGTCAGAAGCATCTGAGGTTCCTTCGGGCTGCCCATGTCCCTGGAGAACTGAACTGTGCAGCCTACGAGCTCACAGTCTCAGCCACTTACTGGAGATTGGAGACTCCATCCCCAGTTGGTCCAGTTTTGGGAACAGTTCGGCGACGCACAGGTAGATCTGTTGCCTCCCACGACTCTTCCTTCTGCTGCCTGTTTTATTCCCTGACCGAATACACAGAGCATGCACCAGGTGCACTATGAGAAGAAGGCGTGGCGGTGGAGGCAGTGATGCTTTGGGCAATGTTCCACTGGGAAACCTTGGGTCCTGCCATCCATGTGGATGTTACTTTGACCCTTACCACCTACCTAAGCATTGTTGAGACCATGTACAGCCTCTCATGGAGACGGTATTCCCTGGTGGCTGTGGCTCTTTCAGCAGATAATGCGCCGCCACAAAGCACAAATGCTTCAGGAATGGTTTGAGGAGCACAACAACGGGTTTGAGGTGTTGATTTGGCCTCCAAATTCCCCAGATCTCAATCCAATCGAGCATCTTAGGGATGTGCTGAACAAACAAGTCCGATCCATGGAGGCCCCACCTCACAACTTACATGATTTAAAAGATCTGCTGCTAACATCTTGGTGCCAGATACCACAGCACACCTTCAGGGGTCTAGTGGAGTCCATGCCTCGACGGGTCAGGGCTGTTTCGGCAGCAAAAGGGGGACCAACAGGTCATAATGGTTATGCCTGATCGGTGTATGCAATATATGCAAATTTAATAAGATGCTAATTTTATTAATGCTGTATGACCTACTACATTTGCCATACTGTGCAGTTTAATGCAGAATGCGTGAAATACTGTCATTCGATGCAAATTTCACGCTTGTTTGGGTCTTCAAGTGTTGCCTATTAAAAACGTGTCAGTATGATGCATTGCCAAAAATAACATATCGACAAACCTGGTGGTATATATCTCACTTAGGACTGTTCATCAATGGCGTTCTGTAGGTATTAAACTGTGCTGTTCGTGTCATGTGTTATCGACAATGAGCACTTTCCATTGATCCACTGAGTGACTGCAGCTTTAGATCAATGCATTGCATTAAACACGTGTGTGACGCTGAAGCGGGAAAGGCCACTCTGACATCACTGTGACGTCACAGTTCGCTTTTCAGTCTGTAAACAGAATTAATCGCCAATTTGCTTTGAAGCACTGACTGGTTAGCGTTACGCATTGTATCGGATAACACTTGATTGTAAAACACAGCTTGTAGTGACTGAAAAGACAGTCGAAGTCACTTGACATTAAGATGAATGCAGCCCTGAATTACGTTCTCTCACAGTTTGCGGTTTCACTTCCTGGCTGACATTAGTGGATTATCACAGCACGTTCTTGTATGATAATGCTCCGCTGGCGGAGTGCTCATCTTCAGTTATTTCTTATTGACAGAATGAGCTAAATGTATTCAACGTGAACTTGTAATATGCCATCCAGAGAGACGTTTTCAGACACAGTCGAGGATCTAGAAGAGATCGAACTCTTGACTTTTGTTAATGAATCTGGTCGATGGAAAATGGGAAGCTCAATTTGCATCAGGTCTTTTAGTTCGTAAAGTGATAAATACTTCTTCAAATGAACTCGTTATGTAAATGACGTAAATGAGGGAGTGTGTAAATCAGATGCTTCAGGTCTGCCAATAGCCTAATGATGCCCGTTTCACAATCAGAGGATTGTGGGAGTTAGAATGAATGTTGTCTTCATGCTTTAATACAATATGTAATATTAAATCATACATGTATTTTAATATATATATAGATTAAAACATTTAAATATATTTTATTTATTTATTACAACATCTTGGATGGAATAAATTAATAAATCCATAATTTTACACCATCTTACCACAGTAAATATGAATAAAAGAATGTTGTTCTCATTGTTAAATTAATACAATATACACTCTAAAAATGCTAACCCAGCAATTGGGTTGTTTTAAGCAAACATTTAACCGCTGGGTTAAAACAACCCAATTGCTGGGTTAGTCCATTTTCAACCCAACTTCGGTTTTTTTTTTAACCCAGCATTCTTTAGAGTGTAATATTAAAGTATACACATAATTTAAAACATAAATATATAGGGTAAATTTTTTTTAAGATATTTTATTTATTTTAATTGATTCATTGCACCATATTGGATATATATAAATAAATAAATATATTATGTATATATTTTACACCATCTTATACCAAAGTAAATATAAAAGAATGTAGTCCTCATGGTTAAATTAATATAATATAAAATTTAATAAGTTATCTATTATATAAATACAAACAATATTCTGCTTAATATCTATATATAAATATATAGGTTAAAAAATTAAAATGACTTTATTTATTTTAATTTATTTATTACACCATACTAGATGGTATTAATTAATAAAATAATTTGAGTTATGTTGAAATGTTCACATTTTACACCATTTTATACCCATGGTTAAATTAATACAATATAATATTAAATTATATATATGTAAAACAACTATTTATTTATGTATTTATTTATTACACTTTATTGTATAAATAAATACATTTTAGAAACTATGTATACATTTTATACCACCTTGGATCACAATAAATATAAAAACGTCCTCATGGTTAAATTAATACAATACAATATTAAATTATATACATAATTTAATATATAAATATATATGTAATTCATAATTATTTTACACCATGTTGGATGATTAAAAATATATAGAGAGATTTATTTAATATTTTATTACATGTATATATAAAAATAGCCTATTACTTATTCATTATGATGTTTCTGAATGTAAAAACCACGCAAATGTTATAAGTTGACCTCAGACAACAGTATATATATTAAAAAAAGCCAGTTCATGACACCTTTAAATGTTGTAGTTAATTATAAACACAAAATAGTTTTTCTTATTTTGTTTAAATATATATTTTTTCATTTAGTACTGCCCTTCAGAGGCAACAGAAGATACTTACATGTTTCCTGGAAGACAAATTAAGCACAATTTAGTCTTGTGGACTTTGTGTAAACATCTTTTCATGAAAATATCTTATTCATGACAGTACTAAATAAAAAAATAACATGCATTTTGTATGATCCCTCTTATTTTGTTGCAATTATATACATTTTCACAGATTCTGTAAGGGGTGTGTAAACATTTTGAGGAAGACTGTGTATGTGTGTGTGTGTGTGTGAATATGCCCTGTTAAACCCTTTCCATGCACACCATTTAAAGTGCTTATGTTCTTTAATAATTTTTCATTAATGAAACAACTGCAGTGGGGAAGGATTTTAAGACTTTAATGCTTTAATCTGAGCTTCCAACATTTTGACTTCGCAAAGAATTAACTACAACATTTAAATCAATGCACATTCCTGCATAAAGCCCTTCAGGACAATGATTTGATTTGTTCATGCTCTCAGCACTCGTGTTCTGATGGTGCCAGAGTCGATGTTTTGCAATCTCAAATCAAGTCTTCATGGCTTAAATATTCATAGATGAAAAATACACCCAAGAATAGCAGACCAATTTTCATTTGATTGTCTCCGCTTCTTTAGAAATCCCAGACTTCATTTTAATTTCCACACTTGTTTGTTGTATTTGTCGTGCAGGTTTCAAGAGGCCAATCCCTAATGGAAATGTATCTGTTGTGTCTCTCGGTGGCTATAAAAGCGCTCGGTCCCGGTCCTTTCTAAACATTTTATGGGTCACTGAGATTCACAGAGTGAAGGATTTTGATGCAAATTACAAAAATGTTCCACCTGGCTGAGGTCATTTCTTTGGTCAGGGCATTTTCTTGTTATACCTGCATGTTAAAATCATCTGAAATGCCAACTCATTTCCCCCCCCAATAATGTGATGTAAATTAGTTTGAATCAAGATGTGGCGAGCAGCGAGGTCGAGGGACCGTGAGGGCGGGACGAGCTGCGCGCTGCAGCGATCTCGGGTCTCACGGAGGAGTGAGGGAGTATAAAGGAGGAGCGACGACAGTGAGGGACGAGAGAGGACCAGGCCTGGATTTTGTGTTGTTTTAGTTACGTTTTGTTATGTGTACGCTGCAGTCGTCCGTGAGGGGCTGCAGCTTTTATTTTCATTTTGTCTTTATTTGTTTTTGTATGTAGGCGTCAGTCGGCCGTGAGGGGTTGCCGCCGCCATTTTATTTTGTGTTTATTTTTGATTAAATGTTTTGAATGTTCGCCGGTTCCCGCCTCCTTCTTCCCACACAAACTAACTTTACTACAGTGGTGCCGAAGCCCGGGAGGAAGGAGGGACATGCTGTCGAAGAGCCCTCGCAGCTGAGGGGGATCGCGGTGCTGAGGAGTTCGGGCAGCGCGGATGAGAGAAGTCCGCGAGCGGCTGCCCGAAGCGGTGGTGCTGGAGCGGATGAAGGTCGGTGGGACAGAGAGCTCGCTGCTGTGCCCCTGGGTCGAGGTGGGGTGGCTGCCGTCCGCGAGGGGGCGGAGGAGTCCACAGCGCTTGCCCTGAGCCGGAGCCTGCTGCCGTCCGCCATGATTGGGAGGAGCAGGGAGCGCGGGACTGGGACTCGCTTCCAGCTGCCCTCAGTAGGAGGAGCCACCGCCGGCCGCCAGGGGGCGGAGGAGGATCGAGCCGTCCACCGAGCGTCCAGTACCACCGCATGGCACCGTGAGGAAGAGCCTCTCGGCTGGCTGAGGACCGAGCGGCAGTGTGTCTGGGAACCGGACCAGAATTTTTTTTTTTTCCCTCTCTTTCTTTTTCTTTTCTCCTCTCTCCACTCTCTCGTCTCTGTCGCTCCTCATGCTCCCCGCTCCGTTCTCTCACCTCGCTGTTCTTACCCCCAGGTGCCGCGGCCACCGTGATCGGGAGTAGAGCGCAGTCTCGGGAATGCCCCCCGGCCTGCGAAGGGCGTTGGGGGTATGTGGCGAGCAGCGAGGTCGAGGGACCGTGAGGGCGGGACGAGGCGGCGCTCATCAGGGAGGATGAGCGCCAGCTGCGCGCTGCAGCGATCTCGGGTCTCACGGAGGAGTGAGGGAGTATAAAGGAGGAGCGACGACAGTGAGGGACGAGAGAGGACCAAGCCTGGATTTTGTGTTGTTTTAGTTACGTTTTGTTATGTGTACGCTGCAGTCGTCCGTGAGGGGCTTCAGCTTTTATTTTCATTTTGTGTTTATTTGTTTTTGTATAAATGCGGCAGTCGGCCGTGAGGGGCTGCCGCCGCCATTTTATTTTGTGTTTATTTATTTTTGTATAAAGGCGGCAGTCGGCCGTGAGGGGCTGCCGCCGCCATTTTATTTTGTGTTTATTTATTAAAAGTTGTTTGAGTGTTCGCCGGTTCCCGCCTCCTTCTTCCCGTACGAACAAACTTTACTACACAAGACAATATAAGACAATGAGAAAAGATTGAATTTGTATCCATTAGGAATTGATTGGAATTGAAAGGTCAGACGGATTGTATTGTTCTGTATTACTGTATGTGTGCAAGGGCCTCGTTTATGTCTATTTTCTCCTATGAGAAATGTCTGAGAGAGAGTTGATACTTCAATGAAAAAAGCCTGAGCTCTGGAAGAGCTTGTCTTTTCCTTTGACTTCAAATGTTCTTATCAGCTCTGAACCCGTGCCTGTTTATTTACTGTGGGAAAATCATTAGCATGCCTTGTTTTCTGTTGACTTGAATTGATATCTGTCTTAATTCAAGTCTGTATGGCTATAAACTTCCACAGGAAGGGGTGAAAGCTGGATTAACCAATCCAATTTACAGATAATATGGTATCTCTTCTCAATAAATGGTCCTGGAATTACTTCAGTCAAATTTTAATTTGCTCGTAGGGAAAGTGCTTTGTTAGCAGCGCTGCAGTCTGAGAAACATAAGCTCTCTTCCGAATATGTGCTGCCTGTCTAGACGGCATTTTAAGGCATCATAGGCAAACTCCTGATGTATAATTGCACTGCCTTAGTTACTTTCGTTTGGCTAAGGAGGCATTGCATGTAACAGCAAAAAACACCTTATTTTGCACGTTCTCCATGGTTGCAGCTCCTCTGTTTCCAGTCTGTCAGTAACGACCTGTGGTTTCTTGTTTGCATGACATGTGGACTTAATAAATCCTTATCTTGAGCAAAATAAGCAAGATGACGTTAAGTACAATCTTTATCTTTTATTTAGAATATATACAAATGTAATTTACTTCTTTTAGTTTGTCTAAAGCTGCGTTTTTGCACATGTGCTCTAGTATGCAAGATCAAGTGATTGTATCTGGAAATAAAGCACAAACGGGAGTGTCTGTTTACACTAAGGCTGCGTGTCCACCAAAGCGTTTTTATCCAGCTGAAAACGCTAGGCACTTTTTTTCCCTTTTTTTCTTTGCTTGGTTTTAATACGGAATATCCACAGAAGTGTTACTAGTATCTAATTTCACAGATAGTTTGTTTCTGTATTGCACTCTAAAAAATGCTGGGTTAAAAATAACCCAAGTTGGGTTTAAAATGGACTAACCCAACTTGGGTTATTTTTAACCCAGCATTTTTTTTGAGTGTGATTCTATATAAAAATGCAGATACAATGTAAAGTATTTGCTCTGGCTCTTGTTTTTAATTATTTTGTTCCGTTATTATGCTGTTTGTTGTCATCTGTTGACGTGGTACAAGCAGAATGTTGCGGTTGGTCTGTGTTGCACTCTTAAAAATACTGGGTTAAAAATAACCCAAGTTGGGTTGAAAATGGACTAACCCAGCAATTGGGTTAAATGTTTGCTTAAAACAACCCAATTGCTGGGTTAAAACAACCCAAGGTTGTTAAAACAACCCAAGGGTTAGTCCATTTTCAACCCAACTTGAGTTATTTTTAACCCAGCATTTTTTAGAGTGTGTATTTGTCCCGCCCCTCCTCCACTCTGATTGGACGGCTGGGTGAAAAGTGACAGTGATGAGCGCTGCGTTTTACTCAAAGTTGAACATTCTTCAACTCTCGGCGACCAGTAAAAAACGCTGAGTGCTCAGTGCTTGAGCATGAAATACTCGCTCAGCGCCTCGTTACGCTCATGGCGTTCTAAAAACACGGTGCTCCGATTGAAAACAATTGAATACGCCAGCCAGCTGCGTGAAAAACGCTTTGGTGGACACACGGCCTAAGTGCAAATAGCCAGCCTTGTTGGCAGAGGCTATTTACACTAACTCCGCCCACTGACGTCTGGTTGGGACAGATAAAATGACGGAATACGCTGGATTGTCAACAGTATCAATAGCCGCATTTCCATTACAGATTTGCGCAAAACTTTTGCGATATTTTCTAAATGTCGATAAAAAACGATTGTGAAATGACAGCGTTTCCATTATCCAATGTTATGCGACCTAAACAATTATTTTTCCTCTCGCGATAAGTCATTCCAAAAATTATGCCACGGATGAGACTCTTATTGCACGTTACGCCCAAAACACACCCATTACTCATTAAGAGAATAGGGATAGCCCTTTTCGACCATTTTTTTCCGTCGTTAAACTAGCAAAAGGGGATTCGGATACGCCTAAATGCACCTGTGCCGTGCACTTCAGACCATGAGCTTAGATTGGTAAAATAGGGCCCAAAGAGTTGTTATAAAGATGAAGTGTTTTATGAAGAGAATCCCACACTAAAACCATAGAAAGCACATCGGTTAATGAACTATATCTGGCATTTTGATTCTGATTGAAATTAATTATTGAACATTTTCCAGAACCATCCATCATTTAGGTTGAAAAGCAATCATGGCAGATGCAGACTTTTTTCTTTTTAAACAAGATTAGTTTGTTGTAAACAAGGAAGAACTTTTGCCAATCCCATTTATCAGTTCAGACCCAGGAGTTTTACAGACTGGTGGTATGTCTGTATTTTTCAACTACAGAAGTCTTTTTTTTCCAGGAGAAACTTCTGAGAAACATTTAACACAGCCTCCATTTAATCTGATGAGTATCTAGGAGAAATAATTAAGATATTAAAGGTCCCATGGCAATTATAATTTTATGAGGTTTTTTAACATTAATATGAGTTCCCCTAGCCTGTATATCGTCCCCAAGTGGCTAGAAATGTTGATAGGTGTAAACCGAGTTCTGGCTGTCCTGCTCTGCCTTTGAGAAAGTGAGAGCTCAGACGAGCCGATCTGGAATCTTCCCTGTATGTCGTCATACGAGAAAAGGTTTCCTCCCCTTCCTCTGCTTTGCCCGCCCAGAGAATTAGGAGAAAATGGATTCCGTTTATCAGTCGCAATGTCAGCACAGGCTTTTACCATATGGATTCGACAGCACCGCCACAAACAGTTACAGTGTTCATTAATGCCTGATCTGTGATCAGTGATTTCTGATGTGTAGCTAATCATTCAAGTTCACACAGACTTTCTTTCTAAATCGTTTAATACTGTCAGTCCCGCCACTGGCCGTCTTGATGCCCTAAGCGTAATGCATCCGTGAATCAAGCCAGTGACTAAACGATCAACTTCACATCGTTTCTGTTAGTAGCATGAAACAAATCTGCTATTTCAATTTAGATTAGATGCTAGATTAGCGATCAAAGAACGCTCTCTTTATAATGTTCGGATCTGTCAATCACACGTTGCGAGTGTATCTGCACACTTGCCCAAACTGCCGTTATAATGAATGACGCTGTTATGCTGCACAACGAGGCTCTTACTGTATTCCTGTCGATGTCGTGTTTGCTGTTAGTTGCGGTCAAAGCATTTTGTGAGAGAAATAGCACTGCAATGACGAGATCACTGCATTCACACGATCAACAGACCGTTTGTGTGCTCAATGCTCAAGCCTTTCATGTGATGGGAAAAGATCGAAAAATAATGCTATAATCAACACTTTCACGATTCGTTCATCACGACGGCTGTAATGGTAAAAAACGTAGTAAAAGTATTCGAGAGGGTTCCACATGTTAAACAGTTGGTAGAATAAGGAGGAAGAAGACAGGGCCGCGTGACTGGGACTCGTGTTTATTCAGAACTCTCAGATACAAACTTTATAAAAAAAAAGTTATAAACTTTTTTACTTTTACTCAAGTATGATTCTGACCAGATACTTTTACTTTTAATTGAGTAAAAATTTCATTCAGTACTTGTACTTTCACTTGAGTAACATTTTTGAGTACTTTTTACACCTCTGAAACAAACGCATACGTGTGCATGCAAAAATCACACTATGGGCCCTATCCTGCACCCAGCGCAATTGACTTTGTACACCGACGCATGTGTCATTCCTATTTTGCACCCGCGCAAAGCGCGCTTTTCCCTCCACAGAAGCATGTCGCTAAACTAGTGAATGAACTTGCGCTCCCTGGGCGGTTCAGCGCAAAAAAGGAGGCGTGTTCCGGCGCAAACAATCCCTGGTGCTATTTTGCTGTTCCATTAAACAATTGCGCCACTGACCAGAAAAAACCTAGTCTAAAGTCAGTGGCGCGTTGCGCGTTGTTCATTATGCTATTTTAAGGGCGCATGCTTGACCATAGCGTGCACAACGCGCATACACTTTGCTCATGTAATCTACACAGATGCAACAGTTATTTTTGCAAATCATAAATTGTTACACTAAAAAAATATTAACACATGAGATGACGGAAATCATTGTGGTGTGCCACGAAGATGTGAAAAAATAGGCATAAATCTAGCTTACAAATTATTCAGGCTAATTATTTATTTAACCGACGCTATTTTGGGTGGGTTTCTCCCATCCCCATACAACACAACTTCTCTGTCTTTCACTGCTCTTACAAGAACATCAGTCTCCTCGGCTGTGAACCGCTCCTGGCGTGCTACGTAAATACGCCATAATAATAGCAATCCATAATGGAACTTGCGCACCTGCTTTTAAAGGGAATGTTGGATGACGCTCTGATTGGTTTATTCACGTTACGCCCAAACCACACCTATGAATAATGAAGCTACTTCAGACCAACCCATTTTAGATTTGCGCCGGGCGCAAGAGCCATTTATCCCGCCGGGAAAATAGCAACAGCGCCGAGACCCGCCCACAAAGTTACTTGCGCTTTGCGCTTTGACACTTGCGTTTCAGATCGTTAAAATAGGGCCCAATATGCACATACCCATATATACCCATATTCACACATAATTTATTGTTGCAGATATTAATTTAAAATAAAACTGTTGCTGTGGCATATCACTTGGAGTACCCTCTGCTCTGGGGTTGCATGAACGCAATTGGCTAGCATTTGCTCTAGGGTATTTGCATAGAGCGATCTGATTGGATGACGCCTGCATTGGCGCTTGAAAAGTTGAGAAATCTTCAACTTCTGCCGTGAAGCGACGCGACAGAACCCACAATTCAGTTCGGCAACACATGACGTCACCCATTCAAAGTAAATGAGAAGCGTTGACGCCGACGGAAGCCCTTTTTCAACGTTTTTCTCACTGAATTTCACCAATATCTTCAAACGCTTTCTGCATCGCAGAATGCCAAAGCAGGGAAAACATTATCTTGTTGCATTCTTTTTTAAATCCCCCTTTAATTTAGTATCTTATTTTTGGCTCAACATGCTCCAATTGCTTAGATATTTTACTTGTGTTTTCTTAACTTTTTTAAAGGTATCTTTGCTTGCTTTTTTCTTGTTTTCCCTTTTTTTTCCCCTCTGGCTGTTGTTCCTGTTCTTGTTCTCCCTATTGGTGCTATTTGTTATCTATCTCTTGTATATTTCTTTCTTAAAGGGATAGTTCACCCAAAAACTAAATGTTTATGTTTATCTGCTTACCCCCAGGGCATCCAAGATGAAGGTGTCTTTGTTTCTTCAGTAGAACACAAATGAAGATGTTTAACTCCAACCGTTGCAGTGTGATAGTCGTATAATGCATGTCAATGGGGATATTTTAGAGTATGAGAGCAATGAGAGTAAAAACACACAGATATACGAATCCTTATTAAACCATGCGGCTCGTGGCGACACACTGATGTCTTAAGACACGAAACGATCGGTTTCTTCGAGAAACTGAATAGTATTTATGTTATTTTTTTACCTCTTATCAGACGAATGTCATCAGACGAATGTTTTCTCAGCGCCATAACTTCCGGCGAATAAGGTCAAAATACTGGCGCGATCAAAGATATATATACGTAGATGCCTCATTCGACCGATCCGCGCAGGCACTAATGAGGAATCTATGTTTATATCTATGATCGGTATTTTGCATGTATTTTGACCTTATTCGCCGGAAGTGATGGCGTGGGGACGGCTGATGCAGAGCCATAGAAAAAAATCAAATAAATATGGATATTTTTCTTACACAAATGCATCGGTTCGCTTCAGAAGGCCTTTATTAACGCCCCGAAGCCGCGTGGAGCACATTATTTGACGGACAGATGCATTTTTTTATGGACTTCAAAAACAGAGCAACTATTACTGCCATTATAATGCTTGGATTAGCCTGAAATTTTTTTATATAACTCAGATTTTATTCATCTGAAAGGAGAATGTCATTTACACCTCAGATGACTTGAGGGTGAGTAAATCATGGGCTAATTTTCATTTTTGGGTGACCTATCCCTTTAATTGTATGTTTCTTTATCTGTAATGCTTTATTTTTCTTACACAAATGCATCGGTTCGCTTCAGAAGGCCTTTATTAACGCCCCGAAGCCGCGTGGAGCACATTATTTGACGGACAGATGCATTTTTTTATGGACTTCAAAAGCAGAGCAACTGTTACTGCCATTATAATGCTTGGATTAGCCTGAACATTTTTTAAATAACTCAGATTTTATTCATCTGAAAGGAGAATGTCATTTACACCTCGGATCACTTGAGGGTGAGTAAATCATGGGCTAATCATCATTTTTGGGTGACCTATCCCTTTAATTGTATGTTTCTTTATCTGTAATGCTTTATTGTTCTTATAAAAAATGTAAAAAAATTACACCTCAAATAAGAAATTTTCCCGAAACAAAAGAAGAAAAAAAAGTTTGTGAATGCAGTGTTAGTTTTTGTGCATTTTGTCTACCTGTTACAACTTACCCCGGTAGTGGGGTAGGTTGTAACAAAGGACCAATTTGTCTTTGTCATCATCTCACAAAGTCTGTGATATAGTTGGAGAAATTTAAATTGTTGCAATTTGTAGTAGACAAATGTGGGTACTTTGCCTAAAAGTTTCAGGCGTGTAGTTAAAATAAAAAAAGGGGTGGTTTTAGGTGCTAAAGAAAAAAGTGTTACAACCATACCCGGTCTCCCCTACATATGCCTCCCAACCACACAAGATCCAGTCTACAGTCTAAGCAAATGAGTGCACACAAATATTAATATGTTATGATTGCTCAGCTGAGACACATTATTGTTCTTCAGTTTAACAATCACAATATACTGAGTTATACAAGTATGACAGCGAATCAGTAATTATTTTTACCACCTGATCGATGATATTTGTGTAATAGTTTGAATATTTACTGTCAGATTAATACACAGACATCTGTTTTCTTCATTCTGCATCATTAAGTCAGTGTTAACTCTCAGTCTCATTCATTTAGTTGCCGTTCTCCTTCTGGATGCTGTATTGAAATGTTTTGCACAGCCTAGTTTTCCTGCTGAATGCATTGTACAAACAAGTTAATAACGACAGTAATACATCAGTCCAAGGGTTATAGTAAAGATGGACATAAAAGATTCACACAGGCAACTGTCTGAAGGGCCATTGGCCGGGTCATTGCCATTTCTGATGGCATTAATAAACCATAATGATCCGTTCACGACACTAGTGACCAATGAGATGCAGTTAAAATGCATTTATTTCCAGTAAGAGGCCTTTTATGAGACATTACTTTAAAATGACAGTTCACTCAAGGCTGCGGTTTTAGCACTTACTATATTTTACAGCTGGTTTCTTTGCGTTTAAGGTGGCCATTATTTAAAATGTTCTCCCACTGTTGATTGTTGCCTTTTTAGATTGTTTTGCTTAATAACCAAATCACATTTATTAATCTGCTGTTTCCTGAAAACACCGTATTGGTTAGGCTTCAGATAAAGCTGGGAAATAATTTGAGGTCCTGACCAGTACTGTGAGGCATTACAACAGTAAATCACACAAAAGCTCATTATATGGGTGAAGGGAGTTATGATGTTATGAGTCACCAAATTATTCATGAAAACATCATCTGGGTCAATGAAATTGGAGATGAATACGGCATCTTTAATACTAGCATGCATTGCATACAGTGTGGGTGAACCTCACAAAACCTGTCAAGAATGTTCGGGTTATATACCTCAAAATCTAAATAATATACAGTAAGTCAAGGCAGAATGTCTGATGGATTATTCATAATCGTGGGGTCATGTGATGACTGAAGATTTGATGCTTTTGCGCCACAGTCCTTGAAATGTTTGACAACATGTATTTACTTCCTTTATCCATTATTTATAGGTTTTGTTGGGGTGGAGAAGGAAAGACTGGAGCTGAAAATGAAAGGATAAGTGGAGAGGTGACCGAAGAAGAAGAACTCAATACCTCTTCAGACTCCTTTCAAACTGAGGACTGGTCGAGTAGAGATGAGATGCGATTCTCAGATCAATGACTACAGAGGAACTAAATAAGATCATCAGCAGAGCCGGGCTTCAGCCGTATGTGCCAAAATATCACCTTCACTAATGGTTTTATCTCACCATGGGCCCTGTTTTAACCATCTGAGCACATGGTCTGAGGCACAGGTGCTCTAGAGCATGTCCGAATCCACTTTTGCTAGTTTAACGATACACATGGTCCAAAAGGATGTCCCTAGGATGTCTCTTACAGGGTCATAAAACCCTATACCAAATTTGAGTTTGAGTGTTGAGCATCATAGAAGTCAATGTTACCATCCATTCATCTTGATTGTTGGAGAAAACTAGTTAATTTTAACCATTTTTAGATAGATTGATAGAACGATAGATAGAACGATAGATAGAACGATAGATAGATAGATAGAACGATAGATAGATAGATAGATAGATAGATAGATAGATAGATAGATAGATAGATAGATAGATAGATAGATAGATAGATAGATAGATAGATAGATAGATAGATAGATAGATAGATAGATAGATAGATAGATAGATAGATATAGATAGATAGATAGATAGATAGATAGATAGATAGATAGATAGATAGATAGATAGATAGATAGATAGATAGATAGATAGATAGATAGATAGATAGATAGATAGATAGATAGATAGACTGTTGATGATAGATAGATAGATAGATAGATAGATAGATAGATAGATAGATAGATAGATAGATAGATAGATAGATAGATAGATAGATAGATAGATAGATAGATAGATAGATAGATAGATAGATAGATAGATAGATAGACTGTTGATGATAGATAGATAGACTGTTGATGATAGATAGATAGATAGATAGATAGATAGATAGATAGATAGATAGATAGATAGATAGATAGATAGATAGATAGGTAGATAGATAGATAGATAGATAGATAGATAGATAGATAGATAGATAGATAGATAGATAGATAGATAGATAGATAGATAGATAGATAGATAGATAGATAGATAGATAGATAGATAGATAGACTGTTGATGATAGATAGATAGATAGATAGATAGATAGATAGATAGATAGATAGATAGATAGATAGATAGATAGATAGATAGATAGATAGATAGATAGATAGATAGATAGATAGATAGATAGATAGATAGATAGATAGATAGATAGATAGATAGATAGATAGACTGTTGATGATAGATAGATAGACTGTTGATGATAGATAGATAGATAGATAGATAGATAGATAGATAGATAGATAGATAGATAGATAGATAGATAGATAGATAGATAGATAGATAGATAGATAGATAGATAGATAGATAGATAGATAGATAGATAGATAGATAGATAGATAGATAGATAGACTGTTGATGATAGATAGATAGATATATAGATAGATAGATAGATAGATAGATAGATAGATAGATAGATAGATAGATAGATAGATAGATAGATAGATAGATAGATAGATAGATAGATAGATAGATAGATAGATAGATAGATAGCAGATTCACACTGCTCTTGTCTTTACTCCCTGCTGTGATATATTAATAATGCATGAAAACATGCATAAATGTATGTGTGCTTCCCTCAGATTTCTGCACAGAGTGGCTCTAGTGGACAGCGGTTTATAATTTCACCTCTGAGACAAAAGGGTAAGAACAAAGTGCTATGATTATGGTAAACTGTGTTCTCAAAGATACTGTTAGATTAAATGTATAATTCAAAAAGCCAAGATGGGAAAACACCTGTGAAGCACATGATATTTGCTCAATGCTCATTGGTGATTTTGGAAGAAAATGTGTGTGCAAAACTCACCACCATGATTCCAGAATCCAGGGCACTACTAGGTGGTTGCTAGGGTGTTTTCTCCATTATTTCTAGATGGTTGCTAGGGTGTTCTCCATGATTTCTAGGTGGTTGCTAGGGTGTTCTCCGTGATTTCTAGGTGGTCACTATGGTGTTCTCCATTATTTCTAGGTGGTCGCTAGGGTGTTCTCCGTGATTTCTAGGTGGTCGCTAGGGTGTTCTCCATTATTTCTAGGTAGTCGCTAGGGTGTTCTCCGTGATTTCTAGGTGGACGCTAGGGTGTACTCCATGATTTCTAGGTGGTCGCTAGGGTGTTCTCAGTCATTTCTAGGTGGTCGCTAGGGTGTTCTCTGTGATTTCTATGTGGTCGCTAGGGTGTTCTCAGTGATTTCTAGGTGGTCGCTAGGGTGTTCTCCGTGATTTCTAGGTGGTCGCTAGGGTGTTCTCAATGATTTCTAGGTGGTCGCTAGGGTGTTCTCAGTGATTTCTAGGTGGTCGCTAGGGTGTTCTCCGTGATTTCTAGCTGGTCGCTACGGTGTTCTCAGTGATTTCAAGTGGTCGCTAGGGTGTTCTCCGTGATTTCTATGTGGTCGCTACGGTGTTCTCCGTGATTTCTAGGTGGACGCTAGGGTGTACTCCATGATTTCTAGGTGGTCGCTAGGGTGTTCTCCGTGATTTCTAGGTGGTCGCTAGGGTGTTCTCAGTGATTTCGATGTGGTCGCTAGGGTGTTCTCTGTGATTTCTAGGTGGTCACTAGGGTGTTCTCAATGATTTCTAGGTGGTCGCTAGGGTGTTCTCCGTGATTTCTAGGTGGTTGCTAGGGTGTTCTCAGTGATTTCTAGGTGGTCGCTTGGGTGTTCTCAGTGATTTCAAGTGGTCGCTAGGGTGTTCTCCGTGATTTCTATGTGGTCGCTAGGGTGTTCTCCCTGATTTCTAGGTGGTCGCTAGGGTGTTCTCCCTGATTTCTAGGTGGTCGCTAGGGTGTTCTCAGTCATTTCTAGGTGGTTGCTAGGGTGTTCTCCGTCATTTCTAGGTGGTCGCTAGGGTGTTCTCCGTGATTTCTATGTGGTCGCTAGGGTGTTCTCCCTGATTTCTAGGTGGTCACTAGGGTGTTCTCTGTGATTTCTAGGTGGTCGCTAGGGTGTTCTCCGTGATTTCTAGGTGGTCGCTAGGGTGTTCTCAATGATTTCTAGGTGGTCGCTAGGGTGTTCTCAGTGATTTCAAGTGGTCGCTAGGGTGTTCTCCGTGATTTCTATGTGGTCGCTAGGGTGTTCTCCCTGATTTCTAGGTGGTCGCTAGGGTGTTCTCCCTGATTTCTAGGTGGTCGCTAGGGTGTTCTCAGTCATTTCTAGGTGGTTGCTAGGGTGTTCTCCGTCATTTCTAGGTGGTCGCTAGGGTGTTCTCCGTGATTTCTATGTGGTCGCTAGGGTGTTCTCCCTGATTTCTAGGTGGTCACTAGGGTGTTCTCTGTGATTTCTAGGTGGTCGCTAGGGTGTTCTCTGTGACTTCTAGGTGGTCACTAGGGTGTTCTCTGTGACTTCTAGGTGGCCGCTAGGGTGTTCTCTGTGACTTCTAGGTGGTCACTAGGGTGTTCTCTGTGACTTCTAGGTGGCCGCTAGTGTGTTCTCCATGATTTCTAGGTGGTCGCTAGGGTGTTCTCAGGGGTTGCTCATCCTCTAGTCTGTGGGATTATCTTTCATCTGTTTTATCATCTGTCTAGTGGAAATCTTGCATCACTTAGAAAACCTCTCCTCACATGATTTGAGATATCATTCCTGTCTGTAGGACAAATCACTGAGCAACAGTAGTAGTGATTGTTGCACTAATGAGGCAGAATGAATGTGTTTTATAGAATTACAAACACCTCTCTCTGACAGCTTGATAATTTACAGTATTTTCAACATCGGTAATCGAATATATTAGGCAACCCGCTGACGAAAATGTAGTAGATGCATTAAAAGTTCTTTCATACATCACACAAACACAAACAAAGCATGCATCTCTCAGACTGTTGAGCTGGGTGAGTTATGCATGTACGACATTACCAGATTACTGTCTGTATTTGATCATATCTTCCCTCCCCAACCTCCTCTCGGCCCGGGGCTCCTGCGAGAGAGCGTGTGTAAAGTCTCCAGTAGAGGCCACAGGGCTCGTGTGAGTAAATGTGAAAAGTAAACCACACCGCAGTCTGTTGAGATAAAGTTGTGGGAGATTATCACAGCACTTACACAAATAACAGATATAATAGGATGAACTATATTATAACTAATCCATATATTGATGTCTTTAATATACCAACGTATATTAATATTAATGTAACACCAAAAATATCTTTATGCAAGTTACTTTTTAAAATACTTTATTTACTGACAAATGCAACCAAGTTTTATTTAAAAGATTAGGGCAGCAATAATTAGTTAAACTTACTAACTCACAATGAGCAATACATTTATTACAGTATTTACTGAACTTTAATGTGGAGATGGTGGTCCAATGGGTTAAAACACTGAACTGATACACAGAAGGTTGCTGGTTCAATCCCAGCGGTCGCCACCAGTGTGTCCTTGAGCTTTTACTCTTTTACTCCACTTTACTCCATGTTGCTCCAGGGGGATTGTCCCTGTAATAACGGCACTGTAAGTCGCTTTGGATAAAAGCGTCTGCCAAATGCATAAATGCATAAATGTAAATGTAAACTTTAGAAATGCTAGTCAATAAAAATAGTGTTCATTGTGTGTGTGTGTGTGTGTGTGTGTGTGTGTGTGTGTGTGTGTGTGTGTGTGTGTGTGTGTGTGTGTGTGTGTGTGTGTCATACAGTCAGATGGATGGGTGGATGGATGGGTGGGTGGCTGGGTGGATGGATGGAGGGACATACAGTCGGATGGATGGATGGACATACAGTCGGATGGATGGATGGACATACAGTCGGATGAATGGATGGACATACAGTCAGATGGATGGATAGATGGATGGATGGACATACAGTCAGATGGATGGATAGATGGATGGATGGACATACAGTCAGATGGATGGATAGATGGATGGATGGACATACAGTCAGATGGATGGATAGATGGATGGATGGACATACAGTCAGATGGATAGATAGATGGATGGATGGACATACAGTCAGATGGATAGATAGATGGATGGATGGACATACAGTCAGATGGATGGATGGATGGATGGACATACAGTCAGATGAATAGATGGATGGACATACAATCAGATGGATAGATGGATGGACGGATGGATGGATGGATGGACATATAGTCGGATGGATGGATGGATGGATGGATGGATGATGGATGGATGGATGGACGGATGGATGGACATACAGTCAGATGGATGGATGGATGGATGGATGGACGGATGGATGGAGGGACATATAGTCGGATGGATGGACATACAGTCCGATGGATAGATGGATGGATGGACGTATGGATGGACATACAGTCAGATGGATGGATGGATGGATGGATGGATGGATGGATGGACATACAGTCAGATGGATGGATGGATGGGCATACAGTCAGATTAATGGATGGATGGATGGATGGATGGATGGTTATACAGTCGGATGGATGGATGGATGGACATACAGTCAGATGGATGGATGGATGGACATACAGCCAGATGGATAGATAGATGGATGGATGGACATACAGTCAGATGAATGGATGGATGGATGGATGGCTATACAGTCGGATGGATGGACATACAGTCAGATGGATGGATGGATGGACATACAGCCAGATGGATAGATAGATGGATGGATGGACATACAGTCAGATGGATGGATGGATGGACATACAGCCAGATGGATAGATAGATGGATGGATGGACATACAGCCAGATGGATGGATGGATGGACATACAGCCAGATGGATAGATAGATGGATGGATGGACATACAGCCAGATGGATAGATAGATGGATGGATGGACATACAGTCAGATGGATGGATGGATGGACATACAGTCAGATGGATGGATGGATAGATGGACATACAGTCAGATGGATAGATGGCCATACAGTCGGATGGATGGATGGACATACAGTAAGATGGATGGATGGATGGATGGACATACAGTCAGATAGACGGTCATATGGATGGATGGATAGATGGATGGACGGACATGCAGACAGATAGACGTCAGATGGATGGATAGACAAACAGTCAGATAGATGGTCATATCGATGAATGAATGGATGGACATGCAGACAAGTAGATAGATAGATAGATAGATAGATAGATAGATAGATAGATAGATAGATAGATAGATAGATAGATAGATAGATAGATAGATAGATAGATAGATAGATAGATAGATAGATAGATAGATAGATAGATAGATAGATAGATAGATAGATAGATAGATAGATAGATAGATAGATAGATAGATAGATAGATAATGGATGGATGGATGTCTTGCAAAATGTAATTCTATATGAAAACCTTGCAATGCATCAGCTCACCAGCTCAGCCCTGACCGCCTGTTTCTGCAACAGAGACTGATCTGAACCCTCTCAGATGAAGCGTTCTGATTCGTCGGTCTGCTCTGGTTTGGTAACTGGAAGGTCATCAGCTCTGCGGAAGTCAGTTGGGACGCAGTGGAATGATTTATTCCATAATGTCTGTCTATTTTGGCACCTGACATGATTTGCCTGCAGCATGCCAATGGCCCTCTTCCTCACGGCTGGTGACACTCGAGGCATATCCAATGCCTGGGAATGGACAGAATGTGCCCTTTTTCCTGCAGTGATGAAAGCTTTAAAATAAAGAGTATTAAGGGGATGTTCTTCCACCTGGATGTCTTCAGATGAAAGTTCACTGGCTGGATCTCATGAATTTTACTATAAAATCGAAAAGAAATAGACCAAAAGAAATGTGTATATGTGTTTTGATGAATTTCTTCATTATTAGAATATATTCATATATTAGTCAATTAAAATGAGTTTGTTAAACTAGTCATTATCTTGTATATTCACAGTTTTTGAGACAATTTGGAAAGAAAGCATGCAGGCATGTAATGCAAAAATATATATGTATATTATATACGTATAAACATCGATCAGGTATAACATTATGACCTAATATTGTTTGTCCCCCTTTTGCTGCCCTGACCCGTCGAGGCATGGACTCCTCTAGACCCCTGAAGGTGTGCTGTGATATCTGGCACCAAGATGTTAGCAGCAGATCCTTTAAGTCCTGTAAGTTGCGAGGTGGGGCCTCCATGGATCGGACTTGTTTGTTCAGCACATCCCACAGATGCTCGATTGGATTGAGATCTGGGGAATTTGGAGGCCAAGTCAACACCTCAAACTCGTTGTTGTGCTCCTCAAACCATTCCTGAAGCATTTGTGCTTTGTGGCGGCGCATTATCTGCTGAAGGAGCCACAGTCACCAGGGAATACCGTCTCCATGAAAGGCTGGACATGGTCTCAACAATGCTTAGGTAGGTGGGACATGTCAAAGTAACATCCACATGGATGGAGGACCCAAGGTTTCCCAGCAGAACATTGCCCAAAGCATCACTGCCTCCGCCGCCACGCCTTCTTCCCATAGTGCACCTGGTGCCATGTGTTCCCCAGGTAAGCCACGCACACACACCCGGCCATCCACGAGATTCATCAGACCAGGCCACCTTCTTCCATTGCTCCGTGGTCCAGTTCTGATGCTCATGTGCCACTGTTGGTGCTTTGGGCGGTGGACAGGGGTCAGCATGGGCACCCTGACTGGTCAGCGGCTGTGCCGCCCCATACACAACAAACTGAGATGCTCTGTGTATTCTGACACCTTTCTATCAGAACCAGCATTAACTTCTTGAGCAGTTTGAGCTCCAGTAGCTCGTCTGTTTGATCGGACCACACGGGCCAGCCTTCACTCCCCACGTGCATCAATGAGTTCCTTCCAATGTTCCTTCCTTGGAGCACTTTTGATAGAGACTGACCACTGCAGACCAGGAACACCCCACAAGAGCTGCAGTTTTGGAGATGCTCTGACCCAGTCGTCTAGCCATCACAATTTGGCCCAAACTCGCTCAAATCCTTACGCTCGCCCATTTTTCCTGCTTCTTAAGCCGGGTGCACAGTGCGATTTTGGCCACGATTTGGCCGTCTGAGACAAATTTTAAAATCCTAAAAGATTTCTCTGATCCTAGGCTAAAATCTGAAGTCTTTGATCCTTAGTTTGACATGTGCACGGACAACCGATTAATGACTGTTGCAAACAAATTTTACCTCGGACAAAATTCTGGCAGTGTCAGAAGATTTGAGGCGCAATCCTGCAGTGTGACTTCTCCTAGGACGACCGTCAAATCAAGAACCAATAGGAGCGCAGAACCTGATGACGCATTTCGTGCGACAACATCAAATCACAACAGGGAACATGTCGAAAAGAGTCAGGTGAATGAAAAATGCCAGCGCTTGTTTTTGTTGTTTGCTGAACGCTACCGTTGTGTCTGTGAATGCGGCTCACTGTTACCGAACGTGTCACGGATTGATGACGTAAAACTCAGTCCGTACGAGTCTCTTGCTTGCGTCCGTTTTTCGCGTCTGACTGTCGTACAGTCTGACAATGACAACTGAGATCCTACAGTGTGACATGCATTACATCGGGGATCATGTTCGTACAGTCTGACAAGCAACATTCGCAGAGGATTTAGAAAAATCGCACAGTGTGCAGGACCCTTAACACATCAACTCTGAGGACAAAATGTTCACTTGCTGCCTAATATATCCCGCCCACTAACAGGTGTTGAAGAGATCATCAGTGGGATTCACTTCACCTTCAGTGGTCCTAATGTTATGCCTGATCCTGATCGGTGTATATATATATATATATGCACATACACTTCCACAGCACTATTATATAAGGTTAATACTGCTGATGCGGACCGACCTCTGCTCATCTCTTCGTCTTTCTTCTTCCTCTACAGCTGACCATCATGTGTTCTGCGCTGTGGTCATCTGAGGCCAGTGGAGATGGACTACAGACTTCAGAGCTTTACATTTTCTAGAGATGAGTTTAATGGTGGCTGTCATGGTGTTGCTAGGGTGTTCTGGGTGGTTGCTAGGCGGTTACTTATTGGCTCAAGTGAAAAGAGCCTGTGATGTTCTGGCCTTTAGAGCCATGATCCTCCTTCAGTGTGAGTTTATGAGATTATTTCTGCCATTTTAAGTCAAATATCACGTCTGTCCACTTATAATAACACACCTCCACGGGATTTGAAGTATTTGTATTTCGTTCTATCGTTCATTTTATCATTGCTCATTCTATTGTTATATTTATCATCTATCGATCTACGTTTGTTCTATGGTTCGTTTGCTATCTATCGTTCTGTCTATAGCATTCTATCTGTCATTCCATCGTTCTGTCACTTTCTGTCTGTCGTTCTATTGCTCTGTCTATCTATCATTCAATCGCTCTGTCTATCTATCGTTCTATCTATCATTCTATCTATCGTTCTGTCTGTCGTTCTATCGCTCTGTCTGTCTATTGTTCTATTGCTCTGTCTATCTATCGCTCTATCTATCGTTCTATCTATCGTTCTGTCTGTCGTTCGAGCATTCTCTCTATCTATCATTCTATCGCTCTGTCTATCTATCGTTCTATCTATCATTCTATCTATCGTTCTATCTATCGTTCTGTCTGTCATTCGAGCATTCTCTCTATCTATCATTCTATCGCTCTGTCTATCTATCGTTCTATCTATCATTCTATCTATCGTTCTATCTATCGTTCTGTCTGTCGTTCGAGCATTCTCTCTATCGTTCTATCGCTCTATCTATCTATCGTTCTATCCATCGTTCTGTCTGTCGTTCGAGCATTCTCTCTATCTATCATTCTATCGCTCTGTCTATCTATCGTTCTATCTATCGTTCTATCTATTGTTCTGTCTGTTGTTCTATATGGCACCAAAAATGGTTCTTGGCTCGTAATCGTAGGGGAACCTTTTTTAGTGCTATATAGCACCAATTTTGGTGCTTCAGTGGATCTTCAGCGGTTCTTCACCGGTTCTTTGACTAAGGTGCTATACAGCACTTAAAAAAGGTTCCCCTACGATTACGAGCCAAGAACCATTTTTGGTGCCATATAGAACCTTTTTTTTTAAGAGTGTAGTGTTCTATATATCGTTCTATCTCGCTCCATCATTCTATCTGTCTATCGATCATTCTGTCTATCTGTCTATCTATCTATTGTTTTTTCTGTCGTTCTATTGTTCTGTCTGTCTATCGTGCTGTCTATCTTTGTTCTATCATCATTCTGTCATTCTGTCTATATATTGTTCTATCTATCTATCTATCATTCTGTTTGTCGTTCTATCATTTTGTCTATCTATCATTCTATCGTTCTGTCTGTTGTTCTATCATTCTATCGTTCTGTCTGTCGTTCTATCATTCTATCGTTCTGTCTATCTATCGTTCTATCGTATCATTCTATCGTTCTGTCTGTCATTCTGTCTATAATTGTATCATTCTGTCTATCTATCGTTCTATCGTATCATTCTATCGTTCTGTCTGTCGTTCTATCATTCTATTGTTCTGTCTATCTATCATTCTATCGTATCGTTCTGTCTGTCATTCTGTCTATCATTGTATCGTTCTGTCTATCTATCGTTCTGTCTGTCGTTCTATCATTCTATTGTTCTGTCTATCTATCATTCTATCGTATCGTTCTGTCTGTCATTCTGTCTATAATTGTATCATTCTATCGTTCTGTCTGTCGTTCTATCATTCTATTGTTCTGTCTGTCGTTCTGTCTATCATTGTATCGTTCTGTCTATCTAACGTTCTGTCTGTCGTTCTGTCTATCATTGTATCGTTCTGTCTATCTAACGTTCTGTCTGTCTTTCTATCATTCTATCTATCATTCTATCGTATCATTCTATCGTTCTGTCTGTCGTTCTGTCTATCATTGTATCGTTCTGTCTATCTAACGTTCTGTCTGTCTTTCTATCATTCTATCTATCATTCTATCGTATCATTCTATCGTTCTGTCTATCATTCTATCGTTCTGTCTATCTATCATTCTATCGTATAATTCTATCGTTCTGTCTGTCGTTCTGTCTATCATTGTATTGTTCTGTCTATCTATCATTCTTCTTTTTAAGTCAAATATCACGTTTGTCCACTTGTAATAACACACCTCCTTTCATGATTTAAAGTATTTTTACTTTTATGCACCAATGCTAAATGTATTTTTCTATATCCCCAAATAATTTTTAACAACATGTATTCCTCACATCAATGAGTCCATTGTTTCTGCCTTAAAGGGATAGTTCACCCAAAAATGAAAATTCTGTCATTTACTCACCCTCAAGTTGTTCCAAACCTGTATGAGTTTCTTTGTTCTGCTGAACATAAAAGAAGATATTTTGAAGAATGTTTGTAACCAAGCAGATAGAGCAACCATTGACTACCATAGTAGAAACTCATACAGGTTTGGAACAACTTGTGGGTGAGTAAATGATGACAGAATTTTCATTTTTGGGTGAACTATCCCTTTAAATGATTAGATTGTTTATTAATACAATGTTAGCTAGCTGTGTGATTTATGTATGTTCTTTTCTGAAATCCATAACTTGGACACAGTCTGGGAATCGTATGCGCATGATGACGCATGCATTTTCTGTAAAGCTGTGTTTGAAACGATATGTATTGTGAAAAGCGCTGTACAAATAAATGTGAATTGAATTGAAAGCTTGTTCACATAATCCCTCCCCTTAAGGCTGAGCAACAGTAATAGTGGTGGTTGACTCAGAAAGCACCACTAATTATGGATCAGACCCTCAAAGGTAATTTGCATTGGTGCAACACATCCTGATTTATTTATAGACTCCGCTTACTTTGCCCTATTTTCTTCTTGAGCTGTAAACTTTTGTGTGCCATTTCCAATCTGAGATGTCAGTTTTGCTCTGAGGTCGGTGATGTTTTGCAGATTGTTCAGAGGGAAGAAGACTGTCAAGTGGTGCATATTGTAGTCCAATGCTAGTCTACATTTACCTTTACAGTTATTAAACCACTGAACTGATACGCAGAAGGTTGCTGGTTCGATCCCAGTGGTCACCACCAGTGTGTCCTTGAGCAAGGCACTTTACTCCATGTTGCTCCAGGGGGATTGTCCCTGTAATAAGGGCACTGTAAGTCGCTTTGCCAAATGCATAAATGTAAATGTCTTAGATGTCTTGCTGCCTACTTAGGCAATAGACAGCAAGGCAGTTCACTTAATTTGGAACAGGGCTATAAAGTTGTCGTTTATAGTCAAACAGCATTTGCCCTGTCAGTAAGTAATGTGTTTGTTCTGCAGGTCTTGTTCAAGCTCTCTGTGGGCTGATGGGATTGTTGCTGAACAGATTGTGCAGGTGTAAGCGGAGTGCTCGGCGAAGTGGCACCTGTCCAAAGCACTCAACAGCGGCGCACGGGCCTCGAGACACATCCTGCTGCTACAAAACAGCATCACATCTGACGGGATACACATGCTTGTGGTGGAGAAATCATTTTCCCTGACCCTTGAGAGTTGCAGTAGCCATTATATCGATGACAGAGCGATTACTGCAGGAGCGTGGCGAGCCAGAAAGGTAATCAGTGTTGATTTCAAGCCTAAATTCATTTTTTGAAGAAGTTGTCACATTTGTTTTAGGAATACCGATGGTGTCCACAACATATGCTATACAAGCCAATCACATGGCAGAAACCCAATGCACTTACTCCTGGACCACACTGGACGATTTTCAAACCTTAAACGATTTTAAAACGATGTGACCGATTTTTAGCATTATAATCTTCTGAGATTCATCCAGACCGCGAGATCACACACCTATCTATTGTAACATTTTCACAGTGAGACGAGATCTCACAGAAACTTGCGAGATCAAACGAGACTTGAGTTGAACGCTAAATATTAAACTATTACTGATCAGCTCATTTCAATTATCATAAAGTCATGATTAAGAGATAAAATGTCGAAAATATGATTTTAAAAGTCCTCATTATTAGATAAAAAGTCAAAAATATGATTTTAAAAGTCATAATAGTGAGATGAAAAGTCTAAAATACAACGTGCTAAGTCTTAGTTATAAGATAAAATGTTGAAAATATGATTTTAAAAGTCCTCATTATTAGATAAAGTCAAAAATATGATTTGAAAAGTCTAAAATACAACGTGCTAAGTCATAGTTATAAGATAAAATGTTGAAAATATGATTTTAAAAGTCCTCATTATTAGATAAAGTCAAAAATATGATTTGAAAAGTCTAAAATACAACGTGCTAAGTCATAGTTATAAGATAAAATGTTGAAAATATGATTTTAAAAGTCCTCATTATTAGATAAAAAGTCAAAAATATGATTTTAAAAGTCACAATAGTGAGATGAAAAGTCTAAAATACAACGTGCTAAGTCATTATTATAAGATAAAATGTTGAAAATATGATTTTAAAAGTCCTCATTATTAGATAAAAAGTCAAAAATATGATTTTAAAAGTCATAATAGTGAGATGAAAAGTCTAAAATACAACGTGCTAAGTAATAGTTATAAGATAAATGTTGAAAATATGATTTTAAAAGTCCTCATTATTAGATAAAAAGTCAAAAATATGATTTTAAAAGTCATAATAGTGAGATGAAAAGTCTAAAATACAACGTGCTAAGTCTTAGTTATAAGATAAAATGTTGAAAATATGATTTTAAAAGTCCTCATTATTAGATAAAGTCAAAAATATGATTTGAAAAGTCTAAAATACAACGTGCTAAGTCATAGTTATAAGATAAAATGTTGAAAATATGATTTTAAAAGTCCTCATTATTAGATAAAGTCAAAAATATGATTTGAAAAGTCTAAAATACAACGTGCTAAGTCATAGTTATAAGATAAAATGTCGAAAATATGATTTTAAAAGTCCTCATTATTAGATAAAAAGTCAAAAATATGATTTTAAAAGTCATAATAGTGAGATGAAAAGTCTAAAATACAACGTGCTAAGTCTTAGTTATAAGATAAAATGTTGAAAATATGATTTTAAAAGTCCTCATTATTAGATAAAGTCAAAAATATGATTTGAAAAGTCTAAAATACAACGTGCTAAGTCATAGTTATAAGATAAAATGTTGAAAATATGATTTTAAAAGTCCTCATTATTAGATAAAAAGTCAAAAATATGATTTTAAAAGTTACAATAGTGAGATGAAAAGTCTAAAATACAACGTGCTAAGTCATTATTATAAGATAAAATGTTGAAAATATGATTTTAAAAGTCCTCATTATTAGATAAAAAGTCAAAAATATGATTTTAAAAGTCACAATAGTGAGATGAAAAGTCTAAAATACAACGTGCTAAGTCATTATTATAAGATAAAATGTTGAAAATATGATTTTAAAAGTCCTCATTATTAGATAAAGTCAAAAATATGATTTGAAAAGTCTAAAATACAACGTGCTAAGTCATAGTTATAAGATAAAATGTCGAAAATATGATTTTAAAAGTCCTCATTATTAGATAAAAAGTCAAAAATATGATTTTAAAAGTCACAATAGTGAGATGAAAAGTCTAAAATACAACGTGCTAAGTCATTATTATAAGATAAAATGTTGAAAATATGATTTTAAAAGTCCTCATTATTAGATAAAAAGTCAAAAATATGATTTTAAAAGTCATAATAGTGAGATGAAAAGTCTAAAATACAACGTGCTAAGTAATAGTTATAAGATAAAATGTCGAAAATATGATTTTAAAAGTCCTCATTATTAGATAAAAAGTCAAAAATATGATTTTAAAAGTCATAATAGTGAGATGAAAAGTCTAAAATACAACGTGCTAAGTCTTAGTTATAAGATAAAATGTTGAAAATATGATTTTAAAAGTTCTCATTATTAGATAAAGTCAAAAATATGATTTGAAAAGTCTAAAATACAACGTGCTAAGTCATAGTTATAAGATAAAATGTTGAAAATATGATTTTAAAAGTCCTCATTATTAGATAAAAAGTCAAAAATATGATTTTAAAAGTTACAATAGTGAGATGAAAAGTCTAAAATACAACGTGCTAAGTCATTATTATAAGATAAAATGTTGAAAATATGATTTTAAAAGTCCTCATTATTAGATAAAAAGTCAAAAATATGATTTTAAAAGTCACAATAGTGAGATGAAAAGTCTAAAATACAACGTGCTAAGTCATTATTATAAGATAAAATGTTGAAAATATGATTTTAAAAGTCCTCATTATTAGATAAAGTCAAAAATATGATTTGAAAAGTCTAAAATACAACGTGCTAAGTCATAGTTATAAGATAAAATGTCGAAAATATGATTTTAAAAGTCCTCATTATTAGATAAAAAGTCAAAAATATGATTTTAAAAGTCACAATAGTGAGATGAAAAGTCTAAAATACAACGTGCTAAGTCATTATTATAAGATAAAATGTTGAAAATATGATTTTAAAAGTCCTCATTATTAGATAAAAAGTCAAAAATATGATTTTAAAAGTCATAATAGTGAGATGAAAAGTCTAAAATACAACGTGCTAAGTAATAGTTATAAGATAAATGTTGAAAATATGATTTTAAAAGTCCTCATTATTAGATAAAAAGTCAAAAATATGATTTTAAAAGTCATAATAGTGAGATGAAAAGTCTAAAATACAACGTGCTAAGTCTTAGTTATAAGATAAAATGTTGAAAATATGATTTTAAAAGTCCTCATTATTAGATAAAGTCAAAAATATGATTTGAAAAGTCTAAAATACAACGTGCTAAGTCATAGTTATAAGATAAAATGTTGAAAATATGATTTTAAAAGTCCTCATTATTAGATAAAAAGTCAAAAATATGATTTTAAAAGTCATAATAGTGAGATGAAAATTCTAAAATACAACGTGCTAAGTCAGTTATAAGATAAAATGTTAAACATATGATTTTAAAAGTCCTCATTATTAGATAAAGTCAAAAATATGATTTGAAAAGTCTAAAATACAACGTGCTAAGTAATAGTTATAAGATAAATGTTGAAAATATGATTTTAAAAGTCCTCATTATTAGATAAAAAGTCAAAAATATGATTTTAAAAGTCATAATAGTGAGATGAAAATTCTAAAATACAACGTGCTAAGTCAGTTATAAGATAAAATGTTAAACATATGATTTTAAAAGTCCTCATTATAGATAAAAAGTCAAAAATATGACATGCTAAGTCATTGTGAGATGAACAGTTGAAATTAGGACTTAAAACATTCTGAGATAAAAATGCAAACTTTTGGATTTAAAGTCAAAATTATAACAATCTAAACTATGATTAAAAGTCCTAATTATGAGATAAAAAGCTGAAATTAGATTTAAAAAACTCTAAATTATGACCAAAACACACACTAAGACATTTAAGAGATTAAATCATGCTTGTTATTTTTTTTAAATGCGCTTTTAATTTTTGGATTCACACTTATAATAATAATATTTACATTGTTTTCATTTCGTTTTTACATGCCTTTTTACATTTTGAAATCAGTTTTTACAACAGAAATGAATCAAT
The DNA here is from genome assembly GCA_023566225.1 of Romanogobio albipinnatus. Classification (NCBI taxonomy): domain Eukaryota; kingdom Metazoa; phylum Chordata; class Actinopteri; order Cypriniformes; family Gobionidae; genus Romanogobio; species Romanogobio albipinnatus. Next base: position 5,290,162 of record CM042258.1, read on the forward strand.
CAAAAACTTACTTTAGCTTTTCATCTAAAACTAAATGCATTTCCTATCATCACTGTGAAGCTGTGAAGCTATAAAAAAAAGACTGTACATGACTGATGATGAAGAAGGCGATGTTCAAGGACTGCTTGTCTTGATGCATTGATCTGGAACAGAGAGAGAAAAGAAAAAGGCGCAGAACATACAGCTATGGAATAAAACACTGATGTCAAGGCTTGGGGGAGGGTTGGTTGCGAGCTATGGCTAAGCTGGAAGTGAGTAATAGTGCCACATATATACACGTACCTCAGATGGGAGCATCACTATGATTGGAGAGATTGAACAGCTGATAGTCAGCTGAGTCAGCCTGCCTGAACTAACACTTGTGCTAAATCTCAAATAACCACTCGTTTCTGCAGAAGAGCATCTCTGAATGCTCAACACATCAAACCTTGAAGCAGACGAGCGAGCTGTGGCTGAGAACAGAAACTGAGGCTACAATTCACACGGGCTCACCAAAACTGGACTATAAAAGATTAGGAAAAGGTTGCCTGGTCTGATGAGTCTCAGAATTTGGCTTAAACAACATGAAAGCATGGATCTATCCTGCCTTGTATCAGCGGTGCAGGCTGCTGGAGGTGTATGGTGTGTTGGATATTTCCTTGGCACACTTTTGGCCGCTTGGTACCAATTGAGCATTGTGTTGCTTTCCAGCAGGATAACACGCCATGTCACAAAGCTCAAATCGTCTCCAACTGGTTTCTTGAACGTGACAGTGAGTTCACCAAACTCAAACGGCCTCCACTGTCACCAGATCTCAATCCAATAGAGCAGCTTTGGGATGTGCTGGAACGAGAGATTCACATCTTTTCACATTTAATACAATACAGTACGAACACAAATGCACTAGCATGTCATAAAAGCATAATGACAAAATAAGTTATAACCGTAATTAAACTAAACTACACCTGTTCTATCTTCATGCAGCAGATATTCTCTGGCTCTGTGCATCTTACAACAGTTCCCACACCAGCCATTTATAGACTATGCTAATTGATGACTTGAAGACACATCAGCTACATAAATTCATCAACCAGCCATTCAGAAACGTCACTTCTTCTTGAGTCTCTCCATCATTAGCCGCGTTTCCACTGCAGGAACTTTCCCCAGGAACTTTGGGGTGGTACTTGGTGTGTTTCGACCGCAGGACCCAGGGTCTAAATGAAGTTCGGGGTAAATATTTCCCCCTCCGATAGTCCCTGCTCATGAGGTAGCACTTTTTCAAATTTCAGGAACTTTCGGGGGTGGGACTTGGGGCGCTGAACATGCTGATTGGTTGAGCTCACGCATTTCAACCAGCAATTTGGAAAAGTCTTTTGCGAGGTTCGTTCTGTGTTCAGTAAATATCAGTCTTGAGCCCTGTTTCCACTGAAATTACCCGGAACAATTTATACCAGGAACTTTTTTTACAGGAACCTTTTTCCCCCCAGACCTGCTACTGTCTGCGTTTCCACTGCGGTCTAAAGTAGATTTAAAATAAGACAACGTATGTTATTATCAGCTATTACGGACATTGACCGTGAGATGGCTGAGACAACGCGCGCCATCGGACAGAAAGAGACTGATATTTACTGAATGCAGAACGAACCTCGCAAGACTTTTATAAATGCTGGTTGAAATAAAATGCTGCGCCGTGAGCTCAACCAACCTGATCTCACAGAATTCCGTGAAATGAACACGGGACCCTTAACTCAAAATCCGTGGCAGTTTCACGGAATCGCCGAAAATTCCGTGATGGGTCCACGGAAGTGATTCCTATGCAAGTCAATGACAGTATACAGACGCGTTGGGCATTGTTTTCATCATGAAACTATGATTTTTTTTGCCATTATGACATGGAGTGTGATTCTCGATTTAATCAGCCAGCATAATTTTATTTATAATTATTTTCATTTTTTATTTATTTACAGTATTTAGACACGTTTTGAACACGTAACCCAATCCCTTCCCTAAACCTAACCATTTGTGTATTATAAAAAAACAGGATATAACAGGCAGATACGACTGCAGGCACAATTTATTCAAAAAGTACAAATATTCCAAGTGTTCCGAGGCCAAACGATTGATTTGTGTGAAGAAAATCCTCAAAAGCGATCAGCAGCGTCGAGTCCATCCGCCAAAGATCCTAAAAACACATTTCAAATTTTACCGCCGGAAAAAACGTTACGTCAGCTTTGACAGCATTGGCTGTCGTATGTCTCGTGACCAATTGCGTCATTACGTCGGCTTTGATTGTAAAATGCCATTGGCTCTCGTGTGTCTCGTGACAGATTGCGTCACGCTAAAGAGTCAAGTGTATTATTTGAATGGGATATGAATGAGTGTGCTCACGGCGCGGCGGGATCATCATTTTAGCAATTAAAACATTAAAATCAACTCTGTTCTTTACATGAAGACATCGAGTGACTTCAGAAGACTTGGAATGCAACATGAGTTGATACTTTTATGCTGTTTTTGGTCAGTTTTTGCAATAAATACCTATGACTGTACTTGTATTTGCCTGTTATGTGTTTTATATTGTTGAGAAGTGGGTAGGTTTAGGGTAGGAGTGGAGTTAGTTGCTCCAAAATATAAAAGTAGCCTATAAATATTCATAAAATCATGTCTGCTTTTTACTGTCATTGACTTGCATAGGAATCACTTCCGTGGACCCATCACGGAATTTTCGGCGATTCCGTGAAACTGCCACGGATTTTGTGTTAAGGGGCCCGTGTTCATTTCACGGAATTCTGTGAGACCAGGTTGGCTCAACCTATCAGCATGTTCAGCGCCCCAAGTCCCACCCCCGAAAGTTCCTGAACTTTAAAAAAGTACTACCTCACGAGCAGGGACTTTCGGAGGGGGAAATATTTACCCAGAACTTCACTTAGACCCTGGTTCCTGCGGTCGAAACACACGAGTAACACCCCAAAGTTCCTGGGGAAAGTTCCTGCGGTGGAAACGTGGCTTTGCTCTTTTCGATGGTGCACGTTTGTCTCAGCATTCTCACAGTCAATGCCCATAATAGCTGATAACATACGTTGTCTTATTTTAAATCTAGCTTTACAAGCTTTATAAGCAGATTACGCTTTAGTATCAGTGCTCGTCTCTTTTCCGCCGTTTTGTTAATTACCTCTTTAGTAAACCAATACATAACCAGCAAAAGCAGTGCTGCTTGAATCTCCTCCATACTTGTTGTTGTTGCAGACAGTATCGCGCAAAAATTATTGCGTCGCTGACTGGGAGGAGCAGTCGCGCGCAGTCCTGCATCACTGGACTAATTTGCCTAATCTTCACGCTACTTTAAACCACAGTGGAAACGCAGATAGTAGCAGGTCTGGGGGAAAAAAGTTCCTGGTACAAATTGTAATTTCGGTGGAAACGGGGCTATTGTCCAACTCCGGTTTGAACATAAAAGGCAGTACGTTTCTGCGTGAGGTAATCAGAGCTCTTGAAGCTCCGCCCTCTTCCTGAAAGAGGGCCGGAGGCACCAGATCATTTGCATTTAAAGGGGCACACAAAAGTTGCGAATTTTTGCACACCCTCAAAAAGTGGCAATTTTAACATGCTATAAAAATGATCTATGGGGTATTTTGAGCTAAAACTTCACATACATACTCTGGGCACATCAGAGACTTATTTTATATCTTGTAAAAAGGGGCATTATAGGACACCTTTAATTTGTATTAATTAATCTTGAGTTGGCACAATGCATTCTTATAAACACAAAAAGACATTCTTTGTCACATTTTTACAGTAATTTACTTTACAAAATGGAAAAAGGCACCTGTTATAGATCATAGATCACTGTAGCAGAGAATGCATTTTTAATTTAAACGTTTTTTATGATTTTTTTTATTCATTCTAACTTTATTTTTATGTGATTTTTTTTCCCTTTATTTTGCCCATATAAAGCACTTTGAATTACAGTGAAATGTGCTTTATCTTTAAACTGCTCTTGCCATGCTACCTGGAAATGAAAGTCTGATGTAAGTACTGGAATACCTTTTTATTGCTTTCCCAATATGACTATTTTATGAAAGATATGATATGATTTGCAGTGTGTTGATTTATCGCACCCAGAGGACAGTCTATGATCACAGCCCTGTGTTTTCCTGCGATGAGTATCATTCACATAGAGACATTCACTACAATGAGAAACCTCAGCTTATTACCGGCTAATGATGATTATTGCTCTTTTGTGGTTATGTACAGCCAGTGGAGCATCCATTTCACTTATGGCTGATTCAAGCAAACCCATGGCCCATTTTTTCCCTACTGTGCAAAAGGACAAAACAGGTAATCTTTGTTCAGTTTTACTGAGGGAAAATAAACAGCATCTTCTGTAGTTTCACTTACATGCTAAACTTTTCAACGTGTATTGAATAAAAAGAACAATACTCTATGAATTTCAGATGTAAATAAGGGTATTGAGGGTATCATGAGAAGCTTTATAAACACATGAGCTACTTCTTTATTAGTTTCTTGGTAGAAATAAAGGTTATTTTGCTCCATGATATAGAGACCAAGTGACTTCATTGATGTGAGGTTACATTTATCAACTGCTTTGACGACGCCTTCTCTAATCTGTTTTATATAATGTCACCTACATTAGGGATGGCCTGACTTTTATCTAATTTAATACACCATTAAAAAAGTCTCTTATGTTCACCAAAGCTGCTAGTCTGATGTCGTCATACTCAGATTCTAGTCAGAATATGAGTCCATATGCTGCTCCATTGGGCTGTGATTATGGGGACGTGTTTCAACTGAACCAGGGCTGCGTTCACCCCTCGACAAAACGTTGCAGAACGTTTTTTAAACGGAAACGGTTCTGATGACGCAGGAGTTGCAACTATGGCATTCTTTGTGTTATTTTTTTTATAATTTTCGGAGCCTGATGAAATCGGTATAAATACATGCAAAAATACTGCAAAACACGCTCGATGTTACAGTCACTGCCCTTGCTGTCTTTGTGGGATTTGTGGAAACTGTGGTTCCTAATTATTGCGATCCAACACTTGCCTTGCATTTCAGGATGAAAAGACAATCGTGTCTTCTAATATCTTCAATTGTTGCGTATACCAAGCTGCAGCGGACACATTTGTAAACGTCTTTACTTGGACCCATTGTGCGAGCTGTCTCTTTAACACCGCACGGTTATACATGTTGCTGCTGATTGGGCTGACATTTTTGACACACCCACCAAACAAGAGAAAACCATAGACAGTAAACGCATCTCAAACCCTGTTGCACACCGTTTCCAGGAAACATGTCATTCAATCTGGAAACTGTAGCAAAACGTTGCGCACCAGTTTGAGCTTGAACGTGCCCCATGAAAGAAAATGCCTCTGCACTCAATTGGATAGGCCTACAACCAATCAGTGCAACGGAGTAAGTGACAGTAACGGGATATGTATGTTTGGGGAAGAAGGAGACGGGAACCGGCGAACGTTAAAAGACTTTAATCAAATAATACACACAAAATGAAAGTAAAAGCGGCAGCCCTTCATGGACGACAGTCGCGCACACGCATAACAAAACGTAAACAAAACACAAAGTAAATTCCAGGCCTGGTCCTCTCTCGTCTTGCACTGTTGTCGCTCCTCCTTTCATGCTCCCGTCACTCTGCCGTGACACGAGACCGGTGTGGCGCGCAGCTGGCGCTCATTATCACCACCGGCCCGCTCTCACGTGCTGCATCCCAATTCGCATACTATCCGTACTAAATAGTATTCAAAAAAATAATTAGTATGTCCCAAATCGTAGTATGTTGAAAATAGTATTCCAAAGATTCCCGGATGGTCTACAGATCGATGCGCACTCTAAAGGCCCGGGTATACCTCGTTCGTGCGCAGCCCAAATTCCGAGACCACGCAGACAGTCCGCGTGCAACAGCGCATGCGCCAGCAGTACAGAAGAGTCCCATGGGGGTAATCCAGCCCCTGGAAAGCGTACCTTCCATAGGCGCGGCCATTGCTAACCAAGCCATCACCTGCTGTTTGCATCCCATTGACTCCCATTCATTTTGGCCTCACTTTGACAGTGAATATCTTTACATCTGAGGCGTTTAAAGACTCCATTCGTCCATTGTTTATTTCTTAACAAAAACGACAATGTATAAAATGTTCCATTACCTTGTGTCTTACACTATCGCCCCGTAGAAGCCGTTTTTGTAAAAAGTAGGCTAACGACTGTGTCATAACCACGCGACTCTGTCGCGCTGTACCGTATAGACCCGAGGAGAAGCTCGCAGGCAATCTTTTACTGTCTATGAGGCAATGGGGGGGACGTGGAAGCATACACGCAGATAGAGATGTCGCAAATCCTGCTTCATTCATCAAAAGTTGCTCCTGCTCACCCTCTCTGTCTCTACAAGATTCGGTGATTCAGATTTTACGTTGCACAACTACTAGAAGACTTGCCACTGTCAGACTGGTTGCTCGCGTCACATCTACGTCGTCAAGCTCAGTCTGAGGCTGCACAGTACACTCAGCCATCAGGAAGTGAATGCTTCTACCTGACTTCAATTTTCCCCATCGAAGCCTATGGGGTCGCTGTGTCCATTTCTTTTACTGTCTATGAAGAGTCCACTAGGTGGCAATATGCACAGTATTGAGCACAGTGTTCAGCCGGTTCAGTGTTCGGCTTGATATTGCCCACAACCCATTGCGAGATGGACGAGGATTCGATTAGAACTACAAACGCGGATAAAAAGTGTTAAAAAACTAAAAACATGATGGTTACGCGAGTCTGACGGTTAAGAGGATTAGATAAAGGGGTTTGAGTGAGCAATTATCAGTATTTAACCTGACAAAAATATATTTATTCAATGTTCGCCACATCATATTTCACCTGCAGCAGCAGCATTGTGAATTTTGTAATGATACATTTGGCCATTAACTTTGCAAACACATGAGAGGAGTCTCTGCATGAAAGACCCACGAATGGCAGATCAACGTGCTACTACATTTCTCTCCGATACGGTAGGAAATTAAACTCATTGTGGAGGATTTGAACTGTGATGATGATTGACAGGGCAGCTTAAACGGTGACGCACGTAACTAAGCAACAGAGTCCGTTAAAGATGACGAAGTAGTATGTCCCAAAGCTTGCATACTCTTCTGCTACACACTCTAAAGTATGTACTTTTTCTTCACAAAAAGAGTACATACTTTTAGGACGTAGTATAAGTAGGCGAATTGGGACGCAGCAACGGTCCCTCGCCTCGCTGCTTGCCACAGTGACGTACACTCACCTAAAGGATTATTAGGAACACCATACTAATACTGTGTTTGACCCCCTTTCGCCTTCAGAACTGCCTTAATTCTACGTGGCATTGATTCAACAAGGAGCTGAAAGCATTCTATAGAAATGTTAGCCCATATTGATAGGATAGCATCTTGCAGTTGATGGAGATTTGTGGGATGCACATCCAGGGCACGAAGCTCCCGTTCCACCACATCCCAAAGATGCTCTATTGGGTTGAGATCTGGTGACTGTGGCGGCCATTTTAGTACAGTGAACTCATTGTCATGTTCAAGAAACCAATTTGAAATTATTTGAGCTTTGTGACATGGTGCATTATCCTGCTGGAAGTAGCCATCAGAGGATGGGTACATGGTGGTCATAAAGGGATGGACATGGTCAGAAACAATGCAGGTAGGCCGTGGCATTTAAACGATGCCCAATTGGCACTAAGGGGCCTAAAGTGTGCCAAGAAAACATCCCCCACACCATTACACCACCACCACCAGCCTGCATAGTGGTAACAGGCATGATGGATCCATGTTCTCATTCTGTTTACGCCAAATTCTGACTCTATCATCTGAATGTCTCAACAGTTATCAAGACTCATTAGACCAGGCAACATTTTTCCAGTCTTCAACTGTCCAATTTTGGTGAGCTTGTGCAAATTGTAGCCTCTTTTTCCTATTTGTAGTGGAGATGAGTGGTACCCGGTGGGGTCTTCTGCTGTTGTAGCCCATCCACCTCAAGGTTGTGCGTGTTGTGGCTTCACAAATGCTTTGCTGCATACCTCGGTTGTAACGAGTGGTTATTTCAGTCAAAGTTGCTCTTCTATCAGCTTGAATCAGTTGGCCCATTCTCCTCTGACCTCTAGCATCAACAAGGCATTTTCTCCCACAGGACTGCTGCATACTGGATGTTTTTCCCTTTTCAAATCATTCTTTGTAAACCCTAGAAATGGTTGTGCGTGAAAATCCCAGTAACTGAGCAGATTGTGAAATACTCAGACCGGCCCGTCTGGCACCAACAACCATGCCACGCTCAAAATTGCTTAAATCACCTTTCTTTCCCATTCTGACATTCAGTTTGGAGTTCAGTTCCAGGACCACACCCCTAAATGCATTGAAGCAACTGCCATGTGATTGGTTGATTAGATAATTGCATTAATGAGAAATTGAACAGGTGTTCCTAATAATCCTTTAGGTGAGTGTATGTTGAGCGACGCATAGTTGTCAACAGAACTCAACTGCATACACGCTGGAAGAAGTAGAAGAAGAAGAGTGTAAACAATCTTTGCCGGTGTTGTAAAGAATTTAAGGATACACGGAGTACTTACCAACACATCATTTTTGAGAGCAATAGTAAAGGTGAATGCAAGTTCTCCGTTTAGTAAACGAGTTCAACCCAAGCGCTCTTTGATGACGTGGATGATTACGTTACTGTTGATCATCTGTCCATCATCGTCTAAAGCCCACCCTGACAATTTGATTGGTCCGAACAGCTTCTGTTCGGGCATAGTTGCTCCACAATGGATCAAGTCCAGACTTCCTGACCTCAAATGTTGTGGGCGGGGCTAAGTTCGGCTGGCATCCAGGCTACAAAGCTGCATTTATTTGATAAAAAAAAATAATTAAAATAACTGTTTTATATATTTGAATATGTTTTTTTAATGTAATTTATTCCTGTGATCACAGCTGAATTTTCAGCATCATTACTCCAGTCTTCAGTGTCACATGATCCTTCTAATATGATGTGATGCTCCAGAAACATTTATGATATATATCAATGTTGAAATTTTTTTGGCTGCTTCATATTTTTGTGGAAATTGCGTTTTTTCTGGATCCTTTGATGAATAGAAAGTTCAAAAGAACAGCATTTGAAATATAAATCTTGTGTAACATTATAAATGTCTTTGCTGTTTAAAAAAAAATCCAATTTAATTACAATATCGCAATTAATACAACATAAGGGCGATTTTCAAAATAATATCACTGTCAATTTGCCATGTCCCAGTGTGCTAAAGAAAAAATCCCCCCCTGCCCTTTCTTTGTATTGTATTGTCTTAATTGATAAATTCAAGGTTTTTCTGATGTTCTCGATAAAATGATTTGATTGGTGTGATAATATCTAAAATTATTGTCAAATCAGATCCACCAAACTACTGTAAATCCAACCATTCTTGGAAAATTTTCGAATCACAAAGGCCTTGATTCAGATTAGAGGAAAGAAACTGCTCGTCATCTTTGGACAAGGAGTGTTATGATGCTTTTTGTCTCCTCCTCATCTGTTCTTGATGTTGGGATGTTCGGTGGGCAGTTTAATTGGATCTTCAGAGATCGTCTCTCTCACACATTTAGAAAATGAAGACCCATGGATAGGTCACAATCAACAATGGATTTCTGCCAAACAGCCATAAGATAATGAGTTTCGTAGGTGGAGAGGAACGCCATGCACTACGACTACAAGATATTGATCCCTGGAGGGAACTAAATGGATATCATCAACATATGCTTCAGCCAATATAACTGATTGATAATCTGATATCAAACTGTGCCATTTAAGTGAAAAGCTTTACTGTGAATATGACTAATGAATCCCTTAATGAGAGACGCTGTCAACGACACTAAGCAAAGTGAGTCCCAACTGCTTCTATTGTAATTAGCTCAATATGTTCACTTTATGAAAAGCAGTTAGATTTTATCCAGCATATGGGACTTTTCTAGTCACTAAGAAATGAAGTGAACTACTTCACATTTTTACTAACTCTCATGTGAATCTTCATTAAAACAGAAGTTAGACACACATGTTGTCTGAACAAATATTTTTTAATTTGTTAAAGCCTTGCAAGCTCCTAGCATGGATTGCAGAATGAGTAAATGATGCGGTTGCTATTATTATTTTGCGGTTTGCTGACTTCATGCTGCTGCTGTTGTTTCTGTCATCACACTGTAGCCTATTTGTTATGTGGTGGTGATCAGACTTTTTACCTCATGTTTGTTGTCACGGTTATTGAGTTTTGTGTGCTACTGCTATTCATTATAACAATAATGATAAAGATATATTTCTAAAAATCGTTCTGCAGCGCGGTGATCTTTATAGTTACTGTTCTTGGTGTGAACAGGCCTTAACTGTGCGTTCACACCGCCGCCGGCGAGAGCGTCAAACTTCGCTCTGGCCGCCCTGCCATCGACGCTGTAGAAAGATTCATGGACGCGCTGCCGCTCTGACGTAGATCGAATGCTTGGTCTTTTTTAAAACTGCATTTTAAAGGGGCTGCAAAGCAAACAATCATGTTGATCGGCATTTGTGCAGACTGACCACAGGTAGGGTATAACTGTATAATATAACCTCATGAGATCATTTAAATGTGAAAGTTAAAAAAAGCAGATCGATGGAAAGAACTTAACAATTATAGTTACATGTTTGCTAACGAAATAAACCAATTAAAAGCCATTTGTGTGGTGTATAAATAACGTTGCGCGTCTTCTAATCAAACCCGCCGCACCAGCAATGATCAACCTCTCCTCTATTTTGCTGGGGAACTAATGTGGTCAGAACCAGTGTTTACAGCACTGCGTTCTCTGGAATCCTCTCAAGCGGAGCACTTCTATATTCCCATTGGTTGCCGCCGAACCGCGTCATAGCTCATTACCATAAAGTTGACCTGATTTCAACTCTCCTCGACGCCCAAATCGTCCAAGACGCGCCGCGCCACTCTCGCCGGAGATCTCCGCCGGGCTCCCATTGAAAACTAAGCATTTAGAAGTAATTCAAATGTTCAGTGGGAGAACTTCTAACTTCAGACGCCACCCTGCGTTTCACTCGTAGTGGAAATATGCTGCAACTGGCTCCATAACCTGTCCATAAACAAACAGTGTACAGTTCTGAGAACATATTTGAACATCTAAGTATTTATATTCTGTATTTATATGGGCGTTTCCATCACGCGAAAAGACAGACGCGACACTGTGACTCACATCGCGCCCCTGTATGTTGCTTTGCATAAAATGAAACGATATACAGCACACTAACGAATTTATAGATAAAATCAAATGTACACAAACTGGTTTTTTACCGAAGACATGCACCTTTGGCACACTGTCTCCGCAAAAAGCCTGTGATAAATAACTCTCAACCCCTGGGTTGTTATGTCTGACCCATGAATTGGGAAACACAAAAACTACCCAAACACTGGGTTGTTACGTCTGACCCAGGATCTGGGTAACACAAAAACTACCCAAACACTGGGTTGTTACGTCTGACCCAGGATCTGGGTAACACAAAAACTACCCAAACACTGGGTTGTTACGTCTGACCCAGGAGTTGGGTAACACAAAAACTACCCAAACACTGGGTTGTTACGTCTGACCCAGGAGTTGGGTAACACAAAAACTACCCAAACACTGGGTTGTTACGTCTGACCCAGGAGTTGGGTAACACAAAAACTACCCAAACACTGGGTTGTTACGTCTGACCCAGGAGTTGGGTAACACAAAAACTACCCAAACACTGGGTTGTTACGTCTGACCCAGGAGTTGGGTAACACAAAAACTACCCAAACACTGGGTTGTTACGTCTGACCCAGGATCTGGGTAACACAAAAACTACCCAAACACTGGGTTGTTACGTCTGACCCAGGAGTTGGGTAACACAAAAACTACCCAAACACTGGGTTGTTACGTCTGACCCAGGATCTGGGTAACACAAAAACTACCCAAACACTGGGTTGTTACGTCTGGCCCAGGATCTGGGTAACACAAAAACTACCCAAACACTGGGTTGTTACGTCTGACCCAGGAATTGGGTAACACAAAAACTACCCAAACACTGGGTTGTTACGTCTGACCCAGCGTCTGGGTAACACAAAAACTACCCAAACACTGGGTTGTTACGTCTGACCCAGGAATTGGGTAACACAAAAACTACCCAAACACTGGGTTGTTACGTCTGACCCAGCGTCTGGGTAACACAAAAACTACCCAAACACTGGGGTGTTACGTCTGACCCAGCGTCTGGGTAACACAAAAACTACCCAAACAATAGGGTGTTATGTCTGACCCAGGAGTTGGGTAACACAAAAACTACCCAAACAATAGGGTGTTATGTCTGACCCAGGAGTTGGGTAACACAAAAACTACCCAAACACTGGGTTGTTACGTCTGACCCAGCGTCTGGGTAACACAAAAACTACCCAAACACTGGGTTGTTACGTCTGACCCAGCGTCTGGGTAACACAAAAACTACCCAAACACTGGGTTGTTACGTCTGACCCAGCGTCTGGGTAACACAAAAACTACCCAAACACTGGGGTGTTACGTCTGACCCAGGAGTTGGGTAACACAAAAACTACCCAAACACTGGGGTGTTACGTCTGACCCAGCGTCTGGGTAACACAAAAACTACCCAAACACTGGGGTGTTACGTCTGACCCAGGAGTTGGGTAACACAAAAACTACCCAAACACTGGGGTGTTACGTCTGACCCAGGAGTGGGGTAACACAAAAACTACCCAAACAATAGGGTGTTATGTCTGACCCAGGAGTTGGGTAACACAAAAACTACCCAAACACTGGGGTGTTACGTCTGACCCAGGAGTGGGGTAACACAAAAACTACCCAAACAATAGGGTGTTATGTCTGACCCAGGAGTTGGGTAACACAAAAACTACCCAAACACTGGGTTGTTACGTCTGACCCAGGAGTTGGGTAACACAAAAACTACCCAAACACTGGGTTGTTACGTCTGACCCAGGAGTTGGGTAACACAAAAACTACCCAAACACTGGGGTGTTACGTCTGACCCAGGAGTTGGGTAACACAAAAACTACCCAAACAATAGGGTGTTATGTCTGACCCAGGAGTTGGGTAACACAAAAACTGCCCAAACACTGAAAAAATACCCCCCCAGAAAAGGCTCAATTTAGGATTTTGGTAGAAAAAAATGAACCCAAGATTTTTTTGAGTGTATGATGACATTTATCTACTGAAAATACAATTACAGATATCAAGAATTATAGTTTTTACTAGAGGAAATGTAATTACTGATATCAAAAATTGCCATTATTACTAGTAAAAATCCAATTTCTGATATCAAGAATGAGCCTTTTAACTAGTGAAAACTAAATTGTTGATACCAAGAATTAGTAAAAGTCAAAACGGCTTGGCATAAAATTCGTCAGCAGTAATTATATCCTTGCACACCAATTCCTGCAGATTTGCTCAGTCAGATAAATGCATATACTGTGTGTGTGTGTGTGTGTGTGTGTGTGTGTGTGTGTGTGTGTGTGTGTGTGTGTGTGTGTGTGTGTGTGTGTGTGTGTGTGTGTGTGTGTGTGTGTGTGTGTGTGTGTGTGTGTGTGTGTGTGTGTGTGTGTGTGTGTGTGTGTGTGTGTGTGTGTGTGCTGATACTGTATCTATAGATGAGAGCTGACTCTGCCGCCTGTTCTTTGCAGAATGACACTAGATCGATAGACTTTCCCAATGCCAGCCTCTCCACAGATCCGTCTCAGCCCCTCCACTGCTGTCAGCCCCCAGAGATGCGCTGTCATTTAATCGCTCAGGTAATTATAAAAAGCAACTTTCAGGGTGAATCTTGACAAGTTAGTGATAGATGCAACCATATGTTCTCTGCCTAAGCAGCATCAATAGAGTAGAGACACATTTTGTCTCCTGTTTTCTCATCAGCGCTTCTCTGTTTATTCTCAGCCAAGTTGAAATATACAGCCCATGCATTACAATATTATACCACTGTAATATATCCACTGTTATCGGCTATACTAATCTGGTGATTGATAATGATCTAAGCCAATCATATGACTGTTATTTGTACTGTGCTAAGCATTTTTAAGTCTAGACTATCGGTAAAAAATAAACGTTTTACCCTTTCTTGAACATATGCAGATCTTTATATGATTTCTTTATTGCAACATAAGCACATTCTTCTAAAGCAAAGGCAGGAACTAAGTTAAACTAGTTAAAGAATAAACAAAAGTTTCCATCTTCTTAAAACAACCTTTTTTTTTTTTTTAAGAAAACATTTAATTCTGCATTAAAGTTTTTCCACCAATAATAATGGGTCTCTCTGTGTTTTGTGATAGAAGCAATATCAACCGTTAAACAACAGGGAAAACCATAATACATAATTCAATTATACTTTTATGCATTCTGCATTTATCATATAGGACCAACAAAACAGTGTAAGTATTTATGGTCAAAGAACTTAGAGTAGAAGAACTGAATATGCATTATACCGTATGCATAAAATGTGTGCTTTATATTAAAATAATTGTTTATTCATGCTGTTGCTATCATAATCCTTGCCGTGGTCTTATTATTAGCAGCTGTGTGTGTGTGTGTGTGTGTGTGTGTGTGTGTGTGTGTGTGTGTGTGTGTGTGTGTGTGTGTGTGTGTGTGTGTGTGTGTGTGTGTGTGTGTGTCCTGGTAAACCCTACATTATGTGGACAAAATGTCTATTATATACTTGCACATCAATTCCTGCAGATTTGCTGCAAGTTTGCTCAGTCAGATAAATGCCTATATGCCAATCATATGACTGGGGTTAGTATAGGGGGAGAGATTATACAATTTGTACAGTATAAAAACCATTACGTCTATGGAGAGTCCCAATAAAACATGAAAACACAGAACGTGTGTGTGTGTGTGTGTGTGTGTGTGGGCATGTTTTTGTGAAATATCAGGACACAAATGTGTATAATGACATGGGTATGACATAGGTATTACAAAAAGAGGGTGAAATATGAGGACGTTCCCCATGTCCTCACTTTTCAAAATGCTTATATTTCACACAGAATGAGGTTTTTTTCACAGAAAGTAAACTGCGCAGTCTCCTGTGAGGGTTAAGTTTAGGGATAGGGGCAGTGTAGGGGGATAGAAAATACGGTTTGTACGGTATAAAAACCATTACGCCTATGGAATGTCCCCACATTTCACAAAAACACCCCTGTGTGTGTGTGTGTGTGTGTGTGTGTGTGTGTGTGTGTGTGTGTGTGTGTGTGTGTGTGTGTGTGTGTGTGTGTGTGTGTGTGTGTGTGTGTGTGTGTGTGTGTGTGTGTGTGTGTGTGTGTGTGTGTGTGTGTGTGTGTGTGTGGAGGACAGCATGGGTGCAATGAAGATGAAAGTGAACCTGGAGTTACAGTTTTAGTTACAGTCGCTTTGGTACTATTTTCACAAGCGAGGTGTACATTTTCAAAACTCAGTGCTAATATCACAACAGATCATCAAAAGTGCACTTTTTCAAACATTTCAGCATATTTTATATTAGTGTTTCATCTTTATAAATGTTTCATTCACAGTAACTGCCTTTCATAAAGCTCTTACTATCAAACTTTTGATTAGCATCTCTTCTCGTTCAGTCTGTTATTTAATCCACTGATCTTAATGGTTAATCAATCAGTCCTTTGATACACCTGTAGATTTCTATAGATATTGATTATATAGACATTGTTTGCAATTTCCGAATTAATACTTTTTTTACATTATAAGCGATTTATCTTAGATTATAAGGTGTGTGATTAGAAGTGTGTGTGTGTGTGTGTGTGTGTGTGTGTGTGTGTGTGTGTGTGTGTGTGTGTGTGTGTGTGTGTGTGTGTGTGTGTATGGCCTGGTAAACTCTACATTATTTGGACAAAATGTCCCCATAAAGATGGTAATATCCTAAATCCTTGTCCTTGTGGGGAAATTCTTTGGTCAAGCTTATAAATCATACATGAGTTTTTCATGAAAATGTAAAAATGCAGAATTTTTCTGTGATGGGTAGGCTTAGTGTAAGGAGAAAGAATATAGAGTTTGTACAGTATAAAAATCATAATGTCTATGGAGAGTCTATGGAGTGTGTGTGTGTGTGTGTGTGTGTGTGTGTGTGTGTGTGTGTGTGTGTGTGTGTGTGTGTGTGTGTGTGTGTGTGTGTGCGTGTGCGTGCTTGGGGGGGGGGAGGTGTAGGTGGGACAGAAATATTTGCAATTTGTGAATAGGGCAGAATAGAGTATAAGAGAGTGGAAATAGTCAATGACGGTGTAACATCAGACTGATCAGAAACCTAAGAAGGGAGACAGATGGTATCAAATATAGCATTTTACATTACAGTATGTATGCCATGTGATACTGTAAACAGATTAGACTGCCACATTATTGTAACTCACCCTTATAACGCTCAACTACAGTAGATTCAGTCATATGGTACAGTGAGAACATTTATTGGCAGCAAACTCTGATATAGCACAGAACCTCATGGCTGAGTCATAACTTTATCACCTTTTGATAACACACTGAATACTATTACAGACATTATAGATTCAATTACATAAGTTAGGTAATGTAAGTGTATTTTCTAATGAGGCAAATGTAGCCTGTGTTACTGTAGACAATTCAGCAACGAGGGAGATTTGAAACATGCATCTTGCATTGTTTGCTGTTTGATGGACTGATTAAATGTTGAGGATTGTTTAAAGTACTAAACTGAAAGAAGATCATACTGTTGTGTTTCGGTGATTAAACACCTGCACCAAACCAAATGTTCTCATTACATATTACAATAGTCTTGCGTTTGAAACAGTGATTATGTGGACTGAACATATGAGCAACTGCATGAAAGCATGAGATCAGGTTTTGAAAGAATGACTAGCTGTGTTACAAGTGTGATCAGTTTGGATTTTTGTACTAAGAGTTTTGAAAATGTACACCTTACTTGTGAAAATAGAATATTATAGATAGATAGATAGATAGATAGATAGATAGATAGATAGATAGATAGATAGATAGATAGATAGATAGATAGATAGATAGATAGATAGATAGATAGATAGATAGATAGATAGATATATAGATAGATAGATAGATAGATAGATAGATAGATAGATAGATAGATAGATAGATAGATAGATAGATAGATAGATAGATAGATAGATAGATAGATAGATAGATAGATAGATAGATAGATAGATAGATAGATAGATAGATAGATAGATAGATAGATAGAACGATAGATAGAACGATAGATAGATAGATAGATAGATAGATAGATAGATAGATAGATAGATAGATAGATAGATAGATAGATAGATAGATAGATAGATAGATAGATAGATAGATAGATAGATAGAAAGAACGATAGATAGATAGATAGATAGATAGATAGATAGATAGATAGATAGATAGATAGATAGATAGATAGATAGATAGATAGATAGATAGATAGATAGATAGATAGATAGATAGATAGATAGATAGATAGATAGATAGATAGATAGATAGATAGATAGATAGATAGATAGATAGATAGATAGATAGATAGAACGATAGATAGAACGATAGATAGATAGAATGATAGAATGATAAATAGATAGATAGATAGATAGATAGATAGATAGATAGATAGATAGATAGATAGATAGATAGATAGATAGATAGATAGATAGATAGATAGATAGATAGATAGATAGATAGATAGATAGATAGATAGATAGATAGATAGATAGATAGATAGATAGATAGAAAGAACGATAGAACGATAGATAGATAGATAGATAGATAGATAGATAGATAGATAGATAGATAGATAGATAGATAGATAGATAGATAGATAGATAGATAGATAGATAGATAGATAGATAGATAGAACGATAGATAGAACGATAGATAGAACGATAGATAGATAGATAGATAGATAGATAGATAGATAGATAGATAGATAGATAGATAGATAGATAGATAGATAGATAGATAGATAGATAGATAGATAGATAGATAGATAGATAGATAGATAGATAGATAGATAGATAGATAGATAGATAGATAGATAGATAGATAGATAGATTAGAGGTGGTCTCAGAGAAAGGGAAGTCGGTCAGTGTAAGCTGATGAATGGAGTTTCATGTCTGCCCTGGAGCAAAACAAGGCTAAGTGATTTTTGTTCAAGGACACAGTGGAGATAGAAGAGATCTGTAATCTCAATCACTCTTGTTCCTGGGCGACCTTCTCCTTCTCACAAGTGATTTTTTTAAACCTTTGTCTTTCCATCTGTTAACAGTTACATCTGTACATAGGAATGGTTTACCAAACTGTACAATGCTGTCATTATTTATTTATTGGGCAGAGGCTTTTAGCCAAAGCGACATGCAATGCAACTCAATCTTCCCCTCCATCATAGCGCTCAAATTTCCTTCATGCTTTTGTGCATATTCAAATCGCTGGGACAATGGGATTTGTCAATGACTCTTCTAAGATTGAATGTGCACAAACATGAAAATGTGGCAGAGGGGAATATTTTCAGTGCAATTTTAAATTCACACATTTGCAAGCATGATACCAGTATTATGATATTCTTATTTGTTGTTGTTTTTGTACTTGACAGTCACCAATAATTCTGCTTATTTATGTTTTGGTCAATCAACTTGCAAACTTTTCTATGCTGACACTGTCCTGTACACTCTAAAAAAAAAGGTTCTATATGGCACCAAAAATGGTTCTTCGTCGTAATCATAGAGGAACCACTTTTGGTGCTATATAGCACCATATCTTAACATGTTCTGTATATGGTAGCGGTGCTATATAGCACCTTAGTTAGCGGTGCTATATAGCACCTTAGTCAAAGAACCGGTGAAGAACCTCTGAAGAACTGCTGAAGAACCACTGAAGCACCAAAATTGGTGCTATATAGCACTTAAAAAGGTTCCCCTATGATTACGAGCCAAGAACCATTTTTGGTGCCATATAGAACCTTTTTTTTTTAGAGTGTATAGGAACTTTCATGATGCACTTTCATGTCCCATCTCATCTCAACACACGATCACATCGATCACATTATCCATCTAAAATGCATGGTTTACCCCCAAAATCAGACAGCTATCCGATCAATAAAAACCTGAAGTGACCAAGTCAAAACACCCCATTTACTGGAGGAAAAAGTAGCTAAATACCTCATTTTGTGTTTGCCAGAAGAAAAAGTCATTAGTTTGTATGGACAAATGTTGAGTAAATGATACATGAGTGCACTATTCCTTTAAGTAGATGATGTTCATATGGATAGATCAGTAATTTGTCACCTAACTACACTGTAGCATGAAGAGAGTATGACCTGAAAGACCTGATTATCTAGCAGTTTGGGTTTTAAACATGCCAGCCATTGCATTGCAGTCAGACTCATCTACTGTCTCGGGACTCACACTTGACAGTGGTGATGCTGGCCACAGGTAATTATGCCATCAATTAATTGTCAGAGATAACACACCCACCTAACAGTTACCGCGGTGCGCTCGAGCAGCTCTAACAGGGCGCGCGGCTGTTGTAGTAGCGCGTGCCGCATCGTTTCCTCGTGATTTGTGTGGAGATTGTGGCAAGGCAACGCGTGAGATACGGGCGAGACATGGACTTACTGAGGGATGGAATCAAGATTTACCATTATCACGTTATTGTCGACAAATTTTACCTCAGAGTAGATGTTTTTGGTGGTCCCATTTGATGGCGAGAGCTGTTTGTGGAAAAAGAGCGGGAAAAAGTGCAACGCGCTTTTTCCATTAAACGACGGAAAACAAAGATGAAATATAATAGAAAAGATTGCTGTTTGACTTCAAGCATCAAAACGGAATAAAGGGGATTGTATAGCCTACTAAAGGACACGCAAAGTAGAAAATAAGGAAATGCGAGAAGGAAATGCGATGTAAACCTACATGACTGTGACATTTTGTTTTATAATATTCAAAAGACATTGGCTATATGTTTAATAACCTATATGAAATAGCCTAACTTTTTCAAGCTGGTCAAATAAAAAGCATTTAACTTTGTTAAACGTCGGGCAGGTAAAATAGCTGTGCAGTATTACTGTAGTGTAAATCATTAGTTTTACTCTAGCGCGCACAGATTTGATCTGAAGCAGATCAGCCTCATTAGGACTGCGGGCATCAAACATCCCACAGCGAAGAGATCTGCCTCACAATAAAGTGCAAAAAAATCTCTCTCATATGGTCGCTAAATGTCTTTATTTGCATTTACCCCGCTGTGTCTTTCACCGAGGCATAAATTAATGTGATTCACGGGACGAGAGATTTTGCGCAGCGACCCAAAGGATGAGCTGGATGCTTCATCCGCAACATGGAAAAGCAGGAGAACACACTGCTGCTGCATCCCTGCGATAAAACACAAACCAGGAGTCTTGGAATTCCCCCGGCTGAGGATTTCAGCCTGCAACTCAACACTTTATAGGTGGATTTATGTGGATAAGCAATCCATGGGATGGAGATGGAGATGCACATAGAACCACTTCAATGAGCGCGAGGGTGAGTGTGGTTATTTAACAAACTACATCGTGGATCCACAAGTGGTGCATTTGATGGAAATTTACCCTTGAAGGATTGAAATTAAGGATGCAACAATATTTAACTGATTGCATATTAATAGTCGTGCGTTTTTCTTCAACAGAATAGAGAGTGCACACTTGGCGAAGTTCATTTTATTCTCTTTTCCAAAACTTATAATTCTTGTTTGATGCATGTTTATGCAATATCCTTTAGAAGACTGGGATGTCCGGAGTGCAGCAATGCTACACTCTAAAAAAAAAAAAAAAGGTTCTATATGGCACCAAAAATGTAATCATAGGGGAACCTTTTTAGTGCTATATAGCACCAATTTTGGTGCTTCAGTGGTGCTTCAGCGGTTCTTTGACTAAGGTGCTATATAACACCTCTGAAGAACCACTGAAGCACCAAAATTGGTGCTATATAGCACTTAAAAAGGTTCCCCTATGATTACGAGCCATTTTTGGTGCCATAGAACCTTTTTTTTTTAGAGTGTAGAGGATTCATGACATTGCAAATGTCAAATGGATAAATGAAGCGTCTTAAATGAAGGCGTTCTCTTATCTAAAACTTATCCGAAGTGTTTGATACATATCATTAACGTTATAGGAGGTCTTGGAGTGTCCTCGTGAAGCAGGTCTAGAGGATCCATGTCATTGCATTGGTCGCTGTCCACTGCGCCGCTGGTGCTGAGATCTGGATGATGCCGGCGCAGCGACTGCAGGGCTGCCGCTCCCTTCACATTAACGAAGACAATGGGCGCTTTCTGCTGCTCGCCGTGCTCATCATCGTGTACCTGCTGTGCGGCGCCGCGGTCTTCTCCGCCATCGAGAGGCCGTCCGAGCTGCGAGCGCACGGGCGCTGGAACCGGACCCTCCTGAACTTCAGCGACACGTTCAATATCAGTTTGCAGGATCTGAGCTCCTTCCTGAAAGAGTACGAGGCTGCGATTGCTGCTGGAGCCCGGGTCGATGCTCTTCGACCCAGGTGGGATTTTACAGGGGCGTTTTATTTTGTTGGGACAGTGGTGTCCACTATAGGTAAGTCACCTTTTTTCTCTCTTATTATTTTTAATAATGAATCTTCTTGGGCGATAAGAAAACGATTCAAGTGCTATTCCTAAAAGATAGTGCACTCAATTAAATGTTTGTTCCTAATTCATATGGGAACACTTTATTTTGATGGCCCGAACATTCTGTTGACTACACTCTAAACAATGCTGGGTTAAAAACAAGCCAAGTTGGGTTGAAAATGGACTAACCCAGTCAAGTCAAGTCAAGTCAACTTTATTTATATAGCGCTTTTAACAATGTAGATTGTTTCAAAGCAGCTTTACAGTGTTAAACAGGAAAATAATGCATAATTTTATTCAGCTGTATAGCCATTTGATGTCATCAGTTCATTTCAATTTCCATACGATGACAGTGTGGGCTTTAGATCAATAATTAGATAAGTTATTAGATAAATTACAATTAAATAATACTTAAATCGATATGTCATCCGCAATAAACCCGTCTCCAGCGTGTTGCCTCCGATCTTTCGAATATTGCACTTTAATAATTATTTAATCAACATCATCCTCAATAAACCCGTCTCCAGCGTGTTGCCTCCGGTCCTTCGAATATTCTGATCTATTATGACCTCTGACCTGTAAAGCAGCCAGAATAATAATAATAATAATAATAATACGCTGTTTGTTAATTGGCCAGAGGAGAACTGGCACCCCGACTGAGCCTGGTTTTTCCCAAGGTTTATTTTTCTCCATTAGGTCACCTGATGGGGTTTTGGTTTCCTTGCCACTGTTGCCTCTGGCTTGGCGTGCTCAGTTGGGGACACTATATTTTTCAACTAAACATCGAAATAAATCGAATTAATAAACTAATTTAACCATATAAACTAAATTACTGATCTAATTATTGATCTAAAGCCCACACTGTCACCATATGGAAATTGAAATTAACTGATGACATCAAATGGCTATACAGCTTATTAAAATTATGCATTATTTTCCTGTTTAACACTGTAAAGCTGCTTTGAAACAATCTACATTGTTAAAAGCGCTATATAAATAAAGTTGACTTGACTTGACTTGATAAGTAATTTAGTTTATATGGTTAATTTAGTTTATTAATTAGATTTATTTCCATGTTTAGTTGAAAAAAATTTGTGTCCCCAACTGAGCAAGCCAAGCCAGAGGCAACAGTGGCAAGGAAACCAAAACCCCATCAGGTGACCTAATGGAGAAAAATAAACCTTGGGAGAAACCAGGCTCAGTCGGGGTGCCAGTTCTCCTCTGGCCAATTAACAAACAGCGTATGATTATTATTATTATTATTATTATTATTATTATTCTGGCAACTTTACAGGTCAGGGGTCATAATAGATCGGAATATTCGAATGATCGGAGGCAACACGCTGGAGACGGATTTATTGCGGATGACATATCGATTTAAGTATTATTTAATTGTAATATTTGAACAATCGGAGTAATCACGCTGGAGACGGGTTTATTGCGGATGACATATCGATTTAAGTATTATTTAATTGTAATATTCGAACAATCGGAGTCAACACGCTGGAGACGGGTTTATTGCGGATGACATATCGATTTATGTATTATTTCATTGTAATATTCGAACAATCGGAGTCATCACGCTGGAGACGGGTTTATTGAGATGCCATGTCGATGAGGCAGTTGCAGGGGGAGACTAATTGACACGGTCTCTGTGGACACTTCGGGGTCCTGTGTTGGTCTTCTCTGGGCGCAGGTCCATCAATTTGGTTGTTTTAAGCAAACATTTAACCCAACTACTGGGTTAAAACGACCCATTCACTGGGTTAAAACAACCCAATTGCTGGGTTAGTCCATTTTCAACCCAACTTGGGTTGTTGTTAACCCAGAATTTTTTTAGAGTGTATAAGTACCTTTGCAACTACATGTCAACTAACAGTCATTAGAGTATTAGTAGACTCTCTGCGTAATATCTACTAACACTTTATTGTGATGCTCCCCGACGGCTATTCTACTGACTTTAAGTAACTTTGCAAGTACTTCTTCTATCCTTAACCCTACCAGAGTTAGTAGACATGTAGGTGCAATGTTATTCAGAATGTGTTAAAGGGACCATCAAAATCAAGTGAAACCGGCTTTATTTCTCCTATTGATTATAAAAGTACAATGGAAGTTGATCAGGACAAGGGCTTATTTACCACAAATCTCAGATCATTAGCGCTTTATTAGATCTTGATGTGCCAAATTTGAATATGCAAATGTATAAATTATAGGGTAATATTTTCAGTAAATAATGGTTTTCAGGCTGTAACTTGGTTGTGACTTCAGATGTAGAATGTAGCAGATGAACCATAAAGACTTTGTTTATGGTGCTTTTGTTTTTCCCTTTTGAGCTTTGCGGTATAAATCACTGTCGGGTTTCATTGTATGGAAAAGACGTGAGAGCATTCCTTTTGTGTTCCACAGAGGAAAGTAAGTCACACTCTCAGAAAAAAAGGTACAGCGCTGTCACTGGGTCAGTACCCTAGGGTTAAAAGCTAAAATGTACTATTATGTACCATTTCTGGGGTAAATAAGATACAAAGATGTACCTTTTGTACATTAGGGTACCGCCCCAGTGACAGCGCTGTACCTTTTCAGTTTTTTTTTTCTGAGAGTGCATGCAAGAAGTATTTTATTTTTTTATTTTATCAACTAGTGGTGAACTATTGCCATTGTTAATTTGGTAACACTTTACTTAAAGCCTTTATGTATAATACATTATACAAGTATTTTAATGCATTAGTTATGCCTTGTAATGCATTGTATGGTCTCATGAATAATTGTAACCACAGTTATGATACATTATAATACAACTTTAGAATGTATAATGCTAGCCTGGATGCCAGCCCAACTTAGCCCCGCCCACAACATTTGAGGTCATGAAGTTCGGTCTGGACTTGATCCGTTGTGGAGCAACTATGCTGTAACCAGAGCTGTTCGGACCAATCAAATGGGTTGAATTTGTTCTAATCCTAAACAGAGAACTTGTTCGTATATGCGTTCACCTTCACTATTTCTCTCAGAAATGATGATGGTGTTGGTAAGTACTCCGTTTATCCTTAAATTCTTTTTTACAACACCAGCAAAGTTTGTAAAGATTCTTCTTCTTCCAGCGTGCGTGCAGACAGGGTTGCCAAGTTTTCACAACATAACCCGCCCAAAAACAAGCCCAATAGCTACTCCGGTAAAAATGGCGTTTGGGGGATAAAATGTGTGTTTTTCGGCTTTTGCCTGCTAAAATTTGCATTCCTGGGTGTAAATATCACATAATTGGGGTCGCTTCAACCCGCGGACATTGAAAAACAGCCCGTGGAAAAAACGCAGATTTGGCAACACTGTGTGCAATTGAGTTCTGGGGCCCGTTCTTCGTACCTCGCTAACTCAGTTAGCTGGATTTGATTGTTGACGATTTGGCATGATCTTGGATTGTTTGGTTCTTCGACGCTCATCCTGTATTTGCTGTCATAGCAACAGGTCCATAAGCTTAAACCTGCTCGCGAGCGGCTTATTTCATGTAAACAGGATTAGATTGCATCTTGAGGTGATACTTAAAATCTGTCCCAGCCACTGCTACTTTATTACAAGAGTTCATTACTGAACCAGGGGCAATAATAATAATTTTAAATAATAATAATATACAAATTTTAAATTGTATATGTATATGAGAATGTATATAATATTATAATGTTGTGTATAATACTATAGACACAGCCACTTGATTGAGCGATTTTTTTGTGATGGAATAATTACTTTATAATTTTATTGGTTTGCACACACGTTGTACAGTTAATCTGAGCCGTGCATTAATTTAAGTGATGACGGATATTATGGGATGGCTTGATGCAGCGCAGGAGATGCAGAGAATTTGATCTTGACCCTTAAGAAACTTTATTACTGTCACGTTACAAATCTGCTTCAAATTGAATTACAGCATTGAAATAAAAATGTAAAGGGTGTACAAATACTGTATAAAATCGTGAATATAAATAATTGGTAATCATGTAAAAAAAATATATAATTAATCTATTATAACTTTTATGTTGGTTTGGTTGTTTAGCTGTTTCCTTATAAAGGTCCAGATATTCGTGGGGGTTTTTTTTGTGTAATTTGCCAAGTTTTTTGCCAGGTGGCTTTTTTAATTATATGATGTCACGTTGCTGTCTTGACGCCAGCCAATCGCTGCATTGCTGATCATGGTTTCGAGTATCGATGCATCTGCCCTCTTCAGGGAAAACAAGAACGCGCAGTGACCTTAGATCATTTAATCCAGATATTTAAATCCAATCCGCAGATTCGTTTGAAGAACCAAATTAGCCAGACATCAGTTATCATGATTAAAAGATCTGGGATCTGTCAAATCATCTCAGATGTATTAAGCGAGGTACGAAGAACGGACCCCAGGGCTGCGTTCAGGCCCGACAAAACGTTGCAAAATGTTTTTTTAAACGGAAACCAGTGTTGCCAACTCTCGCGAGACAAATAAGCAACCACAGCTTCCAAAACAAGCCCAATATTATTATATTATTTATTATCATCAATATCATATGACAATTATTTTTTATCAATAAATGAGCCTGCAACATATTAAACTGAAAAGCAAAAGCAGATGTGATTTTACAAAAATCATCAAATTGCAATAAAGAGCACACATTATCCTCCGATCAGCTGTGAACTGAAGAGGTTTGCAAATGGAAAAAGAGAAAAAGTGACGTGAAGGGCAATTATGGTAACCCATAGTCGGAGTTAGTGCACACATATTAGGAGCAGTGAGTAGTGAACACACACGCTGCAAACTGTGAAAAAGACAAGCCCTGCGTCTCAATGTGCATATACTATCTGCCCTAAATAGTATTAAAATTAATAATGTCACACACTATTTAGGATGGATAGTATGCACATTGGGACACAGGCAAGGAGCGCTGCAATATAGCCACATATTTATAATAATTATAATATTTATAATATTCGAACCATACCTACTGTTATTATTAGTACTATACTTTTTATTTAATTTTTTATAATAGCCTGTAATGATAAATACATTATACAAATATATTTTTTAATTAAATTAGGTGCCTCTCCTCCATGTTTCCTCTCCATCTCTGTACTGCTGATGGCATTGTTTGTGAAAATTATAATATAGTCTTATAACTATCATTACATGCATTTATAACGTCACACGCCTGCACGTTGAACGCGATTTTTCTTCAATGAGGGGGAGAAGGAGGCGGGATGTATGAGGACGGATTACTACAGCACTTGTATCGTGTCATTAGCTGTGAGAAGACAGTGTCAGGCAATTTATTGGACAAAACAGCGACCATAAATGTAAAGAAACGAAGTTGCTTGTCATGTTTTCCTAACAAGCAACCACATTTTTTAAAATAAGCCCAAAAAACCGCAACCTGCGACTCGTGATTTTTTAACGCGACTAGCCAAAAAAAGAAGCCCAAAGTCGCGTGTTATACGTGGACTTGGCAACGGACGGAAACGGTGGTGTGTTGAACACTCTGTTCTGATGACGCAAGAGTTGCAACTATGGCAGCTGAGAAGGACATTCTTTGTGTTCTTTTTGAGGAATTTCCGTTGCCTGATGAAATAGATATAAATACATGTTTAATACTGCAAAATACATGCAATCACTGCCCTTGCCATCCAGAATAAAAGACAACATCCCAATCCCATTTAATTAACTTTTTTATCTCCTGGCGATCAATTCTAATTTAAATCATTTTATTTCTAGTTCTTTCTTTCTCATTTTTATGTAAAGCACTTAATTACCATATATGAAATTTGGTATATAAATAAACTTGCCTTGTAAGGAAGCTAAAAATATAAAAAAAACATCATCATGTTGATATATATATATATATATATACTATAAAACTCTTACGACCATCATGTGTTCAATATCTTCAATTGTTGCGTATACCGAGCTGCAGCGGACACATTTGTAAACGACTTTACTTGGACCCATTGTGCGAGCTGTCTCTTTAACACAGCATGGTTATACATGTTGCTGCTGATTGGGCTGACATTTTTGACACACCCACCAAACAAGAGAAAACGCATCTCAAACCCTTTGCACACCGTTTCCAGAAATATGGCGTTCAACCGGAAACCGTAGCAAAATTTGCGCACCGGTTTGAGCTTTGAATGCCCCCCTGTTGACATTTGACAACTGACGTTATGCGTCGCTCCATTGCTCTGATTGGTTGTAGGTCTATCCAATTGAGGTCTTTGCTGGTTCGGTTGAAACACGCCCCATAATCACAGGCCAACGGAGCAGTGTCAGACTCATATTCTGACTAGAATTGAGTATGACAACGTCAGGCTAGTATAATGCATTAAAACGGGACAAACAACCAATTTCAGATGCAACAAGAAATCTGTGAATATTATAATGCATTTTAACTTTGGATATAATTATTTATGGAAAGATACACTCACCTAAAGGATTATTAGGAACACCATACTAATACTGTGTTTGACCCCCTTTCGCCTTCAGAACTGCCTTAATTCTACGTGGCATTGATTCAACAAGGTGCTGAAAGCATTCTTTAGAAATGTTGGCCCATATTGATAGGATAGCATCTTGCAGTTGATGGAGATTTGTGGAATGCACATCCAGGGCACGAAGCTCCCGTTCCACCACATCCCAAAGATGCTCTATTGGGTTGAGATCTGGTGACTGTGGGGGCCATTTTAGTACAGTGAACTCATTGTCATGTTCAAGAAACCAATTTGAAATGATTCGAGCTTTGTGACATGGTGCATTATCCTGCTGGAAGTAGCCATCAGAGGATGGGTACATGGTGCTCATAAAGGGATGGACATGGTCATAAAGAATGCTCAGGTAGGCCTTGGCATTTAAACGATGCCCAATTGGCACTAAGGGGCCAAAGTGTGCCAAGAAAACATCCCCCACACCATTACACCACCACCACCAGCCTGCACAGTGGTAACAAGGCATGATGGATCCATGTTCTCATTATGTTTACGCCAAATTCTGACTCTACCATCTGAATATCTCAACAGAAATCGAGACTCATCAGACCAGGCAACATTTTTCCAGTCTTCAACTGTCCAATTTTGGTGAGCTCGTGCAAATTATATTTTATATTTATGCATTTGGCAGACGCTTTTATCCAATGCGACTTACAGTGCCCTTATTACAGGGACAATCCCCCCGGAGCAACATGGAGTAAAGTGCCTTGCTCAAGGACACACTGGTGGTGACCGCTGGGATTGAACCAGCAACCTTCTGCGTATCAGTTCCATGGTTTAACCCACTAGACCACCATCTCACCATCTCAAATTGTAGCCTCTTTTTCCTATTTGTAGTGGAGATGAGTGGTACCCCGTGTTGTGGCTTCACAAATGCTTTGCTGCATACCTCGGTTGTAATGAGTGGTTATTTAAGTCAAAGTTGCTCTTCTATCAGCTTGAATCAGTCGGCCCATTCTCCTCTGACCTCTAGCATCAACAAGGCATTTTCGCCCACAGGACTGCCGCATACTGGATGTTTTTCCCTTTTCACACAATTCTTTGTTAACCCTAGAAATGGTTGAGCGTGAAAATCCCAGTAACTGAGCAGATTGTGGAATACTCAGACCGGCCCATCTGGCACCAACAACCATGCCACGCTCAAAATTGCTTAAATCTCCTTTCTTTCCCATTCTGACATTCAGTTTGGAGTTCAGGAGATTGTCTTGCCCAGGACCACACCCCTAAATGCATTGAAGCAACTGCCATGTGATTGGTTGATTAGATAATTGCATTAATGAGAAATTGAACAGGTGTTCCTAATAATCCTTTAGGTGAGTGTATAATGCATTATAGATAAAGGCTTTAAGAAAAGCACATACTTTTCCACATATTACACTCATATTTTTCCCAAAGACTGATATCAAATGCAATCTTAATGCTCGAGTGGGATGGATTCTGATTGGCTGTCAATGTTTTTATCCCTCAGCAGCTGAAAAAAAGTGATTCCAATTATATTGTTCCTCTGTGCTGTTATCGTTATAGTTGTGGTGTGGACTCTATTACATTTAGAATGGTTTTAAAAACAATATCATTATCACCCTTGGTGTGAACACTGTATACCTATAGAACTACAGGACACATACATGAAAAATAGTACAGAAAATGCTATTTTTATTTGGAAGCAACTGCCTCTGGCACTTTGCTTGACCCCATGACCTTTCACAGAATCTCACAGCGCACTTTTGCCTTGCCAAGACAACATTTCCTCGCTCTCTGCAGAGACGTCACTTTTCCATTGGCATTTCCCCAGCATAAGACCAATAAACACCCTGTAGTGTTGAGTCTCTCACGGGTACCAGGCTGCGAGGCGTTGTGTGGCCCAGCCAACTCCCTGCTGGACTTCTACATTCAGGACCAACCGTCAGGCTTGCAGTTTGCTGTGGGGCTCATGTCCCAAAAACCAAATGTGCTGATGCCCACATGTCCTGGATAACATTTACCCTGTTATAGGTCACTAAAGAGCAAGTACCCCTTCGAGGCAGCCCCCTGGTTATTGTGTATTTGCTTCCTAAAGCCATTGGCTCCTGTTTTACACTTTCCATCTGCAGTGAATAATCAATAGCCATGCACTTTGTAGTTCTTTCAACTCAGAGTAATGTATTCAGCAGTACTGTCACTGTATGCTTCATGCAACCTTGCATGCTCTATGGATACTCGGCGGTCGCCTTCACAGATGAAAATTGAAGCGAATGGGGTGTAGCCATTCTCATGCTGTGCTCCTCATATATTGTTATTTCCACTAGCTCAAAACCATCAGGATTGGGGTAGCATTGCACAAGCCATTTGTAAGTTCTTACTATAATTGGAAAGTTCTAGAGGCTTAGTCACTACTAGCTAGTTTGTAACTAACTCTGTACTTAATTTGGTTGCACCCTTTGAGTGTAGATAGTTGGTTGGAAGTTCAAGTCTGATTGGCTGGCTTTATGTACGTTTATAAAATGAGCAATTTTGAGGAAAAACGACAGGATTTAACAAAGTTTGCAGGTTTGTTGCACCAAAAAAAGATACTCATAGACACTTGGCTGAAAGTAAGCTTGATGTCCACCAGCAGAAGAACTAAATTGGGTAACACTTTAGTAATGGTTCGTCATTCATAAGTAACTATGCAGGAAGTAATGCAGGACTAATGAGTAGTACTACATTAACACTTCAGCTACTATTAACTAAGATAGTAATAAGCTTAACTAATCAGTAAGTAATATCGAACTTAGGACTAAGATAGTTCCTTGTTAGGTAATCAATAATTACTGAATGGGATTGGCATCATTAAGAACTAATATGTACTAACAGGTAACTATGAAATTATAAACAATTAATAATTAATTACTAATAATCACAACATTAACGTGTATGAGATGTGAGCAATTGTCTTTTTTTTTACTTTCAACGTGGTCCTAAAATGCATCACTAATTACTCAAGTGTTGCCTGGTCACTCTGTAGGAACTACTAGTGATCTGGACCATTATTTAAAATGGAAAAACATAATTTTCTCTTGAAAATAATGATCCCTAGTAAAAAAATAATGGATCACTAGTAGTTCCTGCATAGTGACTAGGCAACACTCGAGTAATTAGTGATGCATTTTATGACTTTATTCAAAGTAAAGAAGATGACGACACACAATAATGTTCTTTATAATTTGGCAGTTAGTTAATATTAATGAGGCTAATCTCATTCAGTAATTATTGATTACTTAACAAGGAACTATCTCCTACATTTGATATAACTTACTGATTAGTTAAGCTTGTTTCTATATTAGTTAATAGTAGTAGCTACTCATTAGTCCTGCATTACTTCCTGCATAGATACTTATTAATGACGGACCATTACTCTAAAGTGTTATCCTGAATTGTTTAGTTTATGAGAAACAGCTTATTTTTGAATGTGCAGAAATTCTTATCACAACGTCTTCACAGTTGTAATTAAGTTAACACTTTATTTTAAGCTGACGTAGTTGCATGTTACTGCATGTACTTACTACAGTTATAACAGTAAATTATGCATAATTACTAACTCTAAAGCTCAAAATAATTAATTGGTTTAAGTAGAGCCAACTCAAGTTAAACGAATGAGTTCAATCAAATTAACTTTTATGAGTATTTAGAACTTATTTTTTCTTTTGAGTTCACAAAACTGACACATTTTAAGTCATCTGAATTGTTTCATTGTTTCGAGTTTTGTGAACTTGTTTCTTTTAATTTAGACGAACTTCAATTTAACCGCATCTGGGCTGGGTTTCATATTTCCCAGCATGCTTTGCCATGACACTCAAAAGGGACAGTAGATGCTAAAATTAAGTGTTATATAACAGGTTTGTGCAAGATTAATGTTAAGAGGGAGATTTAGTAGTGTTTAATGTTTTGCTATGCTGATTTAGAAGAGTTTTATGTTGGGGGTTTTTATTGCTGGTGTTGCTCATTCAGCAAGTGCTATGTTATGCTAACGCTATCAAATCATTGTGTTACCAATTAGCAAGGTAGCATTTATTGAATTAGTTAGTTAAAGCTAGCCAAATTTCCACTACTAAAAATATTTAAGTTGATAATTTTAATTTAAATGTATGAATTAGCTTACTCAAATATTTGAAGTTAAGAGCAATTAAAATCTACGAGTACAAAATAAAAATCTGCAAGTTCAGCTTACTTAAACTTTAAACTCAATTTTTTTTAGTTTTGCCAACTTATTCTAGTTTACAGTGTAACTCTATAGTAAGTACATGTAGTTAAATAACATTACTCAATACTTTTTTGAGTATAATGCAACTCTGCCACCTTTTTACGTCCCAGGACGTATTGCTTCTTTTCTCTTGTGCATTATATCTTTTGTAGAGCTTTATCATAATCGTAATGGCTATTTCAGATTATCCAGCCTCTAAACGGCATGTAAAACAAAACAAATGTGGCTGGTCGATTTACATGCTGGCACTCAAAAGTCTTGCTCTGCAGGACTATTAAAAATCAGCACATTCTAGCAAGTATAGTTCTTCTTTATTTAGTAACTAAGCTTAAATGAATGTGTGTTTTGTGCATACTTCCATCTCAGTCTCCATCTTCCTTTCATCTCAGTGTGAAGTCTCTATATACCTCCCGCCTCCAGAAGAGCTTCAAAGTCAGGGAATGAGAGGTGCTCGGGCTTTGTCATGATGGGGATTTTATAGGGACGACGGAAACACTTCCTCCTCGTCTAAGCCAAACCCTCTGCCATTTCACACACAGTGAGTCAGACGGAGACTTTATTATGGGGGGAAAATGTATTCACAGATGCATCATTGATTCAATCAATTATTTCTAAATCTATAATCTGAATTTAAAGTAATTATTGTTTGTTGGAAAACATACTCATGATACAAACTAGTGCCATACAGTGTGCAACAAAATGTTTGTGCAAACAAAGTGTCTTCAGATAAGTTTATTAGCCAAGGTCAAAAAAGCTTTTCTAACAACATTTTAAAGAGCACCTATTATAAAATTTCACTTTTACATGGTGTTTGAACATAAATGTGTTGGAAACCACCTTATAATGATAAAAATCCACCCAGTGCTTTTAAAAAAAAATCCCCATAAATCATAAGCAATGTCTCAAAACAAGCCGTTTGCATATTCTGGGCAAAGTGATGTCACTTTGCTCAGGCCCCGCCCACAACTGTTGACGGACACTGCCGTTGTTTCGACAGGTTTAGGTTCGTTTATGTCTGCGCAAATCCTTTCACTCCAGACTGCTTTGCGAACGAGGGCCAATGCAAGGCAGGTAGGGCTGCAACGACGCGTCAACGTCGTCGATGACGTCGACTACGAAAATACGTCGACGTGCGTGAAATGCGTCGACGCGTCGGCGGCACATTATTTACGTTCTAGAATGGAACAGAAGATCTAGAATAATGGCAGCTTCTGCTCCCGGGCATAGTGAAAATGATCATTTATCATATAAAGCCAGACCGCGACATTCAAAAGTGTGGGAGTACTTTAAACAGAAGCCGAGTAAAACTGTGCTTTGTTCGCTCTGTAACGCCGGTTTCACACTGCGCGCGGTGGCAGAGCAGGAGCTGTGCGCGTGGAGAGCGGGAGCTTTCACACTGCAGTCAGTGTTGCCAAGTCCGCTTTTTTCCGCGGAATTGGGCTACTTCTACACTTTTGCCGCGGGCTGTGTCTCATGTCCGCGGGTTGAAGCAAAAAAACACACATATTTAACCCCCCGAACGCGATGTTTACCAGAGAACCTCCCCGAAACGCGATTGGGCTTGTTTTGGGCTAGTTTTGAGTAACGAATGGGTGGGTTTTGTTGTGTAAACCTGGCAACCCTGCTTCCAGTGTTCTCTCGCGCAGCTGAACGCGCCACGCGTGTATTGCAACAGACGGTCACATTTTCCTGGGTTCTTCTCCGACCCCAGTACGTCTCGTGCTTTTATTTATTATGGGCTGCATATATCTCCTGTTAATGCGACCCGGTTCCCCTCTGTCCCAAACACATATGCATAATAACTTGCTGTATATAGGTAGTTTACATGATTAAAGTAACATTACAGTTAAGATATGCCTCTAGCTTTAATCATTTAAATGTGTCTTTGAAGTTTGGGCAAAAACGTCTGGCAGCTTTAGTCGTTGTTTATGCACATGTATCTTCAAAATAGACGACTAGTTATACATTAACACTATGCTGAAAGCTCCTGTATGTGAACCTTTTGCAGATAAATACAAGTGCATTTTCGTCTACTACTGACACAAATCAATAAGTAAATCATACTCAACTACTATAGTAAACAACTTTTCCTAATTAGGCCTACTCTGTATACATTTTATGATGAATAGTGTCATTATATATTATGTTTAAAAAGCTTCTTGTGTTCATATATTTCATTATAAAATGGCATACTATGTACACTACCCTTCCTGAAATACAATTAATATTGTCATCATTCATTGATTTCATGTTAAAATAATATACAAATTCACTACCCTCTTTGAAATACAATAATCAGTAAAAAAGAATAATAAGATTAATCTGGAAAAATAATCGTTAGATTAGTCGACTAATCGAAAAAATAATCGTTAGATTAGTCGACAGAAAAAATAATCGTTAGTTGCAGCTCTAAAGGCAGGCTTTGCTAAAAAGTTGTAACTCAAGGATGGATCAGTACCAACTGTTGGTGATCCAGCTATCAGAGCGATACTGGTCGCGGCAGTAATGAAAGAGAGAGCGCAAACTTTATAACAGTTCATCAGAGTTGTTTTACGGATATTGGGCCTCATTCATAAAACACGAGCAGAACAAATTTGTGTGTGTATCGTTCGTAAAGCCGCTCTGACGTAAATTTTCGGATTCACGAAAATGTTTGTATTTTCAAAATGTTAGTTGGTACGAAAGAAATTCGCACCTGCTCCCTACCACGTGTAAATGGTGTGCAAAAAAATTGAACGGTCTGTGTTCTAATTTAGTCAAACTGACGACATTGCATTTTGATGCACTATGTACCATAATAATATTTCAAGAGTTGATTTACTCCGTTTTTATTTTTATGTTCCACGTTGGGTAATAGGCAGCGCTCGTCACTGTCACCGTTTACCCGGCCGTCCAATCACAGTGGAGGAGGGGCGGGACAAAAACTACACCGACCAATCATCCCACTTGTACACCGACTGAACAACAATAATGGATTATTCTTCAA
Source organism: Romanogobio albipinnatus (assembly GCA_023566225.1). Taxonomy (NCBI): domain Eukaryota; kingdom Metazoa; phylum Chordata; class Actinopteri; order Cypriniformes; family Gobionidae; genus Romanogobio; species Romanogobio albipinnatus. The sequence continues at coordinate 5,325,497 of CM042258.1, forward strand.
AATTAGATACTAGTAACACATTACTGCCATGGATATTCTGTATCATATTCATAGCAATCAAAGTATCTCAGCTGGAAAAACGCTGCCCTTGCAAAGCGCTTTCAAGCGCCACCAGCTGGCCGTTTTCAGAAGAGCACCAGGCGTTTTTAGCTGGATAAAATGCTTTGATGGACACATGATAATTGTATATTTATTGCTAGGCTTATGGCCAATTAGTCTCTTTAGCATTTATTTAAAATACTGGACCCAAACCTGAGAAAGAAGTCCAGAAGATTCCACAGCGTTCCTGCACACGTTATTTGCAGTTGTAACTCATGGGCGGAGATTATGCTAATTATAAATGAGCGCGCACGCGCGCCCTATTCACGAACATTTGGAATTCATTAATATACACACGTTTCACTACCAAATCCGTGGTTTACGAAGCGTTTGTGAATCTGGAGGAGAGTTTTAGTAAATGTCCATTTTACACGCAAATTACTCCGAATTTGCTCATATATTTACGAACGTTTCATGAATGAGGCCCATTAAGTTTACCAGTTTATCAAGCACCCCCTGATAAGGTCTGTATATACACTCACCTAAAGGATTATTAGGAACACCTATTCAATTTCTCATTAATGCAATTATCTAATCAACCAATCACATGGCAGTTGCTTCAATGCATTTAGGGGTGTGGTCCTGGTCAAGACAATCTCCTGAACTCCAAACTGAATGTCAGAATGGGAAAGAAAGGTGATTTAAGCAATTTTGAACGTGGCATGGTTGTTGGTGCCAGACGGGCCGGTCTGAGTATTCCACAATCTGCATAGTTACTGGGATTTTCACACACAACCATTTCTAGGGTTTACAAAGAATGATGTGAAAAGGGAAAAACATCCAGTATGCCGCAGTCCTGTGGGCGAAAATGCCTTGTTGATGCTAGAGGTCAGAGGAGAATGGGCCGACTGATTCAAGCTGATAGAAGAGCAACTTTGACTGAAATAACCACTCGTTACAACCGAGGTATGCAGCAAAGCATTTGTGAAGCCACAACACACACAACCTTGAGGTGGATGGGCTACAACAGCAGAAGACCCCACTGGGTACCACTCATCTCCACTACAAATAGGAAAAAGAGGCTACAATTTTCACGAGCTCATCAAAATTGGACAGTTGAAGACTGGAAAAATGTTGCCTGGTCTGATGAGTCTCGATTTCTTTTGAGACATTCAGAGTCAGAATTGGTAGAGTCAGAATTTGGCGTAAACAGAATGAGAACATGGAGCCATCATGCCTGTTACCACTGTGCAGGCTGGTGGTGGTGGTGTAATGGTGTGGGGGATGTTTTCTTGGCACACTTTGGCCCCTTAGTGCCAATTGGGCATCGTTTAAATGCCACGGCCTACCTGAGCATTGTTTCTGACCATGTCCATCCCTTTATTACCACCATGTACCCATCCTCTGATGGCTACTTCCAGCAGGATAATGCACCATGTCACAAAGCTCGAATCATTTCAAATTGGTTTCTTGAACATGACAATGAGTTCACTGTACTAAAATGGCCCCCACAGTCACCAGATCTCAACCCAATAGAGCATCTTTGGGATGTGGTGGAACTGGAGCTTCGTGCCCTGGATGTGCATCCCACAAATCTCCAAGATGCTATCTCCTATCAATATGGGCCAACATTTCTAAAGAATGCTTTCAGCACCTTGTTGAATCAATGCCACGTAGAATTAAGGCAGTTCTGAAGGCGAAAGGGGGTCAAACACAGTATTAGTATGGTGTTCCTAATAATCCTTTCGGTGAGTGTATGTCACAATTCACCAGTGTGAGTGCCCATTATCATCGCCAGAGGGCACTCCAACCCGGACTGTCATTCTATCATAGACTACATTACCCATAATCCTTTGCCCAGACTCATCATCACTCATTGTTTGCACCTGTCTCATTACCTTATTACCCCATTACTCCAGCCTATATAAACCATGTTCACTCTGTCATTCACTGCAAAGTCTTGTTAGTTGTAAACTGCATTTCTGAGCATTTTCCCTGGTTTCTTGTCTCTTGGTTTTGGATTATTTGCCTGTTCCGTGGATTACCCGTCTGCCTGTCTCTCCTGTCTTGTTTGCTTGTTTGGACTGCTTACCTGTTATGACCTCTTGCCTGTTTGTTGACTACGAGTGTGGATTACCCTTTAATAAAGCTGCGTTTGGATCCTCAACCTGTTAAGTCTCGGAGCAGTACGTTACAATATATTAGGTTACTGTTAGTTGTATGTGTTATTGTGTAATTCGCTGTGTATGTTGATGATAATGCAAGGGAGAGAGAGTTTATGGATAAGACTTTAATACGCACTTCTTGATATTCTGGAGTGAAAACAGATGCTTCATCTTTTGTGTGAAGTACAATAAACTTCATATAACTCATCAGTCAAGTTTTGTCCATCATTCGGATGGGGTCCGCTACAACAGGCTTGTACTAAAAGTGGATAAAAGCAAGATGACAAATAAGTTATAATAACCATAATTCAACTAAACTGTTCCATCTCCATGCAGCATTTATTCTCTGGCTCTGTAGGCATTATTCTCCGGTGAGTTCAATTCACCGGAGAATAATCAGACTGTTCGTCAACGACCTTTTTTTCCATGACGAAGACGAGACGATGACGAGACTGCACCAATGTCCAAAAACGCTCACTAAGACTAAATTAACATGCATTATTGTTGACGAAAAAGGACGAGACTAAAATGTTTTGCATAAAATATAAACGAAGATAAAATCTCTCTTCATTTTCGTCTACAATCGTCTCTACTTTTTCATCATGAGATGAATATTCAGCTGTTCAAAATATGCCGAAAGAGTTCGCGATGTTGCTCGAGTAGGCTACAGGTCTCTCTCATACTCCTCCTGTTGCTGCAAGCCTGTCCTCTCGCGGCGGCGCGCGCTCACGTGGTTCCCTTACGTCTAGCGCTGTGTCAGTACATTTGAATGGCTTAAGCCACGTAAGTTACACAACAGCTTCACTATACAGGTGTTTGCAGCAATTTTTGGTAAACAGTAGCCTACAGCATAGTGTGCATTGATTCTTACGTCAGCCACATTTACAGTATCATTTTATTATGGAGAGTGGTAGAGATGCAACATTGTTAAAGGGGTGGTAAACCACAATTTCACTTTTCTAACTTTAGCTAGTGTGTAATGTTGCTGTTTGAGCATAAACAACATCTGCAAAGTTACAACGATCAAAGTTTAAAGCAAAGGGAGATATTTGCTTTTAAAGAAATACATTTCTAAGGACTACAGAAAACGGCCGGTAGGGACTACAGACATTCCTCCAGGGTTGCTGACATCACCAGCCCCAATATTTACATAAACCCCTCCTCCGAGAATATGAAATAAGGGGGGGCGAGGCCATTTTGTATCGCCGCGGGGAATAGTTGTTGTGGTATAGTTAGTAGGCTGGAGTGTTGTTGCCGCAATGCCGACGAAACGCTGTTATTTTCATCTGGATTGCAGGTCCACTTTGTTCAGCCTTCCTAGGGACGGGGGTGCGTTGCAGTGCGTTTAACATACAACGTTATATGCATGCGTGTATGTGACAGAGGGGAACACGGTCGCATTTGCAGCAGATATATGCTGGTCATCATAAATCAAAGCACGAGACAGACAGGGGTCGGAGGAGAAGACCGGAAAATGTGACATAATGGACAATATTCGTCTGTATTTGCAATACACGAGCCGCGGTTCAGCTGCGCGAGACAAACACTGCCAGTGTGAGAATGCACAACGGGCGCGCGGCTCCCGCTGCACATTTCACGGAGGAAAGCTTCCACAATCTTCTCGAGTTCAATGCAAGATTCTTACAACGGCTTGTCCTGAAAGATGGATTTAAAAACAGAAGCTGTTTACAAGGAGGGACAGAGCAGAGTAGAATAAAGGTTGGAAAAAGGAAAAATCAAATCAAATCAAAATCAAATCAAATCACTTTATTTGTCACTCTACATATGCACAAGTGCAACAGTAGGTGAAATTCTTAGGTGCAGTTCCGAGCAACATAGTAGTCATGACATGACATGTACAACATTTAAAGCAGCATCAGATTACACATCTGATGCGCACACAATTACTCACAGCACAGTAAACTCTACAATAAACAATAAATAATTTGCACAATGTGAGTTTAGTTCTCACAGCTTTAAACAATATACACATACTTACAATATACATATACTTTAAACAATATACACTAAACATACACTAAACAATATACATTACGCTATAATAATAATAATAATATACAATGTATAGTATAAAATATTATTCACAGATTGAAAAATTGAAATCCAAAGTGCAATAGGTGCTATATGATAAATAAATGTGTATATAATGTGTGTGTATCTACAGTGGGTTGTGCGGAGTGATATTCTGTCCAGTGTGTGTTATGATCCTGATGGATCAGGAGTTAAGTAGTCTGATTGCTTGTGGGAAGAAGCTGTTCTGGAGTCGGCTGGTGCGTGTTCTGATGCTGCGGTACCGTCTGCCTGATGGCAGCAGTGAGAGCAGCCCATGGTTCGGGTGGCTAGAGTCTCTGATGATCCTCTGAGCTCTCTTCACACATCGCCTGGCGTAAATGTCCTGGAGGGAGGGAAGCTCACCTCCGATGATGCAGCTGGCCGTGCGCACTACCCTTTGCAGGGCCTTGCGGCTGCGGGCGGTACTGTTGCCGTACCAGGTGGTGATGCAGCCAGTCAGCAGGCTCTCTATGGTGCAGGTGTAGAAACGTGTGAGGATGTGGCGGTTCATTCCAAACCTCCTCAGCCGTCGCAGGAAGAAAAGGCGCTGATGAGCCTTCTTCACAACGGCCTCGGAGTGGACGGACCATGAGAGTTCCTCTGTGATGTGGACACCGAGGAACTTGAAGCTGCTGACTCTCTCCACCGGTGCTCCATCGATGGTGATGGGGCGGTGTTCTCTCTCATTCCTCCTGAAGTCGACCACCAGCTCCTTGGTCTTGCTGACGTTGAGGGAGAGGTTGTGCTCCTGACACCACCGTGTCAGAGTGTGCACCTCCTCTCTGTAGGCCGTTTCATCATTGTCGGTGATAAGACCTACCACCGTCGTATCGTCAGCAAACTTGATGATGGTGTTGGAGCTGTGGGTTGCCACACAGTCATGTGTGTACAAAGAGTACAGGAGTGGGCTGAGAACACAACCCTGAGGGGCTCCAGTGTTGAGAGTCAGTGATGAGGAGATGTTACTGCCCATTCTGACCACCTGGCGTCTGTTTGACAGGAAGTCCAGGATCCAGCTGCATAACAGGCTGTTTAAGCCTAGAGCCCGGAGTTTCCCGTCAAGTATGGAGGGCACAATGGTGTTGAATGCTGAGCTGTAGTCCACAAACAGCATTCTCACATACGTGTTCCTCTTTTCCAGGTGGGAGAGAGCAATGTGTATAAAAAGTGTATAAAAAAATAATGCAATTTTTAAAAAAAGAAGCATGAACACATGTTACAGTGCACCCCACAAACACAATCAAGCCTTCGAAAGAATATGTTTTACCACCCCTTTAACATATATATTAATATTAATGTTTTTCTTGTATTTAGCCCTCAGGTATTCCTTACTAATCACTCATACTCATTGATGGTCAAATGTGACCATACACCTTAACTATTTTAAAAATATATAACCTATATTTTAATTCAATAATATTTATTGAATATTTTGAAGAGATCCTTTGGTACTAAATACTATTTGTGCAATACTTATGGTCCATTCATTTTCTTCTAATATTTTTATTATTTATATTACAATTAGTGTATTAATTAAGGTTAAAATAGAGAATTCCACCGCAAAGAGGCAAATTAGAGCCATTTTGTGGCTGGAAAAATACAAATTTTCACTTGTAATGCCATTACCCACTGGGTGCCTGCCTGTATGACTCTTTAATAAATACACATGTAGTCTACTTGCTCAAAAAAGTATTGCAGATCATAACTGCTTACTTATTTGTGAAATTTTGAAATGTTAATAATAGTGAATAGTAAAGAATGCAAACAAATATAATATAACCCCAAAAAAGTGTAAAATAGTGCTAAAAGGCAAACGTATTTTTCCTTATATGTACAGTAGGCTATATACATATGAATTCATACTGAATCAAGATCGAAATCAATATTTGTGCCCATCGTCTCATAAGCTAATGCTGATTTTAGGCATCTACACTGTAAATCAACCTGTTAGCTATGGTGTTGTGGCACATACATTATGTAGGTTATATATATTTTATGTAACTTATTTTGCCACAAAATATATTGAGTTTTCCTTTGACTAAAGCTAGACTAAAATGACGAGACTTTTAGTCGACTAAAACTTGACTAACAAAAAAAGATATGTGAATTACTAGGGGTGGCATGGTTCACAAAACCCACGGTTCGGTTCGTATCACGGTTTTAGGGTCACGGTTTTCGGTTCTGTACGGTTCTTGTTGTTGTTTTTTTATCGTTAACACTCCAGAAATTTACTTCAGCATATGGTATATATGGCTTAATCATCAACAATTTAGGATACAGTATTAAAAATTGTTATGTCAAGTTGTTTCCTAACTGGCTGTCTATCGAGTCCGACACATTGGCGTAAAATTTTTCATGTTAATCATATCAATTTTGATCAGAACAATGCACTGTGGCTTTAATTCAGCTGACCTGATTAACACATTTCACCATGAAGTGTCCCGTGTGTTTCACAATCACCATATGACATCCAGCGCTGTGAAAAAATAACATAAAATAAACGAAAACACAACACTGCCAGAAGTTTTTGCCCAAACTTCAAAGGCATGTTTAAATTATTAGAACTAGAAGCATCTTAACTTTTAAATATTACATTTATCATGTGAACTATTTATATACAACATATGAATGTGTGTATGAGACAGAGGGGAACACGGTCGCATTTGCAACAGATATATGTTGCCCATCATAAATCAAAGCACGAGACAGACAGGGGTCGGAGGAGAACACCGGAAAATGTGACGGAATGGACTATATTTGCCTGTATTTGCAATCCACGATCCACGGTTCAGCTGCGCGACTCGCAACGGGCACGCGCGGCGCGGCTCCCACCCTGCTATACGATGCTAGCGCATCCACCAACTCCGGGCAGCCTTCCTTATCTCTCCCACTTTAATTTCTACATGTGACGTGACCTGCAGCACTCCACTTTTACTTTACTGTATGTCCACACACACCTCTTATTTAGCGCGAAAAGGACACCCGCTGTCTGAGGTAACATACGGGCACGAGGATACATTGCGCATGCGCGAACCGTGCGACGCACACACTCCGAACCGAGACAAGCGAACCGAACGGTTCGGTTTTTTTCCATGTACCGTGCCACCCCTATGAATTACTAAATATGACTAAAACTAACAAGGACATTTGGCACAAGACTAAGACTAAATTAAAAAATAGGTTACAAAATTAACACTAATTGAACGCCACTACTGACAGTTTCTGTTCTGACGTTTTCATTCTGTGAGATTAGTCTTGACACAGACGGAGCATGAGCTCTTCAAGCCCCGCCCTCTTCTTGAAAGGGGGCCGGAGGCACCAGTGCATTTGCATTTAAAGGGACACACACAAAAACAGCGTGTTTTTGCTCATCCACAAAAAGTGGCAATTTTAACATGCTGTAACAAATGATCTGGGGGGTATTTGAGCTAAAACGTCACATACACACTCTAGGGACGTCAGAGACTTATTTTACATCTTGTAAAAAAGGGCATAATATGACCCATGTAAAGGAATTGGTAACACTTTATTTTGATTGTCCACTTTAGCCATTCTACTGACTATAAGTAACTTTGTAACTACATGTCAACTAGCAGTCATTAGAGTATTACTAGACTTTCTGCTTAATATCTGCTAACCCTAACCTAACAGTCTTCTAATACTCTAAACTCGATCATGGAGGGCCACTGTCCTGTAGAGTTTAGCTCCAACCCCAGTGAAACACACATGTACCAGCTAATCATACCCCTTTTCCACCAGAATGAACCGGGTGCTAGTTCAGAGCCAGTGCTAGTCCCGGTTCATAGTTGGTTCGACTGAGGAGCCTTCTAAGAACTGTTTGCTTTTCCACATGCTGAGAGCCACAACAGAGCCAGTCTTACGTCACTGTATACGTCTCATCTTTCTCAGCAACGCTAGCGAGGCAGCGGGAAACACAAACACACCAGGCTTGTTCGAGATGCATCGGCCCTGCACAGACTGATCAGCGTATGATATAAAAAAAAAAAAAAACGCATGAGTGAATCAAAAGCATAAGGAGTCGTGTGCTCTCGCTGGACTCGTTGTCATTCGGTGATCGGTCTGCACAGCACCGCTGCAAACAAGCCTTCCTTCAACACTGCAAACGTTGCGTTACTATTGATTCACATGGCTTTACGATCCTACATCGGCATCAAAACATAGCAAATCCAACGCATTCATGCAGTTCGCCGTAATTTGTATATACGGAGATTTCAAACGAGCAGCAGCTGTTAGCTCCATTAGCTGCTATTTCAAAAATGGCGGATCTCAAGTTTGTGTTCGTCTTGTTGACCCCGCCCCCAGCACCTGACGTAATCGGTTCTTACTTCTAGCCCAGCAATGTTTTGGTGCTACTTAAGAACCACTTTTCCTGGCTCGGAGCTGGGGCTTTGGGTGTGGAAACACAAAGAACCGATTTGAAACTAGGCTCTGGCTCCGAACTAGCACTAGCACTGCCTTGGTGGAAAAGGGGTATCAGTGTCTAACTAGGGCCTTGTAAGACACTGATTAGCTGGTACATGTGTGTTTAATGGGGGTTGGAGCTAAACTCTGCTGGACAGTGGCCCTCCAGTAATGATTTTGGAGAGTATGTGCAAAGTGTCTTATAGTTAGCAGAATGTCTGAAGTGGACTATCGAAATAAAGTGTAACTAAGGAATTTAATAAAGGCATTCGGTGCTCTAACAGTGTACTTGGACTAAGTAAATTTGGCTTTTTTATTATATCGCAACAACCGTTCAAAAGTTTGGAGTCGGTCAGAGTTTTTTAATGTTTTTGAACACCAAAACTGCATTTATTTGATGAAAAATAAAGTAAAAACTGTAATATTTTGAAATATTATTACAATTTAAAATAACAGTTTTCTATGTGAATATATTGTAAAGTGCAATTTATTCCTGTGATCAAAGCTGTATTTTCAGCATCATTACTCCAGTCTTCAGTGTCACATGATCCTTCAGAAATCATTCTAATATGAGGATTTGATGCTAAAGAAACATTTATGATTATTATCATTTTATTATTATACAATTTTTATTTAATCAATTGAATGTGTCCTTGTGGAATAAATGTATTTATTTTTTTAAAAGCAAAAACTTACTGACCCCAAACTGTTGAACGGTAGTGAATATGAAACCCTAATGCAGATTTTAACATGTGAAGAGGCAGCATAAATGCTCTCACATTGTAAACAATGTGTCTCATGCTCAAATGTTTATAACTTTCGTGCAGATGTATGTTGATTGACAACAACACATTTTAAGATGCATAATTTCATTTTAGACAGAATGAAAGTCACAGAGTGCTTTATTTTACCTATTTATTCTATTTCTGTCTGTGGTTGTGAGCAGACGTATTTTGGTCTTCATGCAAAATTTAAGCATCAGAGCAGCTTCAGCTCAGGGTGAGAGGAAACTTTGTGTGAGACAGGCGGTTAGTAACATGCTCTCAGTTATATGTCTGATTCAGAGCTCTGGAGACGTTTCTGCAGGCTACAACCATCACTCATCACTCATGTCAGCAAGACATGAGAGCTTCATTAATAACAGCCCAGAATCCTGCTTAACACATGAACATCTACTATTACAAGTCAAGTCACCTTTATTTCTCTAGCGCTTTATACAGTACAGATTGTTTCAAAGCAGCCTTACAGTGATGACTGAAAATGCTGCATTTCGGCTGTTGTTCAGCTGAAGTCAGTTCAGTGTTGACTCAGTTCTGTTGTAAAGATCATGAATTATTAAATTAGCTCATTTCGTCTATAAAGCATTTCTGCAAAAAAAATAAAAAAATCGTCCAGCTCATACAACAGCGTCAGTACAGTCAGATCAATAATATTCTCAATATATTAAAAGATATAAAAGAACCACTGTTTAGAAAGGATAAACCTTTCTTGGCTGCTTTTGTTAACTCTTGTTGTTTTTATTTATTTCATTAAGGAGACAGCCTTCATAACTGTCACATGTAGTCTAGTACATTTTCAATCTTCCAGATGCCACACACACCCAAATATGATATATGATATATGATATAAAACAGAGGTCAAACATGGAAGCTTGAGTCTTAGATCTTTTAAATGATGTATAGCTTGTCAAGGTAATTACTTACATCTGACAGTAATTTTGAGCTGATTTAAACAAAGAAAGCTTCAGTGCGTCCTTGCGCAGGTTTTTGCGTTTAATATTCACAGATGCTTACAGAGTAAACTTAGCCTACTTACACACAGCGGTGGAATCCGTTGCTTTCAGAAATTAACAGCTTTTAATGGAGAATTATTCCAGGATTATTAAATGCGTCTCGAAACGATGTAGTTGAAGTAGGAATGCAGTACTTGATGTGTTTGTTTGAGCTGATGTGTGTGGGCGTCGCCTCCGGAGCCTCAGTATTTCAATCTCAATAGAACGCGCGCCTCGTGGGCGCGGTCGCATTAGAGCTGCTCAGGAACGACTAACATCTCTCTGCTTTTGAACAGATTACATAAACACAGAATATTTGTTTTCGATTTGGTTTACATTGTTTAAAACCTGACATTTCAACGTTTCTTTAGACATATGTCTCATGTTTGTGAGACAAGTATTCACTAAGCTAGAGTTCCTTTTCTGAAGACTATATCTGAATGAATGTCTTTGAGAGAGAGGCTGCAGATCGTGCATCCTGTTGTTTTCTTTATTTTGCAAAAAGCACAACAATTTGTTTTTATTGTGACTGTACACAAAAAAATAGAAACTTAACAGATTATAATGATGTATAGCACTTGCCTGAATGATAAAAAACGACGAGTTATTTGAGTCTCTTTGGCACTGATAAGAAAAAAAGAGAGCCGATCGCCGCCGACTCGAGAGGGTTAAAGTAGACACGAATGAGTCCAGTGATTTGTATTGTTGTTAATGGCAAAGAAATCTTACAGTTCTGTGTTTAATAATGTTTTAGGTGACTGATGACTGATCACTGAATGATGAATTATCAATGGGTGGAGGCGACTGCAGTGTATATAAATCTTGATTAGGAATGGAGTTCTCAGTTATGTTTTATTTATGCGTTAACTTCATCTTAGATGTTTTTCTTTTCCTAAAATAAAATAGAAATGAGTCGATTGTTATCATAAAGTTAGAGTATAGCTATAAAATGATGTGGGTAGCAGCTCTGATAATTTGTTCTTGGCATAATATAATGAGAAATGTTTGAGTTCATATTGAGATTTTTGATGTTCGATTGCAGACATCAAGCACAGCGTCCGCTGCAAATAAGTATTTGAACACCTGTCTATCAGCTAGAATTCTGACCCTCAAAGACCTGTTAGTCTGCCTTTAAAATGTTCACCTCCACTCCATTTATTATCCTAAATTAGATTCACCTGTTTGAGGTTGTTAGCTGCATAAAGACACCTGTCCACCCCATACAATCAGTAAGAATCCAACTACTAACATGGCCAAGACCAAAGAGCTGTCCAAAGACACTAGAGACAAAACTGTACACCTCCACAAGGCTGGAAAGGGCTACAGGGAAATTGCCAAGCAGCTTGGTGAAAAAAGGTCCACTGTTGGAGCAATCATTAGAAGATGGAAGAAGCTAAACATGACTGTCAATCTCCCTTTGACTGGGGCTCCATGCAAGATCTCACCTCGTGGGGTCTCAATGATCCTAAGAAAGGTGAGAAATCAGCCCAGAACTACACGGGAGGAGCTGGTCAATGACCTGAAAAGAGCTGGGACCACCGTTTCCAAGGTTACTGTTGGTAATACACTAAGACGTCATGGTTTGAAATCATGCATGGCACGGAAGGTTCCCCTGCTTAAACCAGCACATGTCAAGGCCCGTCTTAAGTTTGCCAATGACCATTTGGATGATCCAGAGGAGTCATGGGAGAAAGTCATGTGGTCAGATGAGACCAAAATATAACTCTGTAAGAAGCATATCAAGGTTCTGGCGTGGCCTAGCCAGTCTCCAGACCTCAACCCTATAGAGAATCTTTGGAGGGAGCTCAAACTCCGTGTTTCTCAGCGACAGGCCAGAAACCTGACTGATCTAGAGAAGATCTGTGTGGAGGAGTGGGCCAAAATCCCTCCTGCAGTGCAAACCTGCTGAAAAACTACAGGAAACGTTTGACCTCTGTAATTGCAAACAAAGGCTACTGTACCAAATATTAACATTGATTTTCTCAGGTGTTCAAATACTTATTTGCAGCTGTATCATACAAATAAATAGTTAAAAAATCATACATTGTGCTGAGACATTTTTAGATTATGTCTCTCACAGTGGACATGCACCTACGATGACAATTTCAGACCCCTCCATGATTTCTAAGTGGGAGAACTTGCAAAATAGCAGGGTGTTCAAATACTTATTTTCCTCACTGTATAATCTCCTTCAGTACTATCAGTAGCTGTCGCGTTTCTCCAGAGCTCATTTACCCTCATATACATTTAATATTGACATTAATGATATCTGCAATACATTATGTTGGTTCTGTTCTGTTTACCCTAAGGGGGGTTATTACTGCTCTCCCTGCTCCCTACTCAATGCTGCATGGATGCACAGGGAGTTCTTGCCCAGAACAGAACCATACACTCTCAGACATAAAGGTACAAAGCTGTCACTGGGGCGGTACCTAAATGGTGCATATTGGTACATTAAAGGAACAAAAGTGTACCTTTTGAAAAGGTACCGCTCCAGTGACAGCTTCAGTACTTTTATTTCTGATTGTGTCCTTCGGATGAGACGTTAAACCGAGGTCCTGACTCTCTGTGGTCATTAAAAATCCCATGGCACTTCTCGTAAAAGAGTAGGGGTGTAACCCCGGTGCCCTTACCAATCTTGGCCTCCTAATAATCCCCATCCATTGAATTGACTCTATCACCCTCTCTCCTCTCCACCTATCATTGGTGTGTGGTGAGCACACTGGCGCTGTTGTACTGTGGCTGCCATCGCACCATCCAAGTGGATGCTGCACACTGGTGGTGGGTAAGGAAAGACCCCTGACATGAGTGTAAAGCGCTTTGGGTGTACAGTAGTCCATATGAAAGCGCTATGCCTATATAAATGCTTCATTCATTCATTCATTTAGAAGAGACACATGCGAGATAACTGAAATCTCCACTGTTGCTGAATCTTACAACCATGTGGAAGCAATTGAGATATAAGGAATAATGAAGATCTCATTTGTGATTTTTATTCCCAATGGGAGCAGGTTTGGCCCTGATATATAAAAATATGACACTAGTGTTTGACTGTGGGGACATTTAATCAAACTCTAACAGGCGTGTGGGCAAAAAGCTCAAAATGTGTTGACAAAGCCGTTTTAAATGAGCCTGGATCTGGCCATCTCCCCCTTTTGACCGTCCTGTGTGATGATCTATTGGGTTTGGTTGGAGGAAGGTGATAGAGCAGAAGTGCGTACAGTAGTCGTGTGAGCTCAGCTTATTACACGCCTGTCTGAACTGAGACTGATATCAAGAGACTCTCGGGAGGAGACACGCCTGGGAGTCCCACAAGCAGAGGCGTGTTGGAGATTTTCACAGTTTCTCCTTCCTCTGTGTTACATGATGGATGTCATCCCTTCTTCCCTGGTTTTACTCGATATTGTTGCCTAAGAATATAGCAATCATAATGTGTAGAGACGCACCGATATTTATCGCCCGGTTTTTAATTGATTTAAAATGATCTGAATAACAGCTATAAAAAGGCCACTGAGTTGTATGTCTGTTGCATAACCCAACGTTTTTCTCTGTGTAAAAAATTTAAATACTTACCAAAACAAAACCTGTACAAATTTAGAAAGCTTTGACAAAACAGACTGCCCGGTGCCAGCGTGAATGACACACATCTTCATGAAAGTGTATCCTATGCATGTGTTTTTGGCCTTTCCAATTGAAATATCCAATCGCAAGAAGATGTGAAAGAGAACTCAATTTGATCATTTTTGTGTGCGTACACATCCCAGAAAGCTGCATTTTAGAGAGCGTGTGAATACTGAATTGAGTTCTCTTTTGCATTCTTTTGCACACGAATGGACAAATTCACACAAAAACTATATCAAAATGCCAATTTTGGTGAGTATCCTACACTCTAAAAAATGCTGGGTTAAAAACAACCCAATTTGGGTTTTCTGGCTACCCAACGATGGGGTTTCCAATTTTGACCCAACGTAATCTCAAAGTAGGCAGACAGGCAATAGCACAACACATCTAACATAACGGTGACCAGACAAAGACTGAGTGGAAAGTGAAGAACTTAAGGAGGGCGTACACTGTGCGAACTCGGACACTTGGGAGGTCTTGAGATATTGCACACGCTGTGAGTCAGTTAACTTGATCATCGCATCAAAGTAGCTGGTACACGGCACGACTCCATTGCACGTCGAGCCGGCGGCAATCACACAAGCTTTCACGCCAAACACAGATACTGGAGCTTTCAATGTTGCTGCTATAGCTTCAGATAGAAAAAAGAAAGAAAAATATTTTGTGTTCAAATTATTTGTTGAAAAGCAGAGAACAGAGCCTTTCCTTTCGAACAGAAACAACCAGAGAGAGAGAGAGAGAGAGTATGCATGGGTGAGTGTGTGTGTGTGTGTGAGTGTATGCACACTGTATGGTTGCAGCCACTCAGCTATAGCCTAATAATACTCATGGATCTAATAGGGGACAGCCATCCGCTGGTGAAAATCGGGCCGACTCCCTGAATTTTTTAAGCATGTTTAAAAATGATTGTGAGGTCGGGAGGTGGTCTTAACGTGCTCGTCTCGTCTCGTAATTCCTCTCACACGCTGCGAGCTGCGACCAATCGAGCATCCACGATGTCTACGTGATTTCTCCCGAGAGAAAATTATTGTCGGACAGCTCGTACGACAGCAAAATCGCACCGTGTACGTCCGGATTTAAGTAGCAACAATGAGGGAAATAGATGACACAGCTGACACATATGAACTAATAATGACAGTAACTATCCGGACAGACAAGTGGCGGGAAACTGAACAAAGAAATATGTGACAAATGAAAACAAACTGAAAGTCCATGTACAAATCTAAACAGAATGGTGACAGGATGTTTTTAACCCAGCATTTTTGTGTGTAGTTGGGTTGTTTTTACCCAGCTTGTTGGGTTAAATGTTTGACCCAACATGCTGGGTTGTTTTATTACACTCAACTATTGATTCAAAATCATAGCTGGCTTAAAATGAACCCAAATGGGCCGTGCTGTGAACCTCAGCGAAAGATATCATGACAGACCCCTTATAACCTGCACATAAACAAACAGTACCGAGTTCTGAGAACATATTTTAACATCCAAATTAATAATATTCAATATTATAACAAATTCAAATCAGTGTATTCAAGGAAAAAGACGTTTCCATCAAGCGAGACGACTGATGCTGGCTGACATCTCATCCATGTATATTGCATTGCATTAAAATGATTTACAGCACTGTAAAGACTTTATAGATGAAGTAAAATGCATGCAAACATTTACTTTATCGAAGTAATGCGCCAATTCTGCGGCGTTGAGATCAAAAAGCCTGCGCTCTGTGTAACCCATCAGCTGGGTTGTTGCAGTAAAGCCTCCGCTGGGTTGTTGCGTCGGAGGGCGGGTGGAGGTGGGGTGTATAGTTTAAACTGTAAGTGATGCTGCGTTCCAGGCAGATTTTTGAGCCCGTAAGTTGCGACTTCAAACACGACTCACAACTTTGTAGCTTTCCAGGCAAAGTCACAGCAAACTGCCTGAGTGCAAGGAATTGTGGTATGTAAAAGCATGGCAGACCGTATGGGGCTTATGCTCATGAAAAAATAAGAAAAAATGGCGCATAAGGCAAGAGAAGCTGTTGGACCTTTTATTTTACGTTATTCATGTACAACTTTCATAAACACCTCATCCGTAGGGGCTGCCATTGTTGTTTTTTGGGCTATGTGACGTCAGAGCTCGTAACTGGGAGTACATCGAAAATTTCTTCTAAAGGTTGGGGGGGACAATAAACATGAAATTTCTCAAGAGCAATTTTTGAAGGGGACACAAATAATACAGCCAAAATCGTACTTGTAAGGATATGTGTACCACAAAAAAACAAAAAAACATTTCGTACTTATTTGGCGTTTTGGTGAACTGAAAAATTATCTAATGTCCGTTTTTCTTTTCTCTGTCATTTGATCTGACCAACAACACAAAGCGATAGTAGTTTAAATACGATTAAGGTTCACCACGCAGTCATATTATAATTATTAAATTATCTTGCGTCCTCCACATAGTATTTTATACTATGATATTCAGATATTTAGATGTTCAACTGCAGCAAGCCCTCTGATCTGCCACTTATTATCATATTGAGCAAAACCCTACACAGATCTGACCGAACTTACGGTTTAGAATTAGCCCATTTTTAGAATTTGTGGGCGGGTTGCTTGAATTTTGGGTTCATTAGCCTATTATTCGTAATGAAAAACACAACAACAAAACAGTCCAATGACACACTCCCTTAAATAGGCGCTTTTACGCTTTGAAACCAAATCTTCGATAATCTTGTCTGTCAGCTGTTTGCTCGTTCGGCTCGTGCTGTATTGAGCAGACCCGTTCAGTTTTTAATTGTTTTGTCAGTTCTCTAACTGAACTAAATGATGTTATTACTGTACAGCGGAGCGGGGCGGGGCGGTGGGCAAGTGATGTTAACAGTGTTTTGCCTAATCTGTATTAAAGAGAAAAGAATCACTTCATCTGACGTTTAAAGTGAATAAAATAGCCTTGACAGCTACTTACTGGTGTTTCACAACTGCTGTCTGAAGAGCCTCGTTCTCTCCCCAAACTTGTGTGGTAGTTTTTCTACGGTCTATGGGTAACATTAGTGGAGGTGCGCGGTGGATCAAACCACTGTGAGGCAAGGGGGGAGGGGGGACTCAAAATGTTTCTAAACTTAAAACACATTTTTTTGTCCCGTTTGCGTTTGTATTGTTTTACTACTTACACATTTATTTTAAGTATATATTGTTATATTATTTACAATACTCAGCATGGTTTTTAGGGGGGGGGCAGCCCTCAGATTGGGGGGGTCCTGTCCCCCCCGTCCCCCCCCGTGATTTACGCCCCTGCTTTCACGGGTAGAAGGTTGGAAAAACACAGGTTACGGATTGCCTGGATGAGATTTACCCAGCCACTAACTCAACACAAAAACTACTCAACCATGGAAAAAATAACCCAACATAATGGGTAGAAAAAACAACCCAGTGGTTTTTGGAGTGTAGTAAACACAAGTTATGGCTTAAGTAAATGTAAACAGTTGAGAAATGAAGCGCACATGTGTATTAGTATATTGGATCCGTGCAGCTCTTTAAGTGACAGCAGCCTAATATTGTTGCACTGCTGTCTGTTTTAAAGTTAATCAAACAACAAAAGACAACAAACGCTGTTGTATTTATGTTGGCCTGTTGAATGTTAAATGGATGCAATCCATGTTCAATGAAGATTTGATGATGCAACAATAAACTAGTATACCTTAATGCATGCGTTTTTGAACTTTGCTAATTTAAACGGAGTGCAAATAGCGTGCCTTGTTGGCAAGTGCTATTCACACTAGCTCCGCCTAACAATGCCTGTGACGTGTGTATTTTAACGTCCTCAGTGGTGTAGTCAGTTAAATGTAAGGCTAGTGGGATAGTTCACCCAAAAATGAAAATCAGCCCAAATCAAGTCATCCTAGGAGTATATGACATTCTTCTTTCAGATTAATATAATCAGAGTTATATTTAAAAAGTCCAGGCTAATCCAAGCATTATAATGGCAGTAATAGTTGCTCTGATTTTGAAGTCCATAAAAAATGCATCTGTCCATCGAATAACGTGCTCCACACGGCTCTGGGGTGTTAATAAAGGCCTTCTGAAGCAAATCGATCCGTTTGTGTAAGAAAAATATCCATATTTAAAACTTTATCAAGTAAAGTTCCAGCCGATCGCCTTCCATGGAAAAGTGTTGAAAGTGAAACTCGAGATGCATACGTGACGTCATCACGAGCGTACCTGGTCGCGTTAGTCTTTCGGTCGGCAGAGGCACTTTCAACACTTTTTCCATAAAATGAACACAGAAGGCGGTCGGCCAAAACTTTACTTTATAAATTTTTAAATATGGATATTTTTCTTACACAAACGCATCGATTTTTATGGACTTCAAAAACAGAGCAACTATTACTGCCATTATAATGCTTGGATTAGCCTGGACTTTTGTAACATAACTCAGAATATAACTCTTTTCCCATCACTTATAACATCGGAAAGGTATTTCATTTCAATAAAAATTAATAACATTTTCTAAAAATAAAGTGCCTAACGAAATGTTTAATAGTAAAAGCATTTATTGGGTAGGGTTAGGAGTCGGTGTAGGGAGGGCTTTTATTGTCCCATTAAGGCTGCATCAATTTAATAATTTTAATAAATATAATCATTTACACTCTGTTATTATTGCATCCTATTAATGTACAACAATTCTGAGGTGTAAATAGTATGTAGCTGTCAAAATAAAGTATAAATTGCATGTAATTACTATTTACACATATTGCAAAGAACTACTTTTACATGGTGTAAATAGAATATATCACTATTTGCACTTAGTGTAAATATCATCTATCGCTAAGAAAACATTATTTTCACTTGGTGTAAATAGCCGCTGCCAAATTTAAAACATGATGTAATTTATGTATGACTGACAAATATGCATCACAATAAGTTTATTAATTATTTTAAATCTGTTTTTTAAATTTTTAAATCCAAATGGGTGGGAATTTTATATGCAATTCAACTATGTAAATCTTAAATTTAGGCCTAAATATAATTTTTTTGATTGTGTAAGTAATAACCGTATGTTGTTTTTTGGGTGAGCTATTCCTTCAAAGCCGGTTGACGTCTGTCAAAGAGTCGGTAGAGTCTTCTGCAGGGAGTAAACCTAGGGGATTCCCGTTGCAGCTCTCCGATCCCGCTCTCCCGTGTCTTCCCTCCTCGCGTAGTAATCAGTGCAGTTGGCTCCGGTTACACCACGCTTTGATTGGATCATGCATCATTGTCTCCTCAGCGATGTTCTCTTTCTCCTCACACTCATCTATCAATATAACCTGCCCCGCTAATTCAGAGGAATGATTCCCTCTCTTCCCTGTCCCTCTTCTCTCTCTCTCTCTCTCTCTCTCTCTCTCTCCTTTGATTTCATTGTATTCCATCATACTCTATTTGCACTGATGGACTTCACTTATGAAAAACACTTCACATTACAGGTCAGGAACTTATGATACATTGATTCGCCATCATTATGCATTAAAACATCATCTGGGTCAATGAAAAGCATGTTCCGTTCAGAAGGGGTAATGTGATTACCAAGCTATCTTTAGACAATACAGCGAGTGCAATGCTGAAAGCAGCAGTATTGTATACAGTACTGTATACAGTCTGGGTCGTATTTTACCCCAAACTCAAAAAGAAGATAGAGGAAATCATTTATTTTTGCATAATGAAAATTGAGTCTGTGTTTTAATGACAATTAAGCATATTAACATACACTTACATAATGCACAAAAAACTCATTATCTGATTTTAATGAAAAATCATTGTGTTACAGTAATTAGACTCTATTCTCAGAATAATGCAGTTACAAATAAACTCAAAAGTAAAGTTTCTGCATGCAGGGGGCAAATGGGCCTAATTATCATGAAAAAAATAATAATTTCACATTTTAAAATCGTATTGGTCCTGAAATAGGCTCGATATTTCCACTGGGGCGGCAGTGGCTCAGTGGTTCATGTAGGTTGTCTACAAACCGGAAGGTTGGTGGTTCGATCCCTGGTTCCACCTGACCAAGTGTCGAGGTGTCCATGAGCAAGACCCTACCGATGAGCTGGATGCGCCTTGCATGGCATGTGAGGCAATGTGTAAAGCGCTTTGGATGGCCATTGGTCTGTTAAAAGCGCTATATAAATGCAGTCCATTTACCATTACTAATAATAATTTATAATCTTCTTCTTTTGATTTTCAGGTAAAATGTGACCTGGAAATGTTTTGGGAAATTAACCTATAAATGAAACTGTAAGGGATGATTAAGCTATGATTAACTATGATTCACTTTTTAAAGAGCCCCTATTATGGATTTTTGAAAATGACCTTTTATGTGGTGTGTAACATGTGACAAGTGACTGAAAACATCCCGCAAAGTTTTAAATCTGAAAGTGCAGCGTATATAAAGTTATAGTCTCTCAAAAGTAAGAGTCGACTCTGAGTCAATTAAACAGTCCTAAGTCGTTTCGTTGTGACGTCACGATGAAACATTAGCATATTTCCTGTCCACTTATTGCATTGTGTTTCATATTGTGTAGGTCTCTGGCTAACCGGCTAACTCACGTTATTACTGTCTTTCTGAAATACTACTGTAAATCAGCTGTGGGCTTCAGTATTAATGCAGATTCTTACTACTTTGAGTAAAGATAAAGGATGGAGCAAGATTTGTTTTGCAAACTTTAATGTTACATCAGTCATTTACGTTAGTGCTCGGCTAACGAATGCACTGTTATTGATACAGTTCCCGCATGTGCACCACAATAAATTACAAACACACACACACACACACACACACACCATTATTGATGGATGCACACTTGTTAATAGCCTAGAAATCTAGACGCACCCTAGCGGCAGAAAATCTAATTTGCAGTAAGGGTAGTCTAGCAACTCTCCGTTGGCTTGCGAGCTGGAAAAACCAAACTCTGGTCAGGCCAATCACATCGTGTATAGAGTCGGTGGGCGGGCTTTACATAATGACGGCAGAGTTGCGGCGGTTGCGCGTGCTACTCGTAAACAAAGAAGCTGGCGAACAACGGTCTTTCCAATCGGCTTTGGCCGCGACTCTGGAAGACTTGGACTTAAGCTTTTCTTTGAGAAAAGAACAAAGAACGGCACTGAAGTCATTCTTAAGAAAGGAAGATGTGTTCGGAGTTTTGCCGACCGGATACGGCGAAAGTTTAATCTATCAACTAGCTCCGCTTCACCTTCTTCATTGCTCTGGTTGGTTGTAGCGCTGTCCTATTGCGTGCAGAGGGAATCTGAAAGACAACCGTTTATCCCGCCCCTCGGATTGAGCCCTGCCAATGGTGACTTCCCAGACCCAACATCTTGATGTGGGTCTGGCTTGTCAGGCTAACTTGTTAATGCGGATGGTGAGGAATTACAGTTGCGACATCTCATAATGCTTCCAATGTTTCAACGATTCGGACTTGCGTCATCTTTACTGTCTTTACAGCATGTACAATCGCTGGGCTATAGAAACAGAAAGCCTCCGGACGGTATGGTAATGGGCGTTTGTTTCCGAAATACGCGCTGTATGCGGGAAACCAATCACAACAGACTGGACCATCTGACCAATCAGAGCAGAGTTGCTTGTGGAAAGGAGGGATTTAGATAGACTGATTCATCCATCGAGTCGTTTGAGAATCATTGAGCACTGTGGTGATGTGCAATGTATATTATGAGAAAATGAAAGTGTTTTTTTTTACCTTTGATGCATTGTTGAAAGACAACCGTTTATCCCGCCCCTCGGATTGAGCCCTGCCAATGGTGACTTCCCAGACCCAACATCTTGATGTGGGTCTGGCTTGTCAGGCTAACTTGTTAATGCGGATGGTGAGGAATTACAGTTGCGACATCTCATAATGCTTCCAATGTTTCAACGATTCGGACTTGCGTCATCTTTACTGTCTTTACAGCATGTACAATCGCTGGGCTATAGAAACAGAAAGCCTCCGGACGGTATGGTAATGGGCGTTTGTTTCCGAAATACGCGCTGTATGCGGGAAACCAATCACAACAGACTGGACCATCTGACCAATCAGAGCAGAGTTGCTTGTGGAAAGGAGGGATTTAGATAGACTGATTCATCCATCGAGTCGTTTGAGAATCATTGAGCACTGTGGTGATGTGCAATGTATATTATGAGAAAATGAAAGTGTTTTTTTTTACCTTTGATGCATTGTTGGAGACTCCAAAACTAAATAGGGGCACTTTAAAACAGTATTTTGCTACATTGTTGGATTAACACAAGATTGGATTAAAAATGTGTTCTGTTATCATTTAAAAACATTTTTGATCCAAACTTGTGTAAAACATCTTCACAATTGGCAGTCGTATCAAATAATAAAAAATGTTGTGTGTCTTGAAAATGGTGATTGCTAACAAATGACTAAATGGGACCACTGAGGTTGTCAGGTTGTCACATAATCAGGATCCCAGCGTCGGAAACAAGTGGATGGTTTATTTTAATGGTGTCCCGGATTGCAAATTTTGGGCTGCCATTCACTGCCATTATTAAGCTTGGAAGAGCCAGGACATTTTTTGACATAACTCTGATTGTATTTGTCTGAAAGAAGAATGGGATTGCTTGAGGGGGAGTAAATTATGGGATAATTTTCATATTTGGGTGAACTATCTCTTCAAGTCATGTGACACTGGCATAGTTGGTTTATATCCTATATTTAGCATTTTAAAAATTGTATTCATTTAAAAAATCCTATTGGCAATTTGTCAAGGGAATCAGGGTGATGCTAACGATCGGGTTGGCCTACAAAAATACGGTATCCCTGTAGCTCTCTATTCGTCATTGTGCAATTCAGCAGTTCAGCTCGCTCTGATGTATTTGGCACATGTCATCCAAGTAATCCATGCTTAGAAAATGTGCATATTGTGCATTATAAACATGCTGCATGCTGCAAAAAATAGTACTAGTTATATGGTAGTATGCTATTCTGAGCATATCCGAGACACGTTTATAGTTCTGCTTATCATCAGATATCCTGGAGCAGAGAGCAGCACCTTCTCTCTCATTCTGTTGTCGGTGTCTTGCTTTCTGTCTCTCTCAGTCCCACGTTCACTCTCTCTCTCTCTCTCTCTCTCTCTCTCTCTCCCTCTGATCTCCTGGGTCGCTCTGTAAAAACAGAGGGCTGGAAAATGTCAAAGTTAAAAATGGAAGAGGGCGTGTAGCCACATAAAAGACGTGTGTGCTGTTCTCACCAGTGTGTACTCAGCACAGATCCTGAATGAGATGTAATGACACAGAATGTGATTACAGAAGTGTCAAAGGTTGACACACATACACAATATTCTTTTGATTTTTGGGTAAAAATTACATTTTTGTAGTGTCCTGGACATGTTCTTGATAGGTTTGGTAAAATGTACATGCCCTTTATATCAAACAAATTAAGACATGGGCATTCTTATATTATTTTCTGGAAATACTGACAATTTTCTTACCATTTAGAGACTTATCTTCTCTAAAGATGCGTTTACTGGCGTGAGGGCGGGGCAACCTGTCACTCACATGAGATCCACCAATAGCAAACCACAACCATCCAATCAATTCCTGATGGACAATATCAAGTTTCGCTCAGAAATATGTCACAAAAGAGAAGAAAATCTAGCGCAACTTTTTATTTAAGAGGATTTCACATGGCACTAAAACTTCCTGTAAGTGATTCATGTGAATGCTGAACTCACAACTGATTTCCAGTGAACAAAACTGATAATCTTTCCAGTCTTTGTATTTTGTTGCCTAACATCTTTAGAACACATGCATGTGCACACAGACCAGTGTAGATAAACAGACAGACACCCCCGCAGTGACAAATCAGTGTCAGGAACAAATGCCTGTCCCATTTGTACATTTATCTCTGCCCTGCATCCCCTCTGTCACCCTCTGATCCATGTACGTGATCTGCCCTGGCAGACACACAAAGACTGTAAATAAATCTCAATGCGGAGTGTTCCCGTCTGAGGATAGCGTCTGCATACACAAACCCACCCGCTCACAGAGAATAAATCACACACAGCACAGCATATACAGTATGTTCTAGATGACAGCTATTGTTTAAGTAAAACCACAGATTGTTGCTGTCACAGCATTACCCAGACCACAATATAGCCTCATAAATGTCCCTCGCCAAATATACATACACACTTTTTGCCTGAATTATTACTTAAATTCAGACTAAGGCAGAAACTGAAATGAAACACAAATCTCATCAGTATCCACTGGTTTGATCAGAAAGGTCAGAAGAGATGGATTTTTTCTCAGAGCTGATATTCTGAGTGGCAAGCCAAAAGTCCAACATTAACCCTTAAATGTTTCACCAATCATTATTACATATTCAGTCTTTAGCGACCTGGATCTATATCTAACACGGATGGATCTCTACCTGTCGCGATTTTATAAGACTCTCCTGATATTAAAGTAACAATTACAGAGTTTGAGCAGATGCTTTATCTCATCACTGTCCTCATCAGAGCTCATTTCCCAGTACATTCAGCATCTGTCTCATATTCGCCAATGGCGCTGTAGTTTTCAGTTCCTCAAAATAGCAACGCCTTGTTTTCAGACCAGCACACCCATGGGTGAACAGATGGGCGCCAGTGCATTTGCTATTTAAACAGTGTGAAAACTGATAACTAGGGCTGAACGATTTTGGAAAAAAATCTAATTGCGATTTTTTTTAACCAATATTGCGATTGCGATTTAATATGCAATTATTTTTTAAACTCTTTGTCTTCTGTATTATTCAACAATACATCATTGTATAGTAATAGTGGAAATCTTTAATTGGTACCTCACGATCCGATTCCGATTCTGGGAGTCACGATCCGATTCCAAAACAATTCTTGAACTTTTTCCTTATTAATTATTAATATTAATATTATTAATGTATTAAAAAATTAAAATGTTTTTTATTATGATATATGTAATTATCAGCTTTTTAAAATAACTACACATTATAACATTTGAATTAAAACAATTGCATGTTAATAATTTTAAATATATAAACTAATATAGCTGCAAAACATAAGCTAGTAAATCATAAAGAGGAACAAAGAAACATATTACAAGCAATGAACAAAGAGTGCTTTCAGTATTTAAGAGTGTCTGAACTGTGAGTGATTTGGTGTTTACATTAATTTTGCGTCATAAAAGCATTTTGAGACGCACACAGACGCGTGCTCGCGAGCTCTCTTCATAAAGCGCCGCGTGAGCATTTGAAATGGAAAGCCTTCTGTCAGCGAGTTTCTTATTTTTAATATACAAGCACACTGCATTCCTAACGACATGAATGAAGCCTTCGTTGAGCATTTGTAAGGAAAATACCAGCGGGCGAGAACACACACTGTAAGCGTGACATCAAGCAAAGTTTCTCACAGCGCATATCCTGTGCAAAGAAGCCTGCGAATGTCATTGCAATTCGCGCCGTCAACCTTTCGGAACGTTATGAAATAATATTTTATGGTGTGTGTGTGTGTGTGTGTGAGAGAGAGAGAGAGAGAGAGAGAGATAATGGAAGCAATCAGAATACGGGTGTTTCTAAAACACACGCAGCGCCACCGTGCTCCTGCAGTTAAAATCTAAGCTTAGAATCGATCCAGAATCATTGGAGAGATGATAGTAGCCTATAGTATGAACAACACAATATTAGATAGATCAAACACAAACAGTTTTTTTCCCTTTTAGGCCAGGCATATGATATGTGTAGCTGCCAAGTTGCTTCTTCTTCTGCAGACTTTACTCTCGCGTGTCACGTGACCAGACTGTAATCGCAGCCTTTGCGGTTAGGAAATCGTGTTGTATCATATCGCGATATTATCGCAAATGCAATTAATCGTTCAGCCCTACTGATAACTGCGTCAAGCTGAAACTAGCAAACAACGAATGTGAAGTTTTAGTTCAAAATACCCCGCAGATAATTTTTTACAGCATTTGTGTGTGTCTCTTTAAATGCAAATGAGCTGGTGCCTCCGGTCCCCTTTCAAGAAGAGGGCGGAGCTTCAAGATCAGAAACTCTCAGTAGCGGCGTTCAGTTCACCGGAGTCAGACAATAATGCCTACAGAGCCAGAGAATAAATGCTGCATGGAGATGGAACAGTTTAGTTTAATTCCCCCAGTTTCTCTTGAAGCCAATACGGAAGTGACTTAAACTGCAGTTCGTCGACTGGCCACTAGAGACAGACTCCAGAAGGAGCAGAATCTCATTGAGCTCATGTTAAAATGCCCAACTTTACAGCAGAAGAACACATGTTTACAGTCTGGTACAAATTGTGGTTTGGTCTATACGGCTAATTTTGCCCTTCATGACGACTGTGGGGGGGGGGGGGGGGGGTGAATGTTTTTATAACTCATTCGTTTACATTATATAAAGCCATAAAGTTCTGCATAATTAAGGGCGTGGCCACTTTGAGTGACTGGTGGATTGCCGTTTGTCTGCTGTCTGTTAGTCATCATGTCATCTCAGCTCCGCCCACGTCCCGCCTTTTTGCCCATTTACTGTTATCCGGGTGTGACCCGGGCAACGGCCAGCTCGACCCTACTTTACGCTTCAAAACTGCTCTTCAGAATCCTATGGGTGACGCACGGACACTACGCCCATATGGGTTTTACGCATGCACAGTAAGATGTAGATGAGAAACTTTTGGAAAATGCTTGAAAACGCTAGTGTGGCCGGAGAGCGTTTTGAAATGAAAACGTCGTTTTCAAATGTATCCGGATTAATGTAGTTAGTAATGCCTTAGTTCCTCTCACCCCGGAACAGAACAGCAATAAAAACTATAAGTATAAAAATCATATAATATAGTGGCATTCATTATAAACAACATTTATTACAAACGCCAAGCCTAAACAAATTTATTTAAAGCAAAACTGAAACTACAATACACATAAACTTAGGCTCACGCTTCTCTCATGTGACATAAGTCCTAATGTGTGCAAATTTTGCATGCTTGATGTTAATTGTGTTATATATATTGGCTTATAATCCTTTTGGAATTCCCAGCACATTTCAGATGATAAAAACTGATTTATATTACAAAAATTACGGTAATAATTGTGATTTTGTGAGTGAATGCAAAGTTTCTTTTGTAGGAGAATGTATTATAATCTCATATTTTCATTTTTTATTATAATCTCATATTTTCTAGAGGCTCTGTAAATTGAAATACTGTTAGATTTTGTAAATATTGTAATTTGTCTGAGGTCTATTTTAAACTGCTTTGATCCTGCCATGCAAATTTGATGCTAATATGGCACTAAAAATTTTTTTTTGACAGCTCCTGGTAACTGCATGATTTCATTAGATTTCAAAGAACGGTTTGAACTTACTCTAAAACATCTACCTTTGAGTTCCACAGATAACAAAATTATATATATGTTATCATACTTATGTAAATGAGGGTGAGTTATTTTCTTTTGTTTGTTTGTTATAACTATCCCTTTAATGTGAAATGTTGATAACTACCACTTAAAGGACTTTTAAAGTTGTAGTTCGGTAACTAAAAATCTGAAGAAAGACAAACTACACTAACTGAGGGGGCAATTATTCTGAGGTTTAGTGCCTTGATTAACCTGTATGACCGTGTCTTTAGTCTATCACTGCTAAAGTGGCTATAGCTTTTTGGTGTGTGTGTGTGTGTGTGTGTGTGTGTGTGCAAGTGTGTGTGTGTGTGCCGGAGGATGGCTTGTTTTTGCAATATTCACCTAAGTGGATTTTCCTGTTAAAAATGAATCGTTGATTGAATTGGTGGTAAGAGCACAGTATTGCCAGCTGCACTTGCCCTGTTTCTGTAATACGGTACAGGGTCATGACTAAAGCGGTCAGGAGCTCTGCGGATCCTCCACTTCTGAGCATTATTGAAACTTTTAGCATCTTTTCATCAAATTTCAAACTGTCAGGAGAGTCAGCTTGAGAACTCTGCAGTGCATCAGCATTATTCATCATATTTTGGACGTGGTGTTCCCTCCCATGTGCCGGTGTAAATTTAGATGCCTGTGCTTCACAGAATCAAAGAGCTTTTGTATTTAGTCTGTGCAAAGTTAGTCACGGCATTACTGGCCGTCTGATGCTAATTGCAAACAAAACTGGACAGCGGATTTTTTTTGTTTGTTGCACTTTTACAGGATTTTGTCCAGGGAAGCAAAACTGTACACTCTAAAAAATTGCAGCATTTTTTAGAGTGTTTTTAAAAGGTACACCAAAAGGGCCGGATGGGAAAAAATATTTTGGAAAATGATTGCAAAGCAGTTCCGGCAAGTCCGGAATAGAGTTTCAATAGCCAAAAGTCCGGAATAGAGTTTCAATAGCCAAAAGTCCGGAATAGAGTTTCAATAGCCGAAAGTCCGGAATAGAGTTTCAATAGCCAAAAGTCCGGAATAGAGTTTCAATAGCCAAAAGTCCGGAATAGAGTTTCAATAGCCAAAAGTCCGGAATAGAGTTTCAATAGCCAAAAGTCCGGAATGGAGTTTCAATAGCCAAAAGTCCGGAATAGAGTTTCAATAGCCAAAAGTCCGGAATAGAGTTTCAATAGCCAAAAGTCCGGAATAGAGTTTCAATAGCCAAAAGTCCGGAATGGAGTTTCAATAGCCAAAAGTCCGGAATAGAGTTTCAATAGCCGAAAGTCCGGAATAGAGTTTCAATAGCCAAAAGTCCGGAATAGAGTTTCAATAGCCAAAAGTCCGGAATAGAGTTTCAATAGCCAAAAGTCCGGAATAGAGTTTCAATAGCCAAAAGTCCGGAATGGAGTTTCAATAGCCAAAAGTCCGGAATAGAGTTTCAATAGCCGAAAGTCCGGAATAGAGTTTCAATAGCCGAAAGTCCGGAATTGAGTTTCAATAGCCAAAAGTCCGGAATAGAGTTTCAATAGCCAAAAGTCTGGAATAGAGTTTCAATAGCCAAAAGTCTGGAATAGAGTTTCAATAGCCAAAAGACCAGAATAGAGTTGCAATAGCTAAATAGCCAAAAGTCCGGAATAGAGTTTCAATAGCCAAAAGTCCGGAATAGAGTTTCAGTAGCCAAAAGTCTGGAATAGAGATTCAATAGTCAAAAGTCCGGAATAGAGATTCAATAGCCAAAAGTCTGGAATAGAGATTCAATAGCCAAAAGTCCGGAATAGAGATTCAATAGTCAAAAGTCTGGAATAGAGATTCAATAGCCAAAAGTCCGGAATAGAGTTTCAATAGCCAAAAGTCCGGAATAGAGATTCAATAGCCAAAAGTCTGGAATAGAGATTCAATAGCCAAATGTCCGGAATAGAGTTTCAATAGCCAAAAGTCTGGAATAGAGATTCAATAGCCAAAAGTCCGGAATAGAGATTCAATAGTCAAAAGTCTGGAATAGAGATTCAATAGCCAAAAGTCTAGAATAGAGATTCAATAGTCAAATGTCCGGAATAGAGATTCAATAGTCAAAAGTCCGGAATAGAGTTTCAATAGCCAAAAGTCCGGAATAGAGATTCAATAGCCAAAAGTCTGGAATAGAGATTCAATAGCCAAAAGTCCGGAATAGAGTTTCAATAGCCAAAAGACCAGAATAGAGTTGCAATAGCTAAATAGCCAAAAGTCCGGAATAGAGTTTCAATAGCCAAAAGTCCGGAATAGAGTTTCAATAGCTGAAAGTCCGGAATAGAGTTTCAATAGCCAAAAGTCCGGAATAGAGTTTCAATAGCTGAAAGTCCGGAATAGAGTTTCAATAGCCAAAAGTCCGGAATAGAGTTTCAATAGCCAAAAGTCCGGAATAGAGTTTCAATAGCCAAAAGTCCGGTCCGGAATAGAGTTTTAATAGCCAATTTAAAACTAAAACCCGTTCGAATGGCCGGTGCCTGTGGACTAGTCAGTGCATTTCTATATTATTGTTCAATTCATACCCCGGGCCAGATTGGACACCTTTTTGGGCCGTATTCGGCAAGCGGGCCATATGTTTGACACACCTGATAGTGTTGTAGTCAAGACCACCTAATCCGAGACCAAGTCAAGACCAAGACCTGTCCAGCACTCCTTAAATTCATAGAGATCCATATTATCACCTGAGAAATGACTTATGAGAGACTTATGACTTCTTATGAGAAACTTATAATAAATTACTTATAATTAGGGCTGTCAAAAGATTAATCACGATTAATCACATCCAAAATAAAAGTTTGTGTTTACATAATATATGTGTGTGAACTGTGTATAATTATTATTTATATATAAAAACACACACAAGCATGTATATATTTAAGAAAAATGTATTATATTTATATATAAAATATTTATATTTATATATAATATAAATTATATAAATGTATACAGTATATACATGCAAATATTTCTTAAATATATACATGAATATTTATATAAACATAATATTTATACAGAGTACACACAAATATATTATGTAAACACAAACTTTTATTTTGGATGTGATTAATCGTGATTAATCTTTTGACAGCCCTACTTATAATAAGTATAATTAGAATAAGACACTATATACTAGAGATGTTACCAACAAAATTAATCTTGACTCATTCAATGTTGAGGATAATGTTTAAAAAATGTTTTAATGTTTGCTAAAGCAATATCATGTTTGCAGTCATGCTCAAATTTGTGAAAACAGCTCTCTTGCTCTTGTGATTATGGTTAATCACATCACATGTTATAAATCCATATCTCATACAAGAACGTTTCGCAACAATATCTTGAATTTTGTGAGCATTTGTCTTCATTTTTGGTGACATTTTTGACACAATCCCTAATTAATTTCTAAATCGGCACAATAAAAAAGTTATTGATTGCATCTGAAGCAGTACATTTGACATCCAATCACTTCAAGGTGATTTACTAAGGTTTGCACTCGTCAATTTCCTGGCATTTGTGGCATTATTTAATACCCAAATAAACTAGACGCTAATTTGCGCTGCTCTTGGTAGATTGTGTTTGTCATTATGGAAATGATCTGGCCGTGTGTGTGTGTTTAATTTGTGTGTCATCAGTAGATCCCATGCTGAACTTCCCTCTCCCATCGGCGCTTTTATGGGATTGCACTCACGCTAATTTGCCCTGTTTAGTAAATCTGGCCTCAAGTGTTTACATGTCCTATTGAACGGACTAGAAGAGGTTTAAACCTCCCTTTACAATCTGGATGATTTGCAAATGGTTTGCAACATGTTGCGTATATGCAAATGTACAGTGATAGTCTCTTTGCTGGTTATATTAGCACATGCAAGAGTGCTATTGCTAGCTAGCAGCAAATATTTGAGTTGACATGATGCTAATCCAATCAAAATGCACGAGTCAACTTAATAATTGCAATTAACAAAACCTGATGCAACAGATTACGTCAAGTTTTTTTGAGTTCTGCCAACTTATTAGTGCTTACAGTGCATGCTTTTCTATTATTATCTATTATTTATCAGATAAATGTGTTTGGTCCCCTCTTCTTGTCTTAGTGGGAGATTCTCCGCCAGGATAAGCTTAAGATGTCCTAAGAACATTTCTGAAAGTCAAATGCACCACCATGACATCATCTGAAAGGGTCAGTGGTTATCTATATTACGAATGAACTGGTGATGGATAGACACTTTTTTCTTAAATGCAAGATCTATATGTGTGGTATTAGCCATTAGCTTTGACCTTTTCCGGACTCTCCCTCTCTCTGTTTCACTCTCACGTTAACTCAACCATGTCTCTGTGCTAACGTCTGCAAAATATCTCCGCCTCTTCTTAATTTATGAACAGCGCCGTAGATCGAGTGCCCTCCACTCCTACTGGGAAAGAGCAGGATTTTCGGAGTGTGTCGCGATCATAGTATGAATGACTGTAATTGGCTCTCTAACGCTTGATGGGTTTTGTATGCTGTGCTCATTGAGTCGTATGAAAGATTTTATGCAGATATAAGTGTTTTTGTTCAGCCTTTAGAAAACGCCCAGAGGGGCAGGTGTGTTTGCTCGGATAAAGTGATGTGCTTTGTGCAGTTTTACTGCGTCTTTGTTTAAACAGCAGTTTTTGTGTATAAAATACCAAGCAGACAAAAATGGGCTACTCTTACAAAATACAATTGTGCAGAGCAGCAGGTCTTGTAACAGGCTCTGCATCTTACTCATAGTCAGAGGCGTCGCAATAGGGCAGGCAAGGCAGGCACAGGAGCCCCGCATTTTGAGGGCCCCCCCCCCGAGGGCTGATCATTTAAACAATCAGAACTGTTAATATAAACATGCAGCGACATCTCTGCGTCCCCCTTAGTGGGGCCCCGCTCTCTCGTTGCACTGGCAATGCTTTCACCACCTCGCCTCGACCGCCTTCTTCAAACTGTAGAAAATGCATGATTTGATTTGTTAAGCATGAAGAGAACTTATCCGTCTGGCTTGGCGGCTCGCTCTAATGTTAACCTAGATAAATATGCGCTATTATTAGGCACAAATCCAAGATTTAGTGTGACGTGTCAACCCATTCTCATTTCCAAGCAGTGTTAATTTTGACAGCATATTTTGATTTAGTTTTAGTCATAGTCTTTTGACTAAAATGCCATTTAGTTTTAGTCATATTTTAGTCACCTGAATTGTTTTTAGTTTTAGTCGACTAAATCTACAGTACTTTAGTTAAATTGTAATACATTAAGCATTTAAATATTACATAACCGACTGTCACTTGAACTGACATTTTGACATCATTTTGTTTTTGACATTAAAAATACACGAAAGAGCTCAATTCACTTTTTTGTTTGTTTTTTAAAAACATCTATATAGTTTTTATAACTTTGTATTTCTGTTTTAGTTAGTAGGCCATATCAGGTTAAGCGAAAGCTTCAAATAAGTTTTTTTATTTATTTTTTTTATTTCAGTTAACATTTATTTAATTTCAGGTAACAACGATTTTTTTTTAATGGTTTTAGTGAACTATTATAACCCTGATACTTTATTGAATATGTGTCAAATACTGGTCTTTCCTCCTGACTATGAATTAAATGGGAATTAAATTAAATACAGTTTTTTGTGTAAGCAAAAACGAATATATAATGTGTGACTTTTAATTATAAACCAGCTGGAAATACACCGGGACTCTTATTTTGAAATCTGTTGCAGTTGCAGAAGCTCATTCAAGTTCAGATGAGGAGATAAAATATGCATTGTTACGACCGTCTAAAACACATTACTATATAAACATCATAAAGTAAACATTGTCCTTATTCATCAGCATTAGTTCATAAACAATTGCCTGGCATAAATGTGTGCTATTCATTGATTGTGAGCCGCTCTGGAGCGCTGGATTGGGGATGCGTGAGCCTGTAGAAGCTCAACAGCGCCGTGTTTTCCAGCGGTTAGATCAGCACGCTCAAATCAAATGTGCACATCTGTCACACAGGACATCAGTTCTGACTGGATCTCTTCCCTAATCGCCCTCCCTAACATTTTCGTCTCGTTTTTATTTGTTGACGAAAATACTAGTTTTTTAACACTAGTTTTTATTTATTTATCGTCTTGTTTTCGTCAGTGAAAAAGGTTGTTGACGAAAATTATGACGAAAATTATTCGTCAACGAAATTAACACTGTCTGATTCTGGATCATATATGTATGGCTAAATCTGATTGAGCTCCATGGTTTATTTAGGATAAAGTTTTTTTCCTCATGTTTAAGGATGTCAGAGCTTTCAGAGGCTCTCAACGCAATAGCTGCGTGCACTCGTGACTCTTTAGCCCCGCCCACACTATACGCCTCCAGCCACTCGTTTTTTTTCAGGAAAGACTTGGTACAGCGCATCTTTCTTTTATAAATATAATAAAACTAAAGACTTTTCAGAGATATGAAGGAC
The DNA here is from genome assembly GCA_023566225.1 of Romanogobio albipinnatus. Taxonomy (NCBI): domain Eukaryota; kingdom Metazoa; phylum Chordata; class Actinopteri; order Cypriniformes; family Gobionidae; genus Romanogobio; species Romanogobio albipinnatus. Next base: position 5,359,383 of record CM042258.1, read on the forward strand.
GCAGTACTACTCTATAGGTACTCAAGATTGACAACTGAGTGTTTCACCCCCCCCCCCCCCTCCCTTTAACCCTTTAATGTTTTAATCGCTGAAATGATGATCCATCCAGGCGTTCCGTGAACGCAACGCAACGCACTCATTCATTCATATCTCATTGAAATGATACACACGACTCTTTAGGATGACGCAATCGGTCACAAGACACGCAAGAGCCAATGACATTTTACAATCAAAGCTGATGTAGTGACGCAATTGGACATACGAGAGCCAATGCAATTTCACTATGAAATCTGACATAACGTATCGTCGGGTGGCAATTTTTGAAGTTTTAATGTGTGCATGATCTTCGTCGGATGGAGACGCTGATCGCTTTTGGGGATTTTCTTCACCCAAATCAATCGTTTGGCCTTGCAACACTTGGAATATTTGTACTTTAATAAATTGTGCATGCAGTCGTATCTGCCTGTTATATCTTGTGTTTTATATAATACACAACTGGGCAGGTTTAGGGATGGGATGGGGTTGGGTTACATGTTCAAACGTGTCTAAATAGTACAAATAAATGTAAATAAAATTATGCTGGCAGATTAATTTGAGAATCACACTCCAACATGTCATAATGGCAAAATCATAACCCAAAATATAATTTCATCATGACGATAACATTCCCATGCCCTGTTTATGACGGCAAAGGTTTCTCACTGAAATCAATAAAGCACCCTGCGCATTTTGACGCCTTGCGAGTGAGAATGGGTTGGAAATGTGGAAGCTGAAGTATTGCGCGCTTACATGACATGAAGGCGCCGGCGCGATCACTGCATTTTTTTCCTGACAGCGAAAACAACTTAAAATACTCCATAATTTATGGTCATACACATAAGAGTAATACATCATGTATTTGTGTAAACTCACAATAACAACAAATAGTTGTGCTTTTGTAAAATAAAGAAAACAACAAGACGTGCGCTTTCTTTCGCCATAGTCTGTAGTGCATCTCATAAGTGAACCGAAACTAAGCGTATCAAGCTTCTTGCCTCACATATATTTATGAGAAAAATATCTAGCCTATAGAAAGCTTGAAATGTCTACTTTTAAAGGAGCTGTATGTAGGACTGTGGCCAAAACTGGTACTGCAATCACTTTCAAATTACTGAAGTGCGGTGTATCCCTCTACCCCTCCCCCCTGACTCGAGGTTGCCAGATAGGCTGCAGGATCCAGCGGCAATGTAGGCTGCTACACGGAGCTTTCAATGGCAAGTGACGAGTCGTTCACAGTACGTTTTTTTTCTTTCCTTTTATTATGTTTATGCTTCAAGAGCGATGTTTTGTGAAGTAATTATGAATCGCAAAAATTTACTAATGGCGATTAGCCAAATATAATCGTAAATATGAACGCTCGTATGTGACAGTACATTCCCACATGAAAAATACTATAGTATATTATATTAAAATTACAGCAAAATTAATCTAGTAAATACTATAGTGTTTTTGAACCATACTGTAGTAAAGATGCTACAGTATATTGTAGTAACGTTATATTATAGTATATACTACACTTTGTTAATTTACTGTAGTATATTTACTATAGGACGGTTCAAAAACACTATAGTATTTACTAGAGTAATTTTACTATAATATACTATAGTATTTTTTTCATGTGGGTTGTTAGAACAGTAAGTTAGCTGTTAGTCTAACTTGTAACGGTAGAAGCACAAGCCTAAGTCACTATGTGTAACAGATTTCAAAGATGCAGCTATTCATTTAGCTGAAGCTATAAGTGAAAGCGACCAGCTGTATTTTTTAACTTACCCTGCGGTACACGTCCATAACGCTAAAATATGTGATGTGGAAGATTAGCAAAAATTAGCAACGTTGGCGTCAGTCTTCAAATTATTCTCCGTTTTCAGCTGTCTCCATCTTTCAAAGGCATCTCCTATACAAATCCTTGTTTTATTTCGGACACTGTCACAACGTTTTTCTGATTCATATCGAGGTCGTTTAGGTTTCGTAAAGTTAGACATTGTTTATCCAAAAAGTTTGTAGCTGCAGCTGTGGTAACTAGCAGAGCTGGCAACCCGAATGCAGAAACACTACTGACTTCGTGATTGGTAGATGGGTGGAGGGCGGCGCTTCAGGCATGACACAACATGTCAACATCAACATCAGTTGAGGGCTGCAACTTCAATTTTAAAATGACAATATCTTGGCCGGACAACTGTTGTCAGTGATATAAGTATTTGAAATTAACATGATTTCTTAATGTCTATTGACATATTAGGGCCATTTTATGATTAATTGAAATACATTTCTTACATACAGTTCCTTTAAATGAACAAATTCAAATCGAAAACAAATATTCTCTAATTATGTGCATTTCCACTGCGGAGAGGCAGCATCGTCAACTTCATCTTTGCAGCCGACACTGACTCAGAAAATACTAGTTTAATAATAAACAAATTAAAAGTCTCCTTGTTATTTTTTCCGACACATTTATAATCATTTTGCCGGTGCTTTGCACAAGCTTTATGCGTGGGTGCCGCTTCCATGCACCCAGTAGCCTGTATATTTAAGCAGCCTAATTAAATTAGCCTAATATAAATGTGTGATTACTCTAGTAATTACTTAAATGAATGACTAGTCCACTAGAAAAATCTTTATTCGGGGGCAGCCCTAATCAATACATTTACTTAGTTGACATTATTTAATTAGTAGGCTAATTATTATATCCAGCTCTTCTATATGTTTGTTGTATATGTTGTATATCTCTAAAAAAGTATATCTCTAGATAAAAGTATATCTCTAGATAACGAAGATATATTAACATAATTGTTTTTTAATAGGGCCTCATTAATTTTGCCTGGGGCCCCCACTCAATGTTGGTTCGCCTCTGCTCATACACTTAAAAAAGCAGCGTCAAGTGGTTCCACGTAACTATATTGAGTCATTTTTACAAATAACAATTTAGTTATATGAACAAAAGAAAGTCAAGTAAAGCTGACACAATTTTTTTAAGTAGATACAAACCATTTGAATTTGTCACTGTTACATCATATTTATATGTGCAGTTTACTTAATAATGTTATGCTAAATTTATAAAAGTTTATTATGTAAGGGGAACACATTTCTCGATTTAATTTACCTTATTAAATGAACTATTTGCTCTACAAGTGTAAGTGGAAAACTATCAAATAATGACAAGCATATTTTTAGAAACAAAAATAACTCAATTGAGGGCAGGAATTCCATCCAATAAATGTGTGTTTATGAATGCCCACAGCCTAAACACAGGCAGCACTCTTCTGCATAACGGTATACCACAAAATTACAGAAACTCCTCTAAATGTCCAACATAACTGAACATTAAACACTAACATAAACTAACAACATCTTAGCCTACTGAAAAACATGAAAGAACACTTTAATCCCTACACTCTAAAAAAAAAGGTTCTATATGGCACCAAAAATGATTCTTGGCTCATAATCATCATCAATTTTGGTGCTTCAGCGGTTCTTCAGAGGTTCTTCACCGGTTCTTTGATACCCCTTTTCCACCAAGGCAGTGCTAGAGCTAGATCAGAGCCAGAGCTAGTCCCAGTTCATAGTTGGTTCAACCGAGGAGCCTGCTAAGAACCGTTTGCGTTTCCACAGGCTAGTAGAGCCACAACAGAGCCAGGTCTTACGTCACTGTATACGTCTCATCTTTCTCAGCAACGCTAGCGGGAAACACACACACACCAGGCTTGTTTGAGAAGCATCGGCGCTGCGCAGACCGATCCACGTATAATATTTAAAAAAACGCATGAGTGAATCAAAAGCATAAGGAGTCGTGTACTCTCGCTGGACTCGTTATCATACGGCGATCGGTCTCTGCACAGCACCGCTGCCAACAAGCCTTCCATCAACACTGCAAACGTTGCGTTACTATTGATTCACATGGCTTTACGATCCTACATCGGCATCAAAACACAACGAAAACACAGCGAATCCAACGCATTCATGCAGTTCGCCGTAATTAGCATAGACGGAGATTACAAACGAGCAGCAGCTGTTAGCTCCATTAGCTGCTATTTCAACAATGGCGGATCTCAAGTCTGTGTTCGTCTTGTTGACTCCGCCCCCAGCGCCTGACGTAATCGGTTCTTACTTCTAGCCCTGTTCTAGCCCAGCAATGTTTTGGTGCTACTTAAGAACCACTTTTCCTGGCTCGGAGCTGGAGCTATGGGTGTGGAAACACAAAGAACCGATTTGGAACTAGGCTCTGGCTCCAATCTAGCTCTGGCTCTGCTTTGGTGGAAAAGGGGTATCACTAAGGTGCTATATAGCACCGCTAACTAAGGTGCTATATAGCACCGCTAACTAAGAACTAAGGTGCTATATAGCACCGCTACCATACACAGAACATGTTAAGATATGGTGCTATATAGCACCAAAAGTTTTTTTTTTAGAGTGTAAATTTACTCTCCTAATGCAGTACCTTGCACTCTAAAAAAAAAGGTTCTATATGGCACCAAAAATGGTTCTTCGTCATAATCATAGAGGAACCACTTTTGGTGCTATATAGCACCATATCTTAACATGGTCTGCATATGTTAGTGGTGCTATATAGCACCATAGTCAAAGAACCGCTGAAGAACCGCTGAAGAACCACTGAAGCACCAAAATTGGTGCTATATAGCACTTAAAAAGGTTTCCCTATGATTACGAGCCAAGAACCATTTTTGGTGCCATATAGAACCTTTTTCTTTAGAGTGTGCAAAGCATGCTGGGAACTACAGATCCACTGCCCAGTTTGTTCGTTTCACTCAGCAATGTTAAGTTGACCTTATTAACACTTATTAAGTAAAGCTGACAATACTCATTTTTAGTAGAAACAACTCTGTAAATTTAAGTTAATTTAGTTACATGAGTTTTTTAAAGCTACACTGTGTAACTTTTTTAGTTTATTCTTAGCTAAAAACACTTAGTTCTTTCAAAAATATATGTGCTCATTAATGTATATTTACTTCTTTCAAGTAATAAAGTATTCTCGTAAGTTTATAATATGCCATTGAAAATACATACGGGTAAGGAGTTCGAATGGGGGTCGCCATGTTGCCCCTCCATCTTGAAAGTACATTAGCCAAAGAGGGACATACCCGTAAATTCAAGCTTTGCCTTTCTCGTTTTAACACTCTGTAACGAGTAGGAAAATAGTGTGGCCCCTTTAAGAGCGTTCGCCCCGGTTGGAGCGCCTGCGTTCTGTGTGTGTGTGTGTGTGTGTGTGCGCACTGCGCCTCGAGCGCCCATGTCTTCTGTTGCTAACATTCATTGATTTTTGTTTTGTTGGGTAATGCTGTGGACCGAAGTGGAGTTTGTGCCGGACTCTTGTGGGAGGTTACGCGGGGAATAAAGTGCGGGCTGTTTGATGTCAATCGCCTCCGTGTTTGCATCGACTCCAGTTGCGTTGAGTGAGCTATCCGTATTTTTCACCCGGACACACGCGTTACAACTCGATGGCGAATGTGAAGAGGGGGATTGCTGGATCGAACTGGAAGCCATGTTAATCTTGGACTAAATCGGCCACCGTAGGAGTTAAAACGAAATCGGAATTGGGAGGAAAAGAAACTAATATTTACTGGATGGTCATATACCCTTTCACCGCTAGATGGGGGAAAATTTCACACAGTGTAGCTTTAAGTAATGTGAACAAGGATGATTTGAGTGCAACTAACAACAGTGAAAGTTTTTTTTTTGTGTAGTGCTGGGAAAAAATGCACATATAAGCTGCGTTTCCCCAGGAACTAGGGATCTTGGGGTGGTATTCTGTGTGTTTCAACCGTAGGAACCACAGTCTAAATAAAGTTCCGGGTAATAATTTCCCCCTCAAAACGGCCCTGCTTGCGAGGTTGTACTTTTTCAAAGTTCAGGAACTTTTGGGGGTGGGATTTGGGCACTGAACATGCTGATTGGTTGAGTTCACACAGCATTTTATTTCAACCTAAAAGTCTGTTGCGGTGCGTGCAGTAAGAGTTGTTTGCTATTCAAATCAAAAATGAGCCGACGATGAGTTTTAGGTTTAGGTTTATTTGCGGAGGACAAAATCCAGTGGGCTCTGGAAAGTTGCATGCAGTCCTACGTCACGGTACTTTAGTCCGCGGTGGAAATGCAGACGGTGCAGGTCTGGGGGGAAAAAAGAGTTCCTGGGAACAAAAGTTCCTGGGACAAATTCTTCCAGCTAATTTCGGTGGAAACGGGACTATACGTTTATTGAGAAACTCTCATAGTAAAAAAACATCATGTGTTTTGTTAAGTATAATATGTATGTATTTTGTAATATAAGCCACTAGGGACACTGGGATATGGATGTTCTTTTGATTAGAGCTGAGAAATACTGTAACATACTGCCATGGATTGCAAAAAAATTCTAATTTTTTACTTGTTTTCTTGGTAAAATATATTTAAAAACATTTTTAAAACTCAAAAGAATAGTATTTTTCAGGCTTATTTTAGTTTCTTTGTTATTTATATTATTATACTACTTAATATTTTATTTTTATATTTTCAGTTTTTATTTTAATTTTAGTTTTTTTATAATTTTGTTGTGCTTTTGATATTTTTATGTTTTTAGAAATATTTCTATTCAGCTTTAATTCATTTTTGTGCAGTTTTTAAAAAAAATATTTAATCTTAAACTTACACTTTTTTGTTTCAGAAAATCATAATCATAATGAGTATTTTTGTCTTGTTTTATAGTTAAAATATAAAAAAGTCATGCTGCATAACATATTAAGATTGTATTGTATCTTTAATACAAGTCTCACCGCACTGACAGATTTTTCCCCACTCATCCAGTTACAGAATACAAAGTGCATTGAATGTTTTTGAAATAATTCTCTTATGGTCACCAGGGCTGCATTTATTAGTTCAAAAATACAGCTAAAACAGTAATGTTGTGAAATATTATTGCAATTAAAAATAACTGTTTTCTATGTGAATATACTGTAAAATGTAATTTATTCCTGTGATCAAAGCTGAATGTATCATCATTACTCCAGTCTTCAGTGTCACATGATCCTTCAGAAATCATTCTAATATGAGGATTTGATGCTAAAGAAAAATTTATGATTATTATCAATGTTGAAAACAGTTGTGCTGCTTCTTATTTTTGCAGAAACCATAATACATTTCAGGATATATTCAGGTTTCTTTGATGAATAAAAAGTTAAAAAGAAGAGCATTTATTAAAAAATATAAATCTTTTATAACATTATTAATGTCTTTACAGTCACTTTTGATCAATGCAATGCATCCTTGCTGAATAAAAGTTTTAATTTCTCTAAACTGATCCTAAACTTTTGGGTCAGTTTAAACTTAAAATACCTGCATGACCTACTATATTTGTGCATTATAAAAGACAATCTGGATCTTTTTGTAATAAGCCCTAAATCATGATTCTCTTTTGTAATATGCACTAGGCTTAAACTGCATGAGTAAAGGACATTAACTTTTGCAGCGTCTCTGGGATTCATAACTTCACTTCTACAGCTAAGATAAAAGCTGTCTCAGCCAGCCGTCCTTCCATGATGTACAGAAATATGTCATAGATCTGAGTAATCCTCTCACTGCATACTGCCCAAACAATGGTAAATTGTCTGCGGCAAACTTTGAAAACAAGTCTGAGTCGATAAGGAAATAAATGTAGAGGGAGAGGCAGCGGCGCTCGGTTTCTCGACAATAAATCAATAGAAACGGCCGAGACGTTGAGCTCGCCTCTGTAATGTTGTGTGTAAAATGAAATACTGACAGACATGCGGACAAACCAGACTGTGTTCAGGCCATATGCCCACTAACAGGGAAGCATATAATACAGGAGAAGCATCCCTGTTGGTTAAGCAGTAGTGAATGGCGACACAGAGCTGGAATTGTTGTTGCCGTCATCCCTAATGGAAAGATGCAGTGTCAGTGTTTCCTCCTTGGGAATTGTAGTTTTGTTGCACAAGAATATCACCTAAAAGCCCTGTCAAATTTACGGTAAAAAAATGGCAGCTGTGGTTGCCAGAAAGTTACCGTAAAAAATACGGTAGCAACATTTTAGGTTTTACGGGACAGCACTTAGTTTACAGTTCAAAACCGTATAATTAAAAAAAACTGGCAGCTGTGGATGTCAGAAAGTTACCGTAAAAAATACGGTAGCAACATTTTAGGTTTTACGGGACAGCACTTAGTATACGGTTCAAAACCGTATAATAAAAAAAACTGCCAGCTGTGGATGCCAGAAAGTTACCGTAAAAAATACGGTAGCAACATTTTAGGTTTTACGGGGCAACACTTAGTTTACAGTTCAAACCCGTATAATTAAAAAAAAACTGGCAGCTGTGGATGCCAGAGAGTTACCGTAAAAAATACGGTAGCAACATTTTAGGTTTTACGGGACAGCACTTAGTATACGGTTCAAAACAGTATAATAAAAAAAAACTGGCAGCTCTGGATGCCAGAAAGTTACCATAAAAAATACGGTAGCAACATTTTAGGTTTTACGGGACAGCACTTAGTATACGGTTCAAAACCGTATAATTAAAAAAACTGGCAGCTGTGGATGCCAGACAGTTACCGTAAAAAATACGGTAGCAACATTTTAGGTTTTACGGGACAGCACTTAGTTTACAGTTCAAAACCGTATAATTAAAAAAACTGGCAGCTGTGGATGCCAGAAAGTTACCGTAAAAAATACGGTAGCAACATTTTAGGTTTTACGGGGCAACACTTAGTTTACAGTTCAAAACCGTATAATTAAAAAGACTGGCAGCTGTGGATGCCAGAAAGTTACCGTAAAAAATACGGTAGCAACATTTTAGGTTTTACGGGACAGCACTTAGTTTACAGTTCAAAACCGTATAATTAAAAAAAACTGGCAGCTGTGGATGTCAGAAAGTTACCGTAAAAAATACGGTAGCAACATTTTAGGTTTTACGGGACAGCACTTAGTATACGGTTCAAAACCGTATAATAAAAAAAACTGCCAGCTGTGGATGCCAGAAAGTTACCGTAAAAAATACGGTAGCAACATTTTAGGTTTTACGGGGCAACACTTAGTTTACAGTTCAAACCCGTATAATTAAAAAAAAACTGGCAGCTGTGGATGCCAGAGAGTTACCGTAAAAAATACGGTAGCAACATTTTAGGTTTTACGGGACAGCACTTAGTATACGGTTCAAAACAGTATAATAAAAAAAAACTGGCAGCTCTGGATGCCAGAAAGTTACCATAAAAAATACGGTAGCAACATTTTAGGTTTTACGGGACAGCACTTAGTATACGGTTCAAAACCGTATAATTAAAAAAACTGGCAGCTGTGGATGCCAGACAGTTACCGTAAAAAATACGGTAGCAACATTTTAGGTTTTACGGGACAGCACTTAGTTTACAGTTCAAAACCGTATAATTAAAAAAACTGGCAGCTGTGGATGCCAGAAAGTTACCGTAAAAAATACGGTAGCAACATTTTAGGTTTTACGGGGCAACACTTAGTTTACAGTTCAAAACCGTATAATTAAAAAGACTGGCAGCTGTGGATGCCAGAAAGTTACCGTAAAAAAATACGATAGCAACATTTTAGGTTTTACGGGACAGCACTTCGTTTACAGTTCAAAACCATATAATTAAAAAAACTGGCAGCTGTGGATGCCAGAAAGTTACCGTAAAAAATACGGTAGCAACATTTTAGGTTTTACGGGACAGCACTTCGTTTACAGTTCAAAACCGTATAATTAAAAAAACTGGCAGCTGTGGATGCCAGACAGTTACCATAAAAAATACGGTAGCAACATTTTAGGTTTTACGGGACAGCACTTCGTTTACAGTTCAAAACCGTATAATTAAAAAAACTGGCAGCTGTGGATGCCAGAAAGTTACCGTAAAAAAATACGATAGCAACATTTTAGGTTTTACGGGACAGCACTTCGTTTACACTTCAAAACCATATAATTAAAAAAACTGGCAGCTGTGGATGTCAGAAAGTTACCGTAAAAAATATGGTAGCAACATTTTAGGTTTTACGGGACAGCACTTAGTTTACAGTTCAAAACCGTATAATTAAAAAAACTGGCAGCTGTGGATGCCAGAAAGTTACCGTAAAAAAATACGATAGCAACATTTTAGGTTTTACGGGACAGCACTTCGTTTACAGTTCAAAACCATATAATTAAAAAAACTGGCAGCTGTGGTTGCCAGAAAGTTACCGTAAAAAATACGGTAGCAACATTTTAGGTTTTACGGGACAGCACTTAGTATACGGTTCAAAACCGTATAATTAAAAAAACTGGCAGCTGTGGATGTCAGAAAGTTACCGTAAAAAATATGGTAGCAACATTTTAGGTTTTACGGGACAGCACTTCGTTTACAGTTCAAAACCGTATAATTAAAAAAACTGGCAGCTGTGGATGCCAGAGAGTTACCGTAAAAAATACGGTAGCAACATTTTAGGTTTTACGGGACAGCACTTAGTATACGGTTCAAAACCGTATAATTAAAAAAACTGGCAGCTGTGGATGTCAGAAAGTTACCATAAAAAATACGGTAGCAACATTTTAGGTTTTACAGATTTAAGTTAAATCTACAGTAAAAAACATATTTCATTAACTGAAATAATGTTAAATTACCAACCTATTGAAATACTAATATCTGTTATGTACCTTTGATGTAGACTGACAACCACCAATCACAGTGGAGATGAGAGTCACATGATGAACAAAGCTTTGAGGTGGACAATACTAATATATAGAAGATGCACAAGCACTAAACACCATCATGGTAACACACATGCAATTTAAAAAAAGCAATAAACATTCATTTTACAACATTAGATATAACATAAAACCCATAACTGATTAGAAAAAAAGAAGAAGAAACAGTGAAAATACATAAAATGTAACGTGTCATGCAGGGAATTCTGGGAATGTCAATTTGCGTTTTTTCACTGTAAAGTACACAACGACTTGTTCTTTTTCACTTACAAAAACTGTATTTTACTGTAAAATGACATTAAATGTAAGGTTTGATCTATTACAGCTATTAACCGTATATAGTACGGAAACGTTCTGTTAACCAATTAAAGGGTTAGTTCACCCAAAATTGAAAATAAAGTCAGTAATTACTCACCCTCATGTTGTTCCAACCATGTAAGACCTTCGTTCATCTTCGGAACATAATTTAGTATATTTTTGATGAAATCTGAGAGCTGTCTCACTCCTCCATAGGCTTTCAGAGGGACTGAAACTTGATGGCCCAGAATAGTAAGTAAAAACGTCATTTAAGGAGTCCAAATGACTACAGTGGCTCTGTATTAAGTCTATCATGCGACGAAAATACTTTTTGAGCGAAAAAAAAACAAAAATAACGACTTTATCCCACTATTATTGTTGTTCAATTTGAGCCTCTGACGAGAGTTCGCGGGAGTGCCACGACGCATGCGCGAGAACTGAGATTAGTAGTAGTAGAAGAAGAACGCCGTAATCTCAGGCTCAAATTGAACAACAATAATAGTGGGATAAAGTCGTTATTTTTGTTGTTTTTCCGCTCAAAAAGTATTTTCGTCGCATGATAGACTTAATACAGAGCCACTGTAGTCATTTGGACTCCTTAAATGACGTTTTTACTTACTATTCTGGGCCATCAAGTTTCAGTTCCTCTGAAAGCCTATGGAGGAGTGAGACAGCTCTCAGATTTCATCAAAAATATACTAAATTATGTTCCGAAGATGAACGAAGGTCTTACATGGTTGGAACAACATGAGGGTGAGTAATTACTGACTTTATTTTCCATTTTGGGTGAACTAACCCTTTAACTGTTTTTGACTGTAGCATTTTTACAGTCTTTTACCGTTAAAATCACGATCATTTTTTACAGTTGTTTTTCAAGCAACAGTGCAGATAAATTAACACACATTGTGACCGATGCACATTCGATTCCGCTGTTTACCTCACTCTTTTGAATGGCACAGTGCACAGGCTTTTGTTCAAATGCAGTCTGAACCTCGTTTCTAATGCAGCATCTCTGTTTGTTAAGCTTTGAATGGTGTCCAAATGCCTCAACTGTTTCAAACGCTGTATGACTTCCTCAGTTCAAACCCGCATCTCTGTGCGCTCTCGTTGGGGTGCAGGTGAGTGTTTCCATTCAAAGGCTGTGTGAACACTCATGTTTGAACACAGTATGTGCACTTTCATTCAAATACAGTACAAAGAACCATTTAAACAGTGTATATAATTATATGAAGCTTACAGAAATCACTGATAAAAATGATTCTGTGGTGAAGTGAATACTACAGAGAAAAGTTCTACATGAAAAAGTTCAGGCAAGAATTAAAAAAAGCAAAGTTAATTCTATATTAGTGCTCAATTCAAGCTTACATATCAACGTTAAAAAACTCAACTTTTCTGATACTGGTGTTCCCATCATTTTCATTTTCACTGTTTTCCAGCTGTATTTACACAGATTTATCATTGCTTTTGTTGTTAGGTTTAGTAACTTGCCATTCGGTGAATGAACTTGGTCAAAAAATGCTTTTGTTATTATTGGTTTGTGTCGTATTTAGTGTAATTTTACATGCAGCTATACGAGTATGATTTTAGACTAATGAGATTTCTCCGTGAGCAGGGTTAGGATATGACCTTAAAAGAGATAGTCATTGTATTTGTGAGAGATAAATACTTCTTTGATTGCAAAAATACTATTTGAAAGATCCCCCCCGGTGTAGATAAGTCAATCGCGCACTACAAGACCAAAGCTTGTCAGCCTTTCATGTTTTATGACTGAGACAGACAACTCACAGCGTGTGCCCGTCGCTCTTCTAGTGTGCACACTACAAAGACTACTAGTTGCAGATGCATACATTTCAAACTAGATTGAAATTCGGCTGACCGTCTCTGACAAGCATCAGCCAATGAAAATGCGATAGAGTGAAAGCATTGAGACCACACGTGCAGCCCACGTCTCATCCAGGCAACCTGGTCTCACAGAATTCCGTGAAATGAACACGGGCCCCTTAACACAAAATCCGTTGCAGTTTCACGGAATCGCCGAAAATTCCGTGATGGGTCCACGGAAGTGATTCCTATGCAAGTCAATGACAGTAAAAAGCAGACATGATTTTATGAATATTATAGGCTACTTTTATATTTTGGAGCAACTAACTCCACTCCTACCCTAAACCTACCCACTCTCAACAATATAAAACACATAACAGGCAAATACAAGTACTGTCACAGGTATTTATTGCAAAAACTGACCAAAAACAGCATAAAAGTATCAACTCATGTTGCATTCCAAGTCTTCTGAAGTCACTCGATGTCTTCATGTAAAGAACAAAGTTGATTTTAATGTTTTAATTGCTAAAATGATGATCCCGCTGCTCCGTGAGCACACTCATTCATATCCCATTCAAATAATACACATGACTCTTTAGCGTGACGCAATCTGTCACGAGACACACGAGAGCCAATGGCATTTTACAATCAAAGCCGACGTAATGACGCAATTGGTCACGAGACATACGACAGCCAATGCTGTCAAAGCTGACGTAACGTTTCTTCCGGCGGTAAAATTTGAAATGTGTTTTTGATCTTTGGCGGATGGACTCGACGCTGCTGATCGCTTTTGGGGATTTTCTTCACACAAATCAATCGTTTGGCCTCGGAACACTTGGAATATTTGTACTTTTTGAATAAATTGTGCCTGCAGTCGTATCTGCCTGTTATACCCTGTTTTTTATAATACACAAATGGGTAGGTTTAGGGAAGGGATTGGGTTACGTGTTCAAAACGTTTCTAAATACTGTAAATAAATAAAAAATGAAAATAATTATAAATAAAATTATGCTGGCTGATTAAATCGAGAATCACACTCCATGTCATAATGGCAAAAATCATAGTTTCATGATGAAAACAATGCCCAACGCGTCTGTATACTGTCACTGACTTACATAGGCATCACTTCCGTGGACCCATCACGGAATTTTCGGCGATTCCGTGAAACTGCCACGGATTTTGAGTTAAGGGTCCCGTGTTCATTTCACGGAATTCTGTGAGATCAGGTTGATCCAGGCCTTTGCTCTCTCTCTCCTTTCCCCTGTTCTGTGTAAACCAGTGCAAAATCTGTGTTGTTTGTTTATGTTGTGAAGTCTAATTACTTTGTGATGTGCATAGCAGTACAGTAAATGCTTTTATTGACAATTTACAGACAGTCATGGATGAAGAGACAGGCTGAATTCACTGTTGCGAGTATTGATCTGGTGCCTTACATATGGCAACTCATACACTTTATTAAAATCAATAAATAATAAATATGCTTCCTTGCTCACTTGCAGGGTGTTTTTCAGTCTGCTAGAACAGCAAAAAGTTGGATAGCTATTAATTTCTTAAGAGCACGTTGACTTGCTGCATGATATACTAGCACACAAACTTTATTAAGGTGACTTTGTTAAACTTTCTCCAGACATTTTTTTTTTTACAGTAAAATAGTCATTTAAATATTATAAAATAAGATTTTCTGTCACACTGATCCTTGTCACACTTTGGTTTCTATACATCATGAAAGAATGGCTGAGTGTAGTAAAATGTAAATCAATATTTTAAAAAGTTTTTGAGAATATTTTTGAGCTGGTACCAAACGGTTTCTCATTGCACAGCTGCATAATTGTCTCTAAGTGAGTGTTTAATTATATAAATGATGTTTATATTAAATGTATTTTGAACTGTTGACATTTTTATCAGTGGTGCATTTAAGGGGAGACTTAAAAGAGTGATTGTGTACAGTAAGGGGTGGGTAATATGTCCAAAATCTTATATCACGATATGAGCCATTTTATTCACGATAACAATTTACAGTAAATCACGATATAGTTATTTATGTGCCATCTTTTATAATGTTTTTGTAAAAAAAAGTTTTTAGATTTCAAATTCATATTTTCTTCAAAAAGCAAATTTTTCGGACTTTAATCAGTCTTTCTGTTATAGTTTCATGCATTTTCATTTACTGTAATTTCGTCAGTGCAGGGAGTGATGAAAAAGTGCTGGGAGTGATGGGAATTGTTTTTTCATGTTTTAAATTCCTATATTCACAAACAGACACAATTTTTACTTGTGGATTGTCAATTTCTGCATGGGTGATCTGGTTATCAAAAAAATGTTCACATTTTGATTACTACAGTCTGTATTGGTGTAGATTTGTGTGCTATATTAGTAATTTTAGTCATTTTAATGACTAAAATTTCTAGATTAAATTTCCAAGCCAACAGTGTAGTAATTTTTAACCAATAATTGGGTTAAAAATGAAAACCCAGCATGCAGGGTCAAACATTTAACCCAATTAGTTAACCCAGCATTGGGTACATCCCTTTTTGTCCCAGCGCTGGGTTGCCAAAATAACCCAAATTGGGTTATTTTTAACCCAGCATTTTAGTGTATAAATAAGGTTTTTATGATATACATTTTTTGATATCATTTTACTACAAAATAACTAGAATAGAACAAAGTGAAAAACAAATGAAATAGACCTACCTGAAAAACTTCAAGCATTAAATAAGAAATACTACATAAATTGTATAAAGTAATTAAATGTAGCCTACAAAAAAACACTGTATATTCTTCGCTGTGTAAATTACATATACATTTAGTGCAGAGAGATATTTCTTTGTCTTTTGTTGTTTGATTAATATAATAGAGAGCTGCCGTTTTATTAGGCTGTTGTCACTTTAAGAGCGAATGCACTGATCTAATATACTGATACACATGCGCTTTCTTTTTCAACTATTTATGTTCACTTGAGATATAAATGACTGTATTTACGAGGATACTCACAAATAAGGGCATTTTGACACAGGTGTGTGTATTTGACCGTTCAAGCCCATTAAAACAGCAAACATGAGAATTGGCTTTCTGTGCGCACATCTCTCAGACAGCTCTCACAAAATATATTAGCGAAATGAGTTCTCTTTCACTTCATATTGCACTTCAATGGTTGTTTTTAAACCACATGATGGCGCAGCACAGCAACGTCACGTGAGCACACAACCGCATGGAAACGATAGTCCAAAATCTCTACCGGTTGACAATTTTCTACCGGTTAATCATGTCTACCGGTATATCGCCCACTGTCTTACTTACTTCCAGTGTGAATTTAGTTCAGTTTAAAACCATTTCTTCTTAAGCTCTTAAACTCTGCCGACCCTGTACAGGGTCCGGAATGCATCATCAAGTATATACTTTAAATGTTAAATGTCTGTGGAGGAGCTCTGACCTCATATATGGCACCATTTGAAAGTGTAGAGTCTCTACTTTCTGGAGATATGCATCACTTTGGCATTTGTTTTACACAAAGTAACTTATTTACACAAAATTACTCTGGGACCATTTCCGCCTGGATTTGGCCTACCCAAATTGAAAAGCTTCCCATACCCACATATAGTGGTCTCTAAATACTCAATTTTGGTGTCATTTAACAGGAAACCCTTTGAAGTTACATAAACCACTGCTAAAAGTGATAAACATGTAAGTATATGTTGTCTGAGCTGTAATAACCCCCTCCAAAAAAGAGGCGCTTTTTGATTTTTTGGTTATAAATTCAGTTTTGAAAGTGTGTAACTCAGGCCCTGTGTGCTCTAGCACCCTGCAGACAGTTTGGGCTGTTTCCACTAGATTCCAGAAAATACTGGAAAAAAGATTTTTGTCTGGATCATGTATGCAAGATTTATTCAAATTGATCTGAATGTAGGAATATGACCTTTTTTATGTAATTTCCAAAATTGTGGATTTAGACCACTGTATGTGGGTATGGGAAGCTTTTCCATTTGGGTAGGCCAAATCCAGGCGGAAATCCCCAAAAATGGTCCCAGAGCTTATCCTTTATGTTGCATTTTTAAGTTCTTTAATTTTGTTCTTGCAACAAACACTCTTAAAAATAAAGCTTCTTCATTGGCATCGATGGTTCAGTGAAGAACATTTGACATCCATTGAATCTTTCCTTCCACAAAAGGTTCTTTATAGAGAAAAAAAGGGTTTTTAAAATGTTCTTTACACTAAGAAAAGATTATTCTTTTGAGAACTGCTCACTGAAAAGTTCTTGGTTCCTCTATGCATGGCATCGCTGTGAAAACCCCTATGCATGGTTGTGTTCAGCAGCAACAACAACAAGAACAAAAAGAGTTGGTGTATATAGCATGTTTGTGTACCCATAAATAATCAGACGCATGATGTGTAACAGGGCGAGTGATGGGCAGATGGTAGTGTAGTGAAGAGAGCGAGCCAGATATTTCTTACTCAGCTTCTCCTTCCCATCACACTCTGGACCCGTTCTCCGCAGACCCCCTGCACTCCAGCCGGTGACTAATGATTTCCACAGGAAAAAAAATACCATCCCTCCTCATCATCTCTGTATTTTATGTATCTGGCTTGATGCTCAGATCCCTGCAGACAGCAGGACAACTGAAATGGCCTCTGTCCAGGCCAGGGAAATGCCAGATTGCTGACATTAAGACTGTCAATGCGAACAATGATGTTTTTATGTGCTTGCTGGGTGTGTATATATTTTTTTTTCAGAGGTGCTAAATAGCTAGACTGTGCTGGCATATTGTGAGGCAAAGATTGCTGCACGCTGCATTGTGTTTGGAAACGAGCTAAAACCATCTGTCGCAGTGAAGCGCTCGTATGCTATTAATTTCTGAAGAGCAAATTGACTTACTGCATAATATACTAGCACAAAAACTGTAACAGACATGATGTCTACCATATTTTACAGAACATAAGAGTATGAAACATGCTGTGACTTATATTCCAAAGCAATTAACGTCAAGCACACAAAACACATGCAACGCGCAAACATTTGGATTGGTGCCAAAGGAGAGGGGAACATGAGCCCAAGGTTATTTGTATAGCATTCCCTACATGGTGGTAGTTTCAGTTTCTATATCTTGAATTCTTGGCTACTTCTTGGCACATTTACATTTCCACCATTATTGAACAGATGGAGTTTGTTGAACACACATTGACTGTATAGTAGGGCATGTTGTCACACTATATGCAAAATTGACAATAAAGTCCCAGTTTAGACTTTTTTTTTACATTTACATTCATGCATCTGGCAGATACTTTTATTCAAAGCGACTTGCATTGCATTCAGTATACATTAGTTCACACATTCCCTGGGAATCGAACCCATGACTTTGGCGTTGCTAGTGCCATGCTCTACAGTTTGAGCTCTAGAAATGAACATAACGTTCCTGTAGCTCAAATTCAAGCAGTATAGCCTGATGCTAACAACGCCAAGGTCATGGGTGCATGTGTCACGATTCACCAGTGAGAGTGCCCCTTATTACCACCCGAGGGCACTACACCCCGGACTGTCATTCCATTAAAGACTACATTACCCATAATCCTTTGCCCGGACTCATCAGCACTAATAGTTTACACCTGTGTCTCATTTACCTCAACTAGCCTGTTCACCCTGTCATTCACTGCAAGGTTTTGTCTGTGTTACACTGCATCTCTGAGTGTTTTCCTGGTTCTTGTCTCTTGTTTTTTTTGGATGTGTTGCCTGTTCTTGGATTACCCTTTTGCTTGTTTGGATTTCCTGCTCGGATATTGACCTATTGCCTGTACTTTGGATTACGTGTCTGGATTGTCCCTCTAATAAAAGCTGCATTTGGATCTCAAGGCTTTGAGCGGTTCGTAACAGCATGCATAATGCATACAATTATAATTACATACAATTATAATAAGTTAAATGCAATATACAGTCACTTTCAATCAAAGCGTATAAGAGCATCTTTGAAGGCCATTCAGAATTAGCTGTGTATTCTGATAAAACATTTTTGCATGCAACTTTTAAAGGGACTTTTTGGGACTTTAGTTTATTCACCGTATCCCTCAGAGTCATATAAGTCCATAAATACCATTCTCATCTCCGTGCGTGCCATAACTCTGTCCAGGGGCGCTACTAAGGGGGGGAAAGTTAAGACGATTCTAAGGGCCCACACACTTTTGGGCCCCCAGAGATTGGTTTTATTAGTAGTAACAGTACTAGTAGTAATGCAATAGAAATTATAAATGTATAATCTACCAAAGAGTTACAAATATAACAAAATTATGTGTTATTTCTGCATTTCCGGCAAAATCCAGCAAAACGCTCCACTCATGAACCGCTCACGCTCATCTGTAAAAAATCCCACTCCGACATGAAATTTCTCTGTACTGTAGGCTACTATAATTGTTGTAGCCATTAAAGCTACACTGTGTAACTTTTTTAGTTTATTCTTAGCTAAAAACACTTAGTTCTTTCAAAAATATATGTGCTCATTAATGTATATTTACTTCTTTCAAGGATGGGGGTCGCCATGTTGCCCCTCCATCTTGAAAGTACATTAGCCAAAGAGGGACATACCCGTAAATTCAAGCTTCACCTTTCGCGTTTTAACACTCGATGGCACCGTGTCGAATGTGAAGAGGGGGATTGCTGGATTGAACTGGAAGCCATGTTAATCTTGGACTAAATCGGCCACTGTAGGAGTTAAAACGAAATCGGAATTGGGAGGAACAGAAACTAATATTTACTGGATGGTCAAATACCTTTTCACCGCTAGATGGGGGAAAATATCACACAGTGTAGCTTTAAGAAAAGGGTTTTAGTTTTATATTTATGTTTATATATTATAATGTTATTTTTTATGTCTATGTTGTCAATCTGTCAATCTATGTTGATTATGAAAAGTGAACAGCATGAGTGAGAAAGGACGCATCATAAGATGCGCAATGCCAGGAGACATGGAGTAGGTCAGACATGATTGTGACCACTTCATTAAGTTTTGTTTTGTATAAATTGTATCTTAATTTTAGTCAATGTTTCATCAGCCAACTGGGGCATTCTGGGTTGAGCGAGCAGAGCTTAATTGGTCAGTATTATTCAATTGCAGACAAAGATTTTGGATAGCTAGGTTGGTGCGGTAGGGGGCCCAACATCATATTCTTTCATAGGGCCCAAAATTGCTGGCGGCGCCCCTGACTCTGTCTTGGAATGAGAGAATAGTTCCTAGCCATATCGGTCTAGAAAATCACAACTTTTCATTTTCTGTCGGTCTTAGTACACGTAAATAGGAAAATGTTGGCGTTATTTTGTCACTTATTGAGCAGTAGGCTAGCTGGAGCCATTTACCTCCAGTCTTTGTGCTAAGCTAGGCTAGCGGTGTGTGCGTCAGACAGAGTTATGGCACGCACGGAGATGAGAATGGTATGTAAGGACTTATCTAACTCTGGAGGATACAGTGAATAAGCTGAAGTCCCAAAAAGTCGGCGTGTTCCTTTAAATCTCAGACATTTATATTATGTTTTTATTATGTTCTAGTGGGCAGTTTTCATTTTTCTCTCGCTCAAATGACATGCTTCTGTGATTCACATACTCGATTTGTGCATGTATTATAGTCCTCTGGTTACTTTACAGAAATAAAATGGGTTGTGAATTTTGATTAATCTTGTTTGCTTCGTAATTGCTTATATAGTGGCATTATTTTCTGAAAAGAGGCATTTATTGCAGTGCAGATGTCAAAACGAATGATACATCTGGAGTTTCTTCAGTGTGGTGGATTGTTTTATGCTGAATATCAAATGTAAGATCATAAAACAGTTATGGCATCGTTTAGTTGCGCACACTTAAGAGTTGTAATTCTCCAAAATGGCGATGGCGTGTTGTGTAAAGTCCTGCAGGTTATTTTGGGTGTGTTTGCTTCTCTCGAGCGCTGTCCCTGAAGTCTCTTGAGATCCCGTCTGAAGTGTTGGCTCTGAAACAGCACACAGAATCGATGCTTCGGGGACGGAGGTAACTGAGATTTTAATGAAGGAGAGCTGGGCAGCCCTTGGCAGACGAAACCTCAGTGCCCTCTTAACAAGAACACTCTCCAGGCCAGTGGAAAAACGAGGAGGGTTAATTAATTAGAGAGGAGCGGCCAAGAGGCTAGATGTGATTCTGCTCTCTTTGTCTCTTTATAAAGACCCCAGCTTGATTGTGCCATGTGGTTTTGTGCCAGAGCTAATGGGCTGTTTTCAGGAGAGGACACATGGGCGCTCCTCTGCTCATCTTATCATTGTGTTTTATTGTGTGTATGTGACTGTATTGACGTACATGCAGTTGTTTCCTAGACAGCGAATGTCACTTGTGGTTGTTGTTGGATAATGTTTCAGCACAAAGTGCTTTTTGTGTGCCGCCTGAGACTATTGTTATCTAACAGTCCACAATGCATCATGGGGTGTTTAATGGGTAGTTTTCTGCAGACTTGTATTATTATTATTATTTATCTAACAATGTCCAACAGTGAACAGTATATCCTATGGTATCCTAAACATTGTTTTGAATACAAAGTTATTATATATTATACACTCAAAAAAATAACTCATTGGACAAACTCAGTTTAATTGAGGGCAGGTTTTCCATCCAATAAATATGTGTAGCCCCAACTCATAAACTAATTCATGCAATGAAATGTAATTGAGTTGGTCCAACTCAATTTGATCAAATACAGTTTAAATGATATTTATATACTTATAACATGACTTTTTTATACTTGTCAAACTTAAATTAAAACATATTTAATTGGAAAATCAAATATAAGCAACTTCATTCGTCATCATACACAATGTATATAATAAAAATATTTAAAAAAAGCGGTGTCACTCCTGACAGATCATTGAGTGCCCTAAGAAACTCCTCTAAATGTCCCACATAACTGAACATGAAACACTAACATTAACTAACAACATTTTTCCCTTTGCAGAAAAACACATAAACTAACACGTAATCCCTAAATTTACTCTCCTAATGGAGTCCCTTGCAAAGCATGCTGGGAACTACAGATCCACTACCCAGTTAGTTATGTCAACACAAATATTTCATGTAGTTTTAGCACAACTTAATTAAGTAAACTTCAGTTTTAAATATATTAGGGTGATTGAACACAATTAAATTAAGTTGTGACAAAATTAGATATGTTTAAGTAAAGTGAACAGAATTTAAATGTGTCATATCTATGAAGGGCCTGAATCTTTTTCTTTTTTTGTTGTTGAGTGTATTAACTAAAACAATAAAAACAATTAGGCCTATGGTCCAGTTGTTTTATTTGTAATATTAACTGGAATAAAATAAAGTATTTAACTTAATTTAGCTAGTTGCCAAGGAAACACTTCTCATTTTCATTTAGTTTAACTTGATGTACTAAATTAACTAAAGCTGAAATAAAACTTTATAAAAACTATATAAACATATATATTTTTTAAAACTAATAAAATGCAAAATACTAAAGAAAATTACTAAAATTGTAACATTAAAATGTAAAATATAAATAAATTATAATTCATTCTATTATTAAAACTATAATAGTATCTCAGTGATATTAAAATAACACTGGGCTGATTTGATTATCCTAAATACGTAACAAAACATAATATCTTTACACTTTTTAAAATAATTTGACAATCTAAAGCTTGATTTGAAATGACACGTTCACAAGTAATATTCTCAATTTTTGTGGTTTAGTGATAAAATATTTACCATTTACAATTTATTTCTCATATTTCATCTCAAGCTTTTTACAAAGACTTGGTAAACAGGTGCAACATTTCTCTCAATATCTGCAATAACTGTGGCTAGTGGTTTTCCAAAGTTACTTTCACTGGCCGTAATTTTGACATTGATATCATGGGGGAAAACGTCATATATATATATATATATTATATTATATAATTTGGCAGCAGGTTTATTAGGCTGCTGTCACTTTAAGAGCTGACGCACGGATCCATTATACTGATACACACGTGCTTTCCTTTCAACTGTTTACATTCACTTAAAACAGAACTGACTGTGCTTACCGTATTTTCCGGACTATAAGGCACACTTTTTTCATAGTTTGGCTGGTCCTGCGACTTATATTCAGGTGCGACTTATATATCAAAATTAATTCACACTGACTGACAAGAATAAACATTTAGCCACTTCTACAGCCATGAGAGGGCGCTCTATGCTGCTCCTGTAGCCTACCCCTGAAAAAATTTACTGAAATATTAACTTAAAGACAAATGAGAAAGACTGAACACAAACAAAATGCCCCCCAAAAAGAAAATCCTATTCTGCCAATTAAAAACTGCAGGTAGTAAAATATGCAGCCGAAAATGGTAATCAAGCAGCAGAAAGACAGTTTGGAGTGAGTGAGAAACTTGTGAGGGACTGGCGAAAAGCAGAGGTTACTTTAACAGTAATGAAGAAAACAAAGAAAGCTAATTGCGGACTGAATGCAACATGGCCAGACCCCGAGGAACGAGTCCACAGATGGGTGCTTGAACGCTCTCATTTTGACATTGTTTTGTGTGTTTTTTACTGTTTAAGCGCAATAAGCAGTGAAAAAGAGCTCAATTTAATACAGAGAGGCGCCTTTATGCGCAGCACTTTGGGTGTGAGCACAAAATCTGTGGGAATGAGTAAAATGATGTGCAATACCCACAATCCCACGTAGAAATTCATGCCCTGTAACACCAACAATATTTATCCGGAGCGAAAGAAGCGAGTGAGTGAGTGGAGGCGGGTGTGTGTGTCACTCGCTGTCGGCGAGATGAGAGAGAGAGCAGCTGGTGTTGTGTGTCTACTCTGCGGAAAATGACTATTAGAAGTGTTTCAGATATTTCAATATCGATATGTATCGAAAAATCTATATTTTTGACAACACTGCATTGCACTTAGTTTATTATTTCAGATGCTTTCTTAAAAGACGACAATTGAAAAGTGCATAAATTCAAAACCCCAAAGTGGCTAGTAGGAGTGACTGCGTTACACACCACTGCTGAAATACATCTGTATTTGGCGCATATACGGTATACACCGATCATGCATAACATTATGACCGACTAATATTGTGGTTGGTCCCCCTTGAGCTACCAGAACTGCCCTGACCTTTTGAGGCAGGGACTCCTCTAGACCCCTTAAGGCAGGGGTCTCCACACTCGGTCCTGGAGGGCCACTGTCCTGCAGAGTTTAGTTCCAGCCCCAAATAAACACACCTGAACCAGCTAATCAGTGTCTTACTAGGCCCAAGTAAGACACTGATTAGCTGGTTCAGATGTTTTAATTGGGGTTGGAGCTAAACTCTGCAGGACAGTCGCCCTCCAGGACCGAGTTTGGAGACCCCTGCCTTAAGGTGTGCTGTGGTATCTGGCACCAAGATGTTAGCAGCAGATCCTGTAAGTTGCGAGGTGGGGCCTCCATGGATTGGACTTGTTTGTTCAGCACATCCCACAGATGCTCGATTGGATTGCGATCTGGGGAATTTGGAGGACAAGTCAACACCTCAAACTCGTTGTTGTGCTCCTCAAACCATTCCTGAACCATTTGTGCTTTGTGGCAGGCTTGCTGCCTAATATATCCCACCCACTAACAGGTGCCGTGATGAAGAGATAATCAAGCTTGTATAACTAGAAGTATTTGTGTTCACATAAGCTTATACCTAAAATCATAATGATCATTTGCCGCAGAGTTCACTGTGTTGTTAGAGTTCATTGTGTTGTTTCTCTCACTGTAATCAGTAGAAGTGACATGACTTTTTCTCCCAGGGATTTTTTTTTAATTATTCAGAAGACTCTCTCTACGCTGATGTGTTCCAGATGCAGTCCTCCAGAAAACATCCTCTTTAATATACAGCCCTGTAAATCAAATCCAGCTACCTGTCAAAGACGAGCTAGTTTAATCACTGGGATGTACGTATATGTGGCATTGCTGAAGGTCAGTCTTTATTGGAATAATCACATTTTGGGGATATCAGCATTTTTTTTTACCCAGCATTCGCAGTCAAGTCAAGTTACAGTGAATGATTTTGCAACCTTCACCCGAACAGCAAAATCCATTACATTCTCCAGATGTCTGAAGACCTCTTCTGAGAGCATCTAGTAAAACTGTAATTTTTTGGTTGCTTGTTTTTTTTTAAATATGCATAAATTAAATGCATGCAACTGTGTATTGTAGAATTGGTAACACTTTAGTTTAGGGTCCAATTCTCATCTATTAACTAGTTTCTTATTACATATAGCATATTAGCAGCTGTCATTACATGCAGGTTTTTAAAAATATATATAAGTACGATGTAAAATCATGTATGTACGCATTGTATCAAATTATTAATTTAAATGTTAGTCCATAGTAGTTAAAGCCACTTTATATAAAACGGGAACGAAAATAGTGTCATTGTTCAGCTGAAGTCAGTTCAGTGTTGATTCAAAGATAATCAATTATTAAATAGTTTATTTAATCAATAAGGCAGCTCTGCGGAGAACAGTAATGTCATCGTCTACCTCAGTTCTCATACATCAGCGTCAGTGCAGGCAAATCAATAATATAGTTTGACACTAAGTGTCCACTCTGTACCTTATTTACCCCTAAAGGGTGCATATGAGACAATAAGTCGCCCCAGTGACAGCTGTTGTACCTTTTTTTTATTTTTATAAGAGTGTACATTTATAAGAGTGTACACTTCTCTTCTCACTTCTCATAGCTCTTCTGTTGTTTTTCTCTGCAGGATTCGGGATGACCACCCCTGTGACAGTAGCGGGAAAGATCTTCTTGATTTTCTACGGTCTGCTAGGTTGCGCGGCCACCATCCTGTTCTTCAACCTCTTTCTGGAGCGCATCATTACCCTGCTGGCTGTGGTGATGAAGGCTGTGCGTCTGCGGCGTCTGCGGACCAGCGGCCTCCTCCCGCCGGGAATCTGCCAGGACTTCGCGGCCAGCACGCTGCCTGGTTGGAGGCCCTCGGTGTACCACGTGATGCTCATTCTGGGTTTATCGGCCATCGTGATCTCCTGCTGCGCGTCGGCCATGTACACTCCAGTGGAGGGTTGGGCGTACTTGGACTCGCTGTATTTTTGCTTCGTCACCTTCAGCACGATTGGCTTCGGGGATTTGGTGAGCAGTCAGAGTGCTGCGTACGGCTACCAAAGCCTTTACCGGTTGGCCAACTTTCTCTTCATCTTGACTGGAGTATGTTGCATCTACTCGCTCTTCAATGTCATCTCCATCGTTATCAAGCAGGTCCTCAACTGGATGCTGGGGAAAATGAGTTGCTTGTGCTGCCAACGCTGCAACAAAGCGAACGCTTTCTTGGGACGCCGCAACGCCATCAGGCCCGGCTCGCGCCTCAGAAAGGGACGCTTCGGGCAAACACCGGACTCGGACGGGCCTTGCGATAGCGACACGGAGGGCCGAAGGCTCTCGGGTGAGATGATCTCCATGCGGGACCTGACGGGATCCAATAAAATCTCACTGGCCATTATGCAGAAACAGCTGTCGGAGTCAGCAAACGGATATCCCAGAACGGTGTGCGGAAGCTCTCGGCAAAACGGCTTTTCCGGTGGCGTCGGTGCTCTCGGCATTATGAACAACCGATTAGCAGAAACCAGTGACTCTAGGTAGAGGTAACCTGTGCCTAACCAGGGTAAGCATCTCAAAAACGACTATCTTTAGCAGTAAAACCCCTCCAAATCTCTCTGGAAGTAATGGATTCGCCATTGATTTGGTTTCAATTTGCCGACTCTGTCTTGAGCTTGTGTAGAACAGCATGACATGCATGAACTGTGTAGGATATCCATTAGGATTTTTGGACCGCAGCATATGCTAAGAACGCACATTAGAAAGTAATGGTGCGTTCAAATCGTGTTAGAAAGATCGTATTTACGAGTTAAATGTACATTCAAAGTCATAATTACGAGTGAGAAAACATGTCGGATGCAATGGATGCAGCGTCCTTTACAAGTTTCCTTTACAATAAAACTAAGTTGCATGTACAAAACACCATATAGTAAAACACCAAATGCTTGATAATACAATTACTATAGCATATATAATAAATCAGTGTACTGCACCTTCATAAATTGAATAAAAACACACCCAAAGCGCATTCTTTATTCTTCATTTTGCACATAGAGTTAAAAAATATTGTTGAATTTTAGAAAAGTCCATCTTGCTCCGACCAAAGTTATTTGAACACATTATGTCGTAATTACAACTTCCCGACTCGTAAATACGAACTTCCCTGGAGGACTTGCACGCACCATAAGAGACTTTGCATATTCAATTAAACCGCAACAAACCCTGATTATTATGTTTTCTAGAATTTGTAGACAGTACATTAACTAAACCTAAGCAAACGTTAGACTTGACTATTCAGTGGCTATTCAAATAAGTAGAAGTAGCATCCTTTTTACTCCATTTGGACAGCACACTCGATTTATAACTATGCATCATCTCCATGTCGCAAACATATTAGCTGCATCCCAGTTTGCATACTTGTGCTGTGCACTAAATGTATGTATGTAGTATGGAAAGTCCATACTTTTGAGTGTGTAGTAAGACTCTCAAAATGCACCAATGCACCAATTTTTATCTAGAATTAAGATAATGAGCTAGTATGCAGCATTAGTCAAAGAGAAATGTCGAGCAAAAGCTTATATCTATAGTTGCAAATTAAGACTTTACAGAAAGCAGATTAGGGAATTTGTACTGCATAAGCGAGTGCATTTGCTGTACCCCTTCAAATCTGTGTTCCTGTCGATAGGGATCTCATGGCAAAGAAGTGCCACTGTTTGAAAAATCCAGCCAAGGGTTTTACACACTCGTAGTAACATGATGATATGCACCAATGAGAACTTCAAAGCCCAACTCTGTTGTTCCCCAAAGAGGAGAGAGGAGGAGCTGAAGAGATGGAGTGAGACAGAGTGAAGGAGAATAAAGTGAAGAAGCCCTGAGAGAGAATATGAGCCATCTATCAGCGCAGAACTAGACTTCCAGCGGAGCTCGGAGCACTCATCTGCCAGAGCAAACGTTAGTGCCCTCAACCCCTCCTCATCCTCTTATTAACACCATCTGTAGAGTAGGAAAAAGTCTGCTTAGATGTGCCCTTGAAATATAGTTTGGTAGGATGCGTAACACCATGCCTGGAAGCTCTATTCTCATAGAACAGTGTTAGTTGTGGATTCGTGCATGCAATGAATGTGTTTACATGCACAACCCTACACCTGTGCTTAAAAAGCAGATAACGTGAGCTTAATGAGATTTGCATGAAATTTGCTTGAGATTTTGAAAATGTACACTAGACACGCACAAACCGAGTAAAGCAACAAAACGCTGGTATGTGTGTTTACATGTAAAGTGGAATGAGTGTAATCGGTTTTGCTTTAACCCTTTGCAACCTTCCCAGTTAAAAGAGCACGTTCATTTGTTTAAGACATGACCTTAGATCATGCATGTAAATGCACTCATTAACATACTACCTATTACGATTTGCTTTGCATTTAAATGGCTTGATTGACATTCTGTCAGTGTATTGAGAGTGCACGTGACTCTGTAACACTGAATCCTGATCATTTCAAAATCTCATTTAAAGTGAGTGTTGGCCATTAAATGATTTGCACAGACTCCTAAAACTGTGTTTTTTAAAAAGCAGCTATCGATATTTTGTTGTGCATGTAAACACACTCAATATAAGCTCACATGGATGCTCATTTGCCTTCATAAAGTGCATTTTGAGACCGGTAAATGCCAACAAAGTTGCTTACAGTGTTGGGGAAAGTTACTTTGAAAAGTAATGCAATGTTGCGTTACTTGGTTATATTTTAAGAAAAGTAATGCGTTACGTTACTTTTTCTCACCTGGGCTGGGCTGTTTTTTTTTTTTAAAATAACATTTTTTTCTATTTTTGAGCAAATGTAAAGGCCATTTCACACCAAAATTGAAATAAGGCTGAAGGAAAGCCAAATTCACACCTGTACAAAAGAATAGGACACAGGAGAAGAAAGTTTAAAACTTAATTCACCAATAAAAACCTCATCTAAAGTTATTTTTGCTTATGGTTTAACTGAATCATCATTGGTCAGCAGCAAGTACACTGGTCAATAAAGTGAGATTAAATACATAAAAAATATGTTTTATTTAACATATTTGTGACCCTGGACCACAAAAACAGTCATTAGGGTTATTTTTTTTTAAAATTGAGATTTATACATCATCTGAAATGTATGTATGGTTTGTTAGTCCAATATTTGGCCGAGATACAACAATGAAAATCTGGAATCTGAGGGTGCAAACAAATTTAAATATTGAGAAAATTGTCTTTAAAGTTGTCCAAATGAAGTTCTTAACAATGCATATTACTACTAATAATCAAATTTTTTTATATATTTATGGTAGGAAATATCTTCATGGGACATGATCTTTAATTAATATCCTAATGATTTTTGCCATAACAGAAAAAGTGATAATTTTGACCCATACAATGTATTGTTGGCTATTGCCACAAATATACCCGTGAGACTTAAGACTGTTTTTGTGGTCCAGGGTCACATTATTAATTATTCTGATTTTGCATTTCACTGATTTAACTAATTTTGAAGAATACTGAATCTTTTTTGTGCAAGTGAGATGAGTAAATGCAAGCCCACATTTAGTCTAGAACTATAATAACCATCATGTTCACATACAACGCGTCTGCACTAACTCCAGATTTTACTCAACATGGGCAAAACAAAGTAACTCGCATTACTTGGGGGGAACTCAAGGGGATTGGGACACTCTTTGCGATTGAGACGACTTGGAAAAAGTGTCCCAATCACCCTGAATTCATCCTATTTAAAAAAGTAACTCAGATATTTTGTTGTAAATTTAAAAGTAAGCTTTACTTTTACTTGGAAAAAGTAATCTGATAAACAAGTTAATTTGTAATGTGTTACCCCCAACACTGGTCGCTCATGTTGCCGCAAATCTCACTGAAAACGAATGACATCCGGTTGCTTTCTTGCTGCAAAACTGGCAATGCCAACTCCCCCGTTCCCCAAATGATAAATCAAACCGCTTTAATAAAACAAGCACATAAAAGGAATATAAAAGACCATGTTGATGAATTGCAATAGATGCTAAATGAGCTGTCGTGCAGCATTTGTGTATGTAGCAGGCAGGAACATATGCTAGTGTTGACGAGGGAGAAAGACAGGAGAGGGAAATCCAGTCCCTCCGGTTTGATAAAGCATCAGCACAGATGTAGTTTCCATTTAACTATCTCTCTCCAGGTGATCTATAGCATCTCTGCTCAGCTCTCTTCTGCTCCAGAGACCAACATTAGCTGTCTCATGTCTGCATCCACAACACTCAAACGCACAAAAACACACACACACACCCTTCCTTAGCGTAGCACAGTTCACACTCTCTACCGATACTCGTATCATGAATCTACCTGTATGTAACTCAAACGTCAGTGTAAATAGTGCGGTGCAGTCAAGCAGAACAATTTCTGATTCTTTTTGCATATTGCAAAGGGAAACCGTGAAATGACTGAAGATTTCGGCTCTTGCTTATAATATACAACCTCAGGTAGTTCAATCTTCTGATAGTTTTTTTGCATGCTATGGTAAAGCCATACGAGAGCCACTTGTATCTCTTATAGGTCTATTTTTATATACAAATATGTATTACATCTGGCAGTGTTGGTGTACTTGGTAGGAACAAATGACTTGATTAAATGTGCTTGAAGTGTAATGGAGACTAGGGGTGGGCGGTATGAACAAAATGATATATCACATTAGTTTATGTAGCGGTATATATCAAACTAAAATTGATCTTCTGAATTAAACAGTTAAATTAGAGGCTCTACTCTATTTTCTTTCATGTAAAACCATGGTGCAATCCAGCAATCGGGTTGTTTTAACCCAGCGATTGGGTTGTTTTAAGCAAACATTTAACCCAACCGCTGGGTTAAAACAACCCAAATGTTGGGTTAAAACAACCCGATTGCTGGGTTAGTCCATTTTCAACCCAACTTGGGTTATTTTTAACCCAGCATTTAACTGGTCCAAAACCATCTTGGATCAGAAATAAACCATTTACCGGCTAGTCATGCCATTTTAAGATGGTCAAACTGGTTTTTATGAACATAATAAACATGCTGTATACCGTATATAGTATTTAAAAAGAACAAAAGCTAATAAAAATGACAAAAGCACATATCAAAATTATTTAAAAAAATGTAACTAATTAATTAATAATAAAATAATAATAGTTAAAAACTAATAAACTATATATATATATATATATATATACACACACTCTAAAGAATGCTGGGTTGAAAATGGACTAACCCTGCAATTGCTTTTTTTAAACCAAGCGGTTGAGTTAATGTTTGCTTAAAACAACCCAAATGATGGGTTAGTCCATTTTCAACCCAACTTGTATATATAAAATGCTGGGTTGTTTCAATATTAAAAAATTTAACCCAACACCTGGGTTTGTCCATATCTTGAAACAACCCAGCATTTTTTAGAGAGTATATAATATATTATAGTTTTTATCAATTATTATTATTAATTAATTAGTTTAATTAATACTCATTTTATTATGTGCTTTTGTCATTTTTATTAGTTTTTGTTCTTTTTAAATATTACACTCTAAAAAATGCTGGGTTAAAAACAATCCAAGCTGGGTTGAAAATGGACAAACCCAGCAATTGGGTTGTTTTAACCCAGTGATTGGGTTGTTTTAAGCAAACATTTAACCCAATTGCTGGGTTTGTCCATTTTCAACCCAACTTGGGTTGTTTTTAACCCAACATTTTTTAGAGT
This sequence comes from Romanogobio albipinnatus, assembly GCA_023566225.1. NCBI lineage: Eukaryota > Metazoa > Chordata > Actinopteri > Cypriniformes > Gobionidae > Romanogobio > Romanogobio albipinnatus. The sequence continues at coordinate 5,391,035 of CM042258.1, forward strand.
GTACTATTTAGGTTCAATTTTATTTTATTTTTTATTTCAGTTTGAGTTTTTATTTATATCCCAGTAGTCATTTTTTGTGTGTCAACTTAAACTTATTTTAGTTTTTTTATTAATTAATTTTTTTAATTTATTTTATTTTTATACTTTTTTTTTTTCAGTTTGAGTTTTTATTTATATCCAGGTAGTAATTTTAGTGTGTCAACTTAAACTTATTTTTTTATTTTATTTATCTTATTATTTTAAAAACATTTTTCTTTTAATAGTTTTAGTTCAAGATAATTTACCTCATACCGCCGACCCCTTATGAAGACCTACAAATTTCACATCAAATTTGTAGAAAACTGCTAGTTACCACATGAACTGAACATATCATTGTGCATGAGTGATGTACATTAAGAGAGAGTTTGAGATGCTAACAATGCAATGGAAATGCAAAGAATCTTGGTATGAGTTTTTGAAGGAATGCGTTTCCACAAACCTTGAACTATTTAAAATAAATGTATTTAAGACTCAGTTTGTTCTCTTAAAATGCATGCATGGCTCATTATCAACTGCCTTATTTTGTTCCTCAACCATGTAACTATAATGTAGATCTGACTTACTCTGTACAGTAAATCTTTTGCATTTTGCAAAATGTATCTCCATTGATTGCAATGGATCAAACTGAACTGAAGTCCTCCATTTTCCCCAGGAGTTGGGAGATCTGGGAATTTCACAGTTGTATTAATTTATCTTTTTTTTGTAGCCTATAAACAGACTGAACAACCTGTCCATCATGTTTCGCCTTTGTGTTTTTAACAGCAATATAAGGTCCAATATCAGTTGTCACAAAGCTTACAATCTTTATAAGGTGGAAACCAGGTTTAGATTACAGCTGCTTTCTGATTCAAATTGTTCATGTAAATGGTTTCTACTGAATTTTAGTGGGAGAGCGCTGCAATCATAACACTGCATTTCATGATGATTGTTACCGAAAGTTATTCTGCACATGCTCAGAAGTTCTGTCTGAGAAACCAACCCAATCTCTCTGGAAAATGTAACTATTTTACGAGGTGGCGATTCTGCAAAAACATACCACCATAACCCGTCCCTAAACGTACCCGCCATTGAGATCGTACGAATTTGTGAGATCCACCAATTTAGCAAAATGTAAAATAGTTATGAATTACTGTGAGATTGTGTTGGAGAAACGGATCCATCCAGTATTTTTATTTTCAAGGTGTAATGATTTTGTATTTAACTAGGTTGTTGGAAGTTAAGAAGTTAACGTAAATGGCGATGCAAGATTTCATTATATCTGTTGTAACATATATTATGTTTTATGACAGAACAAATCATACAGTATTTCACGATAGAACTGTAAGATTGGATATTTAACTCTTTCCCCGCCAGCATTTGTTTGTTTGTTTAAGTTGCAAGCCAGCGCCAGTATTTTTTGATGATTTTCACAAAAATGTAATGGCCCCCATGATATTTTGTTGTATGAATATATTTGAACATGCAAATATATCAAAATAAATAACAGAGTCTCTGCTTTTAAACGATAATATTTTATTTAGATTATTCATGCTTTCTTTTAATCAACACTTGAATGTGGGTAAGTTTCTATTAAAGGGATACTTCAGCGCTGGGAAGTTGAATGTGTATTTAAACTGGGTCATTTATGCAGTTGAAATGTGAAATTATTTTAGAAGTTTGTGCCTTTTAGACTGAGAAAAGACAGAAAATGTATTTTTGGCTCATGTGGATGAAAGACAACAACTCCCAGAATGCACTTGCTTGGCTGCCCTATGAGGCCACTCCCAAGCCACGCCTACCGGTTACATCACTTGCCCACCATCGTTTTCATTTTTAAAATCATTTAGTTCAGTTAGAGAACAGACACTACAATTAAAAACTGAACGTGTCTGCTCAATACAGTGTGAGCCGAACGAGAGTCGCAGCACAAACGAGTCAGATTTCATTCATCACGAGAGCGAAGAGTTGACAGACCAGATGATCGCGGAAGATTTGGTTTCAACGCGAAATGTAAAGTGCCTATTTAAGTGAGTTTGTCATTGTACCGTTTTGTTGTTGTGTTTTTCATTAAGAATAATAGGCTAATGAACCCACAGTTCAAGCAACCAACTCCCGAATTGGCACTAATTCTAAACCGAAACTAAAATGAGCACGGCCGCCCGGCATTCACATTCATTTTCAGTTCATGGCTATGGAAGCTTAAAGGTCCCGTTCTTCGTGTTTTTTTGAAGCTTTGATTGTGTTTACAGTGTGCAATATAACGTGTTCATGTTTCGCGTGTAAAAAAACACAGTATTTTTCACACAATTTACTTATCTGTATACCGCTGTTTTCACTGTCCTAAAAACGGGCCGATGAGTTCCTTGTTCTATGAAGTCCCTCCTTCAGAAATACGTAACGAGTTCTGATTGTGCCAGCGGTTCCTGTGTTGTGATTCGACAGCAGCTTAGCGCACGTTTCCCGGTTCCTGTGTTGTGATTCGACAGCAGCTTAGCGCACGTAACTTGCATGGAAAGGTCACGCCTCTTAACGGGAGATGTATGCGCTCAATGATCTCTACAGCGTCCCTGGGAAAGCCAAACAAAGGTGATTTGACTCCGGGATGAAAATAACAGCGTCTCGACGACATGGCGACAAACACACTCAAACGCAGCACTTCCTTTTCTCCACGTGACCGTCCTCTTCTCCACGTGGGACAGCAACAAGACCACGCCCCCTTTTTCACGTAGTCTTGTGGGCGGAGGTTAGTCTGTTCTACTGTTCTACTGACGTCATTTATGAAGGAAGTACCAGGATGTAGTCCAAGCCGGCCGTTCGCTGTAGGCTTTGAAAGGGAACTTCTGTTAAATAAATTATCTCGCTTGGCATTGAACTTTGAGCTTTATAATTTTACAGGTATTATTTATGCTCTAACAGCAACATTACACACTAACTAAAGTTTGAACAGTGGGATCACGAAGAACGAGACCTTTAAAGGGATACTTCAGCGCTGGGAAGATGAATGTGTATTTAAACTGGGTCATTTATGTAGTAGAAATATGAAATTATTTTTGAATTTGGTGCCTTCTAGACTGAGAAAAGACAGAAAATGTATTTTTGTCTCTTGTGGATGAAAGACAACAACTCCCAGAATGCACTTGCTTCGCTGCCCAATAAGGCCACTCCCAAAGCCACGGCTACTGGTTACATCTCTTGCCCACCGTGGCACCGCCGTTTTGATATTCATAGTAATAAAATAATTTCGTTCAGTCAGAGAACAGACACTGCAATTAAAAACTGAACGTGTCTTTTCAATAAAGTTTGAGTTAGCCCATGGGCGTCGGAACCATTGTATGTGGGTGGGACAAGACCCACCCACTTTTTACGATCAATGATATTGGACCCACTCACTTTTATCATCTCTAACATTCAGCACATGTCTGTTTACCTACCCCTAATCTATAAACACTTATTATTAAACACATGTTAGATGCTTTATTTCCACTTTTCTAATATTTTCGTAATTTTTATTGAAAATAAATGCCTTTCCGATCTGATATGTGATGGGAAAAGGGAGATGATTAAACTCGGCGAAAGGCGGATTCGAACCGCGGGTCGACTTGTGTCAAAACTAGATGCTGTGCGTCTTACCCCTACACTACTGCTGCTCTCAATGATATGGCGATTCCCGTAATTTTGTCTTTCCTATTTGCTTAGCAAGCAAAGTGGTATATTTGTACTTATTGGCATCTACTCCAGTAAAAAAAATTCTGAGGACCCACCCACATTTTTTTTGCTTCCGACGCCCATGAGTTAGCCGAACGAAAGTCACGGCACAAACGCAGCAGGAGTCAGATTTCATTCATCACGAGAGTGAAGAGCTGAGCAGAGCTGAGGTAAGCGCGGCTGTCATTCTCGGCGCGTTTTCTGATCGCATATGGAAGCTTAACTTTCATAGCAATTCATTGAAAAGTTGAAACACTCACTTTGCTCTGCATCGCCATGTTATGAATGCCGAGCCGAGCGGCCGTGCGCATTTACATTCTGTAAGTGAGATCCCTCCCCTATGTGCGGGTTGAAAACGTGTGGAACGAGCTCCTACAACTACTGGCTGTAGTTTTTAGCCTCTGGTCAAAAAAGCCTCAGATGATGCAAAATGACGATATTTGCGTCATCTGAGGATTTTTTCCAGAAATAAAATGCATAATTCTCTCGTTTCAGGGGGACATGAGGGGGGAAAGTACAATAATTCAAATATACTACCGGGTTTCTACTGATACAAACCTTAAAGGTCCCGTTCTTCGTGATCCCATTGTTCAAACTTTAGTTAGTGTGTAATGTTGCTGTTAGAGCATAAATAATACCTGTAAAATTATAAAGCTCAAAGTTCAATGCCAAGCGAGATATTTTATATAACAGAAGTTCCCTTTCAAAGCCTACAGCGAACGGCCGGCTTGGACTACATCCTGGTACTTCCTTCATAAATGACGTCAGTAGAACAGTAGAACAGACTAACCTCCGCCCACAAGAATACGCAAAAAAAGGGGGCGTGGTCTTGTTGCTGTCCCACGTGGAGAAGAGGAAGTGTCGCGTGGAGAAAAGGAATTGTTGCGTTTGAGTGTGTTTGTCGCCATGTCGTCGAGACGCTGTTATTTTCATCCCGGAGTCAAATCACCTTTGTTTGGCTTTCCCAGGGACGCTGTAGAGATCATTGAGCGCATATATCTCCCGTTAAGAGGCGTGACCTTTCCACGTTCGCTAAGCTGCGGTCAAATCACAACACAGGAACCGCTGGCACAATCAGAACTTGTTACGTATTTCTGAAGGAGGGACTTCATAGAATAAACTAAGTCATCAGCCGTTTTTAGGACAGTGAAAACGTCTCGGTTACGTATGGTAACCCTCGTTCCCTGAAGGAGGGAACGGAGACGTACGTCGGACGTACCGACGAATTGGGATCACTTCTGGGAGCCCCTATCAGCTTCGAGCTATCTAGAACCGGCCAATGAACAATTGGCGTGCGAGATTTGCATCTCGCGCTCCGCCCCGCGCCGCGGGTATAAACAGGAAGCGAGAGCGAATGCACGCTGTTTTTCACTGAGGAGCCACACGTAGTGGCTCGACCTGCAGTGATGGTACAGCAACTGTAGCGACGGGACGTACGTCTCCGTTCCCTCCTTCAGGGAACGAGGGTTACCATACGTAACCGAGACGTTCCCATTCAGTCGGTCACGTTCGACGTACGTCGGACGTACCGACGAATTGGGATCCCCTATGGAAAACGCCATAGTTACTACCACTTCCAGCGCCCAGCGATGAGCCCCACAGACCCCGATCTGATGCGGGCGGGTAGGTTCACGCAGGGAGAGTCCAAGCTGCTGTTCCGCAAGACCCATTCAGCTGACTGTATTGGATAACGCTGGGAAAGCGTGCCTGTGAAGGCAGCTGCGGAGGCCACATCATGCCCAGAGGGAGTTAACATGTGGAGAATACACGTATGGGCTGGCCGTGGGCAGCACAACATACGGAAGTCCCAGGGGTGGCCCCGGCCAATTCGTGGAGGGGGACAACACATACCTGGGACGGCAGAGGACACTCTGCCGAGGGAAAGACACGGGCTCGCCGTAGGGAGCCGTACCGTGGAAGAATACACACATGGGACCGCCGTGGGGGTCACTACATATGGAACCCAGCCTAACACAAGTTCCACCAACGCATACGAGTGTTAGACCTGGCGTCGAACGCTCCGCCACGTCCGACTGCCGCGGGTTGCGGAGGACTCAACAGGGTTCGCCGTTCCGGGGAACTCGACTGGAGCAGAATAAGCGCACGCATCCGTCTACCATAGGGGAGGGAATGGCGCAGCAAGCCGACACTAGAACAGGCATTTCGGTGTTACTGACTATGGGAAGTGAGCACACAGGAAGATACCGGCTCTACACGGAGGCTATAGAATCTAGCGAACGTGTTAGGTGTCGCCCAGCCCGCAGCTCTACAATATCTGTCAGCGAGGCGCCACGAGCCAGCGCCCAGGAAGAGGCAACACCCCTAGTGGAGTGGGCTCTTAACCCGAGCGGGCAGGGCACGTCTTGGGACTGATAAGCCAAGACGATGGCATCCACTATCCAGTGGGCCATCCTCTGCTTGGAGACAGCCTTTCCCTTCTGCTGTCCTCTGTAACAGACGAAGAGCTGCTCTGAGGTCCTGAAGCTTTGCGTTCTGTCCACGTAAGTCCGGAGAGCACGGACGGGACAGAGAAAAGCTAGGGCTGGGTCTGCCTCCTCCGAAGGCAGCGCTTGCAGGCTCACCACTTGGTCCCGGAAGGGAGTAGTGGGAACCTTGGGCACGTATCCAGGCCGGGGTCTCATGATCACATGAGAGTTACCGGGCCCGAATTCCAGGCACTATTCGTCGACCGAAAATGCCTGCAGGTCCCCTACCCTCTTGATGGAGGCCAACGCAATCAGGAGTATAGTCTTTAACGACAGGATTTTCAACTCAGCTGACTGCAGAGGCTCAAAGGGTTCTCTCTGTAGTGCAGTAAGCACCAGAGCTAAGTCCCAAGAGGGTAAAGAGGGAGGACGAGGCGGATTTAATCTCCTCGCTCCCCTAAGGAACCTGACGATCAGATCGTGCTTACCTAGAGATTTCCCATCTACGAGCTCATGATTAGCGGCGATAGCGGCGACATAGACCTTGAGGGTGGAGGGAGACAGCCTTCGCTCCAACCCATCCTGTAGAAAGGTAAGCACAGATGCGATCGAACATCTTCGGGGGTCTTCTCGGCGAGAAGAGCACCAATCGACGAACAGGTTCCACTTCAACGCATAGAGGCGCCTCGTAGAGGGGGCTCTAGCAGAAGTGATGGTGTCAACTACCGCTTGCGGTAGGTCACCTAGAACCTCCGCGTCCCGTCCAGGGACCAGACATGGAGTTTCCAGAGGTCTGGACGCGGGTGCCATAGGGTGCCCCGTCTCTGAGTCAGGAGGTCCTGCCTCAGAGGAATGGGCCAGGGAGGTGCTGTCGCAAGGAGCACTAGTTCCGGGAACCAAGTCCGGTTGGGCCAATACGGAGCGACCAACAGGACCTGCTCCTCATCCTCCCTGACTTTGCACAGTGTCTGCGCAAGAAGGCTCACTGGGGGAAACGCATACTTGCGTTCTTCCCGGGGCCAGCTGTGGGCCAGGGCATCCGACCCGAGGGTCCCCTCGGTCAAGGAATAAAACCGCTGACAGTGGGTCGTCTCTGGGGAGGCAAACAGGTCTACCTGTGCGGCCCCGAAACGACTCCAGATTAGCTGGACCGCCTGGGGATGGAGTCGCCATTCTCCCGGAAGTACCTGCTGACGTGACAGCTCGTCGGCCGCACGATTGAGCAGGCCCGGAATGTGAACAGCACGAAGCGACCTCAGATGCTTCTGACTCCATAAGAGGAGATGGCGGGCGAGTTGCGAGTTGCGACATGCGACGGGAGCGTAGACCACCCTGTTTGTTGATGTACGCTACGGCCGCAGTGTTGTCCGTCCGGACCAGAACGTGCTTGCCTCTGAGCGGCACTTTGAAGCGGCTGAGTGCAAGACGAACTGCTAACAACTCGAGGCAATTGATATGCCATTGCAGCTGAGGCCCCGTCCACAGGCCCGAAGCTGCAAGCCCGTTGTACGTGGCACCCCAACCCGTGGATGAGGCATCCGTGGAGACAACGGAGTGCCTGGACACTTGTTCTAGGGGGATCCCGCCCGGAGAAACAAAGGGTCCGACCACGGGCCGAAGGCTTGGCGGCACCTCGGAGTCACTTGGACGCGGAGGGAACCGCTGTGCCACGCCCATCTCGGGACTCGATCGTGTAGCCAGCGTTGAAGCGGTCTCATATGAAGCCATCCGAGCGGCGTTACTGCGGCTGCGGATGCCATATGCCCCAGGAGCCTCTGAAAATGTTTCAGTGGAACCGCTGTCCTGCCTCTGAACGAATTCAGGCAGTTCAACACTGACTGGACGCGCTCCTCGGAGAGGCGCGCAGTCATGGCGACCGAGTCTATCTCCATACCGAGAAAAGAGATCCTCTGCGTGGGGCAGAGTTTGCTCTTCTCCCAGTTGACCCGAAGTCCCAACTGGCTGAGGTGACTGAGCACCTTGTCCCTGTGTTCGCACAACTGCTCTCGCGACTGGGCAAGAATCAGCCAGTCGTCGAGGTAGTTGAGGATGCGAACACCATGCTCTCACATGGGAGCAATGGCCGCCTCCGCAACCTTCGTAAAGACGCGGGGCGACAGGGACAGGCCGAAGGGTAAGACGCGGTACTGACATGCCCGTCCCTCGAACGCGAAGCGCAGAAAGGGCCGGTCGAGGGGAAACGAGAATGAAAGTACGCGTCCTTCAGGTCGATCGCTGCAAACCAATCTTGGGGACGGACGCACCTGAAGATGTGCTACTGCGTTAGCATTCTGAACGGCAGCCTGTGAAGGGACCGTTCAAGAATCGCAGATCCAAGACCGGCCATAACCCGCCGCCTTACTTGGGTACAATGAAGTACGGGCTGTAGAACCCGGACCTCATATCGGCTGGAGGGACCGGCTCCATCGCGTCCTTCGCCAGTAGGACTGCGATCTCCGCCCTGAGCACGGGGGCGTTCTCCTTCGCTACTGGGAAGTGAACGCCCCCAAACTTAGGGGGACGCCTGGCGAACTGAATCGCATAGCCGAGTCTGATGGTACGGCCCCGAGACGGGCTGGGAAGCTCTAGCCAGGCTTACCGACACCAAGCAAGGGGATAACCACAGACGTACCCGCAGCGGGGCAGCGACGCGGAATGCAGGGATCCGACTCGGACGGCATGGAGCGGCCCGAAGTGGGATCTGAGTGTGCTGTGCAACACTTACCTGCGTCCGCGGAGGGGGCGTGCGAGTGTGGGGAGGCCGCTTGAGTACGTTCCCACAGCCGGCGCCCCCTGCTGGCGAAGGGAGAGGCGTCTGAGGGTGGCGAGGCATGGGAGCGTCGACCACCCCCAAGCGCGCTCCCAAATGAAGGAGGGGCTGAGCGTGGCAAGGCTTTGTGGCGTTGCGCACGGTCTGCCTCACCTCCTTCCTCAGCGGGGAACAAGAGTGGCGAGGCATAGCGTCGCGCACTGTTGTCCACGCCCGCTGAGAAGAGGGGAATGAGAGTGGCGAGGCTTTGTAGCGTCACACACTGCCATTCTCGCCCTCTTGTGGGGAGGGGAATGAAAGCGGCGAGGCTCTGTAGCATCACACGCTGCCATTCCTGAACTCCCGAGACCCCGAGGTATTGGAACTGCTCTTCTTTTTTTTTTTTTTGGTACCACTGGCTGTTTTTAACATCAGTGGCGGAACAGAATTACTAATGGTTTTCCACCCGGCCCTCCTCCGGGGAAGAACAGTTCCAGACCGAATCCGGGTCAATTGTGTTTCTGGACCAGGGTGGACATCGTCTAGCCAAGGGCCAGCGCTGTGCGCAGCTCAACCTCAGCTCAGAACTACCCTCGTGCACTAAGCAGGGCGGAGGTGGCCTGCCAGTGGCACTGCCACCCCACCGATGAGGGTAGTGAGAGAGAGGAAAACTTTATACAGATTATGGCCCTATTGGTGTTCCATATTTTGGCACCAATAGTTCCACAATGCCAAAGCCTTCCAATGCACATCCGAAAAAAGGCAAGGGGCAGGTAAGGCGATTTACGCGTTGCACTATGCCTCAGCCATCCGGGAAAGCATGGCTGTCAAGTATGAATCTGATTCAGCACGAGCGCCCACTATTACGGTGGGAATCTCAGCATCATCTTCATTTTCAACACATAACAGCCCTCTCTCTGATGCAGCGATTGACATCTGTCCTCTGCTAGAACCCCAAATGAAATGCTAGGTCCCCTTTCAAGGACCAGCAATCCCATCTGTAAGCTACCAGCAGACACGTGAGACAGTGGGCGTGGCCGTGAGACGGCACACGGCGCGCTGAACACTCAAGCCCCTATGAAAAAGGCAAGACGAACAGCGCGCCGACGTGGCTATGCTCTCATGAGAGAGCATAGACCACCCACGAACACAGTCTCAACATGCTTGCGATGCGATAGAGGAGTGAGGGGCCCACAGAGATGTACGCGGCGGGGAAGCCTCACTGTAATCCTCAGGCCACCCAGGCTTATCAGCCAAAATAGTCCCCCCTCTGGTGCACCAGAAAAGAGACTAGATCGGGGTATAAGCGAAGGGACTCAACCCCGTTTGAGGCATCATAGTCTCGACCGCGCATCGGAGGCGCCGAGTGACGCGCGCAGAGTTGCCGTGGCAACCCGCGCTGTCACCAGGCAGCCAGACGGCACACGGCGCGCTGAACACTCAAACCCTCACGCGGAAGGTGAGATGACCAGCGCGTCGACGTGATCCCGTTCCCCTGAGAGAACATGGATCACCCACGACACAGTCTCAACATGTTTATGCGAGAGGGATCGTGGCCGTCAGGACAGGAAACAACCGCATCCAGAAACGCACGAGTGGAATGACGTCTTGAAAAAGACGCAGCGTCACCCGTGTACTCTTTTGTGAGGAAACGCTCTGTGCTGAAGCACTCAGGGGGAAACGCGACAGCGCACGGGATTGTAGTGCAGCCCGCGCCTGTACTCAATACAGGAAAACGCCCAAACCAGACCAACAGAAATTTGTTGCTGTGAAAACAGCAGTTTTCTCTGTAGCGCAGAGGCAGCTGATGAGTCTTCCGCGGTCCCGCTGGAATGTGCCGTCTCTCCAACACGCGTTTCTCCTCTTCTCCGTTTCTTTCAAACTCTTAATGTCTTGCTGATAGCAGCGAACTCAATTTGAGTCGTCTTCATCTGCCGTGTGGCTCCGAAGTGAATGACAGCGTGCATTCGCTCTCGCTTCCTGTTTATACCCGCGGCGCGGGGCGGAGCGCGAGATGCAAATCTCGCACGCCAATTGTTCATTGGCCGGTTCTAGATAGCTCGAAGCTGATAGGGGCTCCCAGAAGTGATCCCAATTCGTCGGTACGTCCGACGTACGTCGAACGTGACCGACTGAATGGGAACAGCGGTATACAGATGAGTAAATTGTGTTAAAAATACTGGGTTTTTTTACACGCGAAACATGAACACATGTTATATTGCACACTGTAAACACAATCAAAGCTTCAAAAAAACACGAAGAACGGGACCTTTAATGCTAATCACTGAACTTTCATAGGAATTCATTGAAAACACTCGCTTTGCTCCATACTGCTCCGTTATCAATGCCCGAGCGGGCGTGCACATTTACATTCTGTGCTTGAGATCCCTCCCCTGTGGGCGGGTTGAAAACATGCAGAACTAGCTCCCTCTACTGGCTGTAGTCTCTAGCCTCTGGCCAAAAGGCCTCAGATGATGCTAAATGACGATATTTGCGTCATCTGAGGCATTTTTCCAGACATAAAATACAGAAATCTCTGTACGGTCATTTCTACTGATACAGTCGTTTCTACTGATACAAAGTTTAATGCTAATCGGTGAAGTAGCCCTTTAAATAAAGCAAAATTTGAGCAAAAGGTAAGACATTTTTTTTTGTCAAAGTCTGTGTCCGAATTGCGAGATATAAAGTCAGAATTGAAAATAATTGTGAGTTTATATCTCACAACTCTGACTTTATATCTCGCAATTGTGAGAAAATTTTTTAAAAATTGTGAGATAAAATGTCGCAATTATCTTTCAAATGGTGCAAACAAGCTTCCATAAAGTGTGCCATAAATGTTGCTTAATGTTTAATGATCACGTTATTTTACATGTGCGTAAGCTTTTTTTATAATTTTCTTTTTGCCTGTGTTTTGATCTGGAGATTTTTTCAGTAGATAATTCAAGCAACCAACTCCCGAATTGGCACTAATTCTAAACTAAAATGAGCACAGCCGCCCGGCATTCACAGTCATTTTCAGTTCATGGCTATGGAAGCTTAAAGGGATACTTCAGCGCTGGGAAGATGAATGTAATAGCGCCCCCTAACGTATAACAGTGAAAACATGGAATGCCGGAAAATTCAGTCATTAGCAGGGAAAGAGTTAATATATTTAATATACATTATTGCATTATATTATCTAGTTTATGGCTATTTTGGATGTATTAGATGATTGCAAAAAGGGTTTAATTTACTGCAGTTAATTATAATGATGGTTCCATTCCTTTTTTACATTATATGTGACAATAACTTAAGGTTAATTAGAAAGTAGTCTTAATAAATATTAAACAATGGTGATTAAATGGTGATCAAATCTCATGTTGAATTTACTGAAGTATTATTTTAGTCTTTATGCAGCTCTTACTGTTGGCATATGAATGTTTCTTATACCAGAAGATGGCAGATAGATTCATAAAGTACAAAATAATGTATGGAAGCACTGAGATTGCAGATTCAGACAGTATTTTGCAGTGTACAATGAAAAGATGTATATCAGATTTTATGATTGTGATGATGAGTGTGACTCAGACTGTTTAACTGTTGACATGAATTTTCATCATCATTTTTATTTTAAGAAAGATTCCTTATCAGTATGCAAGAAGAGCAGAATAGATGTTCGCCTACTCAATCTCTCTCTCTCTCTCTCTCTCTCTCTCTCTCTCTCTCTCTCTCTCTCTCTCTCTCTCTCTCTCTCTCTCTCTCTCTCTCTCTCTCTCTCTTGTTTTTGCAGAAACATGCATGTAAGGAAACCGCCCAATTAGATTTGTATACAATTCAAGTTAAAATTTACAATGAAGGTTAAAGTCAACATGAAATGGCATTCAAAGCCCATTTTCATAATTTCATGACAAAATAAATGAAACATGCAACAGGCTGATCTTGATTTTATCAATTGGGGATGTATTGGATGGTGAAAATGTCTCTATATGACAGGGTGAACAACAAAAAGCAAATGATCACATTTGGATGTTTTTCTGGAAGATAAACATTATGTTTCACTAGAATAGCCTGCAATTATGGAAGCTTGTTTCCGCCACAGAATAAAACAATTTAAAAGATAATAGCGCCCTTTTATCTCACAATTTTTTCTTGCAACTGCGTGATATAAAGTCAGAATTGTGAGATTTGTGATGTTCCTAAACGTAATTTAGGGAGGAGCAAGCCCATCTAATCTTCCAATCAACAGCCAGCAGCTGCTCACCTCTCCTCAGTCTCAGCTGTTCCATCATCCCTCCACCTCCCCAAACTCCACCTTCATCTTAGGTACCTGCCCTACAAAAGTATATCCTATATTTAGTCACTGTGAGGGTATATCAGAGCTTTAGCTGCTTCACCGAGCCCCTCATGAGTGGACAGCAAGCCAAATAAGTTTAACCTAATATCTTAAGATTATACAGTGAGGAAAATAAGTATTTGAACACCCTGCTATTTTGCAAGTTCTCCCACTTGGAAATCATGGAGGGGTCTGAAATTGTCATCGTAGGTGCATGTCCACTGTGAGAGACATTAATCTAAAAAAAAAAAAAATTCCAGAAATCACAATGTATGCTTTTTTAACTATTTATTTGTATGATACAGCTGCAAATAAGTATTTGAACACCTGAGAAAATCAATGTTAATATTTGGTACAGTAGCCTTTGTTTGCAATTACAGAGGTCAAATGTTTCCTGTAGTTTTTCAGCAGGTTTGCACTGCCGAAGGGATTTTGGCCCACTCCTCCACACAGATCTTCTCTAGATCAGTCAGGTTTCCGGCCTGTCATTGAGAAACACGGAGTTTGAGCTCCCTCCAAAGATTCTCTATTGGGTTTAGGTCTGGAGACTGGCTAGGCCACACCAGAACCTTGATATGCTTCTTACAGAGCCACTCCTTGGTTATCCTGGCTGTGTGCTTCGGGTCATTGTCATGTTGGAAGACCCAGCCTCGACCCATCTTCAATGCTCTAACTGAGGGAAGGAGGTTGTTCCCCAAAATCTCGTAATACATGGCCCCGGTCATCCTCTCCTTAATACAGTGCAGTCGCCCTGTCCCATGTGCAGAAAAACACCCCCAAAGCATGATGCTACCACCCCCATGCTTCACAGTAGGGATGGTGTTCTTGGGATGGTACTCATCATTCTTCTTCCTCCAAACACGTTTAGTGGAATTATGACCAAAAAGTTCTATTTTGGTCTCATCTGACCACATGACTTTCTCCCATGACTCCTCTGGATCATCCAAATGGTCATTGGCAAACTTAAGACTGGCCTTGACATGTGTTGGTTTAAGCAGGGGAACCTTCCGTGCCATGCATGATTTCAAACCATGACGTCTTAGTGTATTACCAACAGTAACCTTGGAAACGGTGGTCCCAGCTCTTTTCAGGTCATTGACCAGCTCCTCCCGTGTAGTTCTGGGCTGATTTCTCACCTTTCTTAGGATCATTGAGACCCCATGAGGTGAGATCTTGCATGGAGCCCCAGTCCGAGGGAGATTGACATTCATGTTTAGCTTCTTCCATTTTCTAATGATTGCTCCAACAGTGGACCTTTTTTCACCAAGCTGCTTGGCAATTTCCCCGTAGCCCTTTCCAGCCTTGTGGAGGTGTACAATTTTGTCTCTAATGTCTTTGGACAGCTCTTTGGTCTTGGCCATGTTAGTAGTTGGATTCTTACTGATTGTATGGGGTGGACAGGTGTCTTTATGCAGCTAACGACCTCAAACAGGTGCATCTAATTTAGGATAATAAATGGAGTGGAGGTGGACATTTTAAAGGCAGACTAACAGGTCTTTGAGGGTCAGAATTCTAGCTGATAGACAGGTGTTCAAATACTTATTTGCAGCTGTATCATACAAATAAATAGTTAAAAAATCATACATTGTGATTTCTGGATTTTTTTTTTAGATTATGTCTCTCACAGTGGACATGCACCTATGATGACAATTTCAGACCCCTCCATGATTTCCAAGTGAGACAATTTACAAAATAGCAGGGTGATCAAATACTTATTTTCCTCACTGTATAGGGTTGATTTTTCATGTTGATGGTGATTTCCCACCAAAATCATAGTTCGCCACTTTAATCATTTGTGTGATGTGAAGAATTCCAGTGGTTTATTGTTACACTGGTCAGTAATCTAGACCTGGTTACCTGATTATCAGCCCTCACAAGTCTTCATCTGAGACTTAGACCTGTTCCATGTTGGCCTGCATCTTGGCGTACCATTGATTTACTGTATGCAAATTAGTTCTGGTTGCAAGTTGCACATTTATAATGATGATTGTACTTTTATAATTATTATAAAAAGATGATATCTAATGAGTCATGCATATAAGAAATTAAAATCTATTCTAAGAATTTCTCTGTCTTTTTCCCCCCATACCAAGTCGAGCAATTGCACGTTGCCATCTGTTGTTTGACATTTGTTTCAGCTTTTCAGCAACTAAGCTGTGCAAGAAAACGTAATAGCTGAGCTGCCTACCTAGACGGCATTTAAAGGAATATCTCACCCAAACATGAAAATACTGTCCTTGTGTTGTTGTTTTGCAGTGCAACTCAAAAAGCCGTCAGTTTTGGAAACAGAGCTCATGTTATCTATTCAGCAGTTCTCATGGAGTAAAAATGCAACTCCTCTTTTTCCAAGGTCTTCTCTCATAACAGTTTAGTGTGCGATGGCATGTCAGAAAACATTGTGCATCGGGTTGTTTTGTGTGTGTCCACCAGCACGCGTGTTTGAGCATATGTCTGCTCGGCTCAATCTTCATGGTGATGCTCATTCAAAGTGAAGCAGCGCTTTCGCTCCAACCTCCCCTGTCACCACTGAACAAATTGTTTTTCTACACTAGCTGAGGCCGTGATCCTCGCGCACGGAAACAGGCTGTGAGGCTGAACTGTGTTGACTAGCCCAGAGCGAGTTACAATCAGTCCTACACAACCGGAATAATCACGGCCTGCTAGTCAATAGGTCTTCTGTGGGCTTGCGTTAAACTGAGATAACATCTGCTTACATCAGGCTCACAAACATCATCAAAGTAAATGCAATGCACAACTCTGAGCTGTCACACAACTGTAATTAAAACCAAACCAGTAATTGAATGCAAGATAAAAAATGCATGGTTGAATGAAATAATTGGCAAGCTCCAAGTGTGGCTGACTGTGCACAGGAACATGTTAGCACACTCTAAAAACTTTGACGAACTTTCACTTCCACCAAATGAAAACGTATCATGAATCGTTTTATTTTCTCCTAGGGGCCACTTATGTTAGTCAAGATGTCTTGCACAGGAAAAGGCACAATTTAGTTTTTATATTTAGTTAATATATATTAGTGGTGGGCCGTTATCGGCGTTAACGTGCTGCGTTAACGCGAGACTCTTATCAGGCGATAAAAAAAATATTGCCGTTAATTTATTCTCAAAGTTGGGTTGGGAGCTGGGTCTATACTACGCAAGCTATGATGACGTTCACCTTGATATTTTAGCGCGGATGTACACCTAGCCGAATTGCACTGTAGGGGGCGAGAGAGTGTATGCCTACTAGTGTTGTCAAAAATGTCCATATTTCGCTATGTATCGATACTGAAACGATACAATACTCATTTTCTACAGTATGGATATCAGCTGCGCTCTCCTCTCCGACCGACAGCGAGTGACACGCACCGCCTCCTCTCATTCAGTCCGGTTAATCCTCTGAACATTGTGAACGGGTGTTCTGCTGGACTTTTGTTAGTATTGGTGTGACTGGCCTGAATTTCGCGCAGGGTTGCTCATAACGTTAATTCTACTAATTCCCACAGATTTTGCGCTCGCATCTGAAGCGCACACACACATACCGTAATAAAGCCGTCTCTGACATACAAGTGCAAAAATGAGCTCCTTAATGGTCAAATACACTCAAAAACGTCTCAATGCCCATCTTGGTGAGTTTTAACGTAAACACAGTCGTAACCAGCTCACAGGAACAGTGTTTGGATATGCGTGCGTCAGGTCTTAAAGGGACAGAAGTTATTTATTATTCAAACTACAAAAAGAGAAACGATCACTTACGAGCACACATATTCTGAATGTCTTCGGCAGAATTCAAATGAGCCATTTTAATCTAGATTAATCTAGATTAAAAAAATTAATCTATGCCCACCACTAATATATATATAAAGCACACACACCCGGCCATCCACGTGATGTAAAAGAAAATGTGATTCATCAGACCAGGACACCTTCTTCCATTGCTCCGTGGTCCAGTTCTGATGCTCACGTGCCACTGTTGGTGCTTTGGGCGGTGGACAGGGGTCAGCATGGGCACCCTGACTGGTCAGCAGCTGTGCCGCCCCGTACGCAACAAACTGAGATGCTCTGTGTATTCTGACACCTCTCTATCAGAACCAGCATTAACTTCTTGAGCAATCTGAGCTCCAGTAGCTCGTCTGTTTGATCGGACCACACGGGCCAGCCTTCACTCCCCACGTGCATCAATGAGCCTTGGCCGCCCATGACCCTGTGGCCGGTTCTCCGCTGTTCCTTCCTTGGAGCACTTTTGATAGAGACTGACCACTGCAGACCGGGAACACCCCACAAGAGCTGCAGTTTTGGAGATGCTCTGACCCAGTCGTCTAGCCATCACAATTGTCAAACAATTGTCAAACCTTGTCAAACTCGCTCATGTCTGATCTGTGTATACACACACACACACACACACACACACACACACATTTATACGTGTGCGTGTGGGGTGCAGGTATACCACATGTTAGAATATATTTAGTAGTTGTAGAAAAATGTTGTTCTGGTGTACAGTATCTTGTTTCCTGACATATTTTTCCTACTTCCTCCTTATTAAAGATGAATGTTTGGGTCAAGCTGCAGAACATGCAGTAGCTGTCGTTGGCATGTACACAGGGCCGTTTCTAGCCATTCTGACGCCCTAGGCGAAATCCTTATTGGTGCCCCCAGTCAAATTTTAAAAAGCAATATTGGTATTACTGGTATTATTTAACAAATACATACATACATTCCAAATTATATTTGTTAATAAGGATTCAAATTAAGACCAGTAATACCATTGTGTAGCCACATGCCTGTATAGCCCTAGGCCTATTATTTATTTATTTATATATATATATATATATAAGTTATCAGTTATCATTTTCATGTCCAGCGTCACATTGTTTAAATAGCAAATGCACTGGCGCCATCTGTTCGCCCATGGGCGCGCTGGTCTGAAAACCAGGCGTGTTCATTGTTGAACTGAAAACGACTGTGCCATTGACCAAAAGAAACCTGGTCTAAAGTCAATAGCGCAGTATTTTTTGTGGTGCACAACATGCGTACACTCTGCTTATTACACACACAGGGACGCTCCATGAGTCATGACTCATTAAGAGACTAGGTACAACCCTTTTGGACCATGTGCTTGATGTGCCGACCATTTTTCCTGTCGTTACACTAGCAAAAGTGGATTCTGACACGCCCTAAGTGCACCTGCGCCGTGCGCTTCAGACCATGTGCTCAGATCATTAAAATAAGGCCCTGAGTGTGTGGATTACCTTTATAACACTTAGAGCTGTATGTTTTCACTGTATGGTCAAGATCAGCATGAACTTTCTGCTGAACATCTCCTTCTGCACACAAGAAAGAAAATCACAGGTTTGGAACAACATGATGGTGAGTAAATCTTTCATTTTTGGGTGAACGTTGATCTGAGGGATCTAACAGATGGAAGTAGCAAAGCTATGGTGAACGGTGTTCATTACATTTACATTTATGCATTTGGCAGACGCTTTTATCCAAAGCCACTTACAGTGCCCTTATTACAGGGACAATCCCCCTGGAGCAACATGGAGTAAAGTGCCTTGCTCAAGGACACACTGGTGGTGACCGCTGGGATCGAACCAGCAACCTTCTGCGTGTCAGTTCCATGGTTTAACCCACTGGACCACTTGACTTTTCCATTAGGAGAGAGTTTATTAACTATAGTTGTGTGAACGTCAGCTTTAACACTGCATTAGCCCGCTCACAATCCCTGACCACACAGCCACTGAAAACATGGGATGCTTTTCTGGGTATTAACTTTCAGAATCTCACTCTCTGCCCTCACAGATGGACTGAACTATTTTTCTCAACTCATCTGCATCTTCATTCACTCCCACTATCGTGTTATTGACAGCTCGTTTGCCTGCTTTCTCTGTCCATTTTTACTTTTCCTAGTCTAATTACAGTATTAAATCATCTAAGCAATTAGATGATCTAAGCAAGTCTTCAAAGCTGGTTTGATGCCGAATTTGACTGGTGAAGCCGGTCGACCAAGTGTTGTTAAATGCATCATGTGCACTATATGCAACACTGCACTGATTTGGTCATGGAAAGTCAAACTGGCATTTTTCTATGTTCTTAGATAACAGACAAACACAGTCCCGGTTCCTCATTCAGGTGAGAACGTGGCCTATACACCAGCTACTGAAACTTAATAGTGTTTTTACTAGCTATTAGCACACAACTCATGCAAGCGCTGGAGAAAAATGAGATTTTGTCTGAGCTTGTGCTTTAGGGAGGAAACAGGAAAGAATAACAAGCATTTACTGAACAATTTTAGACTTTGTAATAGCAAAAAATGCCCCCATAGACACCTTCAGCCCAGACCAGAACACAGAGGTGGAAAAATGTCCTGAGATAATTGGTGTTTTCTAAGGCCAGTTTGTCTGTTATTACTATTACTCATACTGACGGTGGAACAAATCACTGATTAAACTCATAAAATCATTTTCAGCCATTTTTATCATGATAGTTTCACAGTGAAAAATCCTTTAGATTTACCATTAGTTTCATTTCACACAAAACTTTATTCTATTAAAAATATGTATTTATTTGTTCTTTTTTAAGTGTTTGTGCATTTTTTTTTACATTTTATAAGCTATTAAATTTTGTATTAATATTAATTAAATTTTTCATTTATTTAACTTTATTCAAAATATTATTATTATAAAAAAAACTATATATTTTATTAAAGCAGGCTCATCTCTGTCTGTGAATTTTGATTCACTCTGTCACACCATCTCAAATGTATCTCAAAATGTCATTTTAAATGAAACAATGAAGAGGAAGTGACATAATTTGAGTCATTTTTTGTGCTTGACCTGATTTGTTCAGTATAACATATCAACCGTCACATTAAATCAACTTGACTGCTCTTTCTGTATTCCTAGAAGTCATATGGTTGACTCGTGCATATAATAAAGCCATAACCTTTGATAAAGATTAGATTAGATTAGATTCAACTTTATTGTCATTACACAAGTACAAGTACAAGGCAACGAAATGCAGTTTAGGTCTAACCAGAAGTGCAATAGCAGCAAGTGCAGGATATATACAATGGTTGCGTAAGTGCTGGGCATAAAAATGTACTGAATATATATAAATATGTATAAGTAGAGAGATGGTTATTACTATAAACAGAACTGAATTTACAGATGAATATATACAGTGAATAAATATAAATATACAGATGGCTATTACTATAAACAGAATGTAAACAGAATGTACAGGTGAATATGTACTATGAATATAATATACAGATGGCTATTACTATAAACAGAATTTTACAGATAGAGGTATACAATAATATGTTAGGCTAATATGAGGAATATAGCAGTGGATTAAGGTAGTGCAATAAATTATGGACAGAGCTATCCGAAAGAAAGTGTAAAAGTGCAGTGGAAAGTGGTTGCATATTACAGTTAGAAGTACGGTGCAAAATGCAAATGTAAACATGGTTACTATAAATACAGTCGGCAGTGCAAATGAGCATATTCCAGTTAAGATATGGTGGTGCAAAATGCATAAGTAAACAGTTGTTACTGTAATAAACAGTCGGTAGTGCAAATAACAAAGTGAATGTAGGTGTGAGGTAGGAGAGTTTGCAGTTTATGAGGGAAGTGGATCAACGGGGGTTTGAGTTCAGTAAAGAGACAGCTCTGGGGAAAAAACTGTTCTTTAGTCTGCTGGTCCTGGTCCGGAGGATCCTGAAACGCCTGCCGGAGGGCAGGAGAGAAAACAGTCTGTGGGCTGGGTGAGAGGAGTCCTTGAGGATGCTGCGAGCTCGGTGCAGACAGCGTTTCCTCTGGATGTGCTCGATGGCAGGTAGTGGAGTCCCTGTGATGCGCTGGGCAGTTTTCACCACCCGCTGCAGTGCCTTGCGCTCCGCAACAGAGCAGCTCCCATACCATACTGCCACACAGTTGGTCAGGATGCTTTCTATTGCGCAGCGGTAGAAGTTCACCAGGATAGCCGAGGAGAGCTGATTCTTCCTCAGTGTCCTCAGGAAGAAGAGGCGCTGGTGAGCCTTCTTGACCAGGCTGGAGGTGTTGGTCGTCCACGACATGTCCGCCGAGATGTGGATCCCCAGGAACTTGAAACTGGAGACACGCTCAACAGCCATTCCATTGATGTGGATGGTGTCGTGTGTGCCTCTTGACTCCTTCCTGAAGTCCACGATGAGCTCCTTCGTTTTGGTGGTGTTGAGGAGCAGGTTATTATCAGTGCACCATGTGGCCAGGTGCTGGATCTCCTCCCTGTAGGCAGTCTCATCGTTGTTGCTGATGAGACCAATCACCGTAGTGTCGTCCGCAAACTTGACGATGGAATTAGTTCCATACACAGGCTTGCAGTCGGAGGTGAAGAGGGAGTAGAGAAACGGACTTAGCACACAGCCCTGTGGTACACCAGTGTTGAGTGTGATGGACGTGGAGCAGGTGGATCCTGATCGAACATTCTGTGGTCTGTCAGTTAGGAAGTCCAAAATCCAGTTACACATTGAAGTGTTGATGCCCAGGTCTCCAAGTTTGGCAATTAACTTGGATGGGATGACAGTGTTGAATGCTGAGCTGAAGTCAACAAACAGCATGCGTGCATAGGTGTTTTTACTGTCCAGATGGGTGAGCACAGAGTGCAGTGCCATGGAAACTGCATCCTCTGTGCTCCTATTGCTGCGATAGGCAAACTGGTGTGAGTCCAATGTGGATGGTATAGAGTCTTTTAGGTGTTCCAGGACCAGCCGCTCAAAGCACTTCATAATGATGGGTGTGAGTGCTACAGGGCGGTAGTCATTAGGGCACCTCGGGCTGGAGTGTTTCGGCACTGGCACAATGGAAGTGCGTTTAAAGCATGATGGTACAGCTGCTTGGGCGAGAGACAGGTTGAAAATGTCTGTAAAAACCCCAGCGAGCTGCTCCGCACATGCCCTGAGAACACGACCAGGGATGTTGTCTGGTCCAGCAGCCTTGTGCGCGCTGATCCGGCTCAGTGCCTTGCAGACATCTGTGGAGGAGAGTGTGATTGGTGGGTGGTCAGCTGAGGGTTTGAGCTTGGTGGCAGTTTCTCTGTTGTCTCTTTCAAAACGAGCATAAAAGTAATTTAGCTCGTTCAGGAAGTTGACATCAGTGGCTGCGGGGGTGGAGTGGGTGGGTTTATAATCACTGATGGCCTGAATGCCATGCCACATGCGTCGAGGGTCAGAGTTGGAAAAGTGTCCCTCTATCTTTAGCTTGTAGCAGTGCTTGGCCTTTTTGATGCCCCTCTTCAGGTTTGCTCTGGATGCGCTGTAGGCTTGTGCATCTCCTGATCTGAAGGCAGTGTTGCGTGACTTCAGCAGGAGTCGCACTTCCCTGTTCATCCAAGGCTTCTGATTTGGGTATGTGGTGATCTGTTTCTGGGTTGTAACACTGTCAATGGTGGTATTGATATGATCCAATACTGAGGAGGTGTAGGAGTTAATGTCCGTGTGAGCGCCACTGGTGGCTTGAGAAGCAAACATACTCCAGTCTGTGTTTAGAAACCTTTCCTGGAGTGTGGAGTCTGCCCCCGCAGGCCACACCTTGATTGTCTTCACTGATGGCTTCACACGGTTGATGAGGGGTGCATATTTGGGGCTGAGGAACAAAGAGATGTGGTCTGACTGTCCCAGGTGGGGGAGGGGTGTTGCAACGTAAGCTCCCGCCAAATTGGCTTTATTTGGCTCCCGCCAAATAAAGGCAAGAATAGCAGGTATTTTGCTTTGAAATGTTTCACCTGTACACTCTCAGAAAAAAAGATACAGTGGAGGTACAATTTTGTTCCTTGGGGTACAAAACGTTAGCCTGACAAGCCAGACCCACATCAAGATCTGGGAAGTCACCATTGGCAGGGCTCAATCCGAGGGGCGGGATAAACGGTTGTCTTTCAGATTCCCTCTGCACGCAATAGGACAGCGCTACAACCAACCAGAGCAGTGAAGAAGGTGATGCGGAGCTAGTTGATAGAACACATCTTCCTTTCTTAAGAATGACTTCAGTGCCGTTCTTTGTTCTTTTCTCAAAGAAAAGCTTAACTCCAAGTCTTCCAGAGTCGCAGCCAAAGCCGATTGGAAAGACCGCTGTTCACCAGCTTCTTTGTTTTCAAGAACCGCCGCAACTCTGCCGTCATTATGTTAAGGCCGCCCACAGACTCTATACACGATGTGATTGGCCTGACAAGAGTTTGGTTTTTCCAGCTCGCAAGCCAACGGAGAGTTGCTAAACTACCCTGACTGCAAATTATATTTAATTCCGCTAGGGTGCGTCTAGATTTCTAGGCTAACAAAACGTATAACTGTACCTTTAAAGGTAGGGGAGAGCAGGGCACAACCTATCGCTTTCTCAGTTTGTGTAAATTCACTTGGGGTTCAGAGTATTTATTTTCGCTCACATTAATACCCCACATGTCTAGTACAATTATGTGGTTTTGTTTCATTAATACTATTTTTCTTGATTTACCCTGAAAGAATGGAAGTGAAATGTGACAACATGCCCCGTAGGTGGGGTACATTGTAACATGACCAAATGACAGCTTAAAATGTTACCTGATATAATCAGACAAACTAAAATATTTTGTCAATAAAATAAAATTATTAACTTTTTAAAATAAAATAATGGCATTTTTTTATAACTAAAAATATACTCATTTTTGACAGGAGTTTGACAACAAACACATCGCTAAATACAGCTATACAGCATAGTTCAAAACATAATGATAATGAATAATTTCTGAACATTGACTCCCAGTCATTATTCACCCTTTTCTCATGGTTTCTCAAAAGAATTCATAAAAGTATAGAATATAATAGCTCACTTCTAATAGGGGCTCATTGTAACGCAGTGTTACAACACACCTCACCTGCACAAATAGGATTTAAATCGCGGCTCATGTCTTCTGCCGTTAGATCAGCATTTAAGAACGTTAAATAATAGATATAAGATTAAAATAATATCAGATTTGTCTTGTTTTAAATAAACACAAAAAACAGATGAAAACTAAACTTAAGTAAGAAATTTACTTTTGATATGGTTAAATAAATGTTCAGTAATATCTTCCAAAGATGTTTTAATTTTTTCTCTAAATAATGTTGATATGGCAACTAGTAAATACACTAAGTTTCGTCATCCTGGCATGTGTGGAAAGTGTTAAACCATGTGTGTTACAACTAACCCCGCGTTAGGTTGTGCCCCGCTCTACCCTACACAATTGGTCCTTAGGGTACAATTATACCATTGTTTTCCTCTACTTAGAGCAGTGGTTGGCAAGTTCGTTCCTAGAGAGCCGCTTTCCTGCAGAGTTTGGCTCCAACCCTGAAAGAGATCTATAGAAGCTCTTATTGAGAATTAACAGAGGTTAAGATGTTGATGTTTTATAAAAAATGTTTGGTCACCATTATGGTGATTAGAGTTTCCTTTTCCTAAACTTTCGATCGACCGCCTTCCGTGTTCAATTTATGGAAAAAATGTTGAAAGTGCCCCTGCTGATCGAAAGACTAACGCGACCAGACTAACGCTCGTCATGACGTCACGTACGCATCTTGAGTTTCACTTTCAACACTTTTCCACAGAAGGCGGTCGGCCGAAACTTTACTTTATAAAGTTTTAAATATGGATACAGAAGGCCTTTATTAACACCCCAGAGCCGTGTGGAGCAGTTATATGATGGGCAGATGCACTTTTTATGGACTTCAAAAACAGAGCAGCTATGAATCCAATTCTAATGCTTGGATTAGCCTGAATTTTGCAATATAACTCTGATTTTATTTGTCTGAAAGAAGAGTCATATACACCTTGGATGACTTGAGGGTGAGTAAATTATGGGCTAATTTTCATTTTTTGGTGAACTATCCCTTTAAGGGTACCACCCCAGTGACGGCCACTTGTACCTTAAAAAGTACAATTTTGTACTCTTTTTTTGAGAGTGTATCAAGTTCAGAACATCCTGCCATATTTAATCATTCATCGTGAGGTGGCACAATGCAAAGACATTCTTTGATAGAAAGTTTGAAGTCTTGCAGAAATCTACTTTCTCCAAAATAGAAAATGCACCCATAAAATGACTCCAGAGGATCAGTTTTGCTTGAGTTATCTGTTTGCTGTATTGATTAAGTGTTAGTGTCTAATTAGGACACAGTCTGGCAGAAGAAAAAGAGCAGAAAGAGGTGTAAATCTAGTCCTAAATCTCACCGTCTGCACATTAGTGTCCCTTTGGCAGACGCTGCAGCGTGTCAGTGTGATCCTCCTGGCACCTGTCAGCACGTTCTCATCAGCTATTCCACATGTTAGCGGCTTTGCATATCAAATAAGAAACTCTAAGCATGAAGATGTCCTGGCTACTGGGGGTGATCGCAGAACTTGGGTTAGTTACCCAACAGGTAATATATGTCTCCTGCCAACAGCCACTGAAGAGCTAATGGGAAAGTCAATGCAGGGACAGGGCAAAAAAGTGCTGCTAAATACTGTGATTGATGAAGCCGTTTCCTGAACAGCTGCTCGCCAAATGACCAGAGAAGGACAGGAGGATCGCTGGTTAATGCTGATGAAGCAAGAGAAGAGGGAACCCGTCCATCATTTCAAAGGTCTGACTCGAAAATGCACCGCAAATGTCCCATAAGCTATTGCAACTTATTCCCATATATTTCGTATTAAATTAGGAAGTTTCGCCATGACCTTTATTTTTGACTTTTTCAGTTTTATTTATTTAAAGAAATATTTTTTTATTTTCTATCTATCTATCTATCTATCTATCTATCTATCTATCTATCTATCTATCTATCTATCTATCTATCTATCTATCTATCTATCTATCTATCTATCTATCTATCTATCTATCTATCTATCTATCTGTCTGTCTGTCTGTCTGTCTGTCTGTCTGTCTGTCTGTCTGTCTGTCTGTCTGTCTGTCTGTCTGTCTGTCTGTCTGTCTGTCTGTCTGTCTGTCTGTCTGTCTATCTATCTATCTATCTATCTATCTATCTATCATTTCCACTTCCAATGGGACTTACTGTAGCAACTCAGATGCACAAACAGATACAGGCCTATTCTGATGATGCATGGGGCAAATGTTGCTGGTGGAGATGAATTAAATAAATAAAAAAACGTTATGAATACAAATGAAATCAGAGTAATTGCAAATTTAACCTACTTTACACCATCTCCTTTGCGTATTTAACGTCTGTGTCTTTTAATGTATGTTTAGCATTTGTTTCCTTTCACAGCCGAACCTGCCATGATAATAAAACCTGATCGCATAATGGAGCATTGAAAGAGCCTATCTGTATGGTAATTCCCTCTTCACACACGCGCTTGTCTTCATGCTTTCCTCGTCCCTTTGGACAGCCGGTTTCTCCGCTCACGTGTGAAATCTGTTGAGTGGAGTTAATAGACGCTATCAGACAGCTCTTCTTTAATTCCCTGAGAGGCGACTGCATTACAGCCTGCCATTGAACACTCTCTCAGTAAGAGCTTCAGCTTCAGTCATTGTGAATCAAGATGGGTTATTTTACATTTTGAAATGTGTTTTTAATTTAGTACTGTTTTAAAATTACATTAGGGTTTAGTTTTAGTTACTTTCAGAAATGGGTTGGTTTTATTTTGTATTTTCTTTCTTATATTTTAATTGCAGATTTAATCAGTTAAAGCGATCATTCATCCAGAAATGTAAATCATTTATCCACTCCGTCTTTCTAAAACTGTTTTACTTTCTTCTGTGAAACAAAAAATGAAGATATTTTGAGATGTCTCAGTTTTTTCCTTTTTGGTAACACTTTATTACAATAGTCCACTTTAAACATCTATGCATTATGCATTAGACATTATGCACTCTATTGCCAAAAGTTTTGGGACGCCTGCCTTTACATGCACATGAACTTTAATGACATCCCATTCTTAATCCGCAGGGTTTAATATGGAGTTGGCCCACCCTTTGCAGTTGCTTCAACTCTTCTGGGAAGGCTTTCCACAAGGTTGAGTAAACTAATTCATACACTCTAAAAAATGCTGGGTTAAAAACAACCCAAGTTGGGTTGAAAATGGACTAACCCAGCAATTGGGTTGTTTTAACCCAGCGATTGGGTTGTTTTAAGCAAACATTTAACCCAACCGCTGGGTTAAAACAACCCAATTGCTGGGTTAGTCCATTTTCAACCCAACTTGGGTTGTTTTTAACCCAGCATTTTTTAGAGTGTACATTTAACCTAAAATATTGTGTAATCACACATTTCTAATAGTGGAAACTTAACCTTTAACTAGCTAACTGAATACATGCCACCGTGCTAATTGGTTACACAATGCTTTGGTTGCATTAGCATTAGCATTGCACGTACTGAATGTGTACAGCAGTATAAAACATTTACATATATCTGTTCTCAAACTAATGCTCCTCTCATCACATGATGGGAACCCTACAAAAGCCAAACATAACAGAAACCTTTCTAAACTAGCATAACTAAACATCTCCCACTAACATTAATCTGTATGTAGTAGCGGTGCTATATAGCACCATAGTTAGCGGTGCTATATAGCACCTTAGTCAAAGAACCGGTGAAGAACCTCTGAAGAACCACTGAAGATCCACTGAAGCACCAAAATTGGTGCTATATAGCACTTAAAAAGGTTCCCCTATGATTACGAGCCAAGAACCATTTTTGGTGCCATATAGAACTTTTTTTTTTTATATAGTGTTGGGTTAAATGTTTGCTTAAAAAAAAAACAATCGCTGGGTTAAAACAACCCAATTGCTGGGTTAGTCCATTTTCAACCCAACTTGGGTTATTTTTAACCCGGCATTTTTTAGAGTGTACACTTAATTTTGGCATTTTTGGAAATATAAATCCCAGCCCAGTTTTAAAGTTTGTTTAAATTAAAAGTGCATAAAACTCAAAACATTAAAATAATTCAGATTACTTAAAATGTCAGTTTTGTGAACTAGGGTGACCATATTTTGATTACCGACAACCAGGACACTCGGCCCGGCAATGAGATACTCAAATGATACTCAAAGTTTACTCAAAGATTCTTTATTAATTTCAATACATTTAAAGTATGCCTCCTCTATATGGATATAAAATTATTATATTAGGGCCAGGACAAACAGGGAAAACAGGACGTTTGGTCACCCCATGTGAACTCAAAAGAAAAAGAGAGTTCTAAATACTCATAAAAGTAACTGATTTGTTTAATTTGAGTTGGCTCTACTCAAACCAATTCATTATTTTGAGCGTTAGGATTAACAGTGTGCTTCTTATACGGTAAAAAAATTATATGATCAAATAAGTTATACAACATTCAACTAATACCGTAATTTAAGTTGAAATGACTTAAACATCATAAGTTGATTGTATTTAATTTTAGGCAGCTACTTTTTTTGTGAAAAGTGAGTATTATTTGGCTGGTCATGTGATCTCAACAGGATGAAGCTTTAAAGAAGATACTCTTTTTCTTCATTTCTCTGTTTAAACCCTTCAGTCTGCTGAGCTTTTAGTGTATGTGCATTATTAAGCAAATATCTTTTCTGTTTGATAACTAAGGAATATGTTTACAATGATCAGTCTTTTTTATAATCAACAACAGTTACAGATGAAAAACCCCTCTGTAATATAATTTATTTTTTGCAGCATTTTGGATTTTTCCATTCTTCAGAACCTTCACACAAATCGACTGTCATGAGTTTCCATCACTTAAATTCTACATTTCTCATCTTTGTATTCTCTTTTTCCCCCCTAACGAGAGCACAACATGCCTCACCAGAAAGATTTGCATTTCTTTGATGGATGGCCTGTGTTTTGGGGAAGCGATGTTCTGTGCACACCAGCCTCGGGCGCTGCACATTAGGACGGAGCGGGAGTTGATGAACTGTGTATGAATATGCATGCGCAGTCAGGATGCCACAGCAGCTGCGCATAAACAACATTTGCCCAGCGTTGACGATGGCAGATATTCCTCTTGATGTCCTGCACGAGATGAGGTGGGTTCGCTGAGAGATGGGAAAAGGCCAGTGAGCAACACCTGAGGATCTGTTTTTCCTCGTTTGAGCGATACATTCATACACCAGCTCTTTATTACAAAAGCACAGGTTTTACACAGCACTTGAGAACTAAATCAGCAACAGATAGTATCAGCTGAGGAAATAGCCATTTATGATACTCCATAATAGTATATTTGGCATTAATAAAGGCAATTTGTTTGATTGAAGTTGATAATTGAGTAAATGGTAGAATTAGCTATAGCTATAATTAGCTATTAGCTATACTAATAAACATTTTAACAGAGACTGACATTTCTCTTTCAACAAAATGCAAAAAGTTATTTGGGGGTCGAGTTTACAATCAATATTCTTGTTCTTTGTGCCATGGACAATGTTTAGTTTTTGTAAAAAATATTATTTTTTGTAAAATATGCTGAAAAATAAAGTAAAAACTATTGACAAGGTCAATGTAAGTATAAACAATCAATCAAATGTCATTCTGATAAGTATTATATTCTGATAAACACTGTGAAAATTATATCTGTTTATAATACATAATTTAAAAAATCCATTGAAATATGATTTCAGAAAGATCAAACCAGGAAGAGAAATTCTGCATATTGAAAAAACAACAACATAAAACAAAACAAACTATATATAGCCTAGTACAATTAAAACAAATGTACATATTCAGTAATTACTTGAATTACTGATTTAAATAACTATGTAACATGTCATTTCAGCAAAAGCTATTTTAGGTGGATTTTTTTTAATAACTAATTGATATTCTGATGACAGTCATTTAAAACAATTTTATTGTTTTACTTTGTTATATCTTTGCATTATAAACTAGCCTGAATTTAAAGGATAGCCCACCCAAAAAATTAAACATCTCTTTCTTTCTTTCTTTCTTTCTTTCTTTCTTTCTTTCTTTCTTTCTTTCTTTCTTTCTTTCTTTCTTTCTTTCTTTCTTTCTTTCTTTCTTTCTTTCTTTCTTTCTTTCTTTCTGTGGAACAGAACAAACAACTTGGGAACCCATTGACTTCCATTGCACACTCTCAGAAAGAGGTACAGTGGAGAACAAAAAACATATAACTGTACCTTTAAAGGTACCCAATTGGACTTGGCAGGCAAGTTCGGTCCTAGAGAGCCGCTTTCCTGCAGAGTTTGGCTCCAACCCTGAAAGACGTCTATAGAAGCTCTTATTGAGAATTAACAGAGGTTTAGATGTTGATGTTTTATTGAAAATGTTTGGTCACCATTATGGTGATCAGTGTTTCCTTTAGTTGGGCAGTTTAACTCTTGGCTTTTATGCGAGTTTGTGGTTTTTGTTACAGTGTTAACAAAACATATAATCTATTCAAATCAAAAGAAGCCTAAACAAAAATTGTCATGAAGAAAAATGTTTGACTAAACTCATCACTGACTAAAAATATTAATAAATAATATTCACCAACAATACTTTCTTGCCACAGATCAGCCATTCTGAATTCTAATTTTTAAATACATTCTAGGGAGAAAAAAGTTTAGACGCACACAGATATCAAGAATCAGCATCTCGACAATGGTGACATACTTACAGGTGCTGGTCATATAATTAGAATATCATCAAAAAGTTGATTTATTTCACTAATTCCATTCAAAAAGTGAAACTTGTATATTATATTCATTCATTACTTACAGACTGATATTTTTAAATGTGTATTTCTTTTACTTTTGATGACAACTAAGGAAAATCCCAAATTCAGTATCTCAGAAAATTAGAATATTACTTAAGACCAATACAAAGAAAGGATTTTTAGAAATCTTGGCCAACTGAAAAGTATGAACATGAAAAGTATGAGCATGTACAGCACTCAATACTTAGTTGGGGCTCCTTTTGCCTGAATTACTGCAGCAATGCGGCGTGGCATGGAGTCGATCAGTCTGTGGCACTGCTCAGGTGTTATGAGAGCCCAGGTTGCTCTGATAGTGGCCTTCAGCTCTTCTGCATTGTTGGGTCTGGCATATCGCATCTTCCTCTTCACAATACCACATAGATTTTCTATGGGGTTAAGGTCAGGCGAGTTTGCTGGCCAATTAAGAACAGGGATACCATGGTCCTTAAACCAGGTACTGGTTGCTTTGGCACTGTGTGCAGGTGCCAAGTCCTGTTGGAAAATGAAATCTGCATCTCCATAAAGTTGGTCAGCAGCAGGAAGCATGAAGTGCTCGAAAACTTCCTGGTATACGGCTGAGTTGACCTTGGACCTCAGAAAACACAGTGGACCAACACCAGCAGATGACATGGCACCCCAAACCATCACTGACTGTGGAAACTTTACACTGGACCTCAAGCAACGTGGATTGTGTGCCTCTCCTCTCTTCCTCCAGACTCTGGGACCCTGATTTCCAAAGGAAATGCAAAATTTTCTTTCATCAGAGAACATAACTTTGGACCACTTTTTTTCCTTTTTGTCTTTAGCACAGGCGAGACGCTTCTGACGCTGTCTGTTGTTCAAGAGTGGCTTGACACAAGGAATGCGACAGCTGAAACCCATGTCTTGCATACGTCTGCGCGTAGTGGTTCTTGAAGCACTGACTCCAGCTCCAGTCCACTCTTTGTGAATCTCCCCCACATTTTTGAATGGGTTTTGTTTCACAATCCTCTCCAGGGTGCGGTTATCCCTATTGCTTGTACGCTTTTTTCTACCACATCTTTTCCTTCCCTTCGCCTCTCTATTAATGTGCTTGGACACAGAGCTCTGTGAACAGCCAGCCTCTTTTGCAATGACCTTTTGTGTCTTGCCCTCCTTGTGCAAGGTGTCAATTGTCGTCTTTTCGACAACTGTCAAGTCAGCAGTCTTCCCCATGATTGTGTAGCCTACAGAACTAGACTGAGAGACCATTAAAGGCCTTTGCAGGTGTTTTGAGGTTATTAGCTGATTAGAGTGTGGCACCAGGTGTCTTCAATATTGAACCTTTTCACAATTTTCTAATTTTCTGAGATACTGAATTTGAGATTTTCCTTAGTTGTCAGTTATAATCATCAAAATTAAAAGAAATAAACATTTGAAATATATCAGTCTGTGTGTAATGAATGAATATAATATACAAGTTTCACTTTTTTGATGATATTCTAATTATATGACCATGCTTGCATGCAATGCATGCTGGGAGCCATGAGTTTTATACTGTGGTGGCTTAGTAGGTTTTGAGCTAAACTCTGCAGGACATCAGCTCTCTAGCACCAAACTTGCCTACCCCTGACTTAGAGGTACAAAAATTTACCCTTAAGGGTACCACCCCAGTGACGGCCACTTGTACCTTAAAAGGTACAATATTGTGCGTGGACAAAAACACTGAGGCGTTTCTCAAAGTTATAAAGTTTTGCAATGACATGAGGATAAGGCGATAGCCATATCCCAAATCAGAGGCGCCATCCTTCGAAGGCCAGACTGAGCGACTTTAAATGGGACAGTCTAGCCCAGAGGTTCTCAACTGGTTTGGCCATGAGACCCACGTTTTCCCGTGGTCATCAAGCCGCGACCCACTTTAAAATAAGTTAATTATACAAAATTAGTTGACACACATACAAGTACCGTCCCCCTTTACTTAACATAGGCAACACATAAATTGTAAGAATATGACTAATCTAGGGGTGTAACGATATATCGTTAAACAATATATCACAATATAAAAATGTGACAATCGTTGATGGAAACGATATGATTCACGATATAGAGTTGTTTTATCCAAGGCTCAACTTGCTGTAGTCGGCCTATTTATAAGGTATAATTCACCTAAACACAATTTTACAAATGTACCACAAATGTAAACTCTGTCATCATGTACTCACCATCTTGTCGTTTTTCATTTAACTTCCAAACACAAATGAAGATATTCTTTATTAAACCTGAGGGATTTCTGTTCCTCCATTTAAATTCCATTCCTCTCAATCTTAAAATATCCCCCATAAAATGTCATAAAGGCATCGTAAAAATAACTAATCAAGTGGTCTAATCCAAATCCAAGTCTTCTGAAGAGACACAATG
This sequence comes from Romanogobio albipinnatus, assembly GCA_023566225.1. Taxonomy (NCBI): domain Eukaryota; kingdom Metazoa; phylum Chordata; class Actinopteri; order Cypriniformes; family Gobionidae; genus Romanogobio; species Romanogobio albipinnatus. Next base: position 5,424,271 of record CM042258.1, read on the forward strand.
GCTTTATATGATGAATATATTTAACACTACGCCCATACTGTAGTAAACACGGACGTTCAAATGATTGTATGAATTAAAATTCTTGGATGAGCTAAACATTTACAGTTTGAGAGTGGTCATTTTGACACGCTTTCATTGCGATTAGAACTGTGATCGATTGCATTGATCATCTGAAACGCACGCGCTGCCGGTATTTTGTCCCCCTGCCAAATTATTACTCCCCTCATTGAAGTCGCTACTTGATTGCCTAATCCTAACCTCACCCCTAATCCTAACCTCACCCCTAATCCTAACCCCTTCCCTACTCCTAAACCTACCAATACTAGGGGGGTAAGAATCTGACAGGGTGTAAAAATTCCCGGCACAACACCGGAACGGCACTCTTCAAAGTGAGAGTGCAAACATTATTTAAAGCGGCACTCCTCAAAGTCAAAGCGCAAACATAATTTAAATCACCAGATCACATTTAGTTTTAGTAGCATGATTATTCAAAGCATTTTAGATGGTTTATTCTACATGTGTAGTGCATTAATAGCGGGAGAGGCGGGACATAGCGAGCACTGGGAGAGTTGCGAGCATGGGGAGAGAATCATGTCTGCATTGAAAGCACGAGTAATGCGCAAGGAAAAAAAAAAAAGTTTATGGAGTTTCAGTGACATTATTACATTAATGTTGAATATAATATATAATAATGCAATGGGGGAATATTTGTGGGTCCTGATAATAATACACTAATAATAATATTATTTTTTTAATAAAAATAAAAAAGTTAAATCGGGATGCATATCGTATCGTGAGTTCAGTATCGCGATTTATATCGAATCGTGACACGAGTGTATCGTTACACCCCTATAATATACTGATGAATAAACAGTAGGCCTATAAGGTAAGGCTTTGAATAGCAGTCACAAACTAGTTTTTGTTAGTATGATTAAGTTGGTATGAGCCACCAGTCATTTTAAAATATTTGTTGTGGCGCTGTGACACAATCAGCCTTCGAAAGATGCAGCCTTTGAATAGGACGCAGCTAATAATGACAGAATATTCATTTTTGGGCGTACTGTCACTTTAAATGACATCACTACATCCACTATCCTGATAATAATAATAGTAAGTCATTAGGACAATTGGAAGTGTTTCCTGAGAATGACCTGTCATCATTAAGTCTGACCATTGGTTCTGGTCAGTGGGAAAAATAGCCTGATCATATTGGCTAATGAGCTATTCTGGGTCAGTGGCTGGAGTGGCTGGATTTCAGGATATGATGCGTGTAATGATGGTGTATGTGCTGGATGTGATTTTCAGGTCTGCTGGCTGATTCGCACCCTGCTGTCAGCTGAACACATGGAACCAGTGATGAGCCGCACACTGACCAAAGTTATTTTTGTAGAATAATGACTAGTAGTTGAAGGAGTTTGGTTTCATGGTGTGTGTGTGTGTGTGTGTGTGTGTGTGTGTGTACAGTATATGTGATATTTAGGTGTTCCTCAGTCCTTCTCAGTGTGACTAGTTATTTGATAATTGTGTTGAGAACATTTGCTAACATCTGTCTGCACCAAAACATGTTTCTGTCAAGAGTCCATCAGACAGATGCTCTATTGATCCCAGATGGAACGTTTAGTGCAAAACAACAGGAACTAATAAATGAACACATTCCCAAACACATACTGTACAGGACCATTCACTAATATACAGCACAAAACATTGCAAAAATAGCCGAGTAAACTAGATAAAAACACAATTGTTGAGACGAACTTTGATGTTGGCTTGAAAAAGCCTAGAGAGAAAGTTTGAAGTTGTTTTAAAAGCATGAAATTCAAAGTTTTAAGGCTGTGCGGTCTATTAGACAAGCGATTTGATGTTGCTTGGGTGTTCTAGGTGGTTGCTAGAATGTTTCTAGGTGGTTTCTGGGGTGTTCTAGGTGGTTGCTAGGTTGTTGCTATGGTGTTCTGCATCATTGCTTGGGTGTTCTGGGTTGTTGCTTGCTACTGTTTGTTACTAACTTTTAGTTGAGCTAACTACTTCAACAGCTTGCTATGGGGTGTTGATATGCAGTTGCAATGGTGTTCTGGGTGGTTGCTAGGGTGTTGCTATATGGTTATTAGAGTGTTCTGGGATGTTGCTTGTAGGGCTGTCGCGGTTAGGAAATTTACCTTGCGGTTGTTATGGGTGGCTCAATAGCGCGGTAGGCGGTATTACCGCCGGTTTTTTTATTTATTTTTTTTATTTATCCTATTTTACTGCATAAAAAGCTCTGTTGTTGAGTTATGTAGCATAAATTGTTGCTTTTTAACTGACAAAGAGACACGTTTTAAAACATTTTTGTTTATTGTTAAATGCAAAACAGCAACAAGAACATGCCTTTTCCCATTTAAAAAAATAAAAGAAATCAAATAATTTTAACGTATCACATGAAAAGAAGCAATAAGAAAATGCATGTTCCATTTTGAAAAACGAAAGAATTCTAAAGTAGGTTATCACATGAAAACAACGTGTGAAAATACAGAGAATAAACGAAATATTACTTAAGCGTTAACGAAAGTGATTTAGACCTGGGTTATCATGTCCTTGTTTCGCGCTAAGAAAACCAACATATTAACCTTATGTGGTTTCAGGGAGGATCGCATGGGGGTAACGATATTCCCCGCGGCACTGAAAACTCTTTCTGACGGTGTGCTCGTTGCACAAATACACATGTATTTGCGCGCGACTTTGGACAGCAGCGGAAATCTAGACTGATTATTGCGCCCAGGACAGTGGATTTCGCGTTGGAGTCGATGCACTCCTCATGCAGATAGCGCCTGAGCTCGTTATCTGCTCGCGCTCTCTTGGGTATGGGCGCTGACGCGGAGGTTGTCCGTGACTTCAGTAGGTCTCCAAGAGTCTTTTTCTTTGCTGCAGGTGGCACCTCCACTTGCCCTTCGTCTCCAACCACTGACGCACTGGCAGCGGTCTCTTCGTCCTCCACTCCCACCATCTCTTCGATGAGTGCGGATTTTGTCTCCGTGTCATTGATATAAACGTCCCTATATCGAGGATCTAAAAAACTGGCCTTTGCCAAAAGTTTTTGTAAGGCAGCTGGTTCATACTTCCCCTGTAGAACACTACACATTTTGTGCTTTATGTCCGATGTTAAGGTGGTATCCTCGCTTGATGGTTTAAGCATATCTTCTGTCAGGAGTTTCAGGACGGGTTTGACAGAAGACACTGTAACGTAGTTTTCGCCAGACAGCAGATCCGTAAACTCAGCCGCGGGTTTAAGTGCTGCATTCACAGACTCGAGGACAGCGATGTCCTGCCAGCTTGGATTTAGACGGTGGTGTCTCTGGTCATCCAGAACTCTTCTGATAGCCGGGATTTGCTCCAAAACCCTTTCCACCATTTTCTGTTTGGTGCCCCATCTCGTAGCGCAGTCCTGAACAGAGTTGAATAGAATAGAACGTTGAATAGCCTAGAAATTAGCCAATGGCAATGATCGACTAGCCTAATTATCCTACCAAAATAAATTATAGGCTAGGCTACATTTTAAATTAGGCCATTTATTCGTTTCAATATATATTTTACTAAACAAAAAATACATTTAAATTATCATGACTGCAAAAGAATGTGCATATTCTTTAAATGTGCACAGACTGATATGGACGTTAAATTGGAATTAGCCTAATTTCTATATATCTGACCATCCATCCATCCATCCATCCATCCATCTTCTTCCGCTTTATCCGGGGCCGGGTCGCGGGGGCAGCAGTCTAAGCAGAGATGCCCAGACTTCCCTCTCCCTAGACACTTCCTCTAGCTCTTCCGGGGGGACACCGAGGCGTTCCAAGGCCAGCCGGGAGACATAGTCCCTCCAGCGTGTCCTTGGTCTTCCCCGGGGCCTCCTCCCGGTTGGACATGCCCGAAACACCTTCCCGGGAAGGCGTTCAGGAGGCATCCGGAACAGATGCCCGAGCCACCTCAGCTGTCCCCTCTCGATGTGGAGGAGCAGCGGCTCTACTCCGAGTTCCTCCCGGGTGACTGAGCTTCTCACCCTATCTCTAAGGGAGCGCCCAGCCACCCTGCGGAGAAAGCTCATTTCGGCCGCCTGTATCCGGGATCCTGTCCTTTCGGTCATGACCTAAAGCTCATGACCATAGGTGAGAGTAGGAACGTAGATTGACCGGTAAATCGAGAGCTTCGCCTTACGGCTTAGCTCTTTCTTCACCACGACAGACCGGTCCTTTATATATCTGACCTTTTGATGTAATTTTCGTTTTTTTTTATTTTGTAAAACATTTATTTTAAACTAAAAAAATACATTTAATCCAGCAACAGACAAGTAGCCTATTTGACAGTAGGCTATAGGCTATTGTTTATTTTTTATAATTTAATTAATATAATTACGTTTGTATTTTTTGCCTAACATGATCAATAAGTTAGCAAATAGTTTACTTTTTATAATTTACCAGTATGAGGCCATGCTGAGGAATTTGAAGTTCCGCTTGAGCTTTCGCTAGATCTCTTCTCTTCAACCAGCTCTGAGAAAATGTACTGACCAATGTGTGACACAGGCCCATTGCTCGGGCTGTGCGGTCCTTGACGCTTGCCATTGCATTTGTAACTGCCAAATGTAAATTGTGACCAAAGCAGTTCAGCCATGGCCAGTTCAACTTTTTGACTGCTGCAACGATGTTGGCCCCGTTGTCTGTAGTGATACAGGCCAACTTCTTCTCATCCAGGGACCACTTCAAATGCGTGCCGAAGAGCATCGGAAATATTGTCGGATGTGTGGTTTTCGGGCATAAACACCGTTTCGAGGCACGTGATTTCAGAGTCCATTCCATGCTGAGATAATGAACCGTTAGACTCATATAAGGAGTCATATTGACACTTGACCACATATCGGTTGTGGCAGAAAAGTCGTCGACATTCATAAGCTCGCTTTTGATCGATGTCTTTACCGTGCTGTACATTTTCGGCACAGCAGTTTCTGAAAAGTAGGTTTTGCCCGGCAACTCGTACTGCTTGTCAAATTTTTGAAGCATTGATTTGAATGCTGGTTTCTCCACCGTGTTGAATGGAACCATCTCCTGAACTAGATACTGCGTAACAGCGGCTGTAAGGCATTTATGCCTTTTACTTTCACGGCTGTATTTTACAGATTTTGCAAAGGCTTCAGCTACTCCTAACTGTCGGCTGGTACCGGCCTCAGCTGTTCTTTTTGAAGTTGCTCCGCGACCTGATGCTTGAGGGGGCAGCTGCGCTTCAACGGCTGGATGACAGTTAGTGAGATGACGCCTCAAATTAGATGTATTGCCGCGTGTCACAGGAACCTTTTTGCTGCAAATTTTGCATATCGGCTCATCTAAATTCGCTGGCTCACCTTTTTCATTGGGTTGAAAGCCGAAATGTTCCCAAACTAGTGACGTGGTGACATTAGGTTTTGGGACGAGAGCGTCTGCCATCGTTTCAGTAGGCCTATTCAAAATAAACGAAACACCGGATACAAACAGTTCGCGGGAAAATGACAGTCGTAACACTCTTGTATCATTATTAATTTATTTAACATCAAATGCACATGACGAATTGTAAAACAAGCCCAAAAAAAAAAAAAAAAAAAACTGAACACTGCGGTTGCTTTCCTTCCTCTGCGGTTGGCTTGTCAATAGCGCGGTTTTACAATATTGCGGTTACCGCGACAGCCCTAGTTGCTTGCTACTTTTCATAACTAGCTTTTATTGAAGCTAACTTCAACAGCTTGTTAGGCAGTTGCTATGGTGTTCTGGGTGGTTGTTAGGGGGTGATATGCTGTTGCTAGGGTGTTATGAGTGGTTGCTAGGTGGTTGTTAGGGGGTGATATGCTGTTGCTAGGGTGTTATGAGTGGTTGCTAGGTTGTCCTGGAATGTTGTTTGCTGTTTTTTGTAACATTAGTCAAGCTAACTACCTCAACTGCTTTGCTATGGTGTTGCTATGCAGTTGCTATGGTGTTGCTATGCAGTTGCTATGGTGCTCTGGGTGGTTGCTAGGGTGGTGATATGCATTTGCTAGGATATTCTGAGTGGTTGCTAGGGTGTCTTGGAATGTTTGCTATTTTTTAGTAACTTAAGTGAAGCTATCGTCTTTTTTGCTGTTTTGCTATGGTGTTCTGGATGGTTGCTAGGGTGTTGCCAGGGTGTTATGGGTGGTTGCTAGGTGTTTCCTGGTGTGTTCTCGGTCGTCGCTAGGGTGTTGCTATGTGGATGTCCTGGGATGCTGTTTGATACTCTTTGTTAACTTGTAGGTAAGCTCAGCTGCATTACTAAGGTACATTAAGCATGTGTGAGAAAAGGTCAAAGGATAACCTCACTCACCTTCTTGTTTGTCATAGGTAAGCTAACCAGATGTGATATGTTTGTGCAGCTGTTCTGGTTTGCCACTGGGGACGAAATATTACAGTGATAGCCTACCAAAATCTAACAATAAGAGTAGATCCTGGAGATCTAACAATAAGAGTAAAATGCAGTGTGTGAAAGCTTGTGCTGTTCCTGTCTGTGTGTCTTCTGAGGGAAAACCTGACGAGATCCCTCATCATTTCAGTCTGAACCGCTTAAACAACACTAAATGATTTATGAAGCTGAAAACTTTTACTTTGTGAACTAGTGGATCCAAAAGCACATGCACAGATGTTGCTTGCATTTACATGTTTCAAAGGCACAGCAGACAAACTGACCTGAAGGTCGGGAGAGGGTGCAGAAAGGTCATGCAGAACTAATTATTATGATGTTTTTAGTGCAAAACTTATTTAGTAAAAATTCACTGACCTCAAGGAGAAATATTAAATGAATTATATGACATAACCGCTATAATACAAAAAGCCAGCCAATACTTTTTAACCCTTTAAAGCTGTTGAATAGGTTTCTGGACTGGATTGACTTAATTGGGATCATCACAGGGCAGGGCAGGGCAGGATCGTGCACAGGGGGGTGGCCCGGTGGCTAGAGCCACTGCCCCTCTGCCCTCATCGGCTGAGGTGCCCCTCTTCCACCCCTTCTGTAGACTTAAAAATTAAGCTTTTCCCCCGTGGTTTAATTCACAGGACCGGACACCAGTTATCTTGTTGTAAGTCAGACATAGGAGAAAGAGACAATTTTCTGAGGGATGATCTTCATTCCAACTGTTTTCTCTTTCTGTCTTCCTGGACCCCCAGTTGGATTTTATAGGTTGCTTAAACAGTGAAATAATTGTTTACCAGAAAAACAGGTTGTTTACGCTATACCTCGTGCTTTCACGTGGCACAATATACCCTTGAACATATGCATAGAGAAACTTGTTGTTCATTGTTCAAAATATGTCTTAAAGAGAACTTGTGACATGTCATACGCATTGGTAGGAAAACAACAACAATACTTCCTTACAGAAAACTTCAGTCACGTGCATAATTGGAAAACTTATGCTACATATTCTTGTCTCAAAATTATCCCCTCTCCATGTCTCTCACACTTCAGGTGTTCAGACTTACTCTGACTAAATAATAATGCAATACAAATAATAATAATTATGAATGTACAACACAAATGATAATGAATATTAGGAAATAATATTAATACAAATGCACACTAAATAATAATGATTAAAACAAATGATAGTGAGTATTAATAAAGAATAATAATACAAATGCATACTAATTATGAATACTAATAATAAAAAATAAAACATTTAATAGTAACATTTAATCTACACCTTTCCTCCCCCAGAGGATTCCCATAAAAGCGTTTCGTTCCACTAAAAAATCCACTAATTCCGGTAATCCACTCCGTGTTTTCCCGCCCGCTCCGCAGCATCGCTCACAGCCTTGGCAATGCACAAAGTCCAAAATTCCAATCACTGCTGTTTAATAGAAGGTTCAAGCCATCTGACGTGAGACTTCAGTGTAAACGCCCACTGCTGTGATTGGCTGTTTTTGAGACTTCAGTGTAAACGCCCACTGCTGTGATTGGCTGTTTTTGAGACTTCAGTGTAAACGCCCACTGCTGTGATTGGCTGCTGTGAGACTTCAGTGTAAACGCCCACTGCTGTGATTGGCTGTTTTTGAGACTTCAGTGTAAACGCCCACTGCTGTGATTGGCTGCTGTGAGACTTCAGTGTAAACGCCCACTGCTGTGATTGGCTGCTGTGAGACTTCAGTGTAAACGCCCACTGCTGTGATTGGCTGCTGTGAGACTTCAGTGTAAACGCCCACTGCTGTGATTGGCTGTTGTGAGACTTCAGTGTAAACGCCCACTGCTGTGATTGGCTGCTGTGAGACTTCAGTGTAAACGCCCACTGCTGTGATTGGCTGCTGTGAGACTTCAGTGTAAACGCCCACTGCTGTGATTGGCTGTTGTGAGACTTCAGTGTAAACGCCCACTGCTGTGATTGGCTGCTGTGAGACTTCAGTGTAAACGCCCACTGCTGTGATTGGCTGCTGTGAGACTTCAGTGTAAACGCCCACTGCTGTGATTGGCTGCTGTGAGACTTCAGTGTAAACGCCCACTGCTGTGATTGGCTGTTGTGAGACTTCAGTGTAAACGCCCACTGCTGTGATTGGCTGCTGTGAGACTTCAGTGTAAACGCCCACTGCTGTGATTGGCTGTTTTTGAGACTTCAGTGTAAACGCCCACTGCTGTGATTGGCTGCTGTGAGACTTCAGTGTAAACGCCCACTGCTGTGATTGGCTGTTGTGAGACTTCAGTGTAAACGCCCACTGCTGTGATTGGCTGTTGTGAGACTTCAGTGTAAACGCCCACTGCTGTGATTGGCTGATTGATTTTCTAAAAAATGATGTATGGATAATCAAGTAAAGCTAAGTTGTTTCAGTACAGTACATGTTCATCTTGAAATATTACTAACAATATAAAAATCTACTTTAAATATCATTGAAGATTTCCCACCATGACCTGTAGGGGGACGCTTTTAAAATTAAACTCAAAGGCCTTTTACTTGTTAAAAAGTATAAACTAATAATCAGACGACAGAAGGCATGTAGTATATTGTGTACAAGCTTTTTCAGCAAAGTAGATAATTTAGAGGCCTTGGAAATTACATATCAAATATAATACGGTATGCTTTATAGGGTTAATGCATGCACAAAGCATGACCGCTGGGGTGATACTGTATATATGATGAAGAGATCCAGAGGCTTTAGCCTCTCAATTATAAACAGAACAATATTGTGCATTATGTGGAAGCTAATATAGTTATCGTTACAGTTATCGTTAATGGTGTGAACAGGCCTTTAATTTTAGTTAAAGGTGTCATCAAATTTTTTTATACTGTTGTCTGAGGTCAACTTATGATGTTTGCGTGGTTTTTACATTCAGAAACATCATAATGAATAAGTAATAGGCTACTTTATGCCTTGGTTTTGAGGCTTTCTGAAAAACGGACTGAAGACTTGGAAGTAAACGCCCACGGCTAGGATTGGATAAGATTAGCATATTTAATGAGCGTTAGCTCCCCTGTCAGTACATGTGAGGAATTGTTTTGAAAGCGTCTGGGGAAACGCTCACAGGGCTCGAAAAATATCTTTATCAAACAAACACAATGAGTTATTTCTGTATTACTTGGCTCGCCCGATCATCGTTGTAGGGCTGTAATCAACCAAAGAAAATCTTGGTCGACTGAAGTCCTGAAATTTTCGACTAAAAATCGACTAAAAATGACGTTAGAAAAAAAAAACGTCAAATTAATTAGCTGCGCACTGTGCGCAGTACATTTTGTGGCCTTGTTGTCTGCCTAAATTAATTATAAATTAACATAAAAAACTAGTAGGCTATATATTCAATAGTTTTTGACCTGATTATTTTGAACTGAAATGAGTCTGACACACAAGTCTGTCGGCTCTGACATTGCATCACGTAAATATCATAGCTTATGATTTCCGAAAATATAGTAATTATTACTATGTTGTCAACTAGTGATATCATCACAAGAAAATTTGAGGAATATGCAACATAATTTATTTTTTGTCATAACATAATTGTTTTTGTCATATGTATTATAATAACTGACAGACACTTTAATTTCAGCCGCCCTGTGCAGCTCGAACATAGGATCAGCTCAGCTTTGCGGCTGAGACACGAATAGACTATTAACTTAAAGCTTTTACTCTTAAACACAAAAGGCACGTCAACTTTAATAAAAAACTAATATTTATTAAACAAGCCAGATCAAGAGCAGAAACTCAAACTCAAAACAGACGGGGCAACCTAACGCAGACAACTTACCGTCTTTATGTGATATGACATGTTTGTCATCGAGCTGTGATATGCAAACTGTTGCTTGCAAAATTGGCATTCGACTTTTTTCCCATTTTCTATTTTTTAAAAATGCTGCCACACTGCCGATGTCTTTGTTGACATGGTAGAAGAGGACTGACTAGGAAAAAGCTCTCACAATTAAATAAATAATAGGCCTATACAGCAAAGTAGCGCACTTCAATCTGTCTCTCTTCTCCAGTGGGCTGGGCTAATCCAAAAGAAGTGAAAACAAGGGGGGTGTTCTAAAGACAGACTGTTACCTGTGAAACAGGGGTGCTCTGAAAACACCCCCATTAGCAATTAGTACTTTCCACCTGATGAATTGAACGCGGCCAAGCTGATGAAATGAACGGGGCCAAACTGATGAAATGAACGATAACCGCGATTGAATATAACCGCGAACCGTACACACACACGTGCGCGCAAGAAAGGAATGTCATTTCACTACAGCCCGTCGGCAGGCCGGTGATACGTTTTGGTAGCCCGTCTGAAAAACACATAGCCCCGGGACTTTGGGCTTTGCGAGCTGGTGTTACAAGTCCGAGTCTGATCATGAATGAACCAATAACACCTTCTCCAGCCCGTGACCGCGTGCTAAGGTATGCAATCAATAGATATCAAACGATCTGTAACAATGCATTACTAACACATATAAAAAAACATGTTTTACTCACATAAGTGTGTTGCACCGTTCCTGTCGGATCCCATATAGAGGCACAGCATTGTGTTTTAATCTCCATCTGTCTGCAAATCCAGTCTCGACCTGTGACTTGTTTACAATCGATTCCACGGTGAAATTAAACGCGCAATGTCTTACGCACGTGAGCTGGAATCAGCATCGTTTAGCTCCATGAGGCGGTGGTCGGGCTTGAGTGGGTGCTTCTGCATCCTATGAGGTCAGTGGTCGACTGTGAGATCTCTCGTTTTCTGGGCCTGGTGTCTATACAAGCTTTTCTTTGACTAACAAGGACGTTTTCAGCTCTGAAACTTACAGGATATTCTTATATCACGATAAACTTTTAAATACCAAAGGCTCAGAGGAAAGTTGATTTCTCAATTCATCACCCCTTTAATATAATAAACCTGTTACAACTCCAGTGGGGCTGAACCAGGTGCAGCAACAAGAGATTGTGAAAGAAACCATGTTTATAGCCTGCACACGTATGCCAGAACACCTGCACTTAAACAGTAATTCAATTAAACCTATTTATTCACCATGAACTGTGTTAATTTCAAATTGCTCCCTCACTTTCGATAAAACAGCTGGGAAAAAATCTGAAGGATGAACCCGAGCCATGCAGTATCTAGAGACCAGAAGATCACAGATAAATAGTATGTCATTATGTGTAATCTTTTGAGAAGTGTTTTCCAACAGTATACATCACACTATTGTCCTGTGTTCCCCCAATGGCCCTGCTTTCTTGTCCATTATATCATTTCATCACAGCTGCTGCTCTTCTGGATGAAGTCTGTGTGTTGTATTGCTGAGAATTCATAAGGTTTGAATGATGGGGCTTATGTGCCGCAGGCCACTGGGAACAAACAGCATTTGTCACAAGAGATACACATAAATAAACACAAGCATGGCACATTTTTATTCCTCTCCACCGAAGAAGAGAACCCCCTGGTTTATTTCTTTTACTAAGAGTTTTCCACCAATGCATCAGTCGAGTTACTGTGATGGTGCTTTGAGTGACATAACATTCACTTTTATTGTTCTATAGCCTTTTGAACAAACATAATGTTTTTTTTCAGCTGTGTATCTGCTTTACAAAGAACCTTTTCACATGCCATCTAACTATATGTACATGCATTATTCAAGAGATAAATTTAGTGTTGTTTTTGCAGGCAAACTGTTTTTTTCATGCACATGGGCTATTTGGGTTTTCATGACTACTCTAAAAAGTAATTCAGGGGACCTGTTACCACAACTTAAATACATGCATGATTGCAAGTTAAAAATTCTAATTTATTGTTTTAATTAATAATAATAATAATAATAATAATAATAATATATTTTATTTGTAACACATTTTACATTAAACAGAATCTCAAAGTGCTACAGATTTAAGACAAAAAGGACACCAATTAAAAAAACAAGAAGAGACAAATCAATCAAAAGCTCTGCTAAAAAGGTGGGTTTTAAGAACATGTTTAAAAGCATCTATACATCCGTGGGATCCGCAAGTAGTCAGGAAGAGCATTCCACAGACTGGGGGCTGCTGATGTAACCCCTCCTTTTCGAACCGCCCGCTCGAACCCGGGTCCGCTGGCATGAGAGTCAGACGCTCTAACAAGGAGGCTAAAGGCTGCAACCCTTAGCGTCAGTAGCTAGAGCGTCTCTTGAGATCAGAGGAGTGAGGTTTACTCGCACAGCAACTACTAGCTGGCCTCCGTTACACTGAGCAGAAAGCCCAATCTCCCATAGTACGGAGTTTGATCCTGGGGTTTTTTAGAAGGTATGCTGAATCAGAACGGAGGTTTCATGTGGATGTTTGTGCGGGGAGGAGTTCCTTGAGATAGGGGGGTGTGTCCCCATGGATGCACTGGTGAGTGAGGAGGGAGATCTTGTACTCAATCCTAAGTGAGACGAGTGATTTGAGAATAGGGGTGATATGGTCATATTTGTAGCGCTGTTCTGAATATACTGCAGCTTCAGGAGATTTTTGCCAGGAATCCCAATGAGTGCATTGCAGTAGTCCAGCCTGGAGGAGACAAAGGCGTGGACAAGCTTTTCCGCATCTGCCAGTGTGAATATGGGACGAAGTTTGGCAATGTTTCTGAGGTGGAAGAAGGAGGTCTTAGACAAATGTTTGATGTGAGCCTCAAAAGTAAGTTGTGATTCCATCCTGACACCCAGATTGGTGGCTGATGTTGAAAGTGGAATGTCCTGATCAGAAAAAGTAATGCTGGTAATAACGGATTTCCGGACCTGATGTGGAGTGCCGAAGTGTGAAGTCCGGACCTGATGTGAAGTTTTGCTTCATCCACACCTTTATCTCATCCAGGCAAGTGGTCAAAGTGGATGATGTTAGGTCAGCAGAGGGGGTTGAATTTGTCCTAAGATAGAGTTGAGCGTCATCAGCATAGCAGTGAAAAGAAATTCTATGCTGGCGGATGACACGGCCAAGGGGGAGCATGTAGATGATGAACAGGGTGGGGCCGAGCACTGAGCCTTGAGGGACACCGCAGGTGACATTGTGTGAAAAGGATTTAACATCTCCCAAGGCAACATGCTCTGTTCTCCCAGTTATAAGATGAAAACCAGTTGTGGACCGAGTCAGAGAGACCGATGGTGGAATGTAGACGGTGAAGGAGGAGGTTGTGGTCCACTGTATCAAATGCTGCAGTTAAGTCCAGAAGAATGAGAAGGGATGGGGAACCAGCATCTGCCGTCATCAGTAGGTCGTTAGTGACCCTGGCCAAAGCTGTTTCTGTGCTGTGCCGGTGTGGAAACCAGACTGGAATTTCTCATATAAATTGTTTTATATGACCTGAAGCTGTGCAGCAACAACTTTTTCCAGCACCATAGAAAGGTCTGGAAGGTTGGAGATGGGCCTGTAGTTGTCAAGAACATCTGGGTCTAAAGTTGTTTTTGTAAGAAGTGGTCTGATGATTGCAGTTTTATTGAGGAAGGAACATGGCCAGCCTGGAGGGAGTGATTAATAATCTTAGTCAGGGCCGTGCACAGACATTTTGAGGGGCAGTGGCCCAAACCAAAAAAAGGGGCACTGGGGTGGGGTGGCATTGGGGGCGAGGATTGGGTGCATGTCCATACAAATGATCCATCTTACTCTTACTAGTCAGTCAAAACAGTTTTGATCTAATTTTGTGTCTATCGAAAATAGTGATATATGACATTGTATTATGTTGAATATCAAAGTTTTTGTGTCATTTGTTAATGAGGGATTTGTGGACACAATGTTTTTGGTTTTGTGGAATAAATGTTATAGGTTTTATTTTGAAGTAAAAAGATAAAATTAGACTCTTGGGTAAGATGACCCAGCCATATTTGGCACAGAAGGCCCCAAGTGGCATGTTGTTACTGGTGTTATTGTTTTTAAACATAATACTTATTGTAATTAATGGAGCTATTATTTAATATTTTCATGATTTAGATGTACATTTCAGGCGTCTTCACTTTCATTAAAACATACAGTTTAATTGAGTGAATTCTATTAAGACAAAATCTATTATGTTTTTTTTTTATTTTTTATAATGACATATCTTCAATTAAAATATGGGCAATTACATAAATAAATATTGATATGCTTGTACATACAGTAAGTCATAAAACAATTACCTTTCAGATGATTATCTTTTAATGGGATTCAGATTTTTCTGTTATCAGTTATTCAATTATTCTACTAAATTGTCAAAATAAAATTATAATTCGAATATTTTTAGTATTTTACATTAATGACACTTTAAAATATAAATAAATAGTAATACGAATTATATCAAAAGTAATTTATACATTCTGTAACAGTTTATGGGCTATTATATGAAATTAGGCCTATATTCTACAAAGTGTGCCATCAACAGCAAAGTTGGTGTTATTTATATTAGATCAGATCAGGTACAAAAACTTGATTAGACAAGAATTATAATTTTCTTCCAAGAACGTGTATTTTGTACAAGTTGTTAACACTATTAGAAGATCAGGAGCAGAATAATACAGACAGAAATACAAAAACAAACTACCAAATTACTAATTCTGCGGATTGAAATGCATACTGTTAATGCGACGACATTCTGGAACTGTTGTCTCCGCACAGACTCTGAGTGACGCTGGGGAGCGAGCGGGAAAACACGGGTGCGGATTCGCGGAATCGGTGGATCTTTAGCGGAGGGGAAACAGAACACTTTTAGCGGGGATGGGTAGCGACAATAGACTGCGAGAGGGGCACCTCAGCTGATGAGGGCAGAGGGGCAGTGGCTCTAGCCACCGGGCACCCCCCTGTGCACAGCCCTGATTTTAGTGATAAGGGGACTTAAGACACAGAGGTTAGATTTTACCAAGGCTGTGGGAAAGGGATCCAGTGCACAGGTGGATGGTTTCATCTTTCTGATGATGTCCTCAACCTCTCGCTGTGTGATGACAGAGAAGCAGCAGAGATGTTGGGAAGTCCCTGGCTGTGGGTCGACAGTCGGGACAGGCAGAGCGGAGGAGCTAGATAGGTGAAAGTGGATGGTGTCTACTTTTTTCCCAAAAAAGGGCATGAACTTGTTGCACCTCTCCTCTGTGGCTCCTGAAAAAGAGTGAGTTTGCGGTTTACGGATGTGATTTATAGTGGAGAAAAGCCGTCTTGGAGTTTCCAGGGCTATTGTTAATGATGTAAGAGTAGAATTGTGACTGAGCATCTCTCGAGGACCTTGCGTAGGCCTTCTGATGCTCTCTATAGGCTTGCTTATGAACAGTGAATCCTCAGAGCTTGAGG
Organism: Romanogobio albipinnatus; assembly: GCA_023566225.1. Taxonomy (NCBI): domain Eukaryota; kingdom Metazoa; phylum Chordata; class Actinopteri; order Cypriniformes; family Gobionidae; genus Romanogobio; species Romanogobio albipinnatus. The sequence continues at coordinate 5,439,969 of CM042258.1, forward strand.
CGCTGTTCAAGTACACGCCCAACTGTCTTCATCTTCCGCAGTTCGCTACCAGGGGGCTGAGCCCGAGAAGGTGACAGTTCTAGTTCTGACAGGGGCGTGGAGATCTAGAAGGTCAACCGAGTCCGGGACTGAGGTGAGATCAACAGAGATGCTGGAGGTCTGTAGTTAAAGGGGTGGTAAAACACATTCTTTCGAAGGCTTGATTGTGTTTGTGGGGTGCACTGTAACGTGTTCATGCTTCGTTTTTAAAAAATTGCATTATTTTTCATATATTTTACCTTTATTCTACACTGCTCTGTCCCTCCTTGTAAAAACGGTCTGATGGTTTCCGGGTTGTATGAAGCCAGTCCCTCAAAAATACGCAATGGGCTCAGATTGGTTAGCTGGCCCAGTGTGTTGTGATTTGCTAACCGCCTAGTGCACGTTTGTCGGAAACGTCACGCCCCTTACCTTTACCGGTAGACTGTGCTTTGGGTAGTACAATGGCGTCAATAAAACCATACCAATTTGAGCCCGAATCAGACCCAGACAATTTTAGTGAAGATGATCGAGCAGAACCTGTTCAGTTCTCAAGAGTAAAGACTGCGGATCTATAGTGATCGCTACTGAATGGCACCGTTACTTTTGTATTTTTAGAAAGATTTATAGCCAAATATCTGCCATAAGAACTATTAACCCAAAACGAACACTAAACATTGGCTTTACTAAAGTAGCCAAATCAAACACAGAACCATGTTTAGCATGCCTGTAGATAAACAATACATAAAAGCTCTAATCAAAGAATAATATATTTGCGTCTGTAGATTTCAGTTACGATGCATATCTTTAAATGCAGTTTCCTCAAGATTTGATTTACTTTTTGGTCACACTTTAGTCTAGGGTCTAATTCTCACTATTAACTAACTGTTAAGTATGACTTTTACCTCAAATAAACTCCTAATGACTGCTTATTAATAGTTAGTAAGGTAGTTGTTGAGTTTAGGTATGGTGTAGGATTATAGGATGTAGAAAATGGTCACGCAGAATAAGGCATTAATATGTGCTTTATAAGTGCTAATTAACAGCCAATATCCTAGTAATATGCATGCTAATAAACAACTAGTTAATAGTCAGAAATCTCCACTTCAGCACGTACATACAACAAACTTTACAGTTTTATTCCCATCTATATTCTGAAGGTTTTTACAGAGGAGTTTGTTCATATATATCATTTGCCTGATTTTATACAACATTTTATTCCTACAACGTGGTGATAAATGTATTTGTTTCTGGCTGTTGACAGTTTTTTTCTGATTTATGGAGTGATAAAAAGAAATCTCTAAAAAAAATCTCTCCTGTAAACCTTTGACTCCAATATGCTTTATCCAATGTTTAGATTTCTGTTCTGTAAAATTATGCAAATCAGTGCATATTTAATTAGACAATGCATTATTTGCATAATGAAAACTAACGGTACTTGCCTGACTGCATTGTGCCAAGTGTAAAGTTTGGTGGAGGGGGATTATGGTGTGGGGTTGTTTTTCAGGGGTTGGGCTTGGCCCCTTAGTTCCAGTGAAAGGAACTCTTAATGCTTCAGCAAACAAAGACATTTTGGACAATTTAATGCTCCCAACTTTGTGGGAACAGTTTGGGGACAACCCCTTCCTGTTCCAACATGACACCGCACCAGTGCACAAAGCATCTGTCCATAAAGACATGAGGAGTGAGTTTGGTGTGGAGGAACTTGACAGTCCTGACCTCAACCCGATAGAACACCTTTGGGATGAATTAGAGCGGAGACTGAGAGCCAGGCCTTCTCGTCCAACATCAGTGTCTGACCTCACAAATGCGCTTCTAGAAGAATGGCCAAAAATTCCCATAAACACACTCCTAAACCTTGTGGAAAGCCTTGCCAGAAGAGTTGAAGCTGTTAGAGCTGCAAAGGGTGGGCCAACTCCATATTAAACCCTACGGATTAAGAATGGGATGTCATTAAAGTTCATGTGCATGTAAAGGCAGGCGTCCCAAAACTTTCGGCAATATAGTGTATTTTGGCTTTAATATTTGTATTGTGTGGTAACCGTTTTATAAAAGCAATAAGCCCCATGAAGCTGTGGTTTACGGTGAATTTATAACAGCTTAAGTTGCGTTGTTAGGCACGACGCAGAGCATAAACCACGGCTTCACAGGGCTTATTGCGTTACTTATTCACCTGGGGTGTCTTGGCCTAAGGCAAGGAGTATTTCAAGAATGCATATCTGCATCTGCATATCTCCAGAATATGGTAGAGAATTGGGTGTGAGCTCCTTTTACTATAGTAAAGAACCATCTAGCAATTACAAGAACACCTTTGCAATCACCTAGCAAACACCTCATAGCTGCATAAGATGCATGATTTAGTTTCTGCAGCACTTGCATTTTCAAAACAATATCTAGCTGTTATATTGGGAATTAAACCATCTTCTCGGATCCCAGTGTTCTCATTAATCAAGCCAAGCATTTCAGCTGTGCCAGTATGTGTTGATGAATGTGTTTGTTCATTACTTACAAGTTCCAGCCATTCATTAGTGTAATGTTTGTGACTATTCTCGTGCATTTTCTGGTCTATCCCTGAAAATCACTTTTTAATTATAAAAGCAAACACTAAATATGAGATTCACCATGAAAAAATGTTAGCGCTGCTACTTCAGCATCAAAGAGATTGCAAAACTAATGCAAACTGTCATTTTGGGGTGAACTATCCCTTTTAATCAAACAGATACACGTTTAAAAAGTGACAAGTTACACTTCACCAAGTCAAACTAACATTGATTTATATTTGACTCTGAATGTTAAATATTAGAGAGAGTATTTTAAAATCTAATTTGAATGTCCCTCAGATTTTGAGTTCCTCAAAAGCTTGCAATTATGACGGACTGTTTAATTGCTTATCAGATTCAAAAGCTTTTTACAAGCATAAGTGTGTGCAAAATGACTTCTTACATTCCAGTAGGTCTTAAGATTCTCATTCATCTGTTGTTGTAGTTGAATCAAAAGCAGATGGACATTATTTCAGCACATGTGAGATGAAGTTTCTGAAATATTGATGGAGTCTAGTTGAAACTGGTGGGCGGTGAGAGGCATGAAGCAGGTATTGATCAGCGTGTGTAAATGCTTTAATGAGAAGACATGCTGCATGACTTTTAGTTCTAGAATTGAAAGCTTAATAGAATTGAGTTCAGTGTTCAAACAATCACACTATAGATAGTTGTTTTCAGCTGTGAGCCCCAAAGTGGGGGTGCAGCTTAACAGGTTAACACAGATTCAATTTAGGTTTATCAATTATAGTCTCAGACTAAAAATTTAATAAATAAAAATTATAATTATAACCATTATTAACAATTGATGTGTTCGAGTCGGTCCAGAGACATGATAGCACAGAGCGGATCATGTGATCGAGTCTGTCCAGAGACATTATAGCACAGAGCGGATCATGTGATCGAGTCTGTCCAGAGACATTATAGCACAGAGCGGATCATGTGATCGAGTCAGTCCAGAGACATTATAGCACAGAGCGGATCATGTGATCGAGTCTGTCCAGAGACATTATAGCACAGAGCGGATCATGTGATCGAGTCAGTCCAGAGACATTATAGCACAGAGCGGATCATGTGATCGAGTCGGTCCAGAGACATTATAGCACAGAGCGGATCATGTGATCGAGTCGGTCCAGAGACATTATAGCACAGAGCGGATCATGTGATCGAGTCAGTCCAGAGACACGATAGCACAGAGCGGATCATGTGATCGAGTCAGTCCTGAGACACGCTAGCACAGAGCGGATCATGTGATCGAGTCAGTCCTGAGACACGCTAGCACAGAGCGGATCATGTGATCGAGTCAGTCCAGAGACACGACAGCACAGAGCGGATCATGTGATCGAGTCGGTCCAGAGACACGACAGCACAGAGCGGATCATGTGATCGAGTCAGTCCAGAGACACGCTAGCACAGAGCGGATCATGTGATCGAGTCGGTCCAGAGACACGACAGCACAGAGCGGATCATGTGATCGAGTCGGTCCTGAGACACGATAGCACAGAGCGGATCATGTGATCGAGTCGGTCCAGAGACACGACAGCACAGAGCGGATCATGTGATCGAGTCGGTCCTGAGACACGATAGCACAGAGCGGATCATGTGATCGAGTCGGTCCAGAGACACGACAGCACAGAGCGGATCAAGTGATCGAGTCGGTCCTGAGACACGATAGCACAGAGCGGATCATGTGATCGAGTCGGTCCAGAGACACGACAGCACAGAGCGGATCATGTGATCGAGTCGGTCCAGAGACACGACAGCACAGAGCGGATCATGTGATCGAGTCAGTCCAGAGACACGATAGCACAGAGCGGATCATGTAATCAAGTTGGTCCAGAGACACGATAGCACAGAGCGGATCATGTGATCGAGTCAGTCCAGAGACACTATAGCACAGAGCGGATCATGTGATCGAGTCAGTCCAGAGACACGACAGCACAGAGCGGATCATGTGATCGAGTCGGTCCAGAGACACGACAGCACAGAGCGGATCATGTGTTCGAGTCGGTCCAGAGACACGACAGCACAGAGCGGATCATGTGATCGAGTCAGTCCAGAGACACGATAGCACAGAGCGGATCATGTGATCGAGTTGGTCCAGAGACACGACAGCACAGAGCGGATCATGTGATCGAGTCAGTCCAGAGACACGACAGCACAGAGCGGATCATGTGATCGAGTCGGTCCAGAGACACGACAGCACAGAGTGGATCATGTGATCGAGTCGGACCAGAGACACACTAGCACAGAGCGGATCATGTGATCGAGTCGGTCCAGAGACACGATAGCACAGAGCGGATCATGTGATCGAGTCGGTCCAGAGACACACCAGCACAGAGCGGATCATGTGATCGAGTCGGTCCAGAGACACACTAGCACAGAGCGGATCATGTGATCGAGTCAGTCCAGAGACACGACAGCACAGAGTGGATCATGTGATCGAGTCGGTCCAGAGACACGATAGCACAGAGCGGATCATGTGATCGAGTCAGTCCAGAGACATGATAGCACAGAGCGGATCATGTGATCGAGTCGGTCCAGAGACACGACAGCACAGAGTGGATCATGTGATCGAGTCGGACCAGAGACACGATAGCACAGAGCGGATCATGTGATCGAGTCAGTCCAGAGACACGACAGCACAGAGCGGATCATGTGATCGAGTCGGTCCTGAGACACGATAGCACAGAGCGGATCATGTGATCGAGTCGGTCCAGAGACACGATAGCACAGAGCGGATCATGTGATCGAGTCGGTCCAGAGACACACTAGCACAGAGCGGATCATGTGATCGAGTCAGTCCAGAGACACGACAGCACAGAGTGGATCATGTGATCGAGTCGGTCCAGAGACACGACAGCACAGAGTGGATCATGTGATCGAGTCGGACCAGAGACACGACAGCACAGAGCGGATCATGTGATCGAGTCGGTCCAGAGACACGACAGCACAGAGCGGATCATGTGATCGAGTCAGTCCAGAGACACGCTAGCACAGAGCGGATCATGTGATCGAGTCGGTCCAGAGACACGACAGCACAGAGCGGATCATGTGATCGAGTCGGTCCTGAGACACGATAGCACAGAGCGGATCATGTGATCGAGTCGGTCCAGAGACACGACAGCACAGAGCGGATCATGTGATCGAGTCGGTCCTGAGACACGATAGCACAGAGCGGATCATGTGATCGAGTCGGTCCAGAGACACGACAGCACAGAGCGGATCAAGTGATCGAGTCGGTCCTGAGACACGATAGCACAGAGCGGATCATGTGATCGAGTCGGTCCAGAGACACGACAGCACAGAGCGGATCATGTGATCGAGTCGGTCCAGAGACACGACAGCACAGAGCGGATCATGTGATCGAGTCAGTCCAGAGACACGATAGCACAGAGCGGATCATGTAATCAAGTTGGTCCAGAGACACGATAGCACAGAGCGGATCATGTGATCGAGTCAGTCCAGAGACACTATAGCACAGAGCGGATCATGTGATCGAGTCAGTCCAGAGACACGACAGCACAGAGCGGATCATGTGATCGAGTCGGTCCAGAGACACGACAGCACAGAGCGGATCATGTGTTCGAGTCGGTCCAGAGACACGACAGCACAGAGCGGATCATGTGATCGAGTCAGTCCAGAGACACGATAGCACAGAGCGGATCATGTGATCGAGTTGGTCCAGAGACACGACAGCACAGAGCGGATCATGTGATCGAGTCAGTCCAGAGACACGACAGCACAGAGCGGATCATGTGATCGAGTCGGTCCAGAGACACGACAGCACAGAGTGGATCATGTGATCGAGTCGGACCAGAGACACACTAGCACAGAGCGGATCATGTGATCGAGTCGGTCCAGAGACACGATAGCACAGAGCGGATCATGTGATCGAGTCGGTCCAGAGACACACCAGCACAGAGCGGATCATGTGATCGAGTCGGTCCAGAGACACACTAGCACAGAGCGGATCATGTGATCGAGTCAGTCCAGAGACACGACAGCACAGAGTGGATCATGTGATCGAGTCGGTCCAGAGACACGATAGCACAGAGCGGATCATGTGATCGAGTCAGTCCAGAGACATGATAGCACAGAGCGGATCATGTGATCGAGTCGGTCCAGAGACACGACAGCACAGAGTGGATCATGTGATCGAGTCGGACCAGAGACACGATAGCACAGAGCGGATCATGTGATCGAGTCAGTCCAGAGACACGACAGCACAGAGCGGATCATGTGATCGAGTCGGTCCTGAGACACGATAGCACAGAGCGGATCATGTGATCGAGTCGGTCCAGAGACACGATAGCACAGAGCGGATCATGTGATCGAGTCGGTCCAGAGACACACTAGCACAGAGCGGATCATGTGATCGAGTCAGTCCAGAGACACGACAGCACAGAGTGGATCATGTGATCGAGTCGGTCCAGAGACACGACAGCACAGAGTGGATCATGTGATCGAGTCGGACCAGAGACACACTAGCACAGAGCGGATCATGTGATCGAGTCGGTCCAGAGACACGATAGCACAGAGCAGATCATGTGATCGAGTCGGTCCAGAGACATGATAGCACAGAGCGGATCATGTGATCGAGTCGGTCCAGAGACACGACAGCACAGAGTGGATCATGTGATCGAGTCGGACCAGAGACACACTAGCACAGAGCGGATCATGTGATCGAGTCGGTCCAGAGACACGATAGCACAGAGCGGATCATGTGATCGAGTCGGTCCAGAGATACGAGCTGATCATGTGATCGAGTCGGTCCAGAGACATGATAGCACAGAGTGGATCATGTGATCGAGTCGGTCCAGAGACGCGACAGCACAGAGCGGATCATGTGATCGAGTCGGTCCAGAGACACGACAGCACAGAGCGGATCATGTGATCGAGTCGGTCCAGAGACACGACAGCACAGAACGGATCATGTGATCGAGTCAGTCCAGAGACACGACAGCACAGAGCGGATCATGTGATCGAGTCGGTCCAGAGACACGACAGCACAGAGCGGATCATGTGATCGAGTCGGTCCAGAGACACGACAGCACAGAGCGGATCATGTGATCGAGTCGGTCCAGAGACACGACAGCACAGAACGGATCATGTGATCGAGTCGGTCCAGAGACACGATAGCACAGAGCAGATCATGTGATCGAGTCGGTCCAGAGACATGATAGCACAGAGCGGATCATGTGATCGAGTCGGTCCAGAGACACGATAGCACAGAGCGGATCATGTGATCGAGTCGGTCCAGAGACACGATAGCACAGAGCGGATCATGTGATCGAGTCGGTCCAGAGACATGATAGCACAGAGCGGATCATGTGATCGAATTGGCGCAGACCAGAAAACGTATCAGACCTGTTTGAATTCTGCACAGAATGATATTTTAAAGCGATATGGAGGAGATCAGGAGAAAAGTGTGGTTTTACCAAGCTCAACCGCTCTGGCTGAGCTGTGATATAAACTAAACGCTATTGGCTATTTTTAAAATAGGGGAGCTGCTCGATATGTCCCGCCCCGTCTTCCTGTTTCAGAGGAAATTACGTCAACACATTGAATAACGCTGTGTGCTTCAATGCACTTCAGTGTTAAGCCTTTGGTTTTCCTCAGTTTTTCCTCTGTTAATGTTATGCTAGTGTGTAGTGCTTTGTTTAGTCCTAGTGTTTATTAAAAGTATCTTGAATTGTCTTCCTATGTCAAGCATCTCTCTCTTTTGTTGGATAATCTACACGCACCATCAAGTCCTCAGAAAGACCAGTGTGAAAGAAATTAAAATAATCAATTAAAGCAGAAATATATCCATTCCACATTTACAGCAGTAATAATGGAAAAGAGCTGCTTTGTGAAAGGTCTCAGATAACAATAGATTTGGCAAGAGTGTGTGCTTGTTTATATTCCACTAATGCTAATATCATCTTGCGTATGAAAAACTCACCCGCTCTGTTCTTCCTGAGCACCTTGTTATGCATGAGAGCTTGCCATAGGTCAGCTCTAAAAGGCTTTTTATTATGATAATGTGTGTGTGTGTGTGTGTGTGTGTGTGTGTGTGTGTGTGTGTGTGTGTGTGTGTGTGTGTGTGTGTGTGTGTGTGTGTGTGTGTGTGTGTGTGTGTTGGTAAACCCTACATTACAGGGATAAAATGTCCCCACAATGATGGCAATATCCATCATCCTAAGTGGTGATGTTTTTTTGTAGAAATGCAGAAGGTTTTGTGTGATGGATAGGTTTAGGGGTGGGGTTAGTGTAAGGGGGGAGAATATACAGTTTGTCCAGCATAAAAATCGTGTCTATGGAAAATCTCCATAAAGCATGAAAACACAACATGTGAATTGAGGCAACGATATATCCAGCCTCTGATTCAGGCGGAGCGGTCAATGCGTGACCCATCATGCATCTTTCAGAGGGACTTGTTGAGATGCAGAGGAGTTTATTTATGGTGTTACTATAGTGTTGCCATGCAACTGTCCCATATTACAATGAAAAGGCTGAAATATTACAGAGCTGACAACAACTATGCAATAAACAAAATGCCAACAATGTGATTGTGTGCTTAGGTTTAGGTTTCACAATTTCACTCTGGGTGTTTAAAAACTGCATTGAATTTACACTGTTTACTTCATAAAGTTTGCATTTTCCAGTTTAAATTATGCATATCTAACACTTTATTGAATGCAGTCATGAATTAAAAATGACAATTGCCTCTCCAAATCAAGTTCTTAATCTATATTTTTGTATTTTTTCCAGTAAAAAAAACCCCCATCTAAACATCCTTAAAACAAGATAGAAAGTAAAGTGCTTAAAGTAAGAAAAAGTATTAAGATTTGTTGCCATGTCTTGTTACATAAACAGAATTATATATATATATATATATATATATATATATATATATATATATATATATATATATATATATATATATATATATATATATATATATATATATATATATATATATATATATATATATATATATATATATATATATATATATATATATATATACAGGTATATTTATTTAAAAACATATTATTTAATTTTTAAATATTTTTATTTTAAGCATTTAATTGGCCTAAATACAATTGTAAGGTATTTATAATTAATTTGATAATGATAATTATATTTTTTATAATTATTTAAAAAATACATCGTTTCGGGGCATTATATTAGTGTTATTCTGTATCTTTTACATGGTATACACTCACCTAAAGGATTATTAGGAACACCTGTTCAATTTCTCATTAATGCAATTATCTAATCAACCAATCACATGGCAGTTGCTTCAATGCATTTAGGGGTGTGGTCCTGGTCAAGACAATCTCCTGAACTCCAAACTGAATGTCAGAATGGGAAAGAAAGGTGATTTAAGCAATTTTGAGCGTGGCATGGTTGTTGGTGCCAGACGGGCCGGTCTGAGTATTTCACAATCTGCTCAGTTACTGGGATTTTCACGCACAACCATTTCTAGTGTTTACAAAGAATGGTGTGAAAAGGGAAAAACATCCAGTATGCGGCAGTCCTGTGGGCCAAAATGCCTTGTTGATGCTAGAGGTCAGAGGAGAATGGGCCGACTGATTCAAGCTGATAGAAGAGAAACTTTGACTGAAATAACCACTCGTTACAACCGAGGTATGCAGCAAAGCATTTGTGAAGCCACAACACGCACAACCTTGAGGCGGATGGGCTACAACAGCAGAAGACCCCACCGGGTACCACTCATCTCCATTACAAATAGGAAAAAGACGCTACAATTTGCACAAGCTCACCAAAATTGGACAGTTGAAGACTGGAAAAATGTTGCCTAGTCTGATGAGTCTCGATTTCTGTTGAGACATTCAGATGGTAGAGTCAGAATTTGGCGTAAACAGAATGAGAACATGGATCCATCATGCCTGGTTACCACTGTGCAGGCTGGTGGTGGTGATGTAATGGTGTGGGGGATGTTTTCTTGGCACACTTTAGGCCGCTTAGTGCCAATTGGGCATCGTTTAAATGCCACGGCCTACCTGAGCATTGTTTCTGACCATGTCCATCCCTTTATGAGCACCATGTACCCATCCTCTGATGGCTACTTCCAGCAGGATAATGCACCATGTCACAAAGCTCGAATCATTTCAAATTGGTTTCTTGAACATGACAATGAGTTCACTGTACTAAAATGGCCCCCACAGTCACCAGATCTCAACCCAATAGAGCATCTTTGGGATGTGGTGGAACGGGAGCTTCGTGCCCTGGATGTGCATCCCACAAATCTCCATCAACTGCAAGATGCTATCCTATCAATATGGGCCAACATTTCTAAAGAATGCTTTCAGCTCCTTGTTGAATCAATTCCACGTAGAATTAAGGCAGTTCTGAAGGCTAAAGGGGGTCAAACACAGTATTAGTCTGGTGTTCCTAATAATCCTTTAGGTGAGTGTACAACCCACAGAATGTAGAATCCTGTTATGCTTTTCCACTTGTTCAACTATTGCACTCGTTTGGACTACAATGCACTTTTTCCAGATCTTGTGAAGTCATAATGTTACTCATTTAAAAAGTCCCCGCATATGGAATACGCAAAAAATAAGGGGACGAGGCCTGGTTGAGCTGCATTAGAGAGTGTTGCCGCTCTGTCAAAGAGACACAGTTTTTTCCACGTTTTTAAAACTCATTTGTTTCTTAGGACTGATGAACTTAGAGTGGTTAATTTATTTTAAACACTGTTCCTGTACATTATAACCCCAATGCTTATCTGTGCGCTGCATATTTTATGGAGAAGTTTTCTGTAACTTTTGTAAGCTCTCACTTTTGTAACCCTCCCTTTAGGAAAATGAACCATGGTTTTGTGCTCGAGTACTGTTTGTATTACCTTAGTTTTCTGACAAATATCATGATTAAATGGTGGATAACATCATATCTATAATGTATAATTACAAAAAACATACCACTCTGAAACGTCCTGTGAAATCCGTGCTTGCAAAGTCTGTGCATTAATCCGTTCTGGATGATCCTCTTGTCATCGGGCTTGAATTGGTTTGAAATTGATGCCATCATTAATATTTACTAGATATTGCGAACACACGTGAACACACATTAATTGTAACCAATCACAGCACATTTCATATTTCGAAAGAAGGGGCTTCATCAAAACCGGAACTAAACGGCGCGTTCGAGCCAGACTGGGGAGAGAGGAGCTGTAATAATCTAAAATATATATTTTTTTTAACAGTCAAGCATGAAAACATATTCTAGTACACCCCAAAAACAAAATCAAAACTAAAAGGACATAATAGGACCCCTTTAAGAGTTTCAGGCCCTAAGCCTTTTCTAGTCAAGTCCAGTGCTCTAATACGCCAGACTAAAAGGTTTTCATATGGAAACTCTTTTGCATTGCAGATGCATGAGGAGACGAGTGTTTCCTGAATGTCTAATGCAGTTGTGTAATGTAGGTCTGGATGGGTTGCAGAGGTTAAAGAAGGATCTCCAAGTCTCCCGCACATCTCTGACTCAATGGAGGGAAAATGCTAATGCTAGCTAGGAACCGTTCCTCATTCCGGGGCTGAAGAGAGAGTGTGTAGGTGTTTAAAGATATTCTGTGGAAAATTAGAGGTTGAGAAGCCAGCGGAGAGCATGGATCATTTTTCAGCGAGACTTTAGCCGAGAGAGTATCTGCCATTTATTCCTGCACAACTTTACCACACCTACACTGAAAAAAAATTGGATTTATTTATAATGTTAAGTATTATATTCACTGTAAAAAGTGATCCGTTAATTTAACTTAAAAAAGTGAGGAAACCTGTTGCCTTAAAATTAAGTAATAAACTTCATGCATAATTGAAAAAAATTAGTCCACATAACTTAATTTTTTCAATTACGCATGAAGTTTATTTGATCATTTTAAGGCAATGGGTTTCCTCATTGAAACATGAATTTTTGAAGTAGAAACCCTAAAATAGTATATTCTTGTAAAACATAATAGCTTAACTTTGTTACTTAAAAATCTTTATTTTATTGTAAAAATCTTTTTATTTGGAAAATCATTTTTACACTGTAAAAAAGTGCTGTCGTAAAGGGATGAAAATTTTTTAATTAGCCCATGATTTACTCACTCTCAAGTCATCCGAGGTGTATATAACTCTTCTTTCAGACGAATACAATCAGAGTTATATTAAAAAAGTTCAGGCTAATCCAAGCATTATAATGGCAGTAATAGTTGCTCTGTTTTTGAAGTCCATAAAAAATGCATCTGTCCGTTGAATAACGTGCTCCACGCGGCTCTGGGGTGTTAATAAAGGCCTTCTGAAGTGAATCGATGCGTTTGTGTAAGAAAAATATCCATATTTAAAACTTTATCAAGTAAAGTTCCAGCCGATCGCCTTCCGTGGAAAAGTGTTGAAAGTTTCAACACTTTTTCCATAAATTGAAAACGGAAGGCGGTCGGCCGAAATTTTACTTTATAAAGTTTTAAATATGGATATTTTTCTTACACAAACGCATCGATTCGCTTCAGAAGGCCTTTATTAACACCCCAGAGCCGTGAGGAGCACGTTATTTGACGGACAGATGCATTTTTTATGGACTTCATAAACAGAGCAACTGTTTTTATAATGCTTGGATTAGCCTGAACTTTTTTAATATAACTCTGATTTTATTCGTCTGAAAGGAGAATGTCATATACACCTAGGATGACTTGAGGGTGAGTAAATCATGGGCTAATTTTCATTTTTGTGTGAACTATCCCTTTAAGTACAATTTTTAAGTGCAATCAACTTGAATGTTTAAGTAATTTGAACTTAAATTACATTAAATTGACTTTTAAAAAGTTGAATCCTGTATAACTTATTAAAAAAAGTGTAACATATTTTGATGAGTAAAAGCAATGTAAAAACAAATGTTGTAATAACTTTTTTTTTTTTTTTTTACATACAGTATAGCGTATTTATTTAGGTCACACATATCTCATTTCCATATAAAATCTCCATATTTTATGCTTATTACATTTTTTTTCTTTTCCCAATCAAATTCTAAGCATGTATAGCCTGACAAGCCAGACCCACATCAAGATGTTGGGTCTGGAAACACCATTGGCAGGGCTCAATCCGAGGGGCGGGATAAACGGTTGTCTTTCAAATTCCCTCTGCATGCAATTGGATAGCGCCTTGAGCGCGACAACCAACCAGAGCAAAGAAGAAGGCGAAGCCGAGCTAACGTTAGTTGATAGACTTTCACCGTATCCCGCCGGCAAAACTTCGAACACATCTTCTTTTCTTAAGAATGACTTCAGTGCCGTTCTTTGTTCTTTTCTCAAAGAAAAGCTGAATTCCAAGTCTTCCAGAGTCGCGACCAAAGCCGATTCAAAAGAACGCTGTTCTGTTTACGAGTAGCACGCAGAACCTCCGCAACTCTGCCGTGACGTACCGTCATTATGTTAAACCCGCCCACCAACTCTATACACACTGTGATTGGCCTGACCAGAGTTTGGTTTTTCCAACTCTCATGTCTACCTAGAGTTGCTAGACTACACTCGCGGCAAAATAAATTTTCTGCCGCTAGGGTGCGTCTAGATTTCTAGGTTAAAGTTCCCGTTCTTCGTGTTTTTTTGAAGCTTTGATTGTGTTTACAGTGTGCAATATAACATGTGTTCATGTTTCGCGTGTAAAAAAAAAACAGTATTTTTCACACAATTTACTCATCTGTATACCGCTGTTTTCACTGTCCTAAAAACGGGCTAATGAGTTCCTTTATTCTATGAAGTCCCTCCTTCAGAAATACGTAACGAGTTCTGATTGTGCCAGCGGTTCCTGTGTTGTGATTTGACCGCAGCTTAGCGAACGTGGCACGGTTCCTGTGTTGTGATTCGACAGCAGCTTAGCGCACGTGGAAAGGTCACGCCTCTTAACGGGAGATATATGCGCTTAATGATCTCTACAGCGTCCCTGGGAAAGCCAAACAAAGGTGATTTGACTCCGGGATGAAAATAACAGCGTCTCGACGACATGGCGACAAACACACTCAAACGCAACAATTTCTTTTCTCCACGCGACACGTCCTCTTCTCCACGTGGGACAGCAACAAGACCACGCCCCCTTTTTTCGCGTATTCTTGTGGGCGGAGGTTAGTCTGTTCTACTGTTCTACTGACGTCATTTATGAAGGAAGTACCAGGATGTAGTCCAAGCCGGCCGTTCGCTGTAGGCTTTGAAAGGGAACTTCTGTTAAATAAAATATCTCGCTTGGCATTGAACTTTGAGCTTTATAATTTTACAGGTATTATTTATGCTCTAACAGCAACATAACACACTAACTAAAGTTTGAACAATGGGATCACGAAGAACGGGACCTTTAAAGCATGTATGTTTCCTTTCAGTTTTTAAATTAAATTAATTATAATTCAATTCAAATAATTTCTTATATAGAGTTAGGTAGCGTAACTGCTGGACAGATCAATAACCTGCAACATATAATTTTTGCACTTAACATATTATAAATGAGAAGTGGTGCTCATGCAAAATTTGACTGTATGATGTTAGGGTTCTGTGGGTGGTTGCTAGGGCGTTGCTATGCAACGCTGTTCTATGTGTTCTAAGTGCTGCTATGCTAAAAAAGATTCAAAAGCGCTCAGGTCTCTGATATTTTGCTCTGTCATATTTGGGTTTGGGGTTTATTCAGAACACTAAACGTGCTTTAGTTTAAGTATAAACTTGCTTTAGTAAGTAACAAAAGATTCTCATTGTGCTTCAGGTCTGGCCTGTTTTCTCTCCATATGCAGTGACAGTCACCACGGGATCATCCGCCTGACAGCGGGACGATCGATTCACCTCAGAATAACGAGTCACCTCGCAGCTCGCTCGAGATTTTCCCTGCTGCTGAAACTGACACTTTGTATTGGATGAATATTTCATGGGCACAGAAGAGAAGGTGATGAAAACAATGCATAATGTGAAAGGCCGTTTCCTTGAGGACACACGGAAGATCTTTTTTTTTTTTTAAAGGAGAGGAGGAAATTAAAGTGTTTTTACTTCCAGATCAGGCTAACGATGCACGTCCACTGGCGCAGAGAGGAGCAGACGCTTACAATTCATTCTCTATGGGAGGCTCGCGCTGGGGATTGTGGGATTGATAGCATGGGGAGAATGTCAAAAAAAGTTCACGAATGTTCGACTTTATGCGGTTGAGAGGCTGACATCTGTCATGAGTGTTTCGAAATCTGCTGATGGTGCTGGATTACTTAAATCACAGATCATTCGGATTTGAGATAGGGTAACATGGGGGAAGATGCCCCCTTAAGAACAATGTGCATTAACTTTTAAATTGTAAAATATTTAGATATAATTGCAGAGGTGTTATTATAGGAAATAAACAGAAACATTTGCTAATTTAGTTGTTATAGAACAAAATGTATAAGTATTCAAAGAGGCCATCTTACCCCACAAATGGGATCATTTGGCCCCCTACCTGAAGTAAGTTGACCCCCTGGCTAAACTTTTACAGGATGTATAAATATAGCATTAATTTTAAATATTTATATATCTTTGCAAGTGTCACTAATGCAAAATACTAAATCAGCTATTCTATTTAAATTAACATTTTGATAATTTAGTTGAATAATTGAATAACCGATGACATTATTCTGATATATGCCCATATTTTAATCGAAGATATGTCATAATTAGTGCTGTCAAATTGATTAATCGTGATTAATAGCATCTACACTCTAAGCAATTGGGTTGTTGTAACCCAGTGAATGGGTCATTTTAACCCAGCGGTTGGGTTAAATGTTTGCTTAAAACAACCCAATCGCTGGGTTAAAACAACCATAGCATAAAAGTTTGTGTTTATATAATATATGGGTGTGTTTATATTATATATATGTATGTGTGCGTGTCTGTGTGTGTGTGTGTGTGTGTGTGTATATATATATATATATATATATATATATATATATATATATATATATATATATATTAATCGATTTGACAGCACTAGGAGCAACACTATGAATGCAAATTTAATGATTTCAATCAACTAACCTAAAATGTCTGAAATGTGCATATAATTCATGGAAGTACTGAATAATAACCACATTATTTGAAATAATTGTTACATTTAAAAATAATAACACTAGTAACATGCCACTTCTGTGACAATTCTGGTGGCTCATCTTACCCCGAACCTCTAATTTCATTTTTTACTTCAAAATAAAAATCCCTCATTAACAAATAGACTCAACAAACTTTGATATTCAGCATAATACAATGTTATCACTATTTTCCAGAGAAATTAGATAAGTTTAACTCAAAACTGCTTTGACAGACTAAACATCACAAATTTTGATATTAAGGAGAAATGACCAAAATTAAAAATAGCACAGCCATTCATCAAAAGTGGTGAGATGACATTTTGTGGCTATAAATGTGGCTGGGTTAATAAAATTGTATTGAATTTGCACTGTATATATTTGGGCATCTTGAAATAAAGTTAGACTTTTTCCTGTCTATTTAATATATATGAAATATGTAATATATATATGAAAACTGTATTGAATAGTGATAATTTACACCTGCCTTTCCTCGCTGACTGGATGTTATGCAAACATTGCATTGATTGTGGTCATGACCTTTGTAATCTGCCTGTGAATGCTGCATTTATCAGATATCTGACACAAATCTGCATGAAATATGATCTAATGAACCTGTGTGTTATTAGACCCAGTACAAGAGGTTTTTCAAGAACCAATAGCACAGCTGTGGCACAAGGTCTGGTGTCACATGATCACATCACACGGCATGTCACTCACAGACATCACCGCATGTACAGTAGCCTGTGCTGCAGTGGAGATGCAGGGATGCCCCGCGGTTTCCTGAGGATGGATGTTATTTGGCATGGTGATTTCATTCTTTGAATAGGGTACAAAGGGTCAAAAGGGTAGAGGGTTGAATTAAGCAAAGCTGACATACCGATGTGCAGTTAATGCACATGACACATACAGTATAGGGGGCACGAGTTTGAGGCTGGCTTGTGTCATGTTTCAATCCCATTTCTCATTCTTTCCCTCAAATTTCCTTTCCTGTCCAATAAAAGTAAAAAAAAAAATTCATTCATAGATCACTATTACAAAACAATACAATATGATATATTAGCTGTTTAGATGTTTATGATGAAAATATGACTATAGGGTAACTGATGACGGCCAATTTGGTTGAAAAATGGTTAGTTTATATGCTGATCAGGCATAACATTATGACAGGTGAAGTGAATAACACTGATTAACACATTTGTTTGCCCATATAATCTTAAGATATTTAGGTTAAGCTTATTTGGCTTGCTGTCTACTGATGAGGAGCTTGATGAAGCAGTTTCAACTCTAGCTCTGATATTCCTCCATAGTGACTAAATGATTATGTAGGGCAAGGTACCTCAGATAAAAGTGGAGTTTGGGGAGGTGGTGGGATGCTGGAACATCTGAGACTGAGGAGAGGTAAGCAGCTGTTTATATACTCTGGCTGTTGATTGGAAGGTTAGATGGGCTCGCTCCTCCCTAAATTAAGTTTGGAACTTCACTTATCTCTTCATCACGGCACATGTTAGTGGGTGGAATATATTAGGCATCAAGCGAACATTTTGTCCTCAAAGTTGATGTGTTAGAAGCAGGAAAAATGGGCAAGTGTAAGGATTTGACTGCGTCAGAGCATCTCCAAAACTGGACGAGAAGGCCTGGCTCGCAGTCTCCGCTCTAATTCATCCCAAAGGTGTTCTATCGGGTTGAGATCAGGACTCTGTGCAGGCCAGTCAAGTTCCTCCACACCAAACTCGCTCATCATGTCTTTATGGAACGACGCTTTGTGCACTGGTGCGGTGTCATGCTGGGACAGGAAGGGGCCGTCCCCAAACTGTTTCCACAAAGTTGGCAGCATGAAATTGTCCAAAATGTCGAGTTCCTTTCACTGGAACTAAGGGGCCAAGCCCAACCCCTGAGAAACAACCCCAACACCATAATCCCCCCTCCAAACTTTACACTTGGCACAATGCAGTCAGACAAGTCCCGTTCTCCTGGCAATCACCAAACCCAGACTCGTCCATCGGATTGCCAGACAGAGAAGCGTGATTGGTCCCTCCAGGGAACACGTCTCCACTCCTCTAGAGTCCAGTGGCGGCGTGCTTTACGCCACTGCATCCCACGCTTTGCATTGCACTTGGTGATGTAAGGCTTGAATGAGCTGCTCGACCATGGAAACCCATTCCATGAAGCTCTACACACTGTTCTTGAGCTCATCTGAAGGCCACACGACGTTTGGAGGTCTGTAGCTATTGACTCTGCAGAAAGTTGGCGACTTCTGTGACCCTCAGCATGCGCTGACCCCGCTCTGTGATTTTACGTGGCCTACCACTTCATTGCTGAGTTGCTGGTGTTCCTAATTGCTTCCTCTTTGTTATAATACCACTAACAGTTGACTGTGAAATATTTAGTAGTGACCCCAAGTGGATTTACACAAACTGAGAAAGTCAAAAAGCCCCGCTCTCCCCTATATATGAAGGTAAATTAATTTTCATGTTTTGGTAATGGCAGTTAACCCTAAGTTGGGTAGAAATCCTAACAGATTCTGTTTCAACAGCTTTCAACTTCTATAATATGATGTATTTACGATAAACTTGACATGCTACAAAAATACATTAAAACGATAACCTAAAAACTATAACAAGATAATCTTTTGTCATAACATCTGATACATAGAAAATAACCACATTATGCAAGATATTGGATAAGCTTGTGTTCCTGGATACAGCATCCTGAACACGGTGACTTCAGACATTGATGGATTGTTTTCCGCATACGGCCAGTGATGAAGGATGCACACAGACCTGCAACCTGGCAGAAACCTGATGCTCATGGCATTATCTGCTTCAATATGACTAATCAAACTCAGGTTATCTATGCAAAACACTACTGTACTTCTTGTAATATAATACAGGACTGTAACCACCATCAGAATCAGAAAGATTTTCATTGGCTCATGCACAAATTCAATTTGGTTTGGTAACAGATGCTTCCAGTGTTCATAACAGACATTACAGAAAAGTATATGCAATGAGGTATCAGTCAGGATGTGTGGGAAGGAGTACACAAGATGTGTATTTAAATATGAACACCAAATAAGATATATAAACATTGTGCATTGAATATCACAGGAGCATTTTGATATTGCACGGAAGTTTTATCATACATAAATTGAGGAAGAAACTTCCCTACAATATTTAATATAGTGATTGATCAAAAAGGGTTTATAACAGAATTTATTGCCTATTAGGCAACATCCTTATATCCTAATGTTTAATTATTGTGTTTCCGTTGACTTTATCTCAGATACTACAGCTTTATGGTTACAGTGAGCGCCCTCTAGAGCTTCTCAAGACTATGTGCAACATTGAGTTGTGAGCCATAAAGAAAGAAAAACCAGTTTAATCACTTTGACATCTCAATTGTTTCGCCTAGACAGCAATGAGATCAAATGGAGAGCAAAACTGATGCTTTAAAGCACAAGAAACAGTGACCCACTGAACAGATCAGGTGTGAATATTCAATACTTCTCATCCGTAAATAATGTGCTGTTTTTATTCGTACAGCGCACAGTAATCACATATTTATGGCTCATTAGGCAGATGCTTTATCTGAAGTGTAGTATACAATGCAGTTTCTACAGTGACAGTCCAGAAACCTGGTGCTTTCTGCCTTGCTCGAGGCTGTAAGAGTAAAACTCCAGTAACTTCCCTTAATTCTGATTACCAGCCCAGATATTTAACCATTATGAGTTAATTCACTGTGACCTTTGACCCCTGAGACGTGTAGAAGAGCACAGCCTGAGTGCATAAAGAATGAGAAGAATAAGGCCAGACTCTTATACTTTGGTTATTTTTGATCATAAAAAGTGTGTAATTAAGGTTAAATGTCCTGCCAGGTTCAGTTTGCTTGTGCAGTGAGTGGGTTTACATGACAAAAACACACGGATCATTCATACCAAATAATACAAATAACACTTTTATTTTGCTAAGAGGATTATATGCACATCATTTAATTTGCTTATTTTCGTTTGATGTTTCATCATTATGCATGTGATTACGTTTTACAGACCCTAGACAATATTTAATGCTATAAATATTTGTAAAAAGGTTAATAAATTATAATCAATGGTGACATTTTAACATGTTGAATCAGCGTAATGTCTTCAATAACATACAACGGAAAATCTGCCTTTTAAATGATATGACAAATATTATTATTTTATTAACATTTATTATATTTTGATCATACGACCTCTTCGGAAATCTAAATGTATATGATAAAATTATATAATATAATAAATAATAATTACATACTTTAATTGACATACTCTAAGTATATTTTATTATTTTTATTTAATGACTATATGCATAATACTATGATATTTTATCTACATACAAAAAAGTGCGCACTAAAGGTGCGACTTATGAAAATGAACTATGGTTGTACTACAAATAAAACTAAAAACTTTGAAACAACATTTAATGTTAACTATTTGTAAAAGGTTAATAAAATATAATCAATGTTGAAATTTTAACAATGATCTGTATGTCGAATCAACATAATAATGTATTCAATAACATACAACCGAAAAATCTGCCTTTTAAATTATTATTATTTTTATTTTTTTTGCCTTTTAAATTATAAATGATATGATAATTATTATTTTATTAGACTTGTGTTATATTTTGATCGTAATACCTCTTCAGAAATCTAAATATATTATATAATATTAATAAAATATAATAAATACATATTTCAAGTAACTATAAGTATATTTTATCATTTTTATTTAATGACTACATGCATAATACTATGATAATGTATCTACATACAAAAAAAGGTACGACTTATGAAAATTAACCTACAAATAAAACCACGGTTATTGTAGTTAAACCACGGTAACCACAAATTAACCTTGTTTTGCTACACTAACCATAGTTTAACCATGGTATTTGCAGCAACACGCCAAAAACAAAACAAAACATGGCTACTACACTTTTATTATAATAAAACCATGGTTAATTTTTGTACTAAAATGTGTTTTTAGTACCACAATACTACCATGGTATTATTGAAAATACCCTGCAGTACCACATAAATACCCTGGTACTTGAATTTGATTAGCATTGTATATATCAAAGACAGTACATGTTATCTATTTTGTTTAAAGTGTCACACTGTGTGAGTTCGTGTTATTCTGGTGACATTGAAATGTGGGGGAATTCAACAACTCACAATCGTCCTTTCTGAGCCTCTCGCGGACCCGTAGCTGTTCTCTTTTCCTCCACGTCAGCTGCATCTGCGCACTGCTCTCATCCACACATACATCAAGTTTCTTACTCTGGTAATCGGACAGTAAAATCTTCCCCTGGCGTGACAATTATCGCATGGAGTGATGTTTAAGAAACTGAAGCAGAAGGTGATAGAGGAGCAGTCGCCTCAGCGGAGCAGCGCGCAGGCGCAGGTCAGTGCACTTTGCTCATGTAGCATGTATGCTAACAAAACAAAACACAACATCAAGTATGTACTACAAGGATGCTTTCTAACACACTTATTACCGTGCTATAGATTAAAATGACACCATGAGCTCTTTAAATAACTAGTCAACTAGTGGATTAGTTGACGGTTGTACACTAACAGTAACGTTACCAGAATCACAATAAAAGCATCAGAGGGATATAATATAATATGGTATAATAATAATAATATACTTAATGATTACCATAACATGGAGTTTCAAATAATATTATGGTACTACCATGGTGATGATACTATGGTAGTATGAAATATACATGGTACTGAAATTAATTAATTAATTACTTGCTTCTAAGAATACCATGGTACATGCCCTAAAAGCTTGACAGTACCCTGGTACTTTTTGCTATGTTGTTTGTTGTTATGAATGGGTGTCACAGGTTTACCTGGACCATGGCACTGGCAGTGTGTTGTGTGTGTGTACCATGGTATATTACTATTAAGATAAGTCATATAGGTAATCATGTAATGACATTTCTGAGATTGTATAGCCCATCAGAAGGTTTACGTCATCAGATCAGTCGTTTTGGGATTTTAGGTGTTGATCTGTCAACTACTCAATGAACCACAAACCAACCTGACCTGTTAACCAGACCCGAGAGCACGTTTCCCTAAACAGACGAAAGGTTAAACTGCTACTTCAGTTGAAATTCAAGTCTGTTTGGTTTAATTATTAAGCAAATTAATGAATAAAAATTACATAATAATTAGTGCTGGGGGAAAATGAATCGTGATTAATCGCATCCAAAATAAAAGTTTGTTTACATAATATATGTGTGTGTACTTGGTATAATTATTATGTATATATAAATACACACACATGCATGTATATATTTAAGGAATAGTTGCATGTATATACTGTATATAATTTATTTTATATATAAATATATTTATTTTATAAAAATGTAACATATTTTTCTTAAATATATACATGCATGTGTATGTATTTTTATATATATATATATATATATATATATTAGGGCTGTCAAAAGATTAATCACGATTAATCACATCCAAAATAAAAGTTTGTGTTTACATAATATATGTGTGTGAACTGTGT
This sequence comes from Romanogobio albipinnatus, assembly GCA_023566225.1. Taxonomy (NCBI): domain Eukaryota; kingdom Metazoa; phylum Chordata; class Actinopteri; order Cypriniformes; family Gobionidae; genus Romanogobio; species Romanogobio albipinnatus. The sequence continues at coordinate 5,463,168 of CM042258.1, forward strand.
ATAATTATTATTTATATATATATTTATATATAAAATATTTATATTTATATATAATATAAATTATATAAATGTATACAGTATATACATGCAAATATTTCTTAAATATATACATGAATATTTATATAAACATAATAATTATACAGAGTACACACAAATATATTATGTAAACACAAACTTTTATTTTGGATGTGATTAATCGTGATTAATCTTTTGACAGCCCTAATATATATATATATATAATACAGATAATAATTATACCAAGTACACACACATATATTATGTAAACACAAACTTTTATTTTGGATGCGATTAATCACGATTCATTTTTCCCCAGCACTAATAAAAAGACATGTCTGTGTCATATTTTACCACAAAATCTAAAGAAAAAAATATTTAAATCTCTTTTTATCTATCAATTTATCTATTTTTTTTTTTTTTTTTAAACTATTTTACGGTTTATTTGTATTTGCAGGATTTTTCTAACAATTAAGCACATTAAAAAAAAATTCGTATTAATCTATTGTTGCGAAATGATATATGCAGTACCGGTCAAAGCACTATTGATACTATTTTTATACTATTTTTAATGTTTTTGAAAGAAGTCTCTTCTGCTCATAAAGCCCTCATTTATTTGACCAAAAATACAGAAAAAATGTAATATTGTGAAATATTATTACAATTTAAATGAATGGTTTTCTATTTAAATATACTTTAAAATATGATTTATTTCTGTGATCAAAGCTGAATTTTCAGCATCATTACTCCAGTCTTCAGTGTCACATGATCCTTCAGAAATCATTCAAATATGAGGATTTAATACTCAGTTATTATTATTATTGCAAACATAGTTTACAGGATTTTCATTACTTATAATAAAACTTTTTTCTTTAGTACAGTAATGAACGTTTGAGGGGAAATTGCATAAATAATGTCATAGTGCAAAATATCTAAAATAAAATAAAATTTTTCTTCATGCAGAATTTAATTTCTTAATTTTATTATTTAAATATGCCATTTCTTTTGTGGTGTTTTTGTGTCCATGAAATCAGTACAGTAAAACACGAGGCTAACGCCGGCATGAAACAGAAGTTACGAGAGTATCTTCTTTTGGCTTTTGGAATAAGAACAAATGTAGGGCTGGGATTGGATGGTTGTGGTTTGCTATTGGTCGATCTCATGTGAGTGACAGGTTGCCCCGCCCTTGTCATCATTGAAGAAAAGAGATGTCGGTGCAAGAGGCAGAGGAAGTTATTCTGATTCAAGATTATGAGGGCATATGAATTTATCAAAAAATAATGATGTGCACAGATTAATCATTTATAGTAAATACTGAAGAATCATCCATGTTTGATTTCATGGTGACTTTAAAGAGCAGTAGTTTCCTCTGAGTCTAATGTATTTGGTGCACTGCTAGTGATCACTGTGTCTGGATGTATAACGCACATGTCCGTGTCCAGCAGGTGAGTTCAGGAGAGAGGCGTACTCAACCCCCTTTCCTGCAACAAGATGCCCCGGCCTCCCCCAACGACCGAGAGGTGAGCGCACGAACGGAAACAGGCCGCCTTCTCATTGGTCTTGAGTGCATGTAAATGAGCAGCAACTGCTTCCATGTGCCAGATATGCCCTTTAACTCTTCTAGAATATCCGACCTGTTATGCATAAGAATACACAATACTGTCATAACACATGCTTTCCACAAGGATACAGACATTTAATGAATGCCTTCAGGTCACATCTGCTAATTTCTTTACTCTCTGTGAGATGCAATGTGTCCCATACTAGGATTAAAGTATTTACTTTACAGTAAATTTATACAGTATATCTATAATTTAAACCCAAGAAACACCAAACGTTTAGGTTGAAAAGTGTGCTTGTGCTGTTTTCGTTTGAAATGAATTATACTTGGTTTAAAATTTTAATATAAAGTGTCACTTAAGTGTCTAAATACTGGTGTAAGTTAATAAATGCTGTTTTATATGAGATATAATAATAATAATAATCATCAGTGAATTAAAAGTTAAATGATCTACCTCTTGTTTTACAGAGAACGTGCTGAGATATAAAATCAGTTTTATAATCTCCGGCTGGTTGGTTAACACATGACATGCTATTATTGTAATAATACGAGCTAATAATAGTCTAGATGGTTCAGTTTTGTCATTTCTGGACCGTGACATTAGACCCCCTTTGAAGCATGAACCTTTAAACATAGTAAATAATGACTTATGAATACACTTTAATGGACTTTCAGACACTCTGCTTGGTTTATCTTTGGGAGTTTCATCAAACTAGCATGAATCAAGTTACTATTTTTTGTTTTATTGATGTTTTTGTCCTCTTTTATGAATCATAGCTCAAACAGAATGCCGTTTAGAATGAAGTATATCACCACTGCGGGTGAACCGTTTGACTGACCAGTGAGCCGAGGTTTTGATTGCACTTTTGTCTGTCACATTTTCTGTTTGCATTTCTTTTTGAAATTTCCACCAGATCTCAGAATGAATTCCACATCATCTCAGCATTTCCAGGGCTCAACAATAAGGATTTTTTTGGTAGAATTTTTCATTGGCCCTGCCACAATTAATATATGCAAAAACCTAAATTGATCTCTGTCAGAATTTTATTTTCAAAATATTTAAATACTTTATATAATATTTTTTAATGTAATATATATATATAATATATATAATATATACAGTAAATATTATAAATTGTTGGGGTAACAGTTTAGGACCCAAGACCAGTAGTGAAAAATCAGTAAAGTAAGGAGTGCAATTAATTAAAGAGAAATGTACTGAAGAATAGTTTGCAGTTTCATCAGCAGAAGCCAGCTTCAAGTCTAGGGATGAAACGATTACCGGTTTCACGATAAACCACGATAAAATTGAGTGACGGTTAGTAATATCGTATAAAATTTTATTATCATTAAAACCGCGTGTGATTATCACGGTTGTGAAAACTCGCGGTAAATCTTGTCCAGTCAGCGTCAGTCTGGCGCACCGCTGTTTTCTGAATGAGGAGAAATGGCAGAAAGCAGTGACAGCACTCGGGGGATTGTTCTGCCTTCTAAAAGGACCAAATCTGAGGCGTGGTCATATTTTGGCTTTTACAAAAGTCCTGTGGGAAACTTAATCTAAGATGGTCACCCTGTCTGCAAACATGCCAGAAGAAAGTCGCTGTAATAGGGAAAACACTTCAAAACTACGAACGCAAGGCAAGTGGACTTTGACCTCAATACCAAACCTATGTCTGGGAAATAATAACGTGAAGCGAACGAACAAATTCAGACAAGACTAGGGTGACATTTAAAGGGTTAGTTCACCCAAAAATGAAAATTCTGTCAGTAATTACTCACCCTCATTGTTGCGCTGCCGCCAATGTCGGGACATCATCTCGTACAGTAGATGGCGGTACTACTCCGAAAGAGTGAGCAGCCAGTAACAAGTAGTAGTAGAATAAGAACGACGTAATATCAGTTCTCGCGCATGCGTCGTGGCGCTCCCAATTGAACAACAATAATAGTGGGATAAAGTCGTTATTTTTGTTGTTTTTCCGCTCAAAAAGTATTTTCGTCGCATGATAGACTTAATACAGAGCCACTGTAGTCATTTGGACTCCTTAAATGACGTTTTTACTTACTATTCTGGGCCATCAAGTTTCAGTCCCTCTGAAAGCCTATGGAGGAGTGAGACAGCTCTCAGATTTCATCAAAAATATACTAAATTATGTTCCGAAGATGAACGAAGGTCTTACATGGTTGGAACAACATGAGGGTGAGTAATTACTGACAGAATTTTCATTTTTGGGTGAACTAACCCTTTAAGGGATAATAATCAGGGTTTGACATTAACAACCGCCATTTGCGGGTGTAACGTTATTTCGGCTGCACACTAGCCACTCTGGCTGTTGAACTTAGTCTTCTCAAAAGCCATCTGTTATAATCGCGTTGCGCATTATAAGCACTTACACGTGCTTCTATTGAGTTTATGAATGCAATATCTCATAATCAGAGGCGTTCAGATTAGCGGAGTTTTGTTCAGAGCGCGCGCCGCTCTCACACGCTGAAATCTGCACTCAAAGCAGAGATAAACGTGCGATACACGCAGGAGATTCACTCATCATACAGTGGTTGACTGTTTTTGTTCTATTTCAGCAGCGAAAATGGTTTAAAAAAACACAGCAGAACCACAGCGCATCTGATATGACTGGCATAACGCAGGCGAATTTAGGGACCGTCTGTAAAGTTACATACAACATTGGTAACGTTATACACGTTTCAAACTTCAATAGCATTTGAAGAGAATGACAGTCATAAAAAGACTGTAAAGTGTTCATCTAGGTGTCAGGTATGATGCGCACATTTCGATATTTAATAAAATAAACTGTCAAATCATATGGAAATATGGATATGCATTATTTCACTAGGATACTGTTTGGGCTCTAACACAAAATATGCTAGATTTAAATGTGTCTGATAGAACACTGATGAGAATATTGCTTGGGAATATATTTACAGTGATAATATTAGAGATTATATTTACGACAAATGATTATTATTTATGCGTTGCTATTGATGACGGCCATTAAGGAAGGAAATCCCACAGAATCTAGCTTAAAAAAGTGCTTAGAGCTGCTTTAGTTATTTGTTGTTTGTTGAATTTCAAATATAAAACTTGTTGAAATGTTTTAAGTGTGTGCATCTGTTCTTTTTGAACACTTTCATTTCGTTTGAACAAAACCGTGATAATATTGATAACCGTGATAATTTGGGTCACTATAATCGTGATGTTAAATTTCCATACCGTTTCATCCCTATTCAAGTCTCACAAGGAGTTTGTAGACCACGCTCCCTCTCCCAGTCTATCGTACATACAATTTCTCAAGTTACACTGTTTTCAAGGTCTCGCCACGTCTTTACTGCCAGGTGGATGATTCTGATTGGCTCAGAGAAAATTAACAGTCATGGTAAATTCCCACATATTGACAGTTAATCAGGTTCACGTGTACATTTATCACCTGTTGACGCTTTCACCCCGCATTTAGGCACGTAGTGACCTTCCAGATTCTGGAGCAGGTGCCAGCTTACCCAAAACAACAAGTCCACCCATCTCTTAGGATGCCAGTAATCCACCTCCAATACTGATCTGCAACACACAATATTACGCAGATACACAGTCTCTCTCTAAGGTTGCAGTTGGGTGAGCTCTGGTCCTAACCAGAAAAAGTTTCCCAAAACATACTGATAACATGTGCTTTCTCTCAGTGAGAGGTACCGACAATAGTACAGGCCATATTCATACAATTCTTTAGGGTTTCAGTAAAAGGAAATATAAAAATAAAATAAAATGAAAGACAAATCCATATTTCATATCTGGAAGCTAAGTGAGCAAGCACTGCTACTGCACTCCTGTCAGGTTAGGGGTGTGTGATACCTCTACAATCTAAACGCATAACTGAAATCAAGTGTTTAGCGACACATCACACATCCCTAGGACGGTCTAGACCCTCAGTCACCACTCAGAGACCAAATGCAAATTTTAGAAAACATAAGGGAAAAAGCAATCATTGGTTCTTTTGATTTAGTAATATCATAACTGAAAAGAATCATTAAAAATCATCATCATAATATAGGAGGATAAATATTGATTATACATTTTTATAAGATTATGGCTTTGATTATAAATTCAATTAGAATATATACAATTATATTAAAGCGGCAGTGGATTTCAGAATCCAACCTTTCAAAATATATACATTAAATATTTTTATATATAAAACATTATATAAGAATATATTTATTTATAAAGATAGTATTTTTATATTATTTTCTAAATATTTAAATGTAAATACTTTATATAACATTTATTTAATTTTATATATATATAATTATACTGTGAGGAAAATAAGTATTTGAACACTTGAGAAAATCAATGTTAATATCTGGTACAGTAGCCTTTGTTTGCAATTACAGAGGTCAAACGTTTCCTGTAGTTTTTTTTTTGGCCCACTCCTCCACACAGATCTTCTCTAGATCAGTCAGGTTTCTGGCCTGTCGCTGAGAAACACGGAGTTTGAGCTCCCTCCAAAGATTCTCTATTGGGTTTAGGTCTGGAGACTGGCTAGGCCACGCCAGAACCTTGATATGCTTCTTACAGAGCCACTCCTTGGTTATCCTGGCTGTGTGCTTCGGGTCATTGTCATGTTGGAAGACCCAGCCTCGACCCATCTTCAATGCTCTAACTGAGGGAAGGAGGTTGTTCCCCAAAATCTCGCAATACATGGCCCCGGTCATCCTCTCCTTAATACAGTGCAGTCGCCCTGTCCCATGTGCAGAAAAACACCCCCAAAGCATGATGCTACCACCCCCATGCTTCACATCCCTACGATGGTGTTCTTGGGATGGTACTCATCATTCTTCTTCCTCCAAACACGTTTAGTGGAATTATGACCAAAAAGTTATATTTTGGTCTCATCTGACCACATGACTTTCTCCCATGACTCCTCAGGATCATCCAAATGGTCATTGGCAAACTTAAGACTGGCCTTGACATGTGCTGGTTTAAGCAGGGGAACCTTCCGTGCCATGTCTTAGTGTATTACCAACAGTAACCTTGGAAACGGTGGTCCCAGCTCTTTTCAGGTCATTGACCAGCTCCTCCCGTGTAGTTCTGGGCTGATTTCTCACCTTTCTTAGGATCATTGAGACCCCACGAGGTGAGATCTTGCATGGAGCCTCAGTCCGAGGGAGATTGACAGTCATGTTTAGCTTCTTCCATTTTCTAATGATTGCTCCAACAGTGGACCTTTTTTCATCAAGCTGCTTGGCAATTTCCCCGTAGCCTATTCCAGCCTTGTGGAGGTGTACAATTTTGTCTCTAGTGTCTTTGGACAGCTCTTTGGTCTTGGCCATGTTAGTAGTTGGATTCTTACTGATTGTATGGGGTGGACAGGTGTCTTTATGCAGCTAACGACCTCAAACAGGTGCATCTAATTTAGGATAATAAATGGAGTGGAGGTGGACATTTTAAAGGCAGACTAACAGGTCTTTGAGGGTCAGAATTCTAGCTGATAGACAGGTGTTCAAATACTTATTTGCAGCTGTATCATACAAATAAATAGTAAAAAAAAATCATACATTGTGATTTCTGGATTTTTTTATATAGATTATGTCTCTCACAGTGGACATGCACCTACGATGACAATTTCAGACCCCTCCATGATTTCCAAGTGGGAGAACTTGCAAAATAGCAGGGTGTTCAAATACTTATTTTCCTCACTATATATATATATATATATCTCAAATTAATATATTAAGTGTTACATTATATAATATATACAGTATATAAATATATACATTATATATGTTTAAATGTAAAACATATAAAATATATTCATTTATAAAGATAGTATTCAAAAGATTTATATTTATTAGTATTTATAAATATATACTAGCTATGCTAGTATTTATAAAGATTTATATTTATTTATAATATAGATTTTTATTATACATTTTATTCTATTTTCATTATATTACACCATGATATTATGATTTTATGTTTTAATAAAAAATGGTTTAGAGTTTTGATTCCAAGACTATCATTAAAGACAAGAAGGCATGTTTACCCTGGTGACATGTTTAATTTGACACAAGGAATAGACACAAAAACTTGTGTACATCATCAAAAACCGTAAGATAAAGTGACAACGCAGCTTTGTCAACTCACTGACCCATCCTTATTTTTGAGCCCTAATTTCTTCTGTGCCAAGACGGCTTGAATTACCTTTTTGATGTCTCTACTAATGACATATCATGCTTCGATGCCAATCATGGACCTCTACACATTCAAGACACAAAATCAGCTTTGGTAGTGACATCAAATAGTGTAAGCCTCAGTGTGGATCCGCTGTCTCAATTCTCTTTCTGTTTCCACAGATGTCATTCTCTCATCCTCTGGCTCTTTTTCTGTCGTTTCACTCATTGTGTTGTTTTCTCATTGCTCTTCACTCCTTGGTCCCGTCATTAATGCATTGACTCGTATGGGGGGGTCGTTCAGCTGCTGGCTGGGATGATAGCAGAACCTGCTTTTCTCTCTGAGTATACTATCTTTGCTCTGGACCACTCAAAACGACCCAAAGCGGCCCAGGTGCCCAGTGCGGTGAGTCTGTCCTCACACATCGCCTCCTCTTCCTCACCCCTCGAGAAATACTACAAACCCTCCTCCTCCTCCTCCTCTTCCTCCGTCCCTCTGTGATGCCTTTGGAGGTTATGGGATAGAGGAGGCCGAGTAACACCTGCTTGCAGCTTTTCTCACTGAGCGTTTCACTAGCCGCTCTGCATAACTCAAAGGCATCTCGCTCCTAACCCCTGCATCTAATATCTTGCGTTCCTCGTTAGGCCTGATTTGTGGGATGGCAGTTGCTTTTCTCCGTTTTTGTACCTTCGGAATGGTTGCTCTTAGGGGTGGGCGATATGACCAAATTCATATTTCATGATAATATGAGAAATTTTACTTCACAATAACGATATACATCACTATATATTTTGGGTTATTTTATTTAATTTGTTATTAAAAATAAGAATAGAGAAGCAAATTACAAACATTAGGACAAATACAATAGAACAAAATATTAATTAAACAAATTAAGTTTTTCAGGTGCAATAGGTTTATTTAACATGTAGTTAGAATTAGTACAGAAATGTAATAATCAGAAGTTATTCAGTCAAGAGCAGTAAGTTATCTTCTTTTTGATTCACATTAATGATACAGAGCAACACATAGTTGCAGTCAACTCCAGAATTATTGGCACCCTTGTTAAATATGATCAAATAAATCTGCATTGTTTATCCTTTTGGTCTTTCATCATTGAAGTAAAACAATTAAAGTGGGGGAAATCTCATTATGAAATAAATGTTTTTCTCTAGTTCACGTTGGCCACAATTAGTGGCACCCACTTATTGCAACATCCTTTTTCCAAGACCATTCCTTCATGCAGAATCTCTCCAGATCCTTCAGATTCCCAGCTCTTCTCTTCAGTTCATCACTCATTCTCTATAGAGTTCAGGTCAAGGACTGGGACGGCCATGGCAAAAGCTTCATTTTGTGCTCAGTGACACATTTTTGTGTTGATTATGATGTTTGTTTTGGATCGCTGTCCTGATGGAAGATCCAACCACGGCCCATTATGAGATTTCTAGCACTTCAAGTTTAGATTTTTTTAATCTGTCGGTATTTGCCGGAATCCATGATACCATGTATCTGGAAGATGTCCAGGACCTCCAGCTAAAAAATAGGCCCACAACATTATAGATCCAGCCGTATTTTTAACCATGGACATGGGGTGCTTTTTAATCCCTGTTTGCACCAAACCCAAAAAGCTCTTTTTTTTAATTTATTTTTTTATATATAGTTGCATCTGACCACAGAACCAGGTCCCTTTTGAAGTTTCAATCGTGTCTGACAACTGAATATGCTGGAGTTTTTTCTTGAAACACTCCCAAACAAGTTTTGGTGATGTAGGTGCTGTTTTTTTTAGGCTTTCTGACCCCAAGACTCAACTAATCTCTGCAATTCTATATCTGTGATCCTTGGAGAGTCTTTGGCCACTCAAACTCTCCTCCTCACGGTGCATTAGGACGATATAGACACATGTCAAGGGAATTTGGCCTTTGTGTTTCCTCATATTTATACTCCTGTGGAACAGGAAGTCATGGCTGGACAATTTCATGCTCCTAGTCACCCTGGTGTACTAAAAAAAAACCTAAATATGAATGGGAATATACATTATTGATATTTACTTATAAGAATTTCTAGGGGTGCCAATAATTATAGCCAACATGCATTGGAGAAAAACATTTATTTCATACTGTTAGATCCTCCTACTTTCAATTGTTTTACTTCAATGATAGTTTAGAATTTTGTTATTTTTATGAAAGATCAAAAGATAAACACTTTGCTCATATTTACCAAGGGTGGCAATAATTCTGGAGTTGACTGTATATTAGGCTGCTGTCACTTTAAGACCAAGTGCATGATACACATCCGGTTCACACACAACTATTTACTTTCTCTTAAAGGAACACACTACTATTTTTGAAAATAGGCTTATTTTCCAACTCCTCTAGAGTTAAACAGTTGAGTTTTAACTTTTTCGAATCCATTCAGCCGATCTCCGGATCTGGCAGTAGCACTTTTAGCATAGCTTAGCATAGATCATTGAATCTGATTAGACCGTTAGCAACTCGCTCTTAAATGACCAAAGAGTTTTGATATTTTTCCTATTTAAAACTTGACTCTTCTGTAGTTACATCGTGTACTAAGACCGACGGAAAATGGAAAGTTGGGATTTTCTAGGCCGATATGGCTAGGAACTTACTCTCATTCCTGCGTAATGATCAAGGAACTTGATCATTACTCAGAAATCTTGATATGATATTACACAGCGCCTGAAAATAGTCCCCAACACGCTCCCTGTGCAAGCAGGTTGTCAAGTTGGTTATGTTGGCGGAAGTCAGCCTATTTTCAGGCGCTGCGTAATATCATTGCGCCTGATGCACCCATGGTACGCGATAGTACGGTGTTGGTACAGTCTTAGTACACGATTATAAAATATTGAAACACTCTAACGGTCTAATCAGATTCAATGATCTATGCTAAAAGTGCTACCAAGTGCTACGGAGATCGGCTGAATGGATTCGAAAACGGTAAAACTCAGCTGTTTAACTCTAGGGGAGTTGGAAAATGAGCCTATTTTCAAAAATAGTGGCGTGTTCCTTTAAGACATAACTGGCTGTTTTTACATGAATACTCCGCATGATGGGCATTTGTTTGCCATAAATGCACGTGTATTCGACCATTCAAGCGCAGTAAGACTTGAAAAAGAACTGAGTTCGCAATCACATGCTGAGAGACGTGGCTTTCTGTGCACGCTTTACACTGTGTCAGTCAGTGCATGCACCGCATTGAGCTTTTTTTCACCGCTTATTGTGCTTGATAACACTTTTTAACATTGAGCACGTCACAAATTCGTGCTCGCCTTCTAAGAGAGGCAGCTTTCTGTGTGTGCACCGCACCGAGTTCCTTTTCAGGATATATTGTGCTTATAACTCTTTTTAACATCAAGCATGTCCCGCTCTTTATATTCTCATTCATGCTTTTTCATCACTCTGAAGTGCCAATAGTGCACGATATAGCAAAGCCTTTAACGAGAGACATTTTATACCGTGGTAAGTAACGATATATATCGTCATACCGCCCAGCCCTAGATCCTCTAATTTCTCACCTCCAGGAATGTATGTTATTCCCATAGTCTTAGAAATTACCATGGATTCCCTGTCCCTTTCCCTAAGTAGCATCCTTATAGATTCCCCTCGGTTATACAATGTTGAATGTTCCCTTGCTGTTCCCTTTCCTTACAAAAACGTTCAGATTCTTTGTTTAAAGGTTTGGTGCTTCTAAACTTGGATTACTGAAGGTCTTTCGCATGACTTGCGCCAATATTTCCCCATGCACGCGTTAGTTATTTTACACTTATTTACTTTTGAAAGATGTTTTTTGATTTTGAAACTGACGCAAGGGGGATCTAATGGTTAATTGGTTATGTAATCTAATATAAAATATAATTTTGAAGTATTTATTATCATAATATAAAATATGTAATATATTGATAATAACAAAAAAGTTTGAATCATAATATGTTTTTACCCCAAGCTTTATTTACTCGAGGCACAGTTTTACAGTAAGGCCACGTTACCTCTTTCCACTACAGTTATATTGTGTTTGTGGAGATGGTAGAGGCTCAGCTCTGACAGAAGGATTTGCTCATTATCTCTAGATACGGATAATCCCTCCATATGCACCTGAGCACATTACACACACATCAGCTGAAACACAGCCCCGCCAATCTGATCAAACAAACTGCTCATGTGATCTTGTGTGTTATTGGCCACGTCAAGTTCATTTGGTAGAAATGGACAAAAGGATGATGCAATTCTGTGGATATATTTATTTTTAAAATTAAATTTACAAGAACATTCTGATGTGTAAAGTGGACTTAATTTTGTTTTTCAGCATAATGGGATTAGGTTGGAATGTATATGAATGTTCAAGGGTATATTTTTATTAAATAAACATACTTTGTATCTGCATTCTGCACCAAATTAGTCATAAATCTCAACCCTAATCTGATTATCAGATACTCCGGTGTTTGTTAGAAAGCTTTGCATCGCTTTTTCCCTTCAGCATTGCAGCAAACTGTGTTTTTTTATATGATTAGAGAGAGAAAAAAAATGCTATAATAAATGTTAATGCCCCTGCAAATCAATTCTAGGACAAGTATTGTCGATTTCAAAAAGTCAATTTCTGATGTTGCTATTTGTAGTATTGTTCATTAATTTAGTCTTGAATTGATACTGTTTAGTAGATCAATATTATAGACAGGTGCAATGATAACTGCATAAATACACTGCTGGTATTGTTGCTTATAATGTGACATTACATAGTCAAAGTCTTCCTGGCCTTCATTGGCATATGCAAATGTGTTTAGTTCCTCCCTCAGTAAATAAAGAGTATTTATTGCTAAACGTACTTGTGTATAATGTTCTGAAGGACGCATGTGGTTTGAGTGCCCTTGTTTTAGGTTATCAAAGTGAAAAATGTCTGATTATTACTTTTGACCTGAAGTGGGTAGAGATTGCCCTCGGCGCAGCGAACAGGAAGTGAGCTTCAGTTGTTGATTTTGATGTAAATACGACTAGCTTTGACCGTTTCCAGCATTTTGTATTTTGACAGGAACATACTTCGGTCAATTGTTCATATCATTATGATTTATACATCATTTTTAAATGCATTCATTTTTTTCTTCCATTTTTAATTTTATGCAATCTTACTATATGATATGCATCTTAGCTAAAACTGGGTCAACATTGAGCACAAGTTCTCGTTTAATTGCAAAAATGAAATTTTAATGTCGCCAACGTTATGCCTGCAAAAGATTACAGATTTTGTTAACCTGTTCATATATATACAGTATATATAAATTAAATTCTGACGTACAATAGGGTGAGATTTGTATACATTCTCATGTCCATGAACATAGAGTAACATTACCCATGACTTCTTCCGTCTACCTTAGGGAGAACGCTGTGGCCGTCTAACTCCTGCAGATCTCCTCAATGCCAAACGCACACGCTCTCAGTAACCAGCTCCTCTAGTGGGTTTGGACTGTTTGCAGTTGAAAAAGCTGCTAGTTTAGTGCTGCTGTGTTTAACTCCTTGTTTGTTTAACGCAGTAGTTATGCTGTCTATGTTTGTATTTAACCCCTGTGTTCCTCTTCGAGTTGCATGAGGTTAGGGTGGGTGTAACCAGAAGCCCCTGCATTTCTCGTAGCAAAAACTAATATTGCTCCCAGAGTAATCGGGGTGCAGCACGATGGCTGGAGGAATACTAACCGGGCCTGAAGGTGACCGGCGAAACAGTTTTACTCATGTTTGTTGGTTCTGTTCTGATGCAGAGCACTGCTAAAGCAGCCGGCAGTTCTCCGAGAGGCAGTGTCAACGGGGATGGAATCGCTTCTCCTCAGGCAAGTGACCAAAAATTAAAATCATCCCTTAATTTACTCGCCCTCAAGTCATCCTAGGTGTAAGTAGACTTTCTTCTTTCAGCAGAACACACTCTGAATTATATTAAAAAATTATTGGAGTGAATGGTAGATTTTGAAGCCCAAAAAAGCGCATCCATCCATCATAAATGTATTCCATACGACTCCAGGGGGTTAATAAATGCCTTCTGAATATCCATATTTATAACTATAATCTCTAGCTTTCGGTAACGGCTGTACGCGAGTCTATAGCTCCTGTGGAAGAGTGACCTCTGTCGCAGAGAATCGCCTCTCATAGTTTAAACAAATAGGGCTGGGCTTGCACTTTTTTGGGCTTCAAAATCTATGGCATTCACTCCCATTAAAAAAGCTCGAATTTTTTCTAACTCTGATTAGCTGAAAGAAGAATGTCATATACACCTATGATGGATTGAGGGTGAGTTTTAATGTGTAATGTTCATGAACTGATTTGAAGCACAAAAACTAATCACATAGTGTTTGATGCTGATTTTTCTGAAATAAGTTTGACAGCGAAGTCATTTTATAATGAAAGAAATTCTTCTATTCAGTAAGGATGCATTAAATTTATCAAAAGGGACAGTGAAGACATTTATAATTTTACAAAAGATTTCTATTTCAAGTAAATGCTGTTTTTCTGAACTTTCTATTCACCAAATAATCCTGAAAAAATGTATCATGGTTTCCACAAAAATATGAAGCTGCACGACTGTTGATAATAATAATAATAATAATAATAAATGTTTTTTGAGCATATCATCATATTAGAATGATTTCTGAAGGATCATGTGACACTGAAGACTGGAGTAATGATGCTGAAAATTCAGCTTTGATCACAGGAATAAATTACATTTTACAATATATTCACATAAAAAAGTTATTTTAAAAGGTAATAATATTTCACAAAATTACAGTTTTTACTGGTATTTTTTTAAACAAATAAATGTAAGAGTGTTAGAGTGGTTGTGCACATACAGAACTGTGTGAAAGTCACTAAAGCAAAAGGTATACAGTAAATAAATGTTTTTGTAAAGCATGACTTTAGCACAGTACTGTATGTGTCACGGACATTGCATCTCCCCTTTTTCAGCACTTCACATTTTAAATGTCCTATTTTGGAGGAGTGGCATTGTATAACTGTCATTGGATTTCAGTTGGTGTGAAACTTTTTCATGGCAAGATATTGCATTGTCATTTTTGAGTTATAGTCCTAATTAAAGGATTAGTTACTTCAAAGCTACTTAGTTACTGATAATTTACTTACCCCCATGCCATCCAAGATGTTCATGTCTTTCTTTCTTCAGTGGAAAAGAAATTACGTTTTTTGAGGAAAACATTCCAGGATTTTTCTCCACATAATGGACTTCAATGGCAACCAAAATGTTGAAGGTCCAAATCAACGCAGTTTCAAAGGAAGGGCTTCAGAGGCTCTGCCTGATCCCAGATGAGAAATAGGGTCTTATCTAGCGAAACAATTAGTCATTTTCAAGAAAATATAAACATTTATATACTTTTAAACCTAAACTGCTCATCCCTACGCTGCGAAAGGTCACGCTAGACGTAGGCAGAAGTACCGCCCCCGTGTTTACAAAGCGCTTGTGCGAAGACTAATGCAAACGTCCTTTCGCAAAGAAAGGTTAAACAATGATGTCGGACGATTTTGTTGATGGATTTTTTTTTGTAAAGGGTGTTTGTATTAGGCCTCGCATGTTCGCTTGAGGCGGTACTTCTGCCTACGTATAGCGTGACGTTTCCGACGTGATTGCGCAATCCGTGGCGAGTCACAGAGCAGTGCAAGATGAGCAATTTAGGTTAAAAGTATATAAATGTTTATTTTTTCTTGAAAATAACAGATGGTTTCGCTAGATAAAACCCGATTCCTCGTCTGGGATCGTGCAGAGCCTCTGAAGCCCCTCCTCTGAAACTGAATTGATTCTGACCTTCAACATTTTGGTTGCCATTGAGGTCCATTGTGTGGAGGAAAATCCTGGAATGTTTTCCTCCAAAACTTACTTTCTTTTCCTGAAAGAAGAAAGACACGAACATCTTGGATGAGATGGGGGTGAGTAAATGATCAGGACATTTTCATTTTAAAATGAATTAATCCTTTAAAGTTTGAATCTTTGATCTTAAATAGAGTCTACTTATTTTTCTGAAATGTTTGTATACTCAAAGTGTTCATTGTCCTCCAGAAAGAGGAGCCTCAGTCTCTGGCCCAGAAGCTGCAGCAGAAGGTATCTTCCGTGGAGTCTTTGCTCCGGGGTTCGGGTCGCAGTGAAGGGCTCTTCCGCTCCAGCTCGCGGGACAGTCTGGTTAGAAGCTCCTCCAGAGACTCCCTCACTCTAATCGGAGAGAATGAAGCCCAGTCGTCCCCGGCATACGACCCTCCGTCAGACATCGAGAGTGAGGCGGAAGACTCGCCAGGCAGCGTCGAGAGTCTGTCCAAAGAGCAGCTCTTAAACCGCCTGCACAGGGTGGAGAGAAGCCTCGGCAATTACAGAGGGAAATACTCAGAGGTGAGCAGCCTTGGTGTAAACATTTCAGGTGATCCAATCGCTCGTGGGCAGACCAGATCAAATTATGATCAGTTCTGCAGGGATTTTCTAGGGGAGTGTCTCAGAATTACACATATTACTTCTGCAAGTAGTCAGATGCTTAATTTCCAATAAATATCTTGTTTTGGCACAATTTTTGCTTGTTAGAAGTAGGTGGTCACATCAGATACTGATTACTTTTTGACGTATGTGGCCCTGAACACCTCTGTTCGCAAAATGCAAAAAAAAAGTAATTTAACGTCAAAACTTTGAATTATTGATGCATTTTATTTATTTAAAAGTAACTACTTCTGATTAATAATATTGATATTTATTACATTTATGATCTTACTTGGTGCCGTCATGTTCATGTTACATTCACTCATCGCAGCAAAGTCATTGTTCATGATTTTGGAAACGTGGCTGATATTATTGTTTTATGTTTTAAGCACGAACCAAAGCGAGCAGTGCATGTGTGTTTCTGCCAGATGTTGTCTTGACTGTCTGTGATCTGTAACAGGCAGTTTTAATAAGGTTGTATGATATAGTGTATGTTGGAGACTGATTCGTCAAATGCAGCTGTATTGTTGTTACAACACAATTTTAGGCTGTTGTTAGATGCTTCTAGTATTGTTGAGCATCTAATTCAACAGATTTGTTTCTAAATTACTTGGGATATAGCAGATTGTGTTCATTCAAAGTGGCATGTAGTACACTTTTTCCAGGGATAATTCCCCTAAATCATGCTTACTTGAGATGGAAACTGCAATATTTGTTAGTCGTCAGGGCCTTAATAATTTTTTCTAGAAAAGTATGTAGTATTGCTCATTAGGTATTTTAATAAACCGCTGGCCAGTGGCAATACTCTTAAAAAGGCCAAATATTGTGTGATTTATTGGTTTGGTAGCAACCCACATCCAAATCTAAGGCTCTCCGATTCCTGGCGCATTGGGTTAAATACAAATTAAAACACAAACCTGCATGTTAAATATATAAAAGGTTTCGTGTTTCAAGGAAAGCTCTTTGGCTCATTTGTAATCCCTGCCTTTTCTCTGTTGTAGTGTTCCTCTGGATGTGTCTCGAGATAATAGATCGATAAACCTTGCGGCATGAACATGTGTTGCATATGGTTAAGCTCTCATTAAAAGATTATTTGAACAAGTCTGTTTTGTTCAAGAAGAGCTCAGCCCTCTAGTACAGACTGTGCATACTAAACATGACACATCAGCGCTGCCTCAGTTGAACAGATATCTGAGATAATGCACTGCGCTGACACTGTGAGGATTATTAATTGTTTACACTGGTATTTATTTACACTGATCCAGTCACTCAAACCACCTTAGGAAGTAGTCAGGCATGCTTGATGCCATATTGTCTTTGCAGTGTAATTTTTAATTTGCAGTTAAAGTTTTTAATAAGACTTCTTTATTTATATATATATATATTTTTATGTATGTATTTTTTATACATGCATATTTATTTATGTATTTATTTTTTTATATATATTAATACATTTATATTTATTTATTTATACATTTTCAAGTAGTTTTAGAATAAAATTTCAATACAATACATAAAAAAAAAATCCTGATGGATGATGCCCCTTCACTATCGTCTGTTGTAAAAGTGTAGCCGCCGCTGATTTTCAAGCTCCGTCTGCGTGGTAGTGACCTCGGGACCCGAGTCTGCGCAGTAGTGACCTCGGGACCCGAGTCTGCGCAGTAGTGACCTCGGGACCCGAGTCTGCGCAGTAGTGACCTCGGGACCGGAGTCTGCGCGGTAGTGACCTCGGGACTGGAGTCTGTGCAGTAGTGACCTCGGGATCGGAGTCTGCGCAGTAGTGACCTCGGGACCGGAGTCTGCACGGTAGTGACCTCGGGACCAGAGTCTGCGCAGTAGTGACCTCGGGACCGGAGTCTGCACGGTAGTGACCTCGGGACCAGAGTCTGCGCAGTAGTGACCTCGGGATCGGAGTCTGCGCGGTTGTGACCTCGGGACTGGAGTCTGTGCAGTAGTGACCTCGGGATCGGAGTCTGCGCAGTAGTGACCTCGGGACCAGAGTCTGCGCAGTAGTGACCTCGGGACCGGAGTCTGAGCGGTAGTGACCTCGGGACCGGAGTCTGCGCGGTAGTGACCTCGGGACCTGAGTCTGAGCGGTAGTGACCTCGGGACCGGAATCTGCACAGTAGTGACCTCGGGACCGGAGTCTGCGCGATAGTGACCTCGGGACCGGAGTCTGCGCGGTAGTGACCCCGGGACCGGAGTCTGCGCAGTAGTGACCTCGGGACAGGAGTCTGCGCGGTAGTGACCTCGGGACCTGAGTCTGAGCGGTAGTGACCTCGGGACCGGAATCTGCACAGTAGTGACCTCGGGACCGGAGTCTGCGCGATAGTGACCTCGGGACCGGAGTCTGCGCGGTAGTGACCCCGGGGCCGGAGTCTGCGCAGTAGTGACCTCGGGACAGGAGTCTGCGCGGTAGTGACCTCCGGACAGGAGTCTGAGCGGTAGTGACCTCCGGACAGGAGTCTGAGCGGTAGTGACCTCGGGACCGGAGTCTGAGCGGTAGTGACCTCGGGACCGGAGTCTGAGCGGTAGTGACCTCGGGACCTGAGTCTGCGCGGTAGTGACCTCGGGACCTGAGTCTGAGCGGTAGTGACCTTGGGACCGGAATCTGCACGGTAGTGACCTCGGGACCGGAGTCTGCGCGATAGTGACCTCGGGACCGGAGTCTGCACAGTAGTGACCTCGGGACCGGAGTCTGCGCGGTAGTGACCTCGGGACCGGAGTCTGCGCGGTAGTGACCTCGGGACCGGAGCCTGCACAGTAGTGACCTCGGGACCGGAGTCTGCGCGGTAGTGACCTCGGGACCGGAGTCTGTATGAAATAAACAGTTATGGAAATGTAGAAAATCAGAATTTAAAGCTAAAGCTCCAATCTCCAACTGAAAAGCCCTAAATCTGTTGGTGCCTCAGTGTCAACTTCGCTCAGAGAAGCTGTCAATCATGACGTCACACCCCCGTTTTTATAGCATCAAATAACTAACTAGAACCAAACTTATTTAAAAAAACCAACAGCGTGATAAAAGCTACCTAAAATGGCAGAAACCATCTTTGGAAAAAATTTATTAGAAGTGTAATTTGATTGTTTAGTTTGTCTCGTGTCCCATTAGAATACATGGAGGGGACGGGGACGTTTATGAGCTATACTGGGATCAACCGCCTGGGGGCGATCGAGACACTTAGCCTTCACTTTTCAGGATGTGTGCGGCTTGATTGGTCGAGACCGACCGAATGCATTGACTAGTGGCAGAACTAATGGGGTTGGATCACTCAAGATGGACATGTATAAATGTGTTATTGAGATGTTTCTGATCAGATGTGATCCTACACAGAATTCCTGATTTGGGAATGAGATTTAGTTTTTCACAAAATGAGTTGATCATTATTACTCGACTGATAAATTCTTTCTCTTTTTCTTCTCCCAGTTGGTAACAGCCTACAGAACCGTGCAGCGAGATAAAGAGAAAACTCAGGTAATTTCATATTCAGCCAATGCAGCAGAATAAATGAATGTAGTTTCCTTGCAGCTCGAGGGATGTTTTCCTAATGTTTTTCCTTTAATGAGTTGCTGTATTTGTGCTGTGAGGTTTGGCACTGATATTAGTCTGTCATTCATCTCTGTCTGTGTGTCTTTCAGGCCATCCTCAGCCAGAGTCAAGATAAAGCCCTGAGAAGAATAGGGGAGCTCAGGGAGGTTCGTCTTTTGCTGTTCACTTCCTCTGTTCATCTGGCACACACATTAATACTTCATCACAGGCTCTACCGTCAATGTTTTTCCAGCTCTGATATCTCTATTACTCCTCGCTTCACACTGTGTACTCAAAGGCAGCATGAAACAGAATTTACAATGCAGCTAACGTCTGTAATGTGGCATGTTTCAGAGACGTTTCATGAGTTTGTCTCTCTGGTTTTGATTGGATGGGGATTAGGCGCAATATATCATATATTTTCACATACACTATTGCTCAGATATGAAACTCTTTAAAGAAATGAATACTTTTATTTTATTATTATGCAAGGATGCATTATTTTGATCAAAAGTGATAGTGAAGACTAGGCCTGTCGCGATAGTCAATAAATCAATTAATCGCACAATTAAAAAAATGAGCTCGATAAATTTCTGGCCACGATAATTTCCAGCATCCGTTTTTATATCTATTTTTGCCGAGTGTTACATTATATGATCACGCTCTTATACATGTAAATGCTTCTAAGCGCAACAAGACACGAGAATGCGCTGTACGTCAATGTCCTGTCTGTGTGGCTGCGTCTCATGTCAGCTAATCGAGGGATACTCTGACACACACACACACTCAACGCACAGACAGACTCGCGTCAGTCTCCTGCTCACATCGCGTTCTCTTTTGCTCATGAACAAACAACAACACAGAGAATTTTGAGTATTCTCATATTAGGAGTCTTAAATTAGTTAAATAACGTCTTAAATGAACTTAAAGAGTTGTGAGGAAATGAGATGCGCGTCAGATCCGCGTCATGTTCGGCAGCGGCTGTTCTTAAAGTGACAGGGGCACTGATGATGCCTGTCATTAATGTTCATCAAAGAACAACGGGAACAGAGAAAATTGGATCTTTAATGATGATTAATCTATATTTCATGTATTATTTATGCAGTTAAGAAAGGTGTTTGATAACTATTACATTTCTGTATATGTCTAACAAGGAAGGCCATGGATAAATATAACATTTATTATAATGGGGTTATGTAAAGATTGTTTTAAGTTCACTTAAATTAAAAGTTTTTTTTTTTAAAGCCTAATAAATGTTAAAATTGGGAGCTTTCAGTTATACTGTAATGTAACGTCATTAATGTTTCATAGAGACATCAGTGATACTCTAGCCTGGATGCCAGCCGAACTTAGCCCCGCCCACAACATTTTTGCACGGGCAGTTCGGTCTGGACTTGATCGGTAGAGAAGTAATTATGCCCGAACAGAAACTGTTCGGACCAATGAAATTGTCAGGGCGGGCTTTAGACGATGATGGACAGATGATAAACAGTAACGTAATCATCCACGTCATCAAAGGCGCTTGGGTTGAGTTTGTTCTAATCCTAAACGGAGAACTTGTTCGTATATGCGTTCACCTTTACTATTTCTCTCAGAAATGATGATCGTGTTGGTAAGTAAACTCTGTGTATCCTTTTTTTTACAACACCGGCAAAGATCGTTTACAGTCATCTTTTTCTTCTAACGTTAGGCTACTTATTCAAGCGTGCGTGCAGGAACAGGGTTGCCAAGTTTTTATAACAAAACCCGCCCAATTGTTAACGTTCCTCAAAACTAGCCAAAAACAAGCCCAATAACTTTCCAGAGGGGGTTCTCTGGGGAAAAAAGGCATTTGGGGGGTAAAATATGTGTTATTTTGGCAGGGCTGGCAGCTAAAAATCGCATTCCTGGGTCTGTATATCACATAATTGGGGTCGCTTCAACCCGCGGACTTGGCAACACAGTGCAGTTGAGTTCTGTTGACATTTGACAACTAACGTTATGCATCGCTCCGTTGCTCTGATTGGTTGTAGGTCTATCCAATTGAGGTCTTTCCTGGTTCGGTTGAAACACGCCCCATAATCACAGCTCAACGGAGCAGTATCAGACTCAAATTCTGACTAGAATTGAGTATGACGACGTCAGGCTAGTGATACTCGCCTTCATTCATAAAAACATGACAATACAACACATATTTAAAATATGCTGTTTCTACATTAATTTGGAGAGTAACTGGAATTATTACAATATCAAAACATTAAAAACGTATTAATCGTGATTAATTACAGAATTTTTTTTTGATTAATTAGTTAATTTTTTTTAATCGATTCCCAGAACTACCTAAAACACAATCATCCGGTGCAGTTTTCCCAGCTGTTTATTCAAGTGCATTTTTTTGTTAACAGACTGAGAGTCCATTGATTTTTTTGTTTTGGTTGATTTGTTCATTTATTGTGTGGATATTTAAAATGCTTTCCGTTTTCAGTGTTAAATAGTCTTTAGAAATAAAAGTTTATTGATCTTTGAAAAGGTGTACCTGCATTATTATGCCATTATCTTTATTTTAGATGAAAATGTTCTCAGAACGACAATATTATCTTTTATCGCAATAATTTCTTGGCCAATTTATTGTCCAGCAAAATTGATCGTGACAGGCCTAGTGAAGACATTTATAAATGCTACAAAAAAATTTTTTTTTCAAATAAATGCTTAACTTTATATTCTTAATTTCAAGTTTCCACAAAAATATTGATGGGCATATTGCAGGTAAAAAAAAAAATTCACGTCATATTACGTCACGAGAGGGAGTCTTTTGCCCGGGCTCTGCGTTGGCTCAGTGCAGAATAGGTTGGTATTCAGTACGAGTCAGTGTATTTTCGGTAGTTTTTCTATTTCAATTTATCATCGTCATGGTAAATTACTGTGTCCAGCCTGTCAGGACATCGAGTCCACTCCACAGGTTTCCTAAAAAGTTAGGAAACCTGCATGGATGAGACGGGACTTCACTTCTGCATCTGCTTGGAAACACACGGTGGTGTGTATAGTGTTCACTTTACACCGGAGGGTTATCATCCCGGCGATATGATGGAGTCAAACATTGTAATACTCATGTAAAGGATGATATTAAACGAATAAACATCCACACGTGAGGCATCAACATTGATAAATATGTACATTAAAGGGCACCTATTACGCAAAATCCACTTTTACATGATGTTTGAACATAAATGTGTGTTGACAGTGTGTGTAAACAACCACCCTATAACGATAAAAATCCACCCAGTATTTTTTTTTTTATCCCCAAAAATCATAAGCAGTGTTTCAGAACAAGCCGTTCTCAGCTTCTCTGCAGTGTGACATCACACTGCAAAGGCCCGCCCGCAAGGTTTGACTGACACTGCCATTTTAACATAGACCCGCCCTGTGAGACCTGTATGCAATCTGCCATGCACAGGAGAGATGTATGTGCTACGCCCTCCTCTAAAGACGGGGCGGGAATATGCAGCTCATTTACATTTAAAGCGGTACACACCAAAACAGCGCTTTTTATAGACAGGCCTCAAAATGACATTTTCAACACGTTATAATAATTTATCTGTGGGGTATTTTGTGCTGAAACTTCAGACACATTTTGGGGACACCCAAGACCAATATGACATCTTGTAAAAACACAAACGCATACAGTCTCACACTTTGTTTGGAATTATTTGCTGGTAATATTTTTAATATTTTATTCATGCCGTGTATGCACATTCAAGTTCGGATCCGTCAGAGATGCAGCTCAAAGAAAACGTGAATTGTGTACCGTGAGTCTTGTTTTTTTTTTAACATTTGCTAACTACCAAATCAGTCGTGAAGCCGCTAACCTTATATCGCGCAAGGTTAGAATCACGTAACGTTTAGTGTGGACGGAAATTAACGAGTGTGACTTATGCCTGATGGTCGAAGCTTATTCGTTTCTGTTATTGGTAAGGATCAATACTCCTAGATGACCAATACCAGCTTTGCTATTGCTGGTCTCTCACCGAGACACTGGTTCTCCTCACACAACAACTCAGTTTGTCTCCTCTAATCGTTGTTCTGTCTAATCCTGGCCTGTCTCTAATTGTGTGTCATAATTGTATGGCTGTGCTCTGCCATATGAGTATTAATACACATTTATAATTTCCTCAGCGTCCGAACTGTCATTGCGCTCCATTGTTTTCCTATCGTTGAAACTGACCGCACTCCCTCCCGTTACGTCACTTCCGGTTTTGGCATTTTTAGATGCAGAAATAAAATTTTCTCACAAAAACGACTCCAGAAGCCTTTAGTAGTGTATTTATAAGTATATTTTAAAGTAAAATCTAGTTCCTACATATTTTTTCTATACATTGACTCACTGGGGTCTCAAACCTGCAATATGCCCTTTAAGATGCTTTTCAACATTGATAATCATAAATGTTTCTTGAGCAGCAAATCATCATATCCTCCTGGGACCCAAGAATAGACTTTTGTCCACTGTGGTGGACATTATATTTTAGTGAATTTCTCTGACATCATACATGTCACAGTCTGGATGTCCTGTAAAGAGCACATTCGGGGCTTTGCAGGGATACCAAATGTTTGGAGGTTTCACCAGGACAACAACTTCTTCTTGGTCTTTAAAAACGGCTGACATTAATGTTTAGCACTCTTATGGAAATATGATCATATTTTTTAATTATAATTTAAATCTGATTAATTTTCAAATTGTTTGTTATAAATCAACATCTCAGGAAAAGGTTATGGGGTTTCTAATCAAAATATGACTTTATATTACAAAACAGGGCATTGATTTCATAAATGACCACTGTAGTGGACGCCAGGACTTAAAGGGTTAGTTCACCCAAAAATGAAAATTCTGTCAGTAATTACTCACCCTCATGTTGTTCCAACCATGTAAGACCTTCGTTCATCTTCGGAACATAATTTAGTATATTTTTGATGAAATCTGAGAGCTGTCTCACTCCTCCATAGGCTTTCAGAGGGACTGAAACTTGATGGCCCAGAATAGTAAGTAAAAACGTTTTATTAAGTCTATCATGCGACGAAAATACTTTTTGAGCGGAAAAACAACAAAAATAACGACTTTATCACACTATTATTGTTGTTCAATTTGAGCCTCTGACGAGAGTTCGCGGGAGTGCCACGACGCATGTGCGAGAACTGAGATTACGGCGTTCTTCTTCTACTACTACTTGACTGGCTGCTCACTCTTTCGGAGTAGGGTTAATCAGTTCTCGCGCATGCGTCGTGGCACTCCCGCGAACTCTCGTCAGAGGCTCAAATTGAACAACAATAATAGTGTGATAAAGTAGTTATTTTTGTTGTTTTTCCGCACAAAAAGTATTTTCGTCGCATGATAGACTTAATACAGAGCCACTGTAGTCATTTGGACTCCTTAAATGACGTTTTTACTTACTATTCTGGGCCATCAAGTTTCATTCCCTCTGAAAGCCTATGGAGGAGTGAGACAGCTCTCAGATTTCATCAAAAATATACTAAATTATGTTCCGAAGATGAACGAAGGTCTTACATGGTTGGAACAACATGAGGGTGAGTAATTACTGACAGAATTTTCATTTTTGGGTGAACTAACCCTTTAAATCATGTTTATCAGGCATTTTGGAGACATAACAAGTGAACAGGGAAAGAAATTACATATCAATATTCCTATGAAATATTAGATATTATTATGAAAATGTTGCCAATTTTTCCTCCCATTATTACACTTCTATTTTCATTACATGTTGCACCAAGAACACATTAATATGCAAATTAGATGCAGTGAATAGATACATTGTATTGAATGGGAAAATCCAAGTATTGTCATTTTACCCACATATTTAATAAAGTAAAATGCTATATGAATGCATTTCATTATATCTTTCATAACATAGTTCAGAATCATCTTTAAATAAAGTTTGTTTAAAAAAAACCCTGAAACCTAAAAATTGATTGGTGAATTAAAAATAAATCCCATTGTTTTTGCCTATACATGCAATTTCATGTCATTTAATATTTTTAACAACTGAGTCCTGCTGTCAACTACAGAGTACATATCATAACATATGAATAAAATATCATTTTTCATTTTTTTTCCATTTGTTTCTTATGCTCTAAACAATGTAATGCCATAAAGTTTTTGGAATTTAGTATTTATTTATTTTTCTGGGTCCCAGGAGGATATTAGAATGATTTCTGAAGGATCATGTGACACTGAAGACTGGAGTAATGATGCTGAAAATACAGCTTTGCATTACAGGAATAAATAACATTTGAAATGTTTTTAT
This sequence comes from Romanogobio albipinnatus, assembly GCA_023566225.1. NCBI lineage: Eukaryota > Metazoa > Chordata > Actinopteri > Cypriniformes > Gobionidae > Romanogobio > Romanogobio albipinnatus. The sequence continues at coordinate 5,489,195 of CM042258.1, forward strand.
TTATTTATTTAAAATTGCATTAATATTTCACAACATTACTGATTTTACTGTATTTTTGATCAAATAAACACATCCTTTGTGAGCAGAAATGACTAAAAAAAAACATAAAAAATATAAAATATTTATTTTTTCTGTATTTTAGGGTTAAATTCTCACTATTAGCTGGTTTCTTATTAGCATGCATAATAAATTAGCATAAAGCACATATTAATGCCTTATTCTGTGTGACCTTGTTCTGCATCCCTTAATCTCACCCAATAGCTGCACATAAACGCTACAAAAACTAGCTATTAATAAGCAGTTTATTGAGGCAAAAGTCGTAGGTAATAGTGAATATGTGTTCCCCATACTAAAGTGTTACCTTTTTTTCTATATTGAAATGATTTAATGTGCTTTTTATTTATCCTTAAACCGCCAGTAGGCTATTTTTGCATCGGGATCGTGTCACAGTTCCCAAGTATGAGATTACCAAAACTCAGAAGCGAGAATGCCAATAGAATTGGGAAGCTGCTGTAAAACTCTTGATATGATGGCGAGCCTCATATCTCGTCCTCAGGAGCTCCAGATGGACCAGCAGACCAAGAAACACCTGCAGGAGGAGTTTGATGCTGCTCTCGAGGAGAAGGACCAGATGATCACTGTGCTTCAGACTCAAGTACGTGTTTATTTTGTTTTGCTCATTTCCCATGTTAACGGAGGTGATACTGAAGCTGTTTGTCTTCAGGTGTCTCTCTTGAAGAAACGACTACAGGCGCCTGGAGGGATGGTATCACCAGAGCTCGAGACCTCTCAGTCCACGGATACGGTTGACGCGACCTCGGACTTTCAGAGCCCCACGAAAGACGACAGCTCGACATTTAACACAGGTGTGTGTGCAGGCTCTCTAGTGCACACGTAGCATGTTTCTACACAAAAGTTGTCTACTCTTTAGCCAGTTTGTCTGTCTTTTGTGTGTGTGGCCAGCAGAGGGCAGTGGAGAGCCGGGCGACACGGTGGACCATGAGTTGCTCCAGAAGCGAATCAAAAGGCAAGAGAGTCTCCTGCAGAGATGTAAAGAGATGATTCGCTCCAGTAAAGAGCGCTCCGCTCAGCTGGGCAGTGAGAACGAGGTTTTACAGCAGCAGCTGCAGGAGAGGCTCCAAGAGCTTGAGAAAATGAAGGTATAGAAAAACCAAATGACACCCAAACTGAAGAACATCTAGTTTTTGCTAAGCTGAGTTTGGTCAGGGATTTATGTCTTTATTTATATCTTTATATCTATATACAGGGGTGTGTATCTTTATTTTATTTTATTCATACTTACATGGTTTATTTTATTTTTGATTTTATTTTATTCATACATTATTTATTTATTTTTGATTTTATTTTTTGTTCATACATTGGTTTGGTTTATTTTATTCACACTTGGTTTATTTATTTTATTTATTTATTTTTTTATACGTACATTATTTGTTTTAATTTAATTTTTATTTTATTCATACATACATGGTTTATTTTATTAAATGTATTTTTTATTTTATTCATATGTGGGTTATTTTATTTATGCATACATGGTTTATAAATTTTTTTATTTGATTTTATTCATACGTGGTTTATTGTTTATTTTATTTAGTTTTATTGACACATTGGTTTGGTTTATTTTATTAGTTTTATTTTATTCATACTTGGTAAATTTTTATATTTATTTTTTACACGTATGTTATTTGTTTTAATTTTATTTTTGATTTTATTTTATTCACACATACATGGTTTATTTTATTAATTTTTTATTTGATTTTATTCATACGTGATTTTTATTTTATTTTAGATTTTATTTATTTATTCATACATGGTTTATTTGATTTTATTTTATTCATACGTGGTTTATTTTTTTATTTGATTTTGTTTTATTCGTACATTGGTTTGGTTTATTTTATTAGTTTTATTTTATTCATACTTCGTTTATTTTATTTATTTATTTTTTATACGTACATTATTTGTTTTAATTTTATTTTTGATTTTATTCATACGTAATTTATATTATTTTATTTTTTATTTTATTTATACGTGGGTTATTTATTTATTTACTCATATATGGTTTATTTTATTTGTTTTATTTATGCATACATGGTTTATTTTATTTTTTTATTTATATGTGGCTACTTTATTTTTTATTTTATTCATACTTGGTTTTATTTTTATTTAATTTTCTTCATACATGTTTATTTTATATATTTTGTATTTATTTTATTCATACATTGTTCGTTTTACTTTATTCAAATATAATATTTAATTTTATATTTTATTGTTAGGGTTTTTAAGCTTTATTTTTATTTTTTTATGTATCATTAATTCATGGTCCTGTCTTTGGGAGCCTGTGTGTGTGTGTGTGTGTGTGTGTGTGTGTGTGTGTGTGTGTGTGTGTGTGTTGGAGTGGTAGCAGGTTGAGTCCCGTGAGTCTGTTTCCTGTGGATGTGATGCGTTTGTGCTGTGTGTGGGAACAGTGCTCAGCGGGGACAGTGAGAGTGGAGGTTAACAGCCCACCCCTCCCTGCCTCAAACACCGTACAGACACACATTACAGCCCCTCCGAACCCACCGTCACACTCACTCACACTAAAACACACCAGCTGACACTCTGCTCAGTGATTTACTCTTCTTCGCTTTGCTTGGCCACTAAATCATTTCAGATTTTTGTGAAAAACTGAAGTTCAGCATTAAATTATCGTGGTAGTATAAAACTAGATTTGAATTGAAGTGAGATTTGAGCTAGAAACACAATTCTTGGGTGTTGATTGCTAGGTGGTTAAGTCTCTACCGTCAAGTCTGTACACTTCAAAAACTATTTTCAGTAACACTTTAGTTTAGGGTCCATTTCTCACTATGAACTAGTTCCTTATTAGCATGCATATTACTAGTATATCAGCTGTTAATTAGTACTTATAAAGCACATATTAAAGCCTTATTCTACATCCCTTAATCCTACACCATACCTAAACTTAAAAATGACTAACTATTAATTAGGAGTTTGAGGCAAAAGTCGTAGTTATTTAGAAATGTATAATAAAAAAAGCATTTTATGTGATTAATTTTTTTATTTTGAGTTTTTGAGTTGTTAGTGTCAAACTCTCCAGTTCAGGGAAACCAGCAGGAAACAGGAAGTAACCGCCGTTCCCTAACAGAGGGCCACTCTGTGTACGAGGCGACGCCGCCACAACCACTGGCGGCTGTCCTGGGCTGTAATTGAGGTTTGATTGTTGGTATGGTGTGGAGACTCCAAGGGCTGCTGTGATGTGAATGTGGCCGTGTGTGTGTTTATCTGTGGTGGGAGTTCAGCGCAGCCGGCGGAGACATTAAAATTATTCACAGCTTCTTGGTTGCTGTTTTAATTTAATCGCCTGGTCATCAAATATGTTATAGTAATCTGGAAGATCAGTGTGATGGCAATTATGATGGAGTAAATCCATGCATTACAGTGTTTTTTCCACAGTTAAGGGCACATCACAACAGAAATCTGTTGTAAGACTGCAAGTATCATAGTTTATATGGTTGCTGATACCATTTTGTGTAGCCAGAGTCTTATTGGATGTGCGAAGAGTTCTGAAAAATGTTCCACATTGTGGAAATCAAAGTTTCAGGTCGGTACAGTTCCAGCTGGCCAGTACGTTTCCAAGTGACTCTAATCCAGGTTGTCTAGACCAGCCGGCTCTGGGGTCTTTATGATAGATGCTCAATAAGTGTTGATTATTATTCTGAGAATAATGTATTAAGATCCATCGTCACACACTCCTCGTGATCTGTTTACCAGGAACTCCACACTACAGAGAAGACGAAGCTGATCACACAGCTGGGAGATGCCAAGAACCTCATCGAGCAGCTGGAGCAGGACAAGGTGAGGGAGACGCTAACAGACACACTTCATTTTACCCCTCAGAAGGGTTCAGCTATGTTGTGCGTCTGCCACAGGACTGTTTATGAGCCAGCATGAACAGAAGATTACAAATTCCACTGGCCCTCTTAGCAAAAGACAAAGATGAATTTATCCCGGGAAGGCTTTTTAAAATGATCGCAGTACATACTTCCTGTGGGTCACTCACTTTGTCACTTTTGCATATAAAATTAAGCCTGGATATATTCTCTTTTTGAATGTGATGTATAACTTTTTGCAACCTCTGCCAATGGTGGGTGAATTGACCAAATTATTATTTATAGAATATTTCAAGAATTATTTCAAAATATTTTTCCAGGCCATGAAATTGTATCTTGCATTATTTTAAATAAAGAAAAATATGACTATAAAATGTAGTATATGTGTATATATTTATATAAATATACACCTTAATATTATTTAAATAATATATAAAATAGCATAATAAAATGGGACTTTTTTTTAAAGCCATAAATCATATCATTTTTATTTATTTATATATATATATATATATACAGGTCCTTCTCAAAAAATTAGCGTATTGTGATAAAGTTCATTATTTTCCATAATGTAATGATAAAAATTAAACTTTCATATATTTTAGATTCATTGCACACCAACTGAAATATTTCAGGTCTTTTATTGTTTTAATACTGATGATTTTGGCATACAGCTCATGAAAACCCCAAATTCCTATCTCAAAAAAAATTTGCATATCATGAAAAGGTTCTCTAAACGAGCTATTAACCTAATCATCTGAATCAACTAATTACACCTGCAAAAGATTCCTGAGGCTTTTAAAAACTCCCAGCCTGGTTCATTACTCAAAACCGCAATCATGGGTAAGACTGCCGACCTGACTGCTGTCCAGAAGGCCATCATTGACACCCTCAAGCAAGAGGGTAAGACACAGAAAGAAATTTCTGAACGAATAGGCTGTTTCCAGAGTGCTGTATCAAGGCACCTCAGTGGGAAGTCTGTGGGAAGGAAAAAGTGTGGCAAAAAACGCTGCACAACGAGAAGAGGTGACCGGACTCTGAGGAAGATTGTGGAGAAGGACCGATTCCAGACCTTGGGGGACCTGCGGAAGCAGTGGACTGAGTCTGGAGTAGAAACATCCAGAGCCACCGTGCACAGGCGTGTGAAGGAAATGGGCTACAGGTGCCGCATTCCCCAGGTCAAGACACTTTTGACCCAGAAACAGCAGCAGAAGCGCCTGACCTGGACAACAGAGAAGCAGCACTGGACTGTTGCTCAGTGGTCCAAAGTACTTTTTTCGGATGAAAGCAAATTTTGCATGTCATTTGGAAATCAAGGTGTCAGAGTCTGGAGGAAGACTGGGGAGAAGGAAATGCCAAAATGCCTGAAGTCCAGTGTCAAGTACCCACAGTCAGTAATGGTCTGGGGTGCCATGTCAGCTGCTGGTGTTGGTCCACTGTGTTTTATCAAGGGCAGGGTCAATGCAGCTAGCTATCAGGAGATTTTGGAGCATCCATGCTTCCATCTGCTGAAAAGCTTTATGGAGATGAAGATTTCATTTTTCAGCACGACCTGGCACCTGCTCACAGTGCCAAAACCACTGGTAAATGGTTTACTGACCATGGTATTACTGTGCTCAATTGGCCTGCCAACTCTCCTGACCTGAACCTGAACCTGAAAGTTGAGAGACGCAAGACCCAACACTCTGGATGAGCTTAAGGCCGCTATCGAAGCATCCTGGGCCTCCATAACACCTCAGCAGTGCCACAGGCTGATTGCCTCCATGACACGCCGCATTGAAGCAGTCATTTCTGCAAAAGGATTCCCGACCAAGTATTGAGTGCATAACTGAACATAATTATTTGAAGGTTGACTTTTTTTGTATTAAAAACACTTTTCTTTTATTGGTCGGATTAAATATGCTAATTTTTTGAGATAGGAATTTTGGGTTTTCATGAGCTGTATGCCAAAATCATCAGTATTAAAACAATAAAAGACCTGAAATATTTCAGTTGGTGTGCAATGAATCTAAAATATATGAAAGTTACATTTTTATCATTACATTATGGAAAATAATGAACTTTATCACAATATGCTAATTTTTTTTAGAAGAACCTGTGTATATATATATATATATATATATATATATATATATATATATATAGCCAGATATATATATAAAATTATATTATTATATACGTCATTATATAATATAGTATTCTTGAAATATATTATTCTATTCAATAAAATATTTTCTATTTTTATATAAATATATAAATGTATATGAATATATAAATTACATTTTCAATAATAATATATAACAAACGAAAATATCAATTATCAGTTTCAATCTGTTATATTTATTTTCATTTGGTCTTGGTAGAGTGTTTATCTTGCACCCTGTGATCAAGAAATTGTCTTTGAGATGTCATCTAGGTTGGATTGATTTGAAATATGGAGAGCTGTCTGTCTGCTACTGAGTTTTGATCAAATCAGGCGTGTTGTGTTTAGCATTTGACCTTCACTCTGCAGGATAGAGATGATTTCCTCTTGGGTCACATGTATGGAATGTGAAAGAATGCAAACATATGTCAAAAGCGATTAGCGGTGTGTCCTCAAACTGAGCACAGAACCTGCTGTAGAGGAGCAGGAAGCTGGTTGGCACATGTTTCTATACTATTTAGACATAATACGTAGCTGTATATCTGAGGTTTTATTTTACAGGGTCTTTATAAAAATCGCCAATCCAACTGACGTCATATAATGAACTTTTCATGACAATCAGAACAAAATATAACCTTTAATCTACCCCTTAATTTGTGTGTATATCACTACCCCTTTAATGCTCACCTATGGCATCATTTTAAAGGGAATGGTTATTGCTGAAACGAAGCGTCAGATGCACGAGACTTTGGAGATGAAGGAAGATGAGATCGCTCAGCTGCGCTCCAGACTCCAGCAGACCCTCGCACAGAAAGATGAGCTGCAGGAACAGAAAGAGAAATCAGAGAAAGCAGGTGAGTGAGACTATCTCCTTTCTCGTTTTCCCACCTCTGTTTCTACTTGTCCTAACAAGTGTGACTCTTTCCCAGCGTTTGAAGAGCTGGAGAGAGCCCTGGGTGTGGCTCAGCGGACGGAGGAGGCACGCCGTCAACTACAGCTGAGCATGGAGGAGCAGGTGAAGCAGGTGGAGAAGGCCAGCGAGGAAGAGCGAAGAAGCCTGCAACAGGAGCTGACCAGGGTCAAACAAGAAGTGGTCACCATTATGAAGGTGCGCATGCTTATCACATTTTATTTGATCATATATTTTATCACAGAGTGCTTGCTAAAGGTAGACTGGGTAAACCCAGCCTGATCTGCCGGCGGTTTGATTTCGCCCTGCAACTCAGTCTGGAAACCTGTACATTAATTTCTACTGCTTCTGTTACACTTATGCGGGAACCAATCACAGACTGGCTTATCCACCTGGCGCGCTTTTGGCATTTTACCCCATGATTTACTCTCTCTCAAGTCATCCTAGGTGTATATGACATTCTTCTTTCAGACGAATACAATCAGAGTTATATTAAAAAAAGTCCTGGCTCTTCCAAGCTTTATAATGGCAGTGAATGGCAGCCCAAAATTTTAAGCCCAAAAAAGTGCATCCATCCATTATAAAAGTACTCCACACGGCTCCAGGGGGTTAATAAAGGCCTTCTGAAGTGAATCGATGGGTTTGTGTTAGAAAAATATCATTCAAAACACGTACGCAACGTCCGACGTCAGACATCACACCAGTTATGCTTCTTTTGGGTGAACTATCCCTTTAAGGGGGTGTTTCAGAATAATTTTTTAATGGTCATAGAGAGTGTAAAAAGGGATTAAATGTAGACCGTTTGTGTCACAAAAAATAGACAATTTCAGTTTTAGTAAAACATGCAATCATGCAACTGTTTTTCACACACATCAGTGTTGTTTGAGAGGAGTTATGCATCATGAATAAAGTTATGCAGGATTCAAAACATTTTGTTTTGCATTTCCTTTTGCTTTTTCTCTGTCCTCGTTTGACCTGTTTAAAGTTATTTTGCCTGGAAAAGCCATCAATCCCCTCACAGTGTCACATTCATCCTTAGAATTGTCTGGATGAGCGTTTTAACGTCCATGACTGCAAAGTTCCCATGAAGGCTGTGTGTTTTTATAGATATGCACACCTTTAGTCTTTTCCTTTGTGTATTGGTTTATGATTCATTAACTAAATGGCAATAGTAAATCAAAATTTATCAAATTGATGCCACATTTACAGCCCACCATTCTTTCTGCATGTATCTGAGAGAGGCTTCATTTTTCAGAAATTCAGACATTCGGTTCTGTTTCATTCATCAGGACCATAATCCATGCCATAACAGGGACAGATACAGTTTCGCTTGCCAATTATTCATTGAAGAGTGAGTTGATTATTTCACCAAATCATGATGCTTTGGGGACTAGTTAAACTGAGATATTTCACATTCTTATGGTGAACCCATTGAGTTTATTCATGAGAAATTTTTAAAGATACTCCGTTTGAATGTGAATTCATGCAATGTGGAATCATTTTATTATATTTATTTATTATAATTCTTTATATATATATATTTATACATAAAGAATTATGTATAATTCTTGACATTTGCTAATATAATATATATAATATATACAGTGAGGAAAATAAATATTTGAACACCCTGCTATTTTGCAAGTTCTCCCACTTAGAAATCATGGAGGGTCTGAAATTGTCATCGTAGGTGCATGTCCACTGTGAGAGACATAATCTAAAAAAAACAATCCAGAAATCGCAATGTATGATTTTTTTAAACTAGTTATTTGTATGATACAGCTGCAAATAAGTATTTGAATACCTGAGAAAATCAATGTTAATATTTAGTACAATAGCCTTTGTTTGCAATTACAGAGGTCAAACGTTTCCTGTAGTTTTTCAGCAGGTTTGCACTGCAGGAGGGATATTGGCCCACTCCTCCACACAGATCTTCTCTAGATCAGTCAGGTTTCTGGCCTGTCGCTTAGAAACACAGAGTTTGAGCTCCCTCCAAAGATTCTCTATTGGGTTTAGGTCTGGAGACTGGCTAGGCCATGCCAGAACCTTGATATGCTTCTTACAGAGCCACTCCTTGGTTTTCCTGGCTGTGTGCTTCGGGTCATTGTCATGTTGGAAGACCCAGCCTCGACCCATCTTCAATGCTCTAACTGAGGGAAGGGAAATCTCGCAAATACATGGCCCCGGTCATCCTCTCCTTAATACAGTGCAGTCGCCCTGTCCCATGTGCAGAAAAACACCCCCAAAGCATGATGCTACCACCCCCATGCTTCACAGTAGGGATGGTGTTCTTGGGATGGTCTCATCATTCTTCTTCCTCCAAACACGTTTAGTGGAATTATGACCAAAAAGTTCTATTTTGGTCTCATCTGACCACATGACTTTCTCCCATGACTCCTCTGGATCATCCAAATGGTCATTGGCAAACTTAAGACTGGCCTTGACATGTGCTGGTTTAAGCAGGGGAACCTTCCGTGCCATGCATGATTTCAAACCATGACGTCTTAGTGTATTACCAACAGTAACCTTGGAAACGGTGGTCCCAGCTCTTTTCAGGTCATTGACCAGCTCTTCCCGTGATTAAAAAAATTAACTAACGTATCGCATTTTTTTCTGTAATAAATCACGATTAATATGTTTTTAATGTTTTGATATTGTAATAATTTCAGTTACTCTCCAAATTAATTTAGAAACAATTTATTGACAGCATATTTTTATGAATGAAGGCCAGTATCACTGATGTCTCTATGAAACATAAATTACTTTACATTACAGTATAACTGAAAGCTACCAATTTCAACATGTATTAGGCGTAAAAAAACAACTTTTAATTTAAGTGAACTTAAAACAATCTTTACATAACCCCATTATAATAAAAGTTATTTTTACCTGTGCCTTCCCTGTTAGACATATACAGAAATGTAATAGTTATCAAACACCTTTCTTAACTGCATAAATAATAAATGAAATATAGATTAATCATCATTAAAGATCCAATTTTCTCTGTAACATATGACAGGCATCATCAGTGCTCCTGTCACTTTAAGAACAGCCGTTGCCAAACATGACGCGGATCTGACGCGCATCTCATTTCCTCACAACTCTTTAAGTTCATTTAAGACATTATTTAACTAATTTAAGACTCCTAATATGAGAATACTCTAAATTCTCTGTGTTGTTGTTTGTTTATGAGCAAAAGAGAACTCGATGTGAGCAGGAGACTGACGCGAGTCTGTCTGTGCGTCCTGTGTGTGTGTGTGTGTGTGTGTGTGTGTGTGTGTGTGTGTGTGTGTGTGTGTGTGTGTGTGTGTGTGTGTGTGTGTGTGTGTGTGTGTGTGTGTGTGTGTGTGTGTGTGTGTGTGTGTGTGTGTGTGTGTGTGTGTGTGTGTGTGTGTGTGTGTGTGTGTCAGAGTGTCCCTCGATTAGCTGACATGAGACGCAGCCACACAGACAGGAGAGGACATTGACATACAGCGCATTCTCTTGTGTCTTGTAGCGCTTGGAAGCATTTACATGTAAAAGAGTGTGATCATATAATGTAACGCTCTGCAAAATTGGATATAAAAACGGACGCTGGAAATTATCGCGGCCGAAAAAATTATCGAGCTCATTTTTTTAAATCGTTCGATTAATTGATTTATTGACTATCGCGACAGGCCTACTCCCTGTAGCTTTCTAGTACTCCCAAAGCCCTTGAATAGCTTGTTCAGGTGTGTTTTAAACTCTGCAAACGAAAGACAATATAACCCATCATCATCAGTGATGTTGTCTACACTGGATGCGGCACCAGTAAACTGTGTTTTATTTATGACGTACTGACATGGAGGACAAATGCTTTGCAATTTTTAAATTGTCCATCAAATGACATGTTAATATTTTGCCATGTTTTCTTTCGTTTCAGAAGTCCAACGAGGACAGGATAGCAGAAGTTGAGCGGTTACACTCAGAGGCTATGGCTAGCAAAGAACAGGAACTGAGTGCCCAGATCAAACAGGCAGTGGTATGCCCTGATTTTCATTTCTGTGGAAACCTGTGATCAGTTCATTTAAATATTAGCTATTTGGATGTAGATATTTCCCAAGCTATTTGCGTTAATGCTCTTTTTTTTTTTATCTCAGGAGCAGTGTCGTGAGGAGTTGTTGCAGTCGGCACAGGAAAAAGAACAGCAGGCATCTCTCGCTCTGGAGGAAGCAGAGCTGCAGAAAGCTGCAATTCAGTCTGAGGGGGAGAACAAAGCCAAGGAACTACAGCTAGATTTGGAGTCTGCCAGAACGGTGAGTTTATATGCCACTTTATCTGAGGATAGATCAACAGGATATCCTTATTGTAGTTGCATGGCCAAATTAAGCCATAGAACCACAGAGTCAGCATGTATGAGGATGTGATTAAAATGCCATATTTTTGCAATGTACATTCCTTTTCAAATTGTTGTTTTTTGTGTTTTATAGAGAATTCAAGAACTTGAGAGTTGTATGGGTAGCTTGGAGAAGGATGATGCCAAGTCAGATGAACTTGAGCAGAGAAAGAAACATGAGGCTGAAATAGCTGATCTAGAAGAGGCACATAAGCAAGAACTGGAAAGGACAAAGACAGATCAAATAACAGACCTCAAACAGCAGCATGATGTTGTTATGGAAGAGCTAATGCAGAAACACAAGGCAGAGATTGAATCTATTCTGAAAGACAAGGAGGAACAGTTCCATTTTCATGTGGAAGACATGAACAAAAAGATGTTTGATAAACTGAGTGACAAACAGACAGAGATTGAGACCCTGTCTTCTGATCTCAGTGAAGTACTGAATAGTAGACAACAGTTAGAAGAGAGGTTGTCCTCTGTGGAGGCTACCAGTGAAACCGCAAGACAAGAGTTTGAGGAAAGACTCAAGGAAGAACAAGCAAAATATCAGGCTGAGATTAAAGCTGCGAATCAGAATCAAGAGTTGTTTGCAGGGATGGAGAAAATGCTGAAAGAAGAGATAAATCAGCTGAAGACTGTATTGGAGGAGAAAGAAAAAGCACTAGAGGAGCATATGCTAAGGGAAAAGACATTGCACGAAAATGGAAGTGTTCAGTTGGAGGAACTTCGTCTCAGGGCAGAGTCGAATAAAGAGGCCCTTGAGGAATCAAGATCTCAGATTAGTACACTTACAGAAGAACTCCAGCTAACCAAGAATCAAGTGAAAGATCTTGAGCAAACCCTTGAGGCAGTGCGTAACGATTGTCAGGAGAAAGGAGTGTGTCTTGAACAGAAGACAAATGAACTTCAGGAACTAGTGCAGAAGATGGAGCAAGTCAAGAGGCGCCTATCTGAAAAAGAGAATTTGCATTCTGCAACCTGCAAAACGATGCAAGAGGAGCAAAACCGGTTGAGGAAGCAGATTGATGACCAGAAGAGTTCTCACGAGAAGAAACTTGAGAACATTAGGAAAGACATGGATTGCAAGCTAAAATCCCAGGAAAACAAAATGGAGAAATGCAAGCAGAAAGCCAAGGAAGTACATGACAAATTGAAGAAGAAGCTTCAGGATCAAGAGGAGAATGCCAAAGCAGAGTTATCTAAGACAATTCAAGAGTTAGAACTGAAAGACCAGCAACTGAAGGAGAAGATCCTTGAGATGGCACAAGCAAGCTCTGAGGGCCTTGGCACCGCCATGTCTGATTTGGAGGCCAATTACAATGAGCAATTAGGCAAGCTTCAGGTGACCCATAAACAGGAACAGGAAGAGCTTGATCGTCATTGGCAGGAGAAACTCAACCAGCATGAGGAGGAGATGCAAGAAAAACATGCCCAGTCTTTGCAAGAGAAAGCCCAGGAGTTGGAGGAAATCTCTCAGCTGCTTTCGGCCAGCAGGGAAGAAAAGGAACAGATCATGAAAGACATCCAGAACCTCAAGGAGGAGCTTGCCATGAGGGAAACCACTGTGCAGAAACTACAAACAGAGCTCAGGGAAGCAGCAAGCAAGCTGGAAAGTTTGTCTGAAGGGGAAGGTATCCTTAAAAGACGAGTTGAAAATATGGAGAAGAATCTAAACCAGGCCTTGAATGAACGGAACCTTCTGCAGGATGAACTGAGAAAGGCTGAGGGTACTAATAAAGAGAAATTGCAGGGCATATCTGAAGAGTTGATAAACACCCAGCAAAAATTGAGTTTGCTTGAAACATCCAAGTGTAAAGAGGGTGAAGATCTCCAGAGGAAGCTTGCAGAAAAAATGGATGAACTTAAAAATAAAGAAAACAAATTCCAGACACAATTGTGTACCATCACAAAAGAGTTTGAACAGTGTTGTCAGAAAGCCCATGATAAGTTAGATGTTTTATCTGTTGTGCTGTGTAAAAAGGTTGAGGAACAAGTTAGGGAATTACAAAATCGGGTTGCAGATAATCAGAATAAGGTTACATATCTAAAAAATATTATCATGACGAAGGACAACAGAATCAGCACTTTAGAGAAAGAACTTCAGCAGACTTTGGATGAGAGCCATAATCTTAAGAGCTCTCTTGATGAGGTAACTCTTCAGTTTAGTGCAAGTTCAGAGACTCTTAAAGCCTTACAAACCGAAATGGGGTCTCTGCTAACCGATGCAGAGAATCGCTCCCAAGTACTTTCTGAGAAAGACCTTAACATTGAGCAGATTCTTGAGGAGAACAAAAACATATCAGAAAATCTCAAAGCAAATGTTTTGCAAATCAACAATCTAGAATCTGTCATAAATGACTTGAAGACCCAGTTATCAAGTTGCATAACTGAAAAAGAGGAAGCCATATCTCTGCTGAATCAGCAGCACAGTGAGGACAAGGAGAGGGTAGCATGTCAAATGGGAGAGAAGGTGGAAAGGCTAGAAAAAGAAAAGACCTCGCTTCAAGAGCAGGTAGACTCACTCAGGAATAAGTTCTCTGAGCTGAAAAAGAAGTTCAGTCAGAGTCACAGCACTGTTAAGTCTCTTCAAGATAAAGTTGCGGACATGGAGAGGCAGATTGCGGAGAAGGACGAACAACTTCAGATGCTCACTGCCAGCGTTGACAATCACTCCGTTAGTAAGTCCGAGATGGACCAGGCGCTTAGTGAGAAAGAACAGAGGGTTCATGCCTTGACCTCAGAGCTGGAAAGCTGCTCAAAGAAAGTTTGTGATCTGGAGGAGCAGCTGGAATTGTGTAAAAAAGAGCGAGAACAACTTGCAGCTGATTTGCAGCAGCACCTTACCATTAGAGAGAGTGAAAAGATGGAGTTGATGAAACAGGTGCAGGAAGCTCAAGACCAAAGCTCTCAAAGTGGTGCCCTAATAGAAAAAACTGAGGAAAATCTTCAGTCTTTACAGAAAGATGTTGAAACAGCCAAGCAGGAACTGGAAGCCCAGAGGAATGACTTTGAGAGGGAGAAGGCAGAGATTCTGAATGCAAAAGAAGAGGCTGTGAAGGCAGCCCAGGAAAAGGCGTCCTTCGAGACGGCTGGTAAAATAGCTGAGTTGAAGAAGAAGGCGGAGCAGAAGATTGGCATGATTCGTAAACAGTTGACTTCACAAATTGAAGAAAAGGAGAAGGCTATCAAAGACCTGCAGATGCAGTTGGAAGGTATTAAGCAAACCCAGACTGAAAAAGAAGAGCATATAAAGTCTCTAGAGGAAATTGAGAAGACAATGGAAGAGGCCACCACAAAATTAAAGGAAGAACATGCAAAACATCTACAAGAACTGCAGCAGAAAGAAAATGAGGAAAGACAGGCCTCTCTGCAAAACTTAAAAGATATGTATGAAGAGAAGCTTGCTGTTCTTCACAAAGATCCGTCTGCGAAGGAGGAGCAATCTGCTTTTGCTACGAGAGAAACTTCTTCCAGACTCGAGGAGCTTGAGACCAAACATTCGGAATCAAATGAACAGATTACAAACTACCAAACCGAGATAAGTCGCCTTAAAGCAGACCTGCTTGAACAGACAGTTCAAGTGCAAGAGCTTCAACAGACATGCCTGGATCTTCAAGAACAGATTAAGGAGAAACCGATTGATGAAGTAGAAAATGAACATGTTTCTGAAGTGCAAATGAGCTGTAGTAGATTAGGAATGGAGCCTGCAATGTTAGGGGCTATGGAAAGCAAGGACACCGTCAGGGACCAAGACGATTGGACAAGTCAAAAGGACTTGTTGGTGAAGGAATACGAGGAGAAGCTCCAAGATTTACAGCAGAGGCTAGAAGAGAAAGAAAATCAGCTAAAAGCACAACAGAGTTCACCTCAAGGAAACGGGGAGACTGATAGTGAGTACCTAATCAACAATACAAACACCTCAGAGAATGATCTTCAGAGAAAACTGGTAGAGGCTGAGAACGAGAAGCAGAAGCTCCACAAAGATTACACCAGACTACAAAAAGACCTTCGCTCTCTAAGGAAAGAGCATGAGAAGGAGCTGGATTTCCTGAAAAAGGAGATGGCTGAGGAAACCGAGAAGAAGCTCAAGTAAGATTTATGTTTTATTTTAGGAACAGGTGTGGAGAGTTTTATGTTTCTCCTATGTTTCTCCTTGATGTAAGGATGCATATTTTCTGCTACATCGTTGTTCCCAGGGTTCATACGGTTAGTAATCTCTTCTTCTTCTTTTTTTTCTAACAGGCTTGAAATGGAAGATATGGAAATGAAACACAACTCTTCTCTTAAGCAGTTAATGAGGGAGTTCAACACTCAAATGGCCCTGAAGGAAAAGGAACTTGAAGGTTCTGTGAAGGAGACCATTGGTAAGAGGGGCATATTAGTTGTTTACAAGTACAAAAGTAGTTTATTGCTCAGGCTACCATAGTAATACTGTGCTTTCCGGACACTACTGTGATGGGTTTAATACCATGGCGTTCTTTAAAGAATCTTGTGGTAAGGTGCAAATATCATACTATATGAATATGGTAGGGCTGTCAACGAATATTCTAAATTCGAATATATATTCGAATAGTTTTAAAAAAACGAATTTCGAAGGTGAAAATTAATATTCTAATTAAAAAAAATGTGGAAGAAAACGCCCGCGGTAGTAGAGGCGTGGCTGTCTGCTTTGCGAGTGGGCGCGCTAGCGCTTATGGCTAGCGCGCCTGAAGCCTTGTTGTTTATACTTTCGCCTGGCTCCACAGCGCGAGCCCCCGCTGACTTGTTCTATAAACCGTCAGGAAAAAGCGTAGAGAAGAAGTGGGCTAATGTACACAGGTGACGATATTTATTTGAGTACACTTCACCGAAAACCACACTACAAAAGAATCATGTAAAACAGATCAAAATAAACCTTGATATTACTTTGTGACATGAGAACAAAATGTATGTAGAAATGTAACGTTAACTTATACAACTAAATTTATGATCTCTTAAATGTTTCCTAATTTCACTAAACACTTTCGTGAGTTTTCACTTAGTTTCGTGAACTTTTCTTTATTAAACGAGCTTGTTTATGCTTTTGTAGGCTCATTTTGTAAATATAAGCAACTAATTTTGTATGTGCAAACTGGACCACCCTTACTTTGCAACACAACAAGAGGCCATAACGGAGAAATTAATTTCGTTCAGTTGTAAGGACACGAGACCGATCAGTGTTGTGGATGGGGCAGGCTTCAGGGAGTTCTGTCAAGCAATGGAACTGAGGTACTGACTGAATAGATATTGCATGAATAAAGGATAAATGCACTGCTTCCACTGGTTTGATTCTTTACCGTTTCATGTCAAGGAAAAGTTCCATGTTTACCACAACACAGCTCGCTCGGAGCATTCAATATGCTGTAAAACTTCAAGTAATATTTGTTTCAATCACTGAATAAAGCCTGCTATATTTGGGACAAGAGTCACGACCTTAAATTGCTTGCACAAAACTCTTGATCAGCACTCAAAATGTGTTTGTTCATTTAAACCGTTATGTGCAGAGAGAGTGAGGGTGAGGGCGAGAGAGAGGTCTGTGGTCTTGGTCATTAGTTGATTTACTTGTTTGTGTGTAGGTAATGCGTTGTCAAATATGTTTAAACTTAAATAGACTACCTATACAAGTAGTTATGTCTCTTTGTATTAATTTGTCCTGTTATTGACGTAATGCGCGTCATTGACAAAATGCGCAACCAGATGTTCGAATAGTTTGAATATTCATGTTTTTTTTAGAGGGAATATTCATTTGAGCAATTTTGACAGCCCTAGATATGGTAATTTAAATATTCAAAGGGGCAGGTTATTTAGATATTTAAAGTAATAGCTCACCCAAAAGTGAAAATTTGTTAGCATTAGTCCTCATTTAATTAAAAGTGTAATTGTGCAACATTCGTTGTGGCCTTTTCTGTTCGACGGACAAAGGAATTTTATGTTTTTTGAAAGGATGGGAGTAGTGTTGTCAAAAGTGCCGACTTGGTACCAAAGTCGGTACTTTTGACAACACTACTCTCATTTAAAAATGTAAAAAAAAAATGTTGGCCTCTTCAAACGCATTTTGAACGGACTCATAAACGCCTCTGATTGGCCCTCGTGTTCATGAGCTCAACATAAATGTCTGTGATTTGGCCATTGTGTTCACAGGCTCAATGATCAATGCTTCAAAAACTTGTTTTAAATGGATGCCTTTGATGCTTTTCAGCGAGCGCTTACACAGATACACACAGGAGCGTTTGAAAGCAGGCATCAATCAGCGGATCTGTCTATCAGCAGATATATTAGGAATACACAAAAAGACACCTGCTTTCAAACACTCCCGTGTGTATCTGTGTAAGCGCTCTGTGAAGAGCGTTGCTCATTGTAGCCAATGGATAGGCCACAGACATATATGTTGAGCTTGTGAACACAATGGCCAATCACAGACATATATGTTGAGCATGTGAACACAATGGCCAATCACAGACATATATGTTGAGCTTGTGAACACGATGGTCAATCAGAGGTGTTTATGAATCCGTTCAACAGCGCTCAAAATGGAAACGATGGTACTGTCACATTTTTTACATTTCAAGTATCAATAGTCTTGGAAAGCATTGTGGAAAGGAACAAACTGTGTTTTCATAGTTGAGCACAGTTGTTGATTTACTGGCCTCAGGAAATGCAAGATATGAAATTCATAACTGATTTACCATGTGTTTTCAATCCAGACATTTGATACATCCAGTCTGGAAATGAGTGTTTTACAATCAGTGATGGTAGCATTCTTCATGTCTTCTTACTGTACTTTCCTGTTTATTGCTTCCACACAGAGAGAGCTCAAGGTGTTGAATCTGAGCTTATAACCAGCCATCGAGATGAAGTCAGTCAACTTCAGAAAATAATCACTCAGAAGGACGAAGACCTAAATAAAACGGTTCAGCGTTACGAGCAGGTCCTTCAGGTACAGCAAAATAAAGTGAAACTATAGCTTTTGTATTTAATTGCGAGTTATTGATAAACGTCAGATGATAATAATACTTTATAGAAAGACATTGGCACAGGACTAATTTTGTGAGGAGTTTTATTAGCTTTTGCTAATTCCACCACATAAAGTCAGTAAGTTCAGGTTTCAGCTAATAGTGTGTACATCATCAGGAAACACTTACCTCAGTCAACTAGCACCTCAAACTCCCCCTAGAGCTGTAGTGAATGATGTAGACCTTATGCTGCTTACATCCATCCTGGAAGAGAAGTATGCTAACTATTTATAATAGGATTATTTCCACATCTTATAGATCTAATTGTTTACCCATGCATTTTAAGACCAAAGTTTATTACCTGGAAATTAATGCAGTCTGACAGCATTGTAAAATGCTTCAGACAGAAATGGCATGTTTGCTCAGACTCAGAGTTTGGTGTTCTTTTAGAGTCGTGAGGTGGAGATGGGCGACCGTGTGTGGGAGGTGCAGAAGGAGTTAGAGGATCTACAGCAGAGAAGTCTCAGCGGCCCACAGGTACAGCCTCAGAGTTTACACACCATGAGTTGTTGCTTTTAATTAAATATTAATTTAAAGCTGCAATATGTAACATTTTTGCAGTAAATTATCCAAAAACCACTAGGCCAGTGTTATATATTTTGTTCAGCTGAGTACTTACAATATCCCAAATGTTTCCAACTATTTGTAAATCATGAGAAATGGCTATTTTAACCAGGGAACCGGGACGTGTGCGGAAGTCGCCTGTCGATGACATCATATCTGCATTCCCCTCGGTTTCTGGTTTTATTCTGCAGAAACGCTTTACTCTCACTGCAGTGTGAACAAGTGTCATAGCAGCTGCTGAGAGAACGCACAGAGTAACGTCATAACATCATCAACACACTCAGATGTGTCTAATATGATCAACAGAGCTGCGTTACCTCATACTCATGACCGGAAAAGCGGAGATGGCGCCGGTGACTGTGTCATAATAAAGGTCCCGCTGCTCGCGAGGCATGTGTTGCGTTCACCTTATTAACAATCGCTCCAGTGGCCTTGCTCAGCTCCACAACACTTGGTCCTGCTCTGCTTCAGACTACAGTAATGTTAATAATCACATCAACATGGTTTCTGCCCGAGTCCTATCCCAATTCTTTTCCACCGACTTTGAGGTGAAGACCACATGTCCCAAGATTCTACGCTCAAACTTGCCGTCATTAAGCCACGCCTTTGTTTTGAATTCCATCTGGATGTTGCCTTTGGCAAAAAACACAACTTTCTCTGCTTTTTGCTCAAAATCTAGCTTTTTTTTTATGAAACTTACCAACATTCAAGTGTTGATAAAAAAGAATGCATGAAGCCAGAATTTTTTTTAAAGCAGAGACTTCTTTCTTTTGATATATTGCATGTTCAGATTTTACAAAATATGTACAAAATATTCTGGGGGCCATGAAAGTTTTTTTGAAAATGATAATAAAAAAAAAAAAAATTCTGGTTTGGGAAAGAGTTAAAACTGCCATAAATATGATTATTTTTTCCATTAGCCGGAATCATCAGTGTTTGCTCGTTATGTTTTATATTTATTGAGCTTTGACAATAATTCTGACTTACAAGTTGACTCCAAAAGTTGACTTGATTCGTAAATAAATGAAGGCTGCCTTCACACTCAAATTATCGTAAATAGTTTCCTTGTTGGAATGTGGACATGAACAAGTCGTATTTACTTCTGGGAAACTCTGAGATCATTTTGATACCCAAGTTTCCAACAGAACGATTGCCTCTGTTACTGGTATTCTTTATTCATTATTTATTCCACAACTGCCAAGGTTCTCGTTAAAGTTATTTTTAAAGTTATTTGAAGCATATTGTGTGTATTATGCACAGCAAAAATAGCATGTATTTGACCGAAATTCCTGAATAGTCAACAAGCTGACTATCTAGATAGATAGTGCGGTTGTTTATAATGTTTATATGTTTGTTAACAAATGGGATGCTATATTTTATTTTAAATTAAATACCTTCAATGCATTTAGTCTTTCTTGGGATTTCCCCAAGAATTAGTAAAAAATAAACCTGCTATCTTCCATTCTGACAACATAGAATTTGAACATAATGAGCTCGTAATCATGACTTCTGAAGTGAGAAGTAGGACATTTCCGATTAAATATATAAGCATTAAAGTCGTAGTTAGTAAATATTGGCATATTTGGGTGAACTGTTAAGGTCATTCTTTATCAGCTTCTTGCTTTCTTTGTCTTTCTGCGCATCTATGCATGTTCATGGATGTCAGGCACCTGTGCTGCTGCTCATAATGAGACCAATCTTTAGAAGTGTTATTGCTTTCTTATGATGAAATACTTTGTTGTATACCACATTTGTAAGATGAATGAATGTAAATGTAAATCACAGAATCAGAAAAGTTGAAATGTCAAATCAGATGGATGTTACCGGTGTTAAATTTAATGACATTAAATATTGAGTTAACCCCAAAAGTTAACCTTGACCGCCAAGCCTTACAAAAGCTACACTCTTTATTATATAAGACTTTATTCGCAGTTGCAGTGGAATAGTCTCACTGCAGAAGAGGCCATAGGAATGAATTTCCTGAAAAGGTTTGGAATGCGTCCCTGAGAAAGAGGCCTTAAACAGTCTCTGTTCTCAATTAACCCCTCGGAGAGCATCCTGAGCTGTTAGATTTATGCCATAGTGCGCTCTCAGGCGAGCAGTGCATGCTTGGAAACAGCCTTGTTCAGGATAAAGCGGTCCTTGTGTGTTCGCTGCAGATACAGAGACGTGAAACACGCAGTGCACCTCTGGAGCCCATGCTGCATTTTTGCAGTCTGATGTCACCAGTTTTCAGTGGGCAAACACCACAAATTCCAGTTGTAATTTGATTGCTTGTTAATATTTATGTGCAATGATGCAGTCATGTGACCTGCTGATTCTGTTTTGTGTTTCAGGGTATTGATGAGTTAAAGGTAGGTTTTATTTTCATCCATTTGTCTGATTAACTCCAATGGCAGTTTTTATTACACAACATTACATTTATTTTACTATTTTTGCTTATGTTTTTGATAACCCTTGGTGAACATAAGAGACCACATATGTCTGAATGGTGGTGTTCCTCCACATGTTGCTCTTACTTTGTTTACATTTTGACCTCTTGCCTTTTTCTCTTTGTCAAATCAGGTTCAGCTGGCAGAAAAAACAACCATGTTGAGCGAGGCCAGGCTAAAAGAGCAGGAATACCATGACAGGGTAAGTGAAGAGGTACACTAACAGAAAGACAGAGAGTTTAGCAGCGTGGGTGTCTGTACCGCTAAACCGGATGTGTTATTTTCCATGTAGCTAGCTATAAACCTTGATGACAGTTTAACTTACTTTAACTAGCTTGCTCAGCAGGATTCTCTTGCAGTAGTTGACCTGAATGAGAAAACGGGTCGTAGAAGACAGCGCTGAGAATGGCGAGCTTGTGTTTGCAAAGACAATGTAGAAGGCAAAGAGACAGAATAAGAGGAGCGTTTAGCAACCCGTCACATTCCCAGAGCTCCTGCACCTCTTCAGCTGTGTAAAACCAAAATAAGATTAGATTCATTACACCGCACATCTGTTTACTCTTATTTCAACTTTACAAACAGTTACAGCAATGCTCATGCTGTTTCTCTCACCCCACACGAATGCAAACTCACACGAGGAGGTGAACACACTGGACATGCCTTTATTTTTATAACCCGGCTTCACCCTGGGCCATACGTTGTTGTTAATTTGAGGACTAGGGGAAGTTACTGCAAAAAATGGCTAATTTTAAGGCTATGTCTACATTAATCTAGATGCATTTGAAAACAGCATTTTCATTTCAAAGCGCTCTCCGTCCATAAATGGATCTATAGACACCAGCTTAAATGTGTAAATTTTAGCGGCATCTAGCGGTTAGTTTGTGAATTGCAACCGTCCACTGCTCACCCCTCCCTTTCAAAGCACATAGAAAAGCTACGGTGGCCGACACAGGACAAAGATGTCGTCGTCTGAGACCGCAGAGAGTGACTAGCGCTCTGTAGAGCAGTTTGTCCGTTTAGGGCTACTGTAGAAACATGGCTGTGCAAAATGGTGACTTCACAGTGTATGTAAATAGAAATGGTTCATTCTAATGTAATAAAAATATTACATAATATTATCTAAGGTCTTTATACACCACTGAAAACATAGTTATGTAGATGATATTGCATTTCTGTCAATAGATCCTCATGAATACTACACACTGGACCTTTAAGTTCACTTCAAAGATCACTTTTACACTGTATTTATTTTCAGTAACGGTATTTATTCTTAATTTATTTTCAGATTCATGCTCTGGAAGACAAAATAAGACGCTCCCATAAAAACACAGTGGTGACTCACCTGGGAAGCACATATAGAGGTACATAATCATAAATATTTTCTATAAAGTTGGCTATATCATCTGGGGGCAAGCAGAACAATGGTTCTAAAGCCAGCTGTTATCCAGATGTCATTTACTGTCTTATTTATTTGGTTGTAATATGAATTTGGTTTTTTTTTTTAGCCACCTAGTGACTATAAAGTGCTTGTCAAGTATCTCCTGTAGCTCCCAGAGGTTAATGAATGATGTGGCACACTGACCCTTGGCAGACAAACCTCAGCTTCATTCTCACTGGCTCAGAGCGATCAGTCACCGCAGGAGAGCCGCGCTTTAACACCCCGCTATCAATCATGCACATATGCAGACCTTAAACATATGGGCAGCTAGAGGCCAGTGTTTTAGAGAAAGCTGCCCCTCCACAGCCCTTCCCTGCTGGTGTAATAAAGAGCTCATCTCTGAATCTAATGGTTTTCACAGACCGTGTTTCTCCCCAGTTCCCACAAATGACCCCTGATTCAGACGTCTGAAGTCGTCTCTAGGATCTGCAGTGTCTTTTATACTCGCAATAGAAGAGCAGCGCCAACATCAGCACCAAAATAACATCTTTAGTGTTACATGGAGGAAAGAATGTCATTTGGGTTTTGGATACAAAAGTGTGGAAAGACAGAATTTTCATTTAAAGCCTAAAATTAAATTGTAAACAATAAGTTAGGGGAATTCACATTTGAGGGTTAGGGTTATTTAGGGGTGTTGTCCTGGTCAAGACAATCTCCTGAACTCCAAACTGAATGTCAGAATGGGAAAGAAAGGTGATTTAAGCAATTTTGAGCGTGGCATGGTTGTTGGTGCCAGACGGGCCGGTCTGAGTATTTCACAATCTGCTCAGTTACTGGGATTTTCACGCACAACCGTTTCTAGGGTTTACAAAAAATGGTGTGAAAAGGGAAAAACATCCAGTATGCGGCAGTCCTGTGGGCCAAAATGCCTTGTTGATGCTAGAGGTGAGATGGTGGTCCAGTGGGTTAAATCCTAGAACTGATATGCAGAAGGTTGCTGGTTCGATCCCAGCGTTCACCACCAGTGTGTCCTTGAGCAAGGCACTTTACTCCATGTTGCTCCAGGGGGATTTTCCCTGTAATAAGGGCACTGTAAGTCGCTTTGGATAAAAGCATCTGCCAAATGCATAAATGTAAATGTAAATGTAGGTCAGAGGAGAATGGGCCGACTGATTCAAGCTGATAGAAGAGCAACTTTGACTGAAATAACCACTCGTTACCACCGAGGTATAGAGCAAAGCATTTGTGAAGCCACAACATGCACAACCTTGAGGCGGATGGGCTACAACAGCAGAAGACCCCACCGGGTACCACTCATCTCCACTACAAATAGGAAAAAGAGGCTACAATTTGCACGAGCTCACCAAAATTGGACAGTTGAAGACTGGAAAAATGTTGCCTGGTCTGATGAGTCTCGATTTCTGTTGAGACATTCAGATGGTAGAGTCAGAATTTGGCGTAAACAGAATGAGAACATGGATCCATCATGCCTTGTTACCACTGTGCAGGCTGCTGGTGGTGGTGTAATGGTGTGGGGGATGTTTTCTTGGCACACTTTAGGCCCCTTAGTGCCAATTTGGCATCGTTTAAATGCCACGGCCTACCTGAGGATTGTTTCTGACCATGTCCATCCCTTTATGACCACCATGTACCCATCCTCTGATGGCTACTTCCAGCAGGATAATGCACCATGTCACAAAGCTCGAATCATTTCAAATTGGTTTCTTGAACATGACAATGAGTTCACTGTACTAAAATGGCCCCCACAGTCACCAGATCTCAACCCAATAGAGCGTCTTTGGGATGTGGTGGAACGGGATCTTCGTGCCCTGGATGTGCATCCCACAAATCTCCATCAACTGCAAGATGCTATCCTATCAATATGGGCCAACATTTCTAAAGAATGCTTTCAACACCTTGTTGAATCAATGCCACGTAGAATTTAGGCAGTTCTGAAGGCGAAAGGGGGTCAAACACAGTATTAGTATGGTGTTCCTAATAATCCTTTAGGTGAGTGTGTATGTATATATATATATATATATATATATATATATATATGAAAATTCAGCTTTGATCACAGGAATAAATTACATTTTACAATATATTCACATAAAACAAATTGTAATAATATTTCACAATATTACTGTTTTTACTCTATATTTTTATCAAATAATTGCAGCCTTGGTGAGCAAAAGAGTATTTTTTCAAAAACAATAAAACTGTCCTCAATCAACTCATTCTCTTAACATCATACTTTTTCAGAGCTTTTTGTAAAGCGTTCTGCAGTTAATTTATCTGCAAAATAAACATGAAATGCTGAATTTGTCCAATCTTCATTTTTGGAGTATCTACGAAGCCTTAGAAAGTAAGTTCCTAGGTTTTGAAACTGATCTCTTAATCATCTTCTCTCCTCATAAAATACGTTAAATATCCTAAATAAATTCCCAAATGATGATTTCCCCTGATATGCAACTAAACAAACCATCTGTTTATACACAAACAATCCCTTCCATTTATCCTTCAGCTTATCTGTGTGGTCTCTACATTAAAGGGACAGTGGTTCATGAAGTCTGTTTGACCTTCTGACTGCCTCACCCTGCCATAAAGGCTCATTCACAAGACACACACTGTCTCAGAAACTGCCCAGAGACGACATGTTTTGTGTATAACTCTGTGATAGAGTATTAAAATGATTTATAGTGACTAATCATCGATTTCTATATTATTTATGGATTTTGTTGATTATCCAGTCAACAGTTTAAGCATGTGCTAACAGTTGTCGTAAACCAGGCCCTCTGTATTATTTTGGAGATGCGACCGATGTGGCTCGTGTTTCGTCCCTGTTGGCCCAGCTGGGCTGTCCTGAGGTCAGTCAGACAGGTCGGGTTATTTATTAGCCCCTCATTTCGCCATGCTTCCTGATCAAAGGCCTGTTTGGGTTTCAGCGGCACCTTGAGGTCCAGCTCTCTCGATCAAGCTGTCTGTTGCTGGACGTTCAGCCACCCCGGTGTCTTCAGCACTGGTTAAATGGACTTTCCAGAGAGACGCACGGCTCCTTCTGCTAATTGTCAGTCAATCACAGGTTTAATGAGGCAAGAAGGCTGTCGTAATACAAACAGATCGCTGTGCCTTCTGTGCTGTTTGCGCATGCTAGATACTGTAATGCATATTTCAGAATAATGGTTTCATAATTGCTTAATCCTTACATCACCGCTATGAAGATTTACTGTACATCTGGGGGGCTTTGAATGCTTATGATATTTACCACATGTGCACATTCTATTTAGAAAAGAAAACGTTCAAAAGTTTGGGGTCTGTAAGATATATATTTGTGTTAAGCATGGAGGTTGTACTGACACGTGATTCTGAAGTTGTGGTGTTCTCGTAGGTATTTTACGTCATGTTTTCCATGGTATCAACAGGGCAGAAACCTGCCCACCCATCTCCGCCTTTATGACATGCTTTTTAAAAATACCTCAAGTTAGTTTTTGTTCATTCACAGCCTTAACGTCTCCTGTTACGTTTCTGCTCTCACTTCTTTATCCATTAAAAGCAGGGTGCAAAACGGAAAGGCCCCCACCTAGATTGAGCCAAAGCTTCTTGTATTTAACCACAATGCTGTCATTATAGTGTTTCCAGTGTTGCTGCGAGCTGGCACCCTTAACTACTGTGACTGGAAGTGAGGCGCGTCTAGCACTCTGATTTACGGGCTGATTATTGCCACGCAGAGGTCGCGGGGGTGTGTTTAATGAATGCATCGAGTGTATGAATGCATGCTTATCTTATTGATGTCAAAGCTGAGGAAAATTGTCCTCAATCGCCAGTGCCGGTTCTGAAAGATTAACTCTTACTGATGCTCATTCTTCATTTCTGAAACCATTAAACCCTCCTAGAATCAAGGCGAACAAGTTTTAAATGTAAAACACTAGTCGAATTTGCTAGTTGCAACACACATTTTTTGTTTTATCTGAACATGTTATATGGAAGCTTGTTTTTGCTACAGAATAAAAACTAAAAAAGGTACTGCGACTTTTTATCTCACTATTCTGACTGTATTAAATCTTGCAGTTCTGACTTTTTTAATATATATAAACTTGCTATTGTGTTATAAAGTCAGAATTGCGTGATATAAAGTCTCAATTCTGACTTCTCTTCTCAGAATTTCGTGATATAAACTCGCAATTGTGTTATAAAGTCAGAATATCAGATTTTATATCTCTCAATTATGACTTTATAACACAATTGAGAGTTTATATCATAAAATTCTGAGAAGAGAAGTCAGAATTGAGACTATCTTACAATTCTGACTTTATATCTCGAAATTCTGACTTTATAACTGAGTTATATGGTTTTCTTTCCTCAATTGCATGTTATAAAGTCAAAATTATGAGGAATAAAGTCAGAATTGTAGGATATTAAGTAAAAGTTCTGACTTCTCGTATCAGAAGTGTGTGATATACTTGCAATTGTGTTATAAAGTCGCAATTCTGACTTTTTCTCGCAATTGTGCGTTTATATCTTGAAATTCTGACTTTATAACTTGCAATTGTGAGTTTATATGGTCTTTTTGGCCTCATAATTTGACTATAACTCTCAATTACGTGTTATAAAATCGCAATTCTGAGAAGAGAAGTCAGAATTTTGACTTTATACCACACAATTCTGACTTTATTGCGAGTTTATATCTTGAAATTCTGACTTTATAACTTGCAATTGTGAGTTTATATGGTCTTCTTTCCTCAATTGCGTGTTATAAAGTCAGAATTTCAAGATATAAACTCAGAATAAAGTCAGAATTGTAGGATAAAAAGTGAAAGTTCTGACTTCTCGTCTCAGAAGTGTGTGATATATACTTGCAATTGTTATAAGTCGTAATTCTGACTTTCTCGCAATTGTGAGTTTATATCTCGAAATTCGGGCTTTATAACTTGCAATTGTGAGTTTATATGGTCTTTTTTCCTCAATTGGGTGTTATAAAGTCAAAATTTCAAGATATAAACTCGGAATAAGTCAGAATTGTAGGATATTAAGTAAAAGTTCTGACTTCTCGTATCAGAAGTGTGTGATATACTTGCAATTGTTATAAGTCGTAATTCTGACTTTCTCGCAATTGTGAGTTTATATCTCGAAATTCGGGCTTTATAACTTGCAATTGTGAGTTTATATGGTCTTTTTGTCCTCATAATTTGACTATAACTCTCAAATACGTGTTATAAAATCGCAATTCTGAGAAGAGAAGTCAGAAATTTGACTTTATACCATACAATTCTGACTTTATTGCGAGTTTATATCTTGAAATTCTGACTTTATAACTTGCAATTGTGAGTTTATATGGTCTTCTTTCCTCAATTGCGTGTTATAAAGTCAGAATTTCAAGATATAAACTCAGAATAAAGTCAGAATTGTAGGATAAAAAGTGAAAATTCTGACTTCTCGTCTCAGAAGTGTGTGATATATACTTGCAATTGTTATAAGTCGTAATTCTGACTTTCTCGCAATTGTGAGTTTATATCTCGCAATTCGGGCTTTATTACTTGCAATTGTGTTATAAAGTCGCAATTGTGAATTGTTGCAATTGTGAGTTTATATGGTCTTTTTGGCCTCAAAATTTGACTATAACTCTCAATTACGTGTTATAAAATCGCAATTCTGAGAAGAGAAGTCAGAATTTTGACTTTATACCATACAATTCTGACTTTATTGCGAGTTTATATCTTGAAATTCCTACTTTATAACTTGCAATTGTGAGTTTATATGGTCTTCTTTCCTCAATTGTGTGTTATAAAGTCAGAATTTCAAGATATAAACTCAGAATAAAGTCAGAATTGTAGGATAAAAAGTGAAAATTCTGACTTCTCGTCTCAGAAGTGTGTGATATATACTTGCAATTGTTATAAGTCGTAATTCTGACTTTCTCGCAATTGTGAGTTTATATCTCGAAATTCTGGCTTTATAACTTGCAATTGTGAGTTTATATGGTCTTTTTGTCCTCATAATTTGACTATAACTCTCAATTACGTGTTATAAAATCGCAATTCTGAGAAGAGAAGTCAGAATTTTGACTTTATACCATACAATTCTGACTTTATTGCGAGTTTATATCTTGAAATTCTGACTTTATAACTTGCAATTGTGAGTTTATATGGTCTTCTTTCCTCAATTGCGTGTTATAAAGTCAGAATTTCAAGATATAAACTCAGAATAAAGTCAGAATTGTAGGATATTAAGTAAAAGTTCTGACTTCTCGTATCAGAAGTGTGTGATATATACTTGCAATTGTGTTATAAAGTCGCAATTCTGACTTTCTCGCAATTGTGAGTTTATATCTCGATTTTCTGGCTTTATAACTTGCAATTGTGAGTTTATATGGTCTTTTTGTCCTCATAATTTGACTATAACTCTCAATTACGTGTTATAAAATCGCAATTCTGAGAAGAGAAGTCAGAATTTTGACTTTATACCATACGATTCTGACTTTATTGCGAGTTTATATCTTGAAATTCTGACTTTATAACTTGCAATTGTGAGTTTATATGGTCTTCTTTCCTCAATTGTGTGTTATAAAGTCAGAATTTCAAGATATAAACTCAGAATAAAGTCAGAATTGTAGGATAAAAAGTGAAAATTCTGACTTCTCTTCTCAGAAGTGTGTGATATATACTTGCAATTGTTATAAGTCGTAATTCTGACTTTCTCGCAATTGTGAGTTTATATCTCGATTTTCTGGCTTTATAACTTGCAATTGTGAGTTTATATGGTCTTTTTGTCCTCATAATTTGACTATAACTCTCAATTACGTGTTATAAAATTGCAATTCTGAGAAGAGAAGTCAGAATTTTGACTTTATACCACACAATTCTGACTTTATTGCGAGTTTATATCTTGAAATTCTGACTTTATAACTTGCAATTGTGAGTTTATATGGTCTTCTTTCCTCAATTGTGTGTTATAAAGTCAGAATTTCAAGATATAAACTCGGAATAAGTCAGAATTGTAGGATATTAAGTAAAAGTTCTGACTTCTCGTATCAAAAGTGTGTGATATACTTGCAATTGTGTTATAAAGTCGCAATTCTGACTTTTTCTCGCAATTGTGAGTTTATATCTCGATTTTCTGGCTTTATAACTTGCAATTGTGAGTTTATATGGTCTTTTTGTCCTCA
The DNA here is from genome assembly GCA_023566225.1 of Romanogobio albipinnatus. NCBI lineage: Eukaryota > Metazoa > Chordata > Actinopteri > Cypriniformes > Gobionidae > Romanogobio > Romanogobio albipinnatus. The sequence continues at coordinate 5,519,077 of CM042258.1, forward strand.
TAATTTGACTATAACTCTCAATTACGTGTTATAAAATCGCAATTCTGAGAAGAGAAGTCAGAATTTTGACTTTATACCACACAATTCTGACTTTATTGCGAGTTTATATCTTGAAATTCTGACTTTATATCTTGCAATTGTGAGTTTATATGGTCTTCTTTCCTCAATTGCATGTTATAAAGTCAGAATTTCAAGATATAAACTCAGAATAAAGTCAGAATTGTAGGATATAAAGTGAAAATTCTGAATTCTCGTCTCAGAAGTGTGTGAAATATACTTGCAATTGTTATAAGTCGTAATTCTGACTTTCTCGCAATTGTGAGTTTATATCTCGAAATTCGGGCTTTATAACTTGCAATTGTGAGTTTATATGGTCTTTTTTCCTCAATTGGGTGTTATAAAGTCAAAATTTCAAGATATAAACTCGGAATAAGTCAGAATTGTAGGATTTTAAGTAAAAGTTCTGACTTCTCGTATCAGAAGTGTGTGATATACTTGCAATTGTGTTATAAAGTCGCAACTGTGAATTGTTGCAATTGTGATTTATATGGTCTTTTTGTCCTCATAATTTGACTATAACTCTCAATTACGTGTTATAAAGTCTCAATTCTAAGAAGAGAAGTCAGAATTTTGACTTTATATACTACAATTCTGACTTTATTGTGAGTTTATATCTTGAAATTTTGACGTATAACATGCAATTGAGGAAAAAAGACTATAAACTCACAATTGCAAGTTATAAAACCGGAATTTCGAGATATAAACTCGGAATAAAGTCAGAATTGTAGGATATAGTCGCAATTCTGACTTTAAAACTTCTCAGAAGTTTGTGATATAAACTCACAATTACCTTTTTTCTTTTTATGCAGTGGTTGAAACGAGCTTCCATAGTGTTACCCCATTCTTTACATTCTCTCTACTCTCTGACTCTGTTGGTTGAACTATTATAAGATGTTGGTTGGTGTTGAGTGTTTGGAGGGTTTATAAGTTTGTCATCTGGCTGCTCTGGTTTTAATTACGGGCCTGATGGAGCAGTGCTCAGCAGATCTTGACTGAATAAGGGTTTTGTACAGGCAGAGACTGTTTCATCTAACCTCTAGTACTCCTAGATAATGATTATAATGAATCTGCTGTTTGTTTGTCCCTACAGATATGTCACACAACAGCATGGACCCCTTCTCCGAGCCCACCGAGTACGAGTACCTCAAGAAGGTCATGTTTGAGTACATGATGGGAAGAGAGACAAAGGTACACTTTGGGGGTTATTTTTACACTTTACGATGATGCAATTTGCGGGGAGCCTTATATATATATATATATATATAAAATATTAACTTTTTATTAACTTTAACATGACTTAAGAGCTAAAGTTAGGGATTGAGTTCCTTTACATGAGGATCAGTGTTGTTGTTGTTAACTAAAAAAAAAAGTTGTTAACGTTTTTGTTCATTTAAATAAAGCTGGAACAAATATAAATATTAAATGAAAAACTTAAAACACTGCCTCAATTAAAATTAATTCGAAAACAAAAATGGAAATAAAATAAAGCTACGTATAAAAAAAAAATATTTAAAAAATACATGCTAATTCAAAATATGAATAAATAATGTAATAGTATATAAGAACTACTAAAATAACACTGATTTTTTTTTTTTAACTTTGACTAATCGAGTCACCAATATTAATATTTATAAATGGTATTATTCTTACGTTTATTATTGCTACTGAACAATTTATTAATTGTATTTTTTATTTTGGCATGTTTATGCATGTATGTCATAATTTATATAATATCCTTAGAGTTTAGTTTAGTTTCAAATAAACTACAGAAACATGTCACAATATTTTGAAGATTTTCTGTACATTGTACATTGATCATGTTGAAAAAATTATGAAATTTTGATAATATCAAATCATTTTTATCCAATATATTAAGGCATATAATGGGAACTGCATATGTAGGGCGACCCGTTTGCTGATTATATGCTTCCATGTTGTAAAACTTACATTTTATCATATTGTTCTTTCCCACAATGCATGTTTTCCACAACATAATAATGCTATTTGTTAGAGGAAGGATGCAGAAATTAAGTGTGACGGGGAGTCCGGATGGAAGCCTTTAAAATGATTCATTCCCATGAAAACTCCCAACAGCATAATTTCGTGTCCATTTGGCAGGACCCTAATGAGCGAAACTTGTCCGTTTAGCCAGGACTAATTAACAGCCCTGTTGATGCCGCCCTAAAGCCAGCGGGATTCCCCCTCGTTGCTAATAAACAGTCGGGTCCTTATGACATCACAACAGGCCTCCCTGTCAGAGAGGATGTCCGGCGGCTGACCCAGTGGCTCATTCTAATCACATGACCCAGTAGCGCCTGCCATTTTAAGAGAGTTGCTCGGGGTAAACGGCTGTGCTGGTTTTGATTAGCGCCATATACGGGCACATGAACGCTGACAGATCTATCTAGGGCTGATTACCCAGCAGGCTGCAGATAATGAGCTTTTTTCTCTTCGCGAGATGTAATTGCTCACAGAACAGCAGCTCCACTGAAGATAATTTTTTAAAAGACAATTTTCTCATCAAATTAAATTATGAAAGTTGTTTTCATTAACTGAAATAAAGCTGACTTAAAGGAAGAGTTCACCCATCTTTTTACTCACCCTTTAGTTGTTCCAAACCTGTATGAGTTTCTTTCTTCTGCTGATCACAAAAGTTAGAAAATTATAGGTAACCAAACAGTTACAGGCCCACCGAAGTGCCTTGAAACACACAGTTATTCAATGTGTTGACGTAATTTCTACTGAAACAGGAAGACAGGGCAGGACATATCGATCAGCCCCTCCCCTTTTTTTTAAATAGCCAATAGCGTTTAGTGTTTGTCACAGCTCAGCCAGAGCCGTTGACCTCGGTAAAGCCGCAGTTTCCTCCTCATCTCCTCCATATCGCTTTAAAATATCATTCTGTGCAGAATTCAAACGGGTCCGTTACGTTTTCTGGTCTGCGCATTAGATGCTAGGATTTGATTTGGAGATCATTACAGTTTCCTTTTGTTGCATTTTGTTTCTTCAGACAATGGCTAAAGTCATAACATCCATGCTGAAGTTTCCTCCGGACCAGGCGCAGAAGGTTCTGGAGCGTGAGGATTCCCGTGTGATGGTGAGTGTGTTTAGTATGCCGAAGCAGCTGTGAGTTTAAACGTAACCTTCAAAGCCTCTCCGTAGCCCTCCATATGTTAACAAACGGACTGAAACAGGCATCCCAGATGTGTGCACGGATGTTCTGTCTGCGTGTGCAGCTCCTCACGATTGGGTCATGTGCAGAAAGGGAGCCGATCAAATGCTAAATGAAGCACATATGTGTGTCTTATCGAATACTTTATGGTTTGTTATCAGGTTTCTGCAGCGTGTTCACCTTTCCAATGTTCCATTAAATTGATATAGTGTCATTATTTCAGGACATTTATTTCAATTTCTCCAGCTGTTAAGCCATTTGTTACTACTTTACTTCTTGTGAAACCACTCGCTCGGGAACTTATAGTTCTGGAACGATTTTTTAATAGCCAATAGACTTTAGTTTACACTGCCATTCAAAAGAGTTGATGATGTTTTTAAAAGATGTCTCTTCTGCTCACCACGGCTGCATTTATTTGATCGATCCCTAAGATGGCCAAATAAAGGGGTAAAGGGGAGTAAAATGAATTTAGGAGAGTCCCATATCTGCAGGCATATAACACAACCAGATGAGGTGTTGGAATTGGAAAAGGAACGTGGGCGGCCTCCAAATGAGAGAACAAAACAAAAACTCAACACTAACTTATGGCCCAGTCTCAAACCTACCTATACCAAAAGAAAATTATGAAACAAAAGAATCTTCACCTCTCAGACGCAGTACCTGACCTACACTAACTACCCAAATGTTGTAGAACCAATGGAGACGAGACGGTACACCAGCCTGTACACTCAATTACTAACACACGGGACACACAGAATCACTATACACAGGCTGTCACACAGAACAAAGTTTCACAGCGTATTGGGCCTCGCGAGCGGCGTCTTCTCTCCACTTTTATGCCACGGGGACCGGCCAGATTGGAGAGCTTGTCGTGGACGTCACAGGAACACGGGGATCAGGACTAAGAAAGTGAAAGTAAAAAAGAAGAAAGAATCGGGGAGAGAAGAAAACATAACCAACACAAGGAAGGATGTAACAATATTATATGTAATGAATAATTGACGACGGGCCGTTGAATTATTAGAAAATAATGCACACCCGAGGTGGTAATGCGGTCACGACGTGAAGCGGAGTACACCTCAAGTGTGCATTATTTTTCGAATAATTCAACAGCCCGGAGTCAATTGTTCCGCTTATACTACGGTTACCACACCTCAAGACATCGATCTGATGATATATTTAAAGGGATTCGTCCGTTTTTTGTACTTAAATCGCTATTGTGAGTAGGACTATTTCTTCCGTGTCTCATCCAACGGCTCTTTTGCTAGTTCCGAAACGTCATTTTAAAGCTAGTTGTGGAGGCTTGAGCCACAGATAGCAGACTAATGCAGTTATTAATGCAGTGAGTTATGAGAGAGAGAGAGACTGCGTCTCTTTCAACAGCATATACTAATACAGAACTGTAAGAACAGCGCCTTTATCAACGTTACCTCGCTAGTGAGAAATGTCATGTTGCTTTTAAGTTGCTAAACTATTTAACTGATAAAATCGTCAGAGCAGCGCTGACATCACGTTTCTGTGCGAGTGTGTCCGCACTGTATGTGTGCACGTTTGAGTGGGAGAGCAGAGAGAGCGGGAGAACAAGAGTAATGTGCGTTTCTTACATAATTAAACGTAAATAAATGTGGAAATAAAACATGGAAATAATTTGTCCTTTTTATCTTATTGTTTACTATATTTATTTGACTGGTCAGTGTCGTTGTGGGTTTTGGTTATTTGCTGTTGTAGGCTGTAAAGACATTTGAAATAACTGAAATCATTTGGCGAAGTGATACGGAACTGTAATGCGGTCAAGACCTGCCTGGAACTACGTTTCACAGAAAATAATTGCACACCTCAGAACGTTCATCAGCCAATCAGATTCAAGCATTCAACGGCCCCATATATATATATATTTTAAATATATATCTACTAAAAGTTTGATTATAGAAGCATAGCAACACCCTGGCAACCACCTACTGTATAAACACAAAAGCACCGGGCATTTTTTTTTTTTTGCTCTTTCTGTGTTGTAGTTTTTGGCTGGTAATTTTAATGCATGTCCCTGCAGCAAATAGTTGAAGTAACTGTGCTTCTGTTCCCCATCTGTGTGTTTTACAGCCTTGGCTCCGGTAAGGTGGAACCAGAACCGTGCCTGAAACTGCCTGACAAAACCACCGATTCTCCTGCTGCTGTTGCTGCTGCTGAGGGATGCTACTGACGTGAAAGAGCCCGGCCTACTTATCTGTGTGTGTGTGTGTGTGTGTGTGTGTGTGTGTGTGTGTTGTGTGTGTACGTGTGTGTGTGTGGCTGTGTGTGTGTGAGAGCTGTGTGTGTGTGTGTGAGAGAGCTGTGTGTGTGTGAGAGCTGTGTGTGTGTGTGTGCGTACGGTCACTGGTACAAGGGAAGTAGGTTAGATTAAGAAACCGAGAGTAAATGGAAAGAATATTCTTAAATTTGTAGCTTGCCAGAAAATAATTTATTACATGGATTTTTCCTGCTTTCTCTTTGTTTTCATTTCTTAAGGGTAGACTTCTTTATTTTAAAGCTGCATTTGTATGATTCGGAGACTTGTGCAATAAGTTTGATTGTAAGTTTCAGTTTGATTGATTCTATTTTTCCTGAATGGTTTAGTTTGTGTTCTTCTTTTTCTCTGTTTTAAGGTAAGATGAAATGACCCTTTATCTATCTGTCTGCACAGCACATGTACTATATAATGACACAGGCTCATAGTATGCTGATTGTTTACTATGCTTTGTTTGTTTGTTTGTTTTTGTAACTTAATACTGTATTTTCGGGGAAACTGACTAATTAGAACCATGCTTCATATTGTAAATAATCATTGATGGAAAAAGGCTATAAATCATAGGGCACTTTGAGGTGGTTAATACATTTTAAGACAACTAATAAAGTTTTATTTACACTACACTCAAATGCTCTTTGCTCTGCATACAGAAGTTTCTCGGAACAATTGCTATATGTTGCGGTTGTCAGGTAACCATCGTCTTTATTCTTACTGTAATATTTATAATCACTGTCAGCCAATTGTGCAAGGAATATCATGGTGCTGAACGATTGCCATATTCATATAGTACCGGTCAAAAGTTTGGAACAAAGACTGTAAAAAAATATGGACGTAGTGTCCGTGACGTCACCCATAGGATTCTGAAGAGGAGTTTTGAAGTGTAAAGTCGGGTCGAGATGGCCATTTCCGTCATCACGCGTCACTCCCGGATGACAGAAAATGGGCAAAGAGGCGGGACGTGGGTGGTATGGAAAGCCAGGAGGGCCAAAAACATGTGAATTTTAACGTGTTAAATACGTGTTGTTTGCGCGTGACAAATCAGCGCGTATTTTACATGTATTTAACGCGTATTTCCCGTGTTAAATACATGTAAAATACACACTGATTTGTCACCCCCAAACAACACGTAATTCGTTAAACAAGTTTTCAAGTTTTTGGCCCTCTTGGCTTTCCATAGGGTGGAGCTGAGGTGACATGATGACTAACAGACAGCAGACAAACGGCTATCCACCTGTCACTCAAAGTGGCCACGCCCTTAATTATGAAGAACTTTAAGGCTTTATATAATGTAAAAGAAAGAGTTATAAAAACATTCACCCCCCTCACAGTTCCCATGAAGGGCAAAATTAGCCGTATAGACCAAAACCACAATTTGTCCCAGACTGTAAACATGTGTTCTTCTGCTGTAAAGTTGGGCATTTTAACATGAGCTCAATGAGATTCTGCTCCTTCTGGAGTCTGTCTCTAGTGGCCAGTCGATGAACTGCAGTTTAAGTCACTTCCGTATTGGCTTCAAGAGAAGCTGGGGGAGGTGCCGCTTGGTTTGGAAACGTTACTATTTTTACTTTTTTTGAAAGTCTCTTGTGCTCATCAAGCCTGCATTTATTTGATCAAAATATTATTACAATTTAAAATGTTTAAATTGTTTTCTATTTTAATGATGCAAAGCTGAATTTTCAGCATCATTACTCCAGTCTTCAGTGTCACATGATCCTTCAGAAATCATTCTAATATGAGGATTTGCTACTCAGTTATTATCATTATTGGAAACAGTAGTTCTGCTTAATATTTTTTTTGGAACCGGTGATGCTTTTTTCAGGATTCATTGATGAATATAAAGTGTATAAGAACAGCATTTATACAAAATAGAAATCGTTTCTTGCAATATAAATCTTATTTTTGATCAATTTAACACATCCTTGCTGAATAAAAGTATTAATTTCTTTCAAAAAATGAAAGAAAACAAATGACTGACCTCAAACTTTTGAACGGTAGTGTAAATTGTTACACAAAGATTTCTATTTTAAATCAAGTATAGAATCCTGAAAAAAGTATCACGGGTTATAAAAAAAAAAAGTGAAGCAGCACAAATGTTTCCAACATTGATAAAAAAAAATCCTCATATTAGAATGATTTCTGAAGGATCATGTGACCCTGAAGACTGTAGTAACGATGCTGAAAATACAGCTTTGCATCATTAAAATAGAAAATCATTATTTTGAATTGTAATAATATTTTGATCAAATAAATACAGGCTTGATATGCATAAGAGACGTCTTTCAAAAACATTAGAAATAGTATGTTTACAAACTTTTGACCGTTACTGTATACCATGATAGTAACAAAAGAAATCCATTACCAGCATTTTTGGTCAGGATTCAGATCTGTGACCCTTTCATAAGTCGCACGGGTACATCGTATGGGTCAAAATTATATATTTTTTATTTTATGCCAAAAATCCTTCAGATATTAATGTTCCATGCAGATATTTTGTACATTTCTTACCATAAATATATCAAAAATGTATTATTAGTAGTATTATGCATTGCTAAGAACTTCATTTGGACAACTTTAAAGGCGATTTTCTCAATATTTCGATTTTTTTTGCATCCTCAGATTCCAGATTTTCATGTATCTCGACCAAATATCCTATCCTAACAAATCATGCATTAATAAAAAGCTTATTTATTGAAAAAAAAATGACCCTATGACTGGGTTTGTGGTCCAGGGTCACATTTGTTCCTGAGAACAAATGATTATGCATGTATAAAAAAAGTAACACTTTACAATAAGGTTTCATTAGTTAACATTAACCATAAGCAGTGCATTTGTTACTGTATTTGTTCATCTTTGTTAACGTTAGTTAATTAAAATACAGCTGTTCATGTTAGTTCACAGTGCATTAACTAATGTTAACCAGATAAAGTATTAGTAAATGTTGAAATTAACATGAACAAATATTAATAAATGCTTTATAAGTGCAGTTCATTATTAGTTCATGCTTACTAATGTAGTTAACTAATGAACCTTATTGTAAAGTGTTACCCAAAAATATACATGCAATATGTTATCGTGCTAAATACTATGCAAAAGCATTCAAAACTTAGTTGCAAATGGGTGTAATGTACTTCAGTAATGCGCTGCAGTACTGAGCGCTGCCGGCAGGGGGACGCAGCGCCGCGCGCTCTGCTCCAGCTGTAACGTGAGATGTGATGCTCGTGCGCGACAGTTCGCGCGCACCACTCTTTAACTCCGAGAGAAACTCCAGAGACGCAACAGAAGGGAAGAGCCGCGCAATGAGACCGCTATTCTAACCTCAACCTCCGCTTCACACACTTCAGTCCTGTTCGCATGCGTTTAGTTCCCAAGTTAGCGAAAGGAAATAGTCTAAATGTAGTTTTTCCTCTCATTTGTGAGACTATATACACAGGTTTAACTGCTTTTATAAAGTTCTCATGAGATTGGCTTCTGAGGATGCGAAACAGAATGACGGAACTTTCTGGCGCTTTGGATGTGTTTGTGTATTTGGGGTTTGTTTCCTTGGCTTATTCCTTCAACATTGACTTGCAACATCCCCTGGTGTTTCGGGGTCCAGATGCGACGTTTTTTGGATATTCAGTCCTGGAGCACGTCCATGACAACACACGCTGGTGAGTACATGATCAGAGACCCAATACACATCAGGTATTATGATATTAGTATACTTTCTTTGACGTGGTTTGCAGTATGCGAAATTGTACGGTGATTTTAAATGAATTTTTTTTTTAAAGTCCGTTTAGGTGTGTCAACTTCTACCACAGTAAGTCAAAAGTCTTAAAGGAGTCATAAAAAAATTAAATGTTAATATAAATCTACAATTAAATAGTCCTGTATTTAACAATCACAGTAACTTTGCCGTTAATTTCCTAACGGACGCGCTCGAGCGCTGTTCAGTTGCCATGGATACCTCCTCAGGCAAACGTCACTCACTTCTTCATCAGTTGCGCAGTGTAAAAATAAAAATAAAAAACTTAATAACTTCCTTTTAAGTGAACTTTTGTGGTCACTGTCCTTAATGTTATATTAATAGACTATATGTAGACCTACTTTAACAGACCCCTAGCCGTGTTGTCTATGAGAAGTCGATGAATATCATAAATTGCTATGTAATACAATGAGAAATAATAATTAGCCTAAATAAAAGTACACACGTTTTGTCGTGGTCTTCCGTTGTTGTCCGTTACGAATATACGTTAACGCCAGGTGAAATTTAAAATCAATGTATATATATATATATTATTTTTGTTACATGTTACTTCCGTTGCTGTTGTTTTAGCGCCAGGTGAAATTCAAATAATTTACGTTTAACGTTTTACCGAAAACGGTCATGTTTATTTTGCTTTATCTTGGTTTTTGGGGTTGTCAAGGTGGCTCCAAAATTATGTGGATAGTTCATCCAAAAAATTAAAATTCTGTATGAATTTCTTTCTTCTGCTGAATACAAAAGAAGATATTTTGAGGAATGTCGGTAACCAAACAGTCGATGGTTCCCATTGACTTCAATAGTCTTTTTTTTTTTTTTACATAGGTTATATGGAAGTCAATGGGGACCATCAACTGTTTGGTTACCGACATTCCTCAAAATATCTTCTTTCGTGTGTGTGTGTGTGTGTGTGCGTGTGTGTGTGTGTGTGTGTGTGTGTGTGCGTGCGTGTGTTCAACAGACTCATACAGGTTTGAAACAACTTGAGGGTGTGTAAATGATGACAGAATTAAAATGTTTGGGTGAACTATCAAAATGCTGGTTAAAAACAACTCAAGTTGGGTTGAAAATGGACAAACCCAGCAAATGGGTTGTTTTAAACCAGCGTTCGGGTTAAACGTTTGGTTAAAACAACCCAATTTCTGGGTTAAAACAACCCATTTGGTGGGTTTGTCCATTTTCAACCCAAATTGGGTTGTTTTTAACCCAGCATTTTTAGAGTATAGTCTACTTACAATGTGTGACTTTTATTGCATTAGGTGATTTGAACCAATTTCATCAATAACATTGACTTTCAAAGCGGGTTGAGGGCAATTCCATGCAAAGGTCATCTTTACCATGAAAAAAAAAAGTTGGCCACACACAAACAGACTTATTCTTAAAATGTTTATTTGGGTCTATAATTTATTATATTTAACCATTCTCATTGAATTCTTTAGATATTTACTGTTTTATTACATCATATACAAGGTGTGTGCCAATGCAAGCAGAGTTTTTAAAATGTCTGTGTTTTACCGTTTTCAAGAAAGGGAATAGATAGACTCAATGGTTCAACAAAATGTTATTATTTGTCGATTTCCTGTTGAACAAGGGGATGATTATGCATTGTGTACACTTAGCTTGCTTTAACAGTAAAGCTCTAGAAATTTATAAGCCTCTTGTTAAATGTGTCGGTGAGTTCCAGGGCCAAGTAACATCCATAACGTTTTAGAGGATAAGTTCATGCTACACATACAGTGTTGATGCAAAAATGTCCAACGTTTCTGTGCAATGTTAACTTATATGAATGTATAATGTGATGAACATTTCGTGCCCTTTTGTTTCTTGTAAACATTTTAATTTTGCGTTATGGATGTGACGTTATGGATGTGACGTTACGGACGTTACATTTAAAGAAAATTCTAAAATCAAACCCACGTGACATAACGTGTGTTCCTGTTGCTGGCGGCATGGCAGTGATAAACACATTTCTCCTCTGTGTTTCAGTGAAACGTAACATTGTCTTAGGTCATTAGGCTATAAGTACAATCATAAGTAAACTTTAGCAAAACAAATGGTCGCTTTCTGGACATATTTATGATGTGATAAATAAATTAGATTGCGATCGACATCTCAAACAATAATGAAAATCTGACTATGTTCTGTAATCGACTCTGCTGTAATGTTCCGTGTGTTCATAGTATTCACTTCCTAGTAGAGAGGTGTATTGAAAGTGCATGAGGAACCTGATTGGTTTAGGCGCGAAACAGGCGCCTCTAATTCGCTCGCTCTTCCTGTCCTTCAGGAGGTTTTGACAGCTCGAAGATAGCGTTTTCTTAAAGCTGAACGCCTACCACAACAGATTGATAAAATGGTAAGATACTAACAGCACACAATTCGGGAAAATAATTTGTATAGAAATCTAGTTATATCAAGTCTTATATCAAGTAGCTTGACCTGATAGTTCAGTTGAGATTGCCCATTCTTTCATTACCTAAGATGGGTTTTAAAAAATAAACATGTAGGCTAAAGACATATTTTTTATTTATATATATATATATATATATATATATATATATATATATATATATATATATATATATATATATATATATATATATATATATATATATAAGTTCATGAATTTTAATAATTATAATATTAATGACAGAAGAAAGTGTTAAGCATGAACAAATTAAATAAATAAATAAATTCCTTCACCCTCTTCTTATCTCATTGTCAATTATTTTATATATCATATTGCAGTCATATTTCTTAATATCAAAACTGGCATTTAGAGTAATTTTATGTGTCGACAAAAGTGCCATGATAGTTTGTTTGTTGATTTTCCAAACAGATTCTATGTGTATTTCAGACTCGTCACATCCATAACAGGGTTTTGTCACATCCATAACGTTGGTTTTTCCTCATGATACACTTCATAAAAATTTTTACAATTTAAACATTGATATTTTTATGTTCAGATAAGACCCCTTCATCATGTGGATAGCAATATTTAAACATTAGACTTAAAAGTTCACAGACTTTAAAGAAAATCAAACAGTCTACTGAAAACTCTGTCATTTCCTGTCACATCCATAACGCATCGCTGTTTTCCTTTTTTGGGGGGTCTTAAATATATTTTAGAAAAAAATATTTTTGCTGTCAATTCCCCAGATTGGGTGCTCTGAGAATATGCAATGCCGAATTAAATATGGTAAGAAATTGATTTTTACTGAGACATTTCAGCTGTTATTATGAGTTCAAATGTCACATCCATAACACTGGAATTGCCCATGATTAAAAGTAAAAATGATGATCCATTTGAGGGAGAATGGTCCGTGTACGTTTTGATAGTTTGTTTTCCAATTTGAAATGAAATACGCAGAAACGAGAAAACAGTCGTTTCCCGTTTTTTCATTTGTAAAAAAAACCCCCAGAAAAACGAGATTTTGGCTCGTTTTTTCGGGTCACGGATAGAAAACAGAAACACGACTTCAAATCTCGTTTTCCACTTGTGGGCGGTCATTACACGCCCCTTTCAGCCGATTGGTGAATCAAATCTGAGACAGTGACGTCATCATCAGTTTGTTCACCAAAATAACAGTCCTCTGCTGCTATATCAGAATATCGTCTTTCTTCAGTAACCTAAAGCGTATTTCACGTAAATATTTATTTCAGAAAAGTCAATCAGCCAGTCCCTCCAGAAAAACGCGATTATGCGATCGCGTGATTTAACGCATAATCAGCCAAAGTCCGCATATTTATGCGGGGGCCACATTTTTTCAAATACGCCGCACTTTCGCGGCATAAATTGCCTATTTCCGCGTGCAAAATATGCGGGGCTAGCATGATTTCATAATCCCCGCATTTTCGTTGCAAAAAAGTCATATATATTAGCAGAAAGTTGACAAACGTTCGTTTACTTCACACAAGAGCCGCCATTTCCACCTATTGCCATGGGAACGTTTTGAAGTGACGTAATTACCCGACAAGAACGTCATCGAAAAGCTGCAAACCCCGTGGAGAAACCATAGATATCGGTGAAACCATGATGAAGCGCAAACTCCCATTGGACAACAAAAATAACAGCAAAAGACGCGCAAAGCAGTTTCCCGGTGTGCTGACCGATTTCAAAACACAGCATCATGAAGCTTTGAAGCGTTATGAATCAGTGAGTCGATTCAGCGGTTTGAAGCGTTATGAATCAGTGAGTCGATTCAGCGGTTTGGAGCGTTATGAATCAGTGAGTCGATTCAGCGGTTTGAAGCGTTATGAATCAGTGAGTCGATTCAGCGGTTTGGAGCGTTATGAATCAGTGAGTCGATTCAGCGGTTTGAAGCGTTATGAATCAGTGAGTCGATTCAGCGGTTTGGAGCGTTATGAATCAGTGAGTCGATTCAGCGGTTTGGAGCGTTATGAATCAGTGAGTCGATTCAGCGGTTTGAAGCGTTATGAATCAGTGAGTCGATTCAGCGGTTTGAAGCGTTATGAATCAGTGAGTCGATTCAGCGGTTTGGAGCGTTATGAATCAGTGAGTCGATTCAGCGGTTTGAAGCGTTATGAATCAGTGAGTCGATTCAGCGGTTTGGAGCGTTATGAATCAGTGAGTCGATTCAGCGGTTTGGAGCGTTATGAATCAGTGAGTCGATTCAGCGGTTTGAAGCGTTATGAATCAGTGAGTCGATTCAGCGGTTTGAAGCGTTATGAATCAGTGAGTCGATTCAGCGGTTTGAAGCGTTATGAATCAGTGAGTCGATTCAGCGGTTTGAAGCGTTATGAATCAGTGAGTCGATTCAGCGGTTTGGAGCGTTATGAATCAGTGAGTCGATTCAGCGGTTTGGAGCGTTATGAATCAGTGAGTCGATTCAGCGGTTTGAAGCGTTATGAATCAGTGAGTCGATTCAGCGGTTTGAAGCGTTATGAATCAGTGAGTCGATTCAGCGGTTTGGAGCGTTATGAATCAGTGAGTCGATTCAGCGGTTTGAAGCGTTATGAATCAGTGAGTCGATTCAGCGGTTTGGAGCGTTATGAATCAGTGAGTCGATTCAGCGGTTTGGAGCGTTATGAATCAGTGAGTCGATTCAGCGGTTTGAAACGTTATGAATCAGTGAGTTGATTCAGCGGTTTGAAGCGTTATGAATCAGTGAGTCGATTCAGCTGTTTGGAGCGTTATGAATCAGTGAGTTGATTCAGCGGTTTGAAGCGTTATGAATCAGTGAGTCGATTCAGCGGTTTGAAGCGTTATGAATCAGTGAGTCAATTCAGCGGTTTGAAGCGTTATGAATCAGTGAGTCGATTCAGCGGTTTGAAGCGTTATGAATCAGTGAGTCGATTCAGCGGTTTGAAGTGTTATGAATCAGTGAGTCGATTCAGCGGTTTGAAGCATTATGAATCAGTGAGTCGATTCAGCGGTTTGAAGCGTTATGAATCAATGAGTCGATTCAGCGGTTCGGATCGCCAAAGTCGCGTATTTCAGCAGTTTGACACACGATCCGAATCATGAATCGACTCGCTGATTCATAACGCTTCGAAGCTTCATGATGCTGTGTTTTGAAGGTCTGACGGGCGTCCAGCGACATGAGGGGACGTCATTAATGAGAGAATTTACATTTTTGGGTGAACTAACCCTTTAAGAGATTGCACTTTGTGCATTGGAAGCACTCAAATGTCTGTTTTGTAAAGCTACCTCTGTAAAACAGGAAGTTATTTATTCATTTTTCAGAAGTTGTAGCATATTCCTTTTGTAAAGCTACAGAACTTGTTTGACTCAATGTTTTGTAAATTTGAGCCGTGTGTTTATTAAGGTCTTCAATAAAACAAGATGAGAACTTAAATATTCCCAGCACTTTCTGTGATGTAGTGCTTTTTTTCTCTTTTTCATCAAACCGCAGTTTTTGCTAGTTCCCGCAATTTCATCGCATAAAATTGCATAAATATCCCGCATTTTCCATCGCATTTTTTAAGAAAACGTGCCGCATAATCAAGGATTTTTGCCCGCAACAATCACAAAAAAAAGCCACATTTTTCTGGAAGGACTGATCAGCACGCAGGCAGTTGTAATGCTGTTTATTGTTTAATTGTTGCATTTTTAGCCTTTCATTTTGCTAATAGGCCTAATTAATTAAGTAAAATAAATTTCACGCACAGATATAGGCTATTTATTCCTTTCATATAATTGAATCCTATTTTATTTCCTTCACAGCGCAGCAGGTGCGTGATGATGATGATGAACTGCTGTTGTTTATTCTGCTATTGTTCATGTAGGCTAAAACTAAACCCCTGGGATTTTTTTAATGATTCACAGACACATATCAATTCTAATTTAATCTTGTCTGTTAAAGATGATCGTGTCAGTTGAGAGTAAGGGGAAAACCCAGAAAATGATATTGAAAAGGCAGGCAACACTAATTTTCGTTTAAGTTTTTCAACTAATATTTATATTTTCATATGTTTTACGTTTATTTCGATTAGCATAAATGTTTTAATCATTTTTATTTCTCAATTAGGCCTAACTATAACAATCCTGTCCGGGCGAAACATCCACAGAACTGCATTACAGTACATTTTCCTGATGTATAGCCTAAGTGTAATATTTACAAAGATTCACAAATTATTTAATTCCGTCTGTGGCAATCTCAGGGCTGAGAGTCTGACGCTCATTGAGGCCAATAAACCTACAATATTGTTGAAAACATAATTTACATTACTTTTAAGAATAATGCTGGAAAACTGATAATATCGTGCCTCTTTTGCCAACTTTCATTTACCAGTTTTATCTTGATAATAGGCTATGACAGTTTGCTATAGCAGTAATGTTATATGAATAGTTTTTAAAAAAGGCACGATTTTGTGGGCACTACACTCTAAAAAAAAAAAAGGTTCTATATGGCACCAAAAATGGTTCTTGGCTCGTAATCGTAGGGGAACCTTTTTTAAGTGCTGTATAGCACCAATTTTGGTGCTTCAGTGGTTCTTCGGCGGTTCTTCACCGGTTCTTTGACTAAGGTGCTATATAGCACCGCTAACTATGGTGCTATATAGCACCGCTACCATATGTACAGAACATGTTAAAGGAGCAGCAACAAGACCACGCCCCCTTTTCCGCGTATTCTTGTGGGCGGAGGTTAGTCTGTTCTACTGTTCTACTGACGTCATTAAAGCAGGAAGTACCAGGATGTAGTCCAAGCCGGCCGTTCGCTGTAGTCTTTGAAAGGGAACTTCTGTTAAATAAAATATCTCGCTTGGCATTGAACTTTGAGCTTTATAATTTTACAGGTATTATTTATGCTCTAACAGCAACATTACACACTAACTAAAGTTTGAACAATGGGATCACGAAGAACGGGACCTTTAAGATATGGTGCTATATAGCACCAAAAGTGGTTCCTCTATGATTACGACGAAGAACCATTTTTGGTGCCATATAGAACCTTTTTTTTTAGGCGAACTGAATGTGAATAGCCTACTCCTCTCCTCATCCCCCACAGCGCCAGGCCTGGTCTACAGAGTGGTATTTTTGTTCACTATGTTAATAAAAGTTCTATGTTTAATATAGGCCTACGAGAGTTTTTGTTTTGCTGTTTTCCATTTCCGTTTGCCATTAAAAATTGAAAGTAAAATGTTCATGGCCAATTCATTTAAAGGTCCCGTTCTTCGTGATCCCACTGTTCAATCTTTAGTTAGTGTGTAATGTTGCTGTTAGAGCATAAATAATACCTGTAAAATTATAAAGCTCAAAGTTCAATGCCAAGCGAGATATTTTATTTAACAGAAGTTCCCTTTCAAAGACTACAGCGAACGGCCGATTAGGACTACATCCCTCTACTTCCTTCTTTAATAACGTCACTCGAACACTGAGCGCATGCATCTCTGGTAAGAGGCGTGACCTTACCGGGCAACGTGCGCTAAGCTGCTGTCGAATCACAACACAGGAACCGCTGGCACAATCAGAACTCGTTACGTTTTCTGAAGGAGGGACTTCATAGAACAAGGAACTCATCGGCCCGTTTTTAGGACAGTGAGAACAGAGGTGTACAGATGAGTATTTAAAAGCGAAGGAAAGACAGCAAAAGTGAGGATAGCAAATAAAGTGTGACATAATAATGTTAATTATGTTAATTACATTTATAGGGAAATGTTTAATTTAAGAGATGTCAAATAGGAATAACAGTTTCATTAGTCTTATTATATTTCAATTTTTTATTTTTTTTGGTCTATAGGCTACATATGGTGAAAACAAATGTAACACACACACACACACACACTTCGCAGCAATTTAGTATTGCATTAATATCACTAAAAATATGAAAAAAGCTACTGCGGGGCAAAGGATCGCGATCGCCTTTTGACGCGTCCATGGTGATTGTTGTCCCTGTGCGCCACCTAGTGGATAGCCTATTTTGTAATTATTATAAATGACTGCATATCCTACTATATACTGCAAGGAATGCGTCTGCTAAATGATTTAATTTAAATGTATTAAATGTAAACAAAACATTAAAATAAGAAGAAAAAAATGAGTGCAGTAGCCACTGATCTATAATAGAGAATAGCCTATCATTATATATAGCCTATAGATCGGTGGTAGTAGCCCGTCATGTGCTTTGGCTACAGATGTAGAGGCATTTACATTTTACATTTAAAAACACAATGCCTTAAGCTGCCATTTTCATTGCCATTAAAGTGAAATAATCGAACATAAAAATATGAGCTTGATAAAATTGCACATTTTGGAAGAAAATTTCAGATTGCACTTAGAGGCTTTTTCATCTGAAGTCTTCAAATATAAATTAAAACACATGAATACAAATGAGAGCGTACTTAGCCTATACATGTTAAAAACAGATTTAATTAAATTTTTTATTTTTTAATTATCTGTGCATTCATGTTTCTGTGAAATACGCTTTAGGTTACACAGAAGAAAGACGATATTCTGATATAGCAGCAGAGGACTGTTATTTTGGTGAACGAACTGATGATGACGTCACTGTCTCAGATTTGATTCACCAATCGGCTGAAAGGGGCGTGTAATGACCGCCCACATGTGGAAAACGAGATTTGAAGTCGTGTTTCTGTTTTCTATCCGTGACCCGAAAAAAAGAATCTTGTTTTCCCGGGGTTTTTTACAAACGAAAAAAACGGTGAAACGACCGCTTTCTCGTTTCTGCGCATTTCATTTCAAATCGCAAAACAAACTATCAAAACGTACACGGACCGAGAATGACACTTGGTTTGATGTTTTGTTGTCATATATTTACTGACCACAAGCAGCACCACAAAACAATCACACTTAAGTACATTACATTCTTTAGCATTAACAGTTATTATTGAAAATACAATGAGCCACTGTAAAGCACTTTGCATGTTTGCCCTGACTTTTACAACCCACATTTTTTTTTATCTTGTGACTCTACAGATATTAAGCCTTTCTTCCAAGATCTGTCCTAAATTTTAAAGGGAAGCACTGGCCAGTGCCCAAATCATTGCCTTTTGCTTCAGTGGAGATAATGATGTAGTGCTTACATCACTGAAATATAGAGCCAAACCATGACAGAATGACAAGGCGAGACCACCTCCAGCCCTAATTCACTTATTAGGCATCCTTATTATTCATCCATGACACTTACAGACAAAAAACAGACCTGCAAAGAATATTAGTTTTATGTTTTCTTTTACAATGACCGAAAACGGTCTAAATAGACTTGTATCCTCCTGAGCTCAGAGGTTGTGTGTAGCTGTGTTTTGTTGACTGTGTGTTTCTCCTCCTGATGTTTGTAGGATTGTGGTTGGGGCTCCCAGAGCAAACTCGTCTTTCAGTAGTTCAGTTCAGTCACCGGGAGCCGTGTTCAAGTGCCGGATCCGCAACAACCCAGAGCAGCGCTGCACTGAGATGGACCTCGGCAGAGGTGTGTATCTCTCACACATCATCTCACAAACATCCCAAACTCACACTATCATCAAAGAACAGCAGAATACAGTCACAAAAAAACTATATGGATATACAGTATAGATAATTCAGTTAATATCACCACATAACTTTTTAATGACAATTAATTAATGACAAACTACTATACGTAAGTATAATGTTACTCAGATAGTCACAGACAGCACAATCACATTAAGTGTTATACTATACAGCACATCTCAACTGCTTGAAAAATGTAAACTATATTAGCCAAATATTCAGAGTTGAGTAGTAAATCCTACTTTACCTGCATACATATACAGTATACTTAAGTAAAGCAATAGAGACAGACGCGCGTCATAATCTGAAGGCCACGCCCACCGGGGGGCAACAATCCAACGCTCTCCATTGACTTTGTATTGCGTGAAGCTCCTCCTTGTCATTTTTGACTTATAACAAAAAACAGAACAATGTCTAAAAGCTGATATGTGACAAGGTGTACAGCAAACAAGCTAAACAACCCAGAAGCAAAAAGCCAGAAGTTTTTATAAGCCGTCGACCAAAAAAACAAACGTTTAAGGACACAAAAGTGGATACAGGCAATTGAGACACTGAGAACTACACCCACAAGAGGGTAACATAATCAGAGACAGGAAATATAATATATAAAACTGACATTTGGATATTTGACTTACCAGTGACTTAATGTTTACTGCACACTGAGGCGTACTGATACCCCTTTTCCACCAAGGCAGTGCTAGAGCTAGTTCAGAGCCAGAGCTAGTCCCGGTTCATAGTTGGTTCAACTGAGGAGCCTGCTAAGAACCGTTTGCTTTTCCACATGCTGAGAGCCACAACAGAGCCAGGTCTTACAACACTGTATACGTCTCATCTTACTTCATCACTGTTGCCGCGGGCTGTTTTTCATGTCCGCGGGTTGAAGTGACCCCAATTATGTGATATTTAGCCCCGGGAATGCGAATTTTAGTAGGCAACCATGCCAAAAACACATATTTTACCCCCAAATTTGATTTTTACCAGGGAAGCCCCCCTGAAATACGATTGGGCTTGTTTTGAGTAGCAATTGGGCGGGTTTTGTTGTGAAAAGCAGCGGGAAACACAAACACACCAGGCTTGTTCCAGATGCATCGGCGCTGCGCAGACGATCCACATATGATATAAAAAAAAAACCGCATGAGTGAATCAAAAGCATAAGGAGTGGTGTGCTCTCGCTGGACTCGTCATTCGGTGATCGACCTCTGCACAGCACCGCTGCGAACAAGCCTTCCATCAACAATGCAAACGTTGTGTTACTATTGATTCACATGGCTTTACGATCCTACATCGGCCAAAACACAACGAATCCAACGCATTCGTGCAGTTCGCCGTAATTTGTATAGACGGAGATTACAAACGAGCAGCAGCTGTTTGCTCCATTAGCTGCTATTTCAAAAATGGCGGATCTCAAGTTTGTGTTGGTCTTGTTGACCCCGCCCCCAGCACCTGACGTAATCGGTTCTTACTTCTAGCCCTGTTCTAGCCCAGCAATGTTTTGGTGCTACTTAAGAACCACTTTTCCTGGCTCGGAGCTGGGGCTTTGGGTGTGGAAACACAAAGAACCGATTTGAAACTAGGCTCTGGCTCCGATCTAGCTCTAGCACTGCCTTGGTGGAAAAGGAGTATGAGTGTCAGGATCCCAAAATTGACCCATTCTTCCTGTGAAGCTTCACGTCTTATTGCCTGTATCCACTTTTGTCTCCTTAAACTCTCGTTTTTTGGAGTCGACAGCTTATAAAAATGTACTTCTGTGTTTTTTAGCTTGTTTGCTGTCACTTTTAGACATGTTCTATTTTTTGTTATAAGTCAGAAATGACAAGGAGGCAGCCACGCGCAATGCAAAGTCAATGGAGAGCAATTAGCAAATCTCAGCTGCATCATTGTTTACATCATTGCCAAATGTGAACTGTATTATCGCACAGCTCTTTATAAAAGTTGGTTATATGTTATATCCAGCTCTCTCTCTGCATACAAACAGTATTCATGTAAAGTGATACTATATAGCAAATCTTATCTGCCGGATTTTTTTTTTTTGTCACAAAATGTAACTATATTATCACTTAGCTCTTCATATAAAGGTTTATATACAAGTATGTCCAACATATATGTACATACGTACAGTACACTCACACAGCTGATATACAGTGTTGCTTGAAAGTATGTGAACCCCTTGAAGAATCTGTGAAAATGTGAATTTTAACCAAATAAGAGGGATCCTACAAAATGTATGTCTTCTTTTATTTATTTAGTACTGTCCTGAATAAGATATTTTACATAAAATATGTTTACATATACTCCACAAGACAAAACATTTATTAAAATGACCCTGTTCAAAAGTTTACATACCCTTGATTCTTAATACTGTGTGTCGTTCCCTGATGATCCACGGCTGTGTGTGTGTGTGTGTGTGTGTGTGTGTGTGTGTGTGTGTGTGTGTGTGTGTGTGTGTGTGTGTGTGTGTGTGTGTGTGTGTGTGTGTGTGTGTGTGTGTGTGTGTGTGTGTGTGTGTGTGTGTGTGTGTGTGTGTGTGTGTGTGTGTGTGTGTGTGTGTGTGTGTGTGTGTGTGTCGTTCTCTGATGATCCACGGCTGTGTGTGTGTTTTGTGAGGGTTGTTCTTGAGTCTCTTGTTTGTCCTGAGCAGTTAAATTGATCAATGTTCTTCAGAAAAATCCTCCAGCTCCTGCAAATTCTTCAGTTTTCCAGCATCTTTTACACATTTGAACCCTCTCCAGCAGGGACTGCATGATTTTGAGATCCATCTTTTCACACTGAGGACGATTGAGGGACTCAAACACAACTATTAAAAAAGGTTCAAACATTCACTGAAGCTCCAGAAGGAAACACGACGCATTAAGAGCCAGGGGTGAAAACATTTAGATTTTGAAGACACACACAAGATAAATTGTACTTAATTTGTCTTCCAGGAAACATGTAAGTATCTTTTGTTGCCTCTGAAGGGCAGTACTAAATGTAAAAAATAATATTTAAACAAAAAAAAGAAAAAATCATCCTGTTCAAAAGTTTTCACCCCCCGGCTCTTAATGCGTCGTGTTTCCTACTGGAGCATCAGTGAATGTTTGAACCTTTTGTAATAGTTGTGTTTGAGTCCCTCAATCGTCCTCAGTGGGAAAAGATGGATCTCAAAATCATGCAGTCCCTGCTGGAGAGGGTTCAAATGTGCAAAAGATGCTGGAAAACTGAAGAATTTGCAGGAGCTGGAGGATTTTTCTGAAGAACATAGATCAGTTTAACTGCTCAGGGCAAACAAGAGACTCAAGAACAACCATCACAAAACACACACACAGCCGTGGATCATCAGAGAACGACACACACACACACACAAACATGCACACGCACAGCTGTGGATCATCAGGGAACGACACACAGTATTGAGAATCAAGGGTGTGTAAACTTTTGAACGGGGTCATTTTAATAAATTCAGCTTTTTTTTTTTCGTCTTGTGGACTGTATGTAAAATATCTTTTATGTGAAATATATTATTCAGGACGGCACTAAATAAAAAAAATAAAATGCATTTTGTATGATCCCTTTTATTTTCATAAAATTATTCGCAGTTTCACAGATTCTGCAAGGGGTTCATAGTATGATGCATATTTGCAAAAGTGTAAATCTAACACTATCAGTGCTGAAGATTTCTGTTAGTATAACAATAACAGAACTTGTGAGCTATACAAGCACCGCTGTATACTATATAGCAGGGGTTTTCAAACTTTGACGCCAAGGACCCCCAAATATGATAAACCTTTTATGAGGGACCCCCTTCCTAAAATCCTTCTATATTTGGACCCTTGACGACAAAACCATAAGGGTCAATTTTTTTAAATAAAGATTTATACATATATCTTAATAGAACATGATCTTTAATTAATATCCTAATGATTTTTGCCATAAAAGAAACATTTATAATTTTGACCCATACAATGTAGTGTTGGCTATTGCCACAAATATTCCCGTGAGACTTATGACTGGTTTTGTGCTCCAGGGTCACATACTTTTATGTATGAAAAAAACATTTAAACTGTTAGATAAATAGTAAGTATGACATTACAAATACAACATATTGTTTCCAAACTTAAATTGGCTATACTTAATGTTGGATGTAAAAAACATCCAAGAACATTTTCAATTAAAAATTATTTGTATAAGCAACTTTCATAATAAATGTATGTAAGCAGCTCAAGTACTGCGTTAAGAAAACTGCCTTACAACCCCAGTGAGTGACATAAAGGGGACTATAGTGAGAAAAACAAAGCAAACATATACAATTCTTAAATTCAGTTATAATGCTCAGTAGACTTCAACCATTTTTGCTTTGTCTTTTTATTCCCTGAAATTTTCTGGGGACCCCTTAGAACCTTCTGGAGGACCTCTAGGGGTCCCCGGGCCCCAGTTTGAAAACCCCTGCTATATAGCACATCTCAACTGCTTGTATCCTCACAAAATGTTAACTATATTATCGCCCAGTTCTAATATGCTAAATGTGACAATAAGGCATGAAGATATTAAGATATTATGATCATTAACATCATGATTTTCTTTGGAAAGCTGCTTTGAAACAATTCAAAAACATGTGACTTGACTAATACTTTTTCTATAATGTTGAAGAATTTAGAAGAACGTGTATAATCGAACGATATGCTTTGGACTTGTGAAAAAAGTGTTTCTGTGTGAGGGTCAAGTGTGCTTGTGTTTGACAGCACCAGCTCAAATGAAAAACAGTTAGATGATGTCATCTGTGCGGTCAAATCACACACAATGTTTTGCATGGGTAGTTTAACCCAAACTACTATATACCACTGAAATTGCTCATGAAGTTAAACATGGAATTTGGACCAGTCAATATTTGAAAACCTGCCTGGGCGAATGTTTTAGCAGCCTTGTTTTCATCACCTTTAATAACTGTTCACAGATATAATCAGAAACAGGGCTGTTATTTTATCCTGTTGTTTTCGCACTACCCGTGTTATACTAACAGACGTTTTCAGCACTGATAGTGTTAGATTTACACTTTTCCTTTTGCAAACATGCATCATACTATGGGCTTGTTTATGTGATGGACAGCAGTCTCTTAAAAGCTGTTTTTCCTTTTGGACATTATTAATATTACTGTGTGAAATCAGTTAAAATGTCTGTGGCATTTTCAGTCTGGCTCCTGAAGTATTTTGATAGAAATGATGAATGGTTTGGCTAATATTTTCCGAGCGGCCGTGCCAAGGATCCAATGTGTAGAAATCTCTTGAAGCTCTGAGTTCTTTTCTTGTGGTGGAGAGATGAGAGTGGTTTATGTGGCTTCAATGCGCACACTCCTGCTTACGCTAGGTCTTACTGATAGAACACATGAGCAAATGAGCGTGTCAGCGGGCCTGGGGCCCCAGCTTTGAGTTTACATGAATCATATGGGATAAAGACCCCTCAGAGGCCCCCCTCGAGATATATCGCTACTGATAAGAGGGAAACTAATGTCAGTTAAAAATGGACCTATTATCCCTTTTTACAAAAGTGTTCATTTTGTTATTGGGCTCTACTAGAATAGGTTTTCATGCATGAATGCTAGGGATGTGACAGTGAGGATTTTTTCCCAATGGTTAGTTGACAACAGCGGTAATACCGGTATCAGGGGCGTAAATCGCGGGGGGGACAGGGGGGACAGGACCCCCCCAATCTGAGGGCTGTCCCCCCCTAAAAACCATGCTGAGTATTGTAAATAATATAAAAATATATACTTAAAATAAATGTGTAAGTAGTAAAACAATAGAAACGCAAACGGGACAAAAAATGCGTTTTAAGTTTAGAAACATTTTGAGTCCCCCCTCCCCCCTTGCCTCACAGTGGTTTGATCCACCGCGCACCTCAACTAACGTCACCCATAGAACGTAGAAAAACTACCACACAAGTTTGGGGAGAGAACAAGGCTCTTCAGACAGCAGTTGTGAAACACCAGTAAGTAGCTGTCAAGGCTATTTTATTCACTTTAAACGTCAGATGAAGTGATTCTTTTCTCTTTAATACAGATTAGGCAAAACACTGTTAACATCACTTGCCCACCGCCGC
Organism: Romanogobio albipinnatus; assembly: GCA_023566225.1. Taxonomy (NCBI): domain Eukaryota; kingdom Metazoa; phylum Chordata; class Actinopteri; order Cypriniformes; family Gobionidae; genus Romanogobio; species Romanogobio albipinnatus. Next base: position 5,544,350 of record CM042258.1, read on the forward strand.
ACCGCCCCGCTCCGCTGTACAGTAATAACATCATTTAGTTCAGTTAGAGAACTGACAAAACAATTAAAAACTGAACAGGTCTGCTCAATACAGCACCAGCCGAACGAGCAAACCGCTGACAGACAAGATTATCGAAGATTTGGTTTCAAAGCGTAAAAGCGCCTATTTAAGGGAGTGTGTCATTGGACTGTTTTATTGTTGTGTTTTTCATTACGAATAATAGGCTAATGAACCCAAAATTCAAGCAACCCGCCCCCAAATTCTAAAAATTGGCTAATTCTAAACCGAAAGTTCAGTCAGATCTGTGTAGGGTTTTGCTCAATATGATAATAAGTGGCAGATCAGAGGCTTCTGCAGTTGAATATCTAAATATCTGAATATCATAGTATAAAATACTATGTGGAGGACGCAAGATAATTTGATAATTATAATATGACTGCGTGGTGAACCTTAATCGTATTTAAACTACTATCGCTTTGTGTTGTTGGTCAGATCAAATGACAGAGAAAAGAAAAACGGACATTAGATAATTTTCAGTACACCAAAACGCCAAATAAGTACGAAATGTTGTTGTTGTTTTTTTGTGGTACACATATCCTTACAAGTACGATTTTGGCTGTATTATTTGTGTCCCCTTCAAAAATTGCTCTTGAGAAATTTCATGTTTATTGTCCCCCCCAACTTTTAGATGAAATTTACGCCCCTGACCGGTATCATCGGCGGGGACTGATTTGAAAGCGGAAGTAAAATGCGCACGTCCACATAGGCTTTCATCACGGTGTGGAGCAGAGCGAGCGTTCTCAAATAGTTCCTATTGAAGTTGAGCTTTCATCCGTTTCATTGTTTTCATTCGTTGATGATGTACAAGCAGAATGTTGCGGTTGGTCGGTGTTGTATTTGTCCCGCCCCTCCTCCACTGTGATTCGATGGCTGGGTGAAAAGTGACAGTGATGAAAAAGTTAAGCAAGTTAAACATTCTTTGACTCTCGGCGACCAGTAAAAAACGCAGAGCGCTCAGCTCTTGAGCATGAAATACTCTCTCAGCGTCTCGTTACGCTCATGGCGTTCTAAAAACACAGTGCTCCCATTGAAAACAATTGACCTATCGGTAAGCCCCGCCCCCCTTAGTTACTGTTGCTAACTCAGACAAACAAACAGAGTTGCTAACTGTCTTAAAATGACAGCTGTCAGTGTGAAAACCTTATCCCAAGATGTTTTTGGACACAGAATGTAGCGGACCCTGTCCGATTGATTGCCAAACTTTACTGATGGTTTATGAAGTTTATTAAATCTTTTTTCACCCCAAAAAAATCACTGTAAGAGCTGAACAAACAAAGCAGAAGTGCACATTAACGTCTCATTCACAAACTCTCTCTCTCCGTTGCATTATCATTAACACACACCGCAAATTATACAAAAACACTCATACAAGTACTAACAGTAAACAAACATATACAGACCTTATGCCTTTTCGGGGGTGCTAATAAACTGTCAACTTTGTATCTGAAAACAACTGCTAGCTCTCCCTTTCACTACCCGTAGACTGTAATACACATCAAAATAGAAGTCCTCCTTAGTAAGACAGATAATGTAGACCGTAAACATATCTAAACTCACAGAAATATTAAAAATATATACAAAAACAAATAGTTTTTTGTTAACGTTACATGACGTGAGAACAGTTCGTTATTTCGGTTTGTATGTTAGCAGGGACTCAGTAACTTTAATCGTAACTTAATGAGATATGACCACCAGAAAACCCTCTCAGGATACCTGGAATCAGTGTTAAAGTACCCCAGGCTCATCGTTTGACCATTTTTGTAGCATAAACACCATCAAACCGATGAGAGCTTCGGATTTTCCAATGTATCTCTATGGCACTGAAACCTAAAGATGTCCAAGTTCCCGTCCCAGCGCAACTGCACTCAACTGCCATTGGCTCATTTGCGTTCGAGGGGCAGGGCTTACCAATAGGTCAATTGAATACGCCAGCCAGCCACATGAAAAAAAACGCTTTGGTGGACACAGGGCCTTATGAATGTCCGTGCTCATTTTACTTTTGCTTACAAATGAGCAATTTAAAAGCCCCTGCCAGTGATACCGGTGTTGTCACAAGTCGATTAACCAGTGGGAAAATCCGTCACATCCCGAACATTCATGCATGAAATCTGACTGGTCTGTGCTGCGACTATCATTTGGCTCACGCCTTATTAAGCAGACATGTTCAGTTTTTAATTGCAGTGTCTGTTCTCTAACTGAACTAAAAATAGCCTCATGAATGTTTTCTCATATTTGACAGCACCTCTCTTCCCAGTCTGTCAGTAACACTCCGTTTAGTTCCTATCTCTATGAAGCCCCTCCTTCCGAAAAGTGCAGTGTGCTCTGATTGGTCTGCTGGACTAGTATGTTGTGATTGGTCAACTACTTGGGAAATGTCACGTCCCTTACCATAACCACGAGTTTCAACACTACTAACTAACTCAACCAGGCTCTGCTCCTTTATTTTTCATATACCTTGATTGAGAATTATTTAATTGAGGAACGTGTGACGTGTAGACTAAAATGGAACAGGGCCACCATAGACATTGAGGGGGACTAGCCCCCCCGAATAATTAGAAATGGCCAAATTGTCCCCCCCAATATGTGAAATTCTTGCAGTGCACTTCATTATGCAGTGCTCTGTAAAAAAGTTTTAAAAGTTACATTTTAATCTAGTCTGCCTCAGATCTAACGGCGCTCGTCAATGTCAAAATGATTGAGATGGCCAATCAAATCAAAGTAGGCGGGGTTTACATCTTCACACACAGACAAGCGCATCAATCTATCGCTTAATGCCGTTGCGGAGACCCTATTCTTTCAGGTGAAATCACAAAACAAAATGCACACAAACGTGTCCCTGCACTTAATATACAATCATTTAACATTGATTTTAATGAAGAAGAAGAAAAAAACTATATGAGAGTGGATTACAACCAGAAACCTTTGACACGGTTTACAAAAATTCTACCACCAGACCGCTAGGGAATTCAAATATTAACAGCAGATGTATGTATTTATTCACTAATGCGAAGAATCTCGGGACTAATAATATATTTGACGCAAATCAATGCAAATATTGTTTGCAAATTCTTGCAAACTAGAATTAGACCTAGTATTTCGTTCACTGTTCTGTTTCTTTATGCTTTATAAAAATAAAAAAACGGTCCCCCCCAATGTTCAAGACATGGTTACGGCCTTGAAATGGAGGCAAGTTTTTCAGAAACAGTGCCTCTGATATCGAGAATTACTCCCGTTGAAGGGATTTTGTAACTTTACAGACCATTTTCATGTCAATGTAAAAACCATCAGGTCCTCTTTAAAGCAATAGTTCACCTAAAGCTTATGTGACTTTATTACTTCTGTGGAACAAAAAAACATTCTGCTAAACATAATTGATCAACTTTACACAGTCATTGAACAAAACTGAATCAACACTGAACTGACTTCAACTGAACAATGACACTGTTGTCTTTATTTAAAGATGCTTTACAGCTAAATTGAATTCTGTTTGCGTCACTTATTGCTATTTCCTGTTGATCATTGTAAAGCTGCTTTGAAACAATCTGTATTGTATAAAGCACTATATAAATAAGGTGAATAAGTACATCATTTTTAGGCTCCACGGAAGAAGGAAATGACTTGTGGGTGAGTAAATTGTGGCAGATTTATTTTTTATTTTTAGTGAACTATTTCTTTAAATCTTGTTAAAGGTTCATTATGAATATCTGTTGTCAATTTATGAAGAATGTTTTGTGACTTGTGAACACGGGTCAGATGATATCGCAGTGCCATGACTAGACATGTACTCATCCGCTTGGAGACACAAAACTATTTATTGGCTCCGAAATGGTCTTGATCTTGATAATTGCAAGCATATTTTGTGCAATTCTTTAGCCGTATTCTCCTATTTTTACAGCTTTTTTAAAGTTCATTACTGGTAAAGTTAAATGCGTTCCAACTGTCCTCAGTTGTTATGGGAGGTAATTCTCCACTTTCTAGAATGTCTATTAGCTTCATCAAATACAGTAATTATGATATTTCCTTCTAAGCAACACAGACATATCATTCAAAGACATATCCAGGAAGAGCAATTACGATCTTTATTTAGAGTAATAGAGTCAGTTAATTGTCTGTGTGATGAGGGTTTATTGCACTGAACGAGGTATTGTATAGTGTACTGTGTACTAAAAGAATAGTTCTGACTAAGTTCCAAGCAGCAGATCCTTTAAGTCCTGTAAGTTGCGAGGTGGGGCCTCCATGGATCGGACTTGTTTGTTCAGTACATCCCACAGATGCTCGATTGGATTGAGATCTGGGGAATTTGGATGGTCCAGTTCAGATGCTCATGTGCCACTGTTGGTGCTTTGGGCGGTGGACAGGGGTCAGCATGGGCACCCTGACTGGTCAGCGGCTATGCCGCCCCCTACGCAACAAACTGATATGCTCTGTGTTTTCTGACACCTTTCTATCAGAACCAGCATTAACTTCTTGAGCAATCTGAGCTACAATAGCTCGTCTGATTGATCGGACCACACGTGCATCAATAAGCCTTGGCCGCCCATGACCCTGTCGCCGGTTCTCCGCTGTTCCTTCCTTGGAGCACTTTTGATAGAGACTGACCACTGCAGACCGGGAACACCCCACAAGAGCTGCAGTTTTGGAGATGCTCTGACCCAGTCGTCTAGCCATCACAATTTGGCCCAAACTCGCTCAAATCCTTACGCTTGCCCATTTTTCCTGCTTCTAACACATCAACTCTGAGGACAAACTGTTCACTTGCTGCCTAATATATCCCACCCACTAACAGGTGATGAAGAGATAATCAGTGTTATTCACTTCACCTTCAGTGGTCCTAATGTTATGCCTGATCGGTGTATGTATAATGCATTATAAAGGTATTCATAATGTACATTGTAATGCATGCATTATATCGTTTCATAAATAATTGTAACCAAAATTATAATGCATTATAATATTTGCACATCATGTATACTTTCAAAAGGTGTGTTCAAATGAATAGACAGATATACATGAAATCATACAATGCAAAGGTGCATTAGAAGGCATAATTAATGAATTATATACAAAGGCATTAAGTAAAGTGTTACCATATCAATACGGTTTTGCAGTTTTCTAAAATGTTGGTAGAGGCACAGTTTTTACATTGATAGATTTTTAGATTGTTTACTTTTCATACAATAGTGCAAATTGTACAGAAAATGGGTCTAATGTAGTTTTGATTGTGTTTTAGTATTGCATTACTAGCTAAGCAACATGCTAAAGCCAACTATTGGACTGAGCTATTACTGGCAGTAATTTTGATCCCACAGTGTTAAAAAGATCCTCGCCTGACAAAATCTCTGTTGACCAACCCTCAAGCTTAGCTAACCGTGACGATCAAAGCAGAGATAGCGTGTGCATTTGTTTTCTTTCAGTTATCCGTTAACCAACCAGCACACTCCAGCCTCTCGCCCTGTCTAGATCTCCCCTACTTCTCTTCAGAGAGAAGGCCATCCCCTCGCTGTGCAGTTCACAACCAGAAGAACGCAGCATTCAGGACCCACACAGATGAGAAAACAAACACGTCTGTTACGGAGATGGCCGGGGGAACCGGGGGTCGGTGATTTGATGAGATGTTTATAGTCTGAGCAACATTCCTCGCACCCTCTCATTTGATGTGACAGCCAAGATTTTTAAGAAGGGAATTCTTCTCGCGGTTTTCCTACAGTCTTGACCCCGTGTAATATATCTGTGTTCGATGTGTAGTGTTTTTTGGATGGTGCTTCGCTGCTAATTGCTGAATATAGTGCTTCGTCCATATCCCAAGCAAACTTCATCTTGGTTTTTGACAGTTTGTATTTTCCTCCTAACTTGAGATCTGGCGCTCGTCTTTGTGTGCTTTGGATGCTTCATAGCTTTAGGGACAAAAGCATTAACACCTCAAACAAGACTTGATTAGAACCATTTGTCCCACCTTTGACAAGCTGCTGTTTAGGAGGTAAAGGGTTGTTTCCTGACAAGATTTCATGTAATGGCTGCTAAAAAGATGAGCTTATGAACCTAGACAAAAACCTCGACAGTGGTCATACATTACCATTCAAACTTTTGGGTTCAGTAAGATTCTTATAAGTAAGTTTTACTCCGCAAGGATTCATAAAATTGATCAAAAGTGATGCAAAAGTAACATTTATCATGTTACAAAACAGTTCTATTTCAAATTAATCCTGTTCTTTTAAACTTTCTACACTCTAAAAAAAAAAAGGTTCTATATGGCACCAAAAATGGTTCTTCGTCGTAATCATAGGGGAACCATTTTTGGTGCTATATAGCACCATATCTTAACATGTTCTGTATATGGTAGCTGTGCTATATAGCACCATAGTTAGCGGTGCTATATAGCACCTTAGTCAAAGAACCGGTGAAGAACCTCTGAAGAACCACTGAAGCACCAAAATTGGTGCTATATAGCACTTAAAAAGGTTCCCCTATGATTACGAGCCAAGAACCATTTTTGGTGCCATATAGAACCTTTTTTTTTAGAGTGTATTCATCAAAGAAAAAAATGCAATTTCCACAAAAATATGAAGCGGCACACAATTGATAATCAGAAATGTTTCTTGAGCATCAAATCATCATATTAGAATGATCCTGAAGGATCATGTGACACTGAAGACTGGAGTAATGATGCTGAAAATTCATCTTTGCATTGCAAGAATAAGTTACATTTTATGTATAGAGGACAAAATATGTATAGATAATATTTCATAATGTTACTTTGGTTAAATGAATGCAGCCTTGGTGAGCAGAAGAGGCTTATTTCAAAAACATTTTATTTTTAGCTTATTACATTTTTGTTGTTGCTATCCGCTTGTAAAGTCGTGACGATAGGGAATGCCGTTTCTGGGTCCAAGCCTCAACTCGTTTCACTTGAGAATGTCATCGACGGCCGTTTATGAGCGCTATTTATTCATATTAAACATCAAGTTAAACATTTTAAATACTTACAGTCTACAGTATCCGTGCTCACAGCGTCACAGACATTAATATTTTAACGATTTATAAAAGATGAATCACTGTCTGGCCATCTGGAATTTATAATTATTATATTAAGGATTATAATTATTTTCTGTAGTATTATGGTGATGATACACATGGCAACTTTTTGAGCAATGTTACTAGGCAATGTTGCCATCAACGGGCAACCAGGTAAGACACAGGGCCCATGACCGATCTAAAGTATCCAGATAGAAATTTGTTGCCCATTCCCAATGGGAAAGCGCCCAAGCAGCATTGCTTTGAAACATTGCCCAGCAACATTGCTCAAAAAAGTTGCCCCATGTATCATCACCTTTAGACCACATTGTGTGTGTATATATTTGCACTGTTTGTTGTTTTTCTTGTGGTATGATGAGCGTTTGGACCCGGAAGTTCTGCCGTGTGACATCAGACTTAACAACTGAATACGTCAAACTCTATTGCAATAAATTGCGTGCTGAGTCTTGCATGTTTGACACTTGTAGGGTGTTACAATTCACTTTTGAAGTTCCAAGACAGTTAGGATGTTGTCTTTGTACACTGCAAAAACAATTATCGGGATTTTTAACAGTAAAATACGTACTGAAAAATGCTACTGTAAAAACCTGTTAATTGGTTAAGTTTCCTTACTGTATATATGGTGAATAACTGTAATCTAACCTTTAATGTGATTTTACAGTAAAATACTGTTAAATTTACTATTTTTGTAAGTGAAAAAGAACGTCATCATATAATTTACAGTTAAAAATTTACAGTAAATTGAGATTCCCAGAATTCACTACACTCTAAAAACGTTTACTATGATTTAATCAATTTTTTTGGTGAAACATTTTTACACTAAAAAAATTGAGTACATTTTAAAGCAGTGAAATCGATTACATACACCGTATGAGCTGAGCAAATGCAAGTAAAAAAATTAAGTAGATCTGAGTAACTACATTTGGTACATTAACAAATAAAATTGAGTAGAAAAAACTAAGGGAAAAACATTTAAAAACCAATATTTATGAGTAAAATTAACTGTTTTTATTTATGAGTAATATTAACTCTTATAGTATAACTTTAATATTACCTTAATTTCCTCTAAACCTTTGTAAAATACTCCACACCACACTTATACATGACATTGGCCTTTATTGTCGATGAGTAAAGCAATACAGCATATATCACAGTTTTGACATGTATACAATATTTTACAACATATTGACAACATTTAAACTCATGTAACAAACATTTTAGAAGTAAAAATGAAACATTTAAAAGTAATTCAAGTGTAATCAACCTGTCTGTTATCCAATTTCCGTTTCTCGAGCCTGAGATGGACTCGCGCTCTGCGGGTGGACTTTGACCTTCAGACCGCCGTCCTGCATTTCACTCGTAGCCGAAAGATGCTGCAACGCGCCTGACTCCATAACCAATAAACAAACAGTGCACAGATTTAAGAACATTTTATCATCCAAATTAATTATATTCATTATCTTAAGGAATAAAGTTGTGTGTTTTGAGCAGGGCAGTAGCACCAGGGGCTTCAAAGACAGATGCAGCACTTGTTTACTCACATTGCGTCCCTGTATGTTGTTTTGCATTAAATAAAAAGATTTTAAGCTCAGTAATGATTTTATAGATAAAATAAAACACACAAACCTGAATTTCACAGAGGAAATGTTCCAATTCTGCGACGCTGAGAAGAAGGAACTGCTCTGGAGACTGAAGAGAATTCAAACAGCACTCACTCAGCCGTCGAGCTGTCGTCATGTCACGGGGCGGGGGAGGGGTGCAGTGTTTTAATCAAGTAAACTTACTACATTTCTTCAGTGCGTGTTAAATATTAATAATCTTGATTTGAATAAAGTAATATCTGTGGTTCTTGAAACAGATCGATTTAATTCTCCTTTCTCAAATATTTTGATAGAAATTTCACAATTATATTAAGTATATTTGAAATAAATAATTGGTTATTCGAACACTAAATTCCTTTAGTGAAAAAAACTTAAATATAACTGTAAATTTGAGACAAAATTAACTGTTGGATTTTTAGTCTATTATTTTGGTATGTTCAACTCAAAACATTAAGTAAATGATATTTAGAAATTGTATTAAGTTAATAAAGTTAATTATTACTGTGATATTTACTAAGCCACTGAATTATTTTTTAGAGTGTACTTGACTCTTCCCATTGAAATAATTGTTTCTTCTTAGTCAGTTATATACATTAGGGTTTTATTTTACAATTCATGTATTTAAAATCATGTTTATTGTATTATTTTAGTGCCGTGTGTTGCCATGATGGTGTTTTGTGTTTTGTGAATGACACTGTGCACCATTTATGCAGGGAGTGCAGAATTATTAGGCAAATGAGTATTTTGACCACATCATCCTCGTTATGCATGTTGTCTTACTCCAAGCTGTATAGGCTGGAAAGCCTACTACCAATTAAGCATATTAGGTGATGTGCATCTCTGTAATGAGAAGGGGTGTGGTCTAATGACATCAACACCCTATATCAGGTGTGCATAATTATTAGGCAACTTCCTTTCCTTTGGCAAAATGGGTCAAAAGAAGGACTTGACAGGCTCAGAAAAGTCAAAAATAGTGAGATATATTGCAGAGGGATGCAGCAGTCTTAAAATAGCCAAGCTTCTGAAGCGTGATCATCGAACAATCAAGCGTTTCATTCAAAATAGTCAACAGGGTCGCAAGAAGCGTGTGGAAAAACCAAGGCGCAAAATAACTGCCCGTGAACTGAGAAAAGTCAAGCGTGCAGCTGCCAAGATGCCACTTGCCACCAGTTTGGCCATATTTCAGAGCTGCAACATCACTGGAGTGCCCAAAAGCACAAGGTGTGCAATACTCAGAGACATGGCCAAGGTAAGAAAGGCAGAAAGTCGACCACCACTGAACAAGACACACAAGCTGAAACGTCAAGACTGGGCCAAGAAATATCTCAAGACTGATTTTTCTAAGGTTTTATGGACTGATGAAATGAGAGTGAGTCTTGATGGGCCAGATGGATGGGCCCGTGGCTGGATTGGTAAAGGGCAGAGAGCTCCAGTCCGACTCAAGACGCCAACAAGGTGGAGGTGGAGTACTGTTTTGGGCTGGTATCATCAAAGATGAGCTTGTGGGGCCTTTTCGGGTTGAGGATGGAGTCAAGCTCAACTCCCAGTCCTACTGCCAGTTTCTGGAAGACACCTTCTTCAAGCAGTGGTACAGGAAGAAGTCTGCATCCTTCAAGAAAAACATGATTTTCATGCAGGACAATGCTCCATCACACGCGTCCAAGTACTCCACAGCGTGGCTGGCAAGAAAGGGTATAAAAGAAGAAAATCTAATGATATGGCCTCCTTGTTCACCTGATCTGAACCCCATTGAGAACCTGTGGTCCATCATCAAATGTGCGATTTACAAGGAGGGAAAACAGTACACCTCTCTGAACAGTGTCTGGGAGGCTGTGGTTGCTGCTGCACGCAATGTTGATGGTGAACAGATCAAAACACTGACAGAATCCATGGATGGCAGGCTTTTGAGTGTCCTTGCAAAGAAAGGTGGCTATATTGGTCACTGATTTGTTTTTGTTTGGTTTTTGAATGTCAGAAATGTATATTTGTGAATGTTGAGATGTTATATTGGTTTCACGGGTAAAAATAAATAATTGAAATGGGTATAAATTTGTTTTTTGTTAAGTTGCCTAATAATTATGCACAGTAATAGTCCCCTGCACACACAGATATCCCCCTAAAATAGCTAAAACTAAAAACCACTTCCAAAAATATTCAGCTTTGATATTAATGAGTTTTTTGTGTTCATTGACAACATGGTTGTTGTTTAATTATTAATGTTGTAAAATTAATCCTCAAAAATACAACTTGCCTAATAATTCTGCACTCCCTGTATATTACAAGCTGCTTGTGATGAGCTTTGATTCATCATGTGACTTTCTCACCAGCTGTTTTTGGTGGTTGTCAGTGTATTATAAAGGTACAAAACAGATATTAGTACTTCAGTAGGTTGGTATATTAACGTTATATACTTTTTTAAGTTAAATCTGTAAAACCTAAAATGTTGCTACTGTATTTTTTACAGTTAAGTTCTGGCAACCACAGCCATTTTTACAGTAAATTTCACAGATTCTTTCAAGCGTCACAGCAAAACTACTCACTAGGTTTTGGGCTGGTGTGAAGTTTTTTGGGTTGTTTCTTCTTTTTTTTTTTTGGTAATGTATTGCTTCATTTATTCATACCAAAACTGTGTGGGAGTAGAATAGACATCCGAGTTCAATTGGGCATTTCTCAGTCTAAGTCTGCAAGTCTCTGAGCGGAGGTTGTCAGTCTGCTGAGAAGGAAGAGAAAATAACCAGAGCCAAAGAAAACAGCCGCAGTCCCGGGAGCCATCACTCTTTCTCCTGCGGACAATCACAGTTTGCCCCTCAGAGGGCCGCTGTAGCTCAACGCTCATAGATAAACATTAAAGTCGACCCTTATGCTTAGATAAACTCCCTGCAGGAATAACACGCCTGTGCTCATAAATTCACCATTTTTGTACACTAAAAAATCAAACAAAATAGACAATAGAATGCCTCTAAAATAGGACATGTCTGATTCAAGAAGCTGATATCTCATGGTTCATATTTTCCAAGGTCACCAGTGTTAGTTTTGTCATTTTTATTCCTAACATTTGAGGTAAATGAACTGTTATCATGCTTTAGTTTTTTTTCAAAGTCTTACATTTTTGTAAACAGACTGGGAAGCGTTACCCAAAAGCAAGCCTTAGAAGCCTAAGAAATGGTCTCTACAGTCTTCTTAGTCTTGCTTGACGGTTATTAGATTGAACATTGAACTAAATAATGACATTTGTCTTTTTAGAGCTGCTTTGTAGATTAATTGTTTCATAATTGATGAACTTTGCAACATTGTTAGTTATTGAAATGAATTGAATTGACATTGAACTCAATTGAGCTGAATATTGTCTTTAGCTGTTTATAGCTGAAATTTTATGTTTCATAAATTATTTGAAACTGTCTGTGTTGTATATAGTGCTATATAAATTACTTCACTTGACTTTATAGCATGGTACTCGAATGATTACCGAATTCATGCACCATTATATTTAAATGACATTGGTGTCTTTTTGGACTGGCAGACCGGGGTGGTGGTCCCTCTTTTCAAGAAGGGGGACCGGAAAGTGTGTTCCAACTATAGGCGGATCACACTTCTCAGCCTCCCCGGGAAAGTCTATGCCAGGGAAATGGAGAGGAGAATTCGGCCGATAGTGGAACCTCGGATTCAGGAGGAACAGTGTGGTTTTCGTCCCAGTCGTGGAACACTGGACCAGCTCTAAACCCTTTCCAGGGTGCTGGAGGGTTCATGGGAGTTTGCCCAACCAGTCCACATGTGTTTTGTGGATTTGGAGAAGGCATTCGACTGTGTTCCTCGTGGCATCCTGTGGAGGGTGCTCTGGGAGTATGGGGTCGGCGGCCCCCTGCTTAGGGCTGTTCGGTCCCTGTACGACCGGAGCAAGAGCTTGGTTCGCATTGCCGGCAGTAAGTCAGACCTGTTCCTGGTGCATGTTGGACTCCGGCAGGGCTGCCCTTTGTCACTGGTTCTGTTCATAATTTTTATAGACAGAATTTCTAGGCGTAGCCAAGGGCCAGAGAGTGTCCGGTTTGGGGACCATACGATTTTGTCACTGCTTTTTGCAGATGATGTTGTTGTGTTGGCCTCCTCAGACCAGGACCTTCAGCGTGCACTGGGGCAGTTTGCAGCCGAGTGTGAAGCGGCTGGGATGAGAATCAGCACCTCCAAGTCCGAGGCCATGGTTCTCAGTCGGAAAAGGGTGGATTGCCCACTTCAGGTTCAAGTGGAGGAGTTCAGGTATCTTGGGATCTTGTTCACGAGTTAGGGGAGGATGGAACGGGAGATTGACAGACGGATCGGTGCAGCTTCTGCAGTAATGCAGTCGATGTACCGGTCTGTCGTGGTAAAGAAGGAGCTGAGCTATAAGGCAAAGCTCTTGGTTTCTCCGTGGGGTGGCTGGGCACTCCCTTAGAGATCGGGTGAGAAGCTCGGTCACTCGGGAGGAGCTCAGAATAGAGCCGTTGCTCTTCCACATCTAGAGGAGCCAGCTGAGATGGCTCGGGCATCTATTTCGGATGCCTCCTGGACGAGGTGAGGTGTTCCAGGCACGTCCCACCGGGAGGAAGCCCCGGGGAAGACCTAGGACACGCTGGAGGGGTTATGTCTCCCGGCTGGCCTGGGAATGCCTCTGGGTTCCCCCGGAAGAGCTGGAGGAAGTGGCTAGGGAGAGGGAAGTCTGGGTGTCTCTGCTTAGACTGCTGCCCCCGCGACCCGGCCCCGGATAAGCGGAAGATGATGGATGGATGGATGGATGGATGGTGTATTTTTGTATACCTTGGTACTTTTTTGTAGTGTGAAATGCACAACATCCTGCAATAGTCTAGATGTGTTTTGCATGGTGGTGGTTATCATTTAAGGAAACCAAAGTGTATTAAAAAGCCTTTAGGTGGTTATTTGCTCCTTTCTGCTACTGTGTTGTAGCCTGGCACCACCCTCCTACATACTTCTGCTCAATTTTCATTTTCCTTCAGTACTCCGTCTGGGATTGCGGTATATTCTCTGGTTTTCTAACCGGTCCAATCAGCGAACAGAGTGAGTGGCTGAGAACGATGCCGTTGATGTCGTGTGCTAGTTTAAGATGACATATGTCACGACCAAACATTAGCGATTGGTTATGGCAGATCCAGAGTGGCTCTGGGCAGACCCAATATTTTTAAACTTCAACAGAGTACCCGCCTTCAAGGAAGTTAATGCTTGTTAATCCACTTTTGCTAGTGTAACGACAGGAAAAACGGTCGGTGCGCCAGACGCATGGTCTAAACGGGCTGTCCCTAGTTTCTTAATGAGTCATGGGTGTGTTTTGGGCATAACGTGCAATAAACCAATCAGAGTCTCATCTCCCATTCCCTTTAAAAGCCAGTTGCGCACAGACCATGGCAGATTCGCTATTGACGAATCCTTTTATTTTTTATATTTGGTGTGTGTGTGCTGCTGCCCTGTGTGTGTAATAAGCAGAGTGTATGCGCGTTGTGCACCTGCCCGCCTATAGACGCATATTACTAACACACTCTTCAAATAACACAAAAAACACTGCCTTTTCAGTTCCTCAAAATAGCAACTCGCCAACAATGCTCCTTAACACACCTGGTTTTCAGACCAGCACGCCCATGGGTGAACAGATGGCGCGAGTGCATTTTCTATTTAAACAACGTTGCGCTTGACGTGAAAATGATACCTGCGTCAGGCTGAATTATATGGTATTGTACACCGGGCCGTGTGTATGATAGAGCCCAATGTGTTTACTTACGTTTTCCTGAAATATAATGTCTAGAGACTTTATGATTCCCAAGTCGAGCAGTTGCCCACCGGCATTGTGAGCATTGGAATGAGTTCATACACTTTATATATTCATATTTGATACACATGAGTTTCACATTTCAAATATTTTGAGTTGTACTCATCTTACTAACACTAACTCTTTTGTTCTGTCTGCAGCAGTATTGTCTGTATTTAAGCATATTAAACTGTCTCAAACATTGACTGTCTTTTGTTTCAGGCTGTCTGGTCTGAGTGTGGTTTTATTGTGTTACTCTTTGCAGACAGAGATGTTTGTTTCTCTGTTGGCGACAGTAACGTTCTCATTCTGTACTTTAGGAAATAAGCAGAGGGAGTCCTGCGGGAAGACGTGTCAAGGCGACAGGAACAACGAGTGGATGGGGGTCAGTCTGGCTCGACAGGACAAAACCAACGGCAAAATTCTGGTATGTCTTGTTTAAACACAGAAAACAACCATTGTTTTCCAACTGTGACTCTAAATTCTGATTGGATGAGTTGTGTTTGAAACAATGCAGAGATGACATATGTTTGTAGAGCAGCCTGGAAGTTATCATCACCCTGGTTTCCTCCACAAAAAGCCAATAGTATTTTGGATTATTGCTGAAAATAAGCTCTGTGGCCAAAAAAGGTTCATGATTCTGACACATTTTGTTAAACAAGACAAGTCTTCACACATGAACACAACTTTTATGAATTTTAAAGCCTAAATACAATCGCATTCAGACATTTATCCCCCCCAAAAATCCTTTGGGATGAAACGGAAGTGCAAAAATATTTTGTTTCTGAGTTTTAGGACTCATTCTTGCAGCACTATTGCCTTAATATTGTACAGAATAGGAACTTTGAGGAAGAAGATTAGAAAGGAAACCTGTTCAAAGTTTAATGAAACATGAGGATGAAAGACTCAAGTGTTAAACAGGTAATTATGGTCAAAATGGTCTAGATTTAACGTGTGTGATATTGTGCATGAATGAGTAGGAAATTGATGTTTTTCGCATTGTGGGTTTTGTTTGAGTACAATAGACTGTTTTTCGTAATAATAATCTCAAGCATGCTTTACTTTATTCGGGGTTTTTTTAACAACCTTTAACGACTGAATTTTCAACCATCTCAGCAGTTGTTTAATACAAACCACATCGAGTTGTAAAATATGGGCAGAAACTGAAGCCATCATTGTTACAAATATCTTTCACGACGACCGCATTGTTAAAACTCCAGCTGTTCCGTACATCAAGAGAAAGCAAGAGTTTGAAGTGAGGGCCACTTTATCATGATGACAAACTGGAGCTCGAGAATAGATGGACAAGCAAGTCAAACTAGACGTCAGCACCAATCCGCTGTGTTTCTGTTTCTTCAGGCTTGAATTGTGTCGTGGTGGTCGGATTCGAGGTCAGACTCCTCGTTACGTCTTATCTTCAGCACCCTGTCGTGGGGTTCTCTGGGTTTTGATGGGCGTCTTACAGGAAGGCAGGATCAGGGTGGTCTGACAGAGGAAAGGACACTTACAGCACTGATATGTTCAAATCAAAGAGGTTGAGGGAGAGATGGCATGTCATAGTGGTAGCTGTAATGATGGTAATTTGGTTGGTAGATTAGTATTTACAAGTCAGGACCGGATTAAACATAAGTGCATTCAGGCTCGTGCCCAAGAGAACCAAGTGCAAGAGAGACACCAACACAATCAAGGTTGTATAAACATTTTTAATTGGCAGGAGATGTGGCACAACAACCAAAGACGTGGCGTAACTCATGCAATCAGATTTTAGAGCTGAAATTGTGTTTTACGAGATGCAGGCAGGGTGACATTGAGTTTTGTCTTTTGATTGCACCATAAACTCAGTAGGCCTATGCACACTAATTTTTTAAAAAGAAATTAAGGCTTTTATTCAGCTAGGAGACATTAAAATGATCAAAAGTGACAATTTATAATGTTAATGCTGTTCTTTTGAACGTTCTATTGATCAAATAATCCCGAAAAAAATACATTTTCCACAAAACTATTAAGCAGAAACTGTTGTCAACATTGATAATAATAAGAAATGTTTCTTCAAATCAACATA
The DNA here is from genome assembly GCA_023566225.1 of Romanogobio albipinnatus. NCBI lineage: Eukaryota > Metazoa > Chordata > Actinopteri > Cypriniformes > Gobionidae > Romanogobio > Romanogobio albipinnatus. The sequence goes on from CM042258.1 coordinate 5,560,893, forward strand.
TTAGAGTGATTTCTGAAGGATCATTCGACACCGAAGACTGGAGTAATGATTTGCATTACAGGAAATAAACTATAGAAAAGTTATTTTAAATTCTAATGTTATTTCACAGTATTGCTGTTTTTACTGTATTTGTAATAAATGTAGCCTTTAAAGGTCCCATGGCATGGATTGTTTTTATTATTTTAAAATGTTTCCTGAGGTGTACTTGTATTGTTAGTATGGTTTTTACATAAAAAAATGTCATAATTTAGAAATAAAAGGCATTTTTTTTCTATCCTGATAGCCCTCTGGCTTAAATGCTCTGTTTTAAGGGGCGTGTCTGATGTGAGACTTCAGTGAAAACGCCCACTGCTGTGATTGTCTGACATCTTTGCTTTTGAAATGAGTATTAGATTATGTGGCGGAGGGGGCGTGGTTTAGCGAGGCACCATCTGACTCTGCAAGCACTGCCAATCCAGAGAGAGATGGACTGAGCACATAAGATAGCTGAGAGAGTTTTATTGTACTGAGTTGTTGAGAGCGCTGTGAGCGCGAGTTTATTTTGTTTGTATCTGAGAGTTCTGAATAAACACGAGTCCCAGTCACGCGACCCTGTCTTCTTCCTCCTTATTCTAACCAACCGTTTAACATGTGGAACCCTCTCGAATACTTTTACTACGTTTCTTTACCATTACAGCCGTCGTGATGAACGAATCGTGAAAGTGTTGATTATAGCATTATTTTTCGATCTTTTCCCATCACATGAAAGGCTTGAGCATTGAGCACACAAACGGTCTGTTGATCGTGTGAATGCAGTGATCTTGTCACTGCGGCGCGTTTTCTCTCACAAAATGCTTTGACCGCAACTAACAGCAAACACGACATCGACAGGAATACAGTAAGAGCCTCGTTGTGCAGCATAACAGCGTCATTCATTATAACGGCAGTTTGGGCAAGTGTGCAGATACTCTCGCGACGTGTGTTTGACAGATCCGAACATTATAAAGAGAGCGTTCTTTGATCGGTAATCTAGCATCTAATCTAAATTGAAATAGCAGATTTGTGTCATGCTACTAACAGAAACGATGTGAAGTTGATCGTTTAGTCGCTGGCTTGATTCACGGATGCATTACGCTTAGGGCATCAAGACGGCCAGCGGCGGGACTGACAGTATTAAACGATTTAGAAAGAAAGTCTGCGTGAACTTGAATGATTAGCTACACATCAGAAATCACTGATCACAGATCAGGCATTAATGAACACTGTAACTGTTTGTGGTGGTGCTGTCGAATCCATATGGTAAAAGCCTGTGCTGACATCGCGACTGATAAACGGAATCCATTTTCTCCAAATTCTCTGGGTGGGCAAAGCAGAGGAAGGGGAGGTAACCTTTTCTCGTATGACGACATACAGGGAAGATTCCAGATCGGCTCGTCTGAGCTCTCATTTTCTCAAAGGCAGAGCAGGACACCCAGAACTCGGTTTACACCTATCAACATTTCTAGCCACTTGGGGACCATATACAGGTACCTCATAAAATGAAAATATCATGCCATGGGACCTTTAAAAACATTAAACCTTATCAACCCCAAACACTTGAATGCTAATTTAAGTGATTAGTCAAATGTGCTTTGCATGAACTATATTTTTGCATACAAAATATATTTTATCTATAACCTGAAAGCACTTCGACAGGTTCTTTATAGATGCATATGCATGTGTTTACAGTGCGTATCCCACCACGACAAATAGCTGCATTTGAAGGGAGTCACGTTTACGTGTAAGGCATGTAAGAGAGCTGTTGGGCAGATGTGGCGGCTCTCACTCAGCCAGTCAGCTCTCAGCATGAGCATAAACATGATTAGCCCGTGATCCACGGTGACTCAGACCCGCTGAGGGGAAAAAGTACATCTCAGACTCGTCCCTGATTTAGTTAAGCATTACGTGTTTCATTACGTCTGTCCTGTGTGTTTCCCAATGCCGGCTGCCAGGGAATACGTTGGAGTTTGTTCCTTTGGTTGTCATTAGAAAGGCTGAGGCTGTTTTATTGACGTTCAGCTTAGATGGTTATCAAATGTGGATCGTTTTGAGTTTGATGATAGTGAAAGCGTTGCCAGCACAGTAGAGCTCTGACACAGACTAGCAGTGTTTCTCAATTCAACAAACTACTGCCAGATAGTCATCTGACATGAGCATTTGTATGAATCAGTGTGGCTATAATATCTTTAACTTGGTTGTTTATCTCAATGGACTGTGTTAGAGCTGTTGTGGTGTTTCCATCATGGAGAAACAGGAAGCTGAACTGTGTTTTGGAGGGAATTTGCTTTTCTCCACAATCCTGAGGTTTTCGACAAGGTGTTTGACTCTAAATAAAACGGGGAAAGGAACGTTTGCATACGATTATGGGACTGTATTAATGAGCAAAACAGAGAGGGTTTAGAATTGTTGATGGCAGGGGTTTGCGTGATCTTTTCCATGTGGTTGTTGTTTATAATGACTCGGTAAAAGTCGTTGTTAGTAGTTTTTTGCTAAGACAAGTATCACTGTTTCTATTTCTGATACAAACACCAGTATTAGACTTTGCAGTATGAACAGTTTGTGCTACGGACATGAATATTAATGCACATTTTAGAAAGCAAGATGTGTGTCGTGAGAGCAGAAAAACAGATCTGATCTGAATATGTATCTACTAAGAATCTAAGGGGGACAAACACAGAGCACTTTATGAACATCTATATTGTTCTTCACAGGAATAAATTACTTTAAAATACACTATATTGCCAAAGGTATTGGGACACCCCTCCAAATCATTCAGGTGTTCAATCACTTCTTGGCCACAGGTGTATAAAATCAAGCACTAGGCATGCAGCCGCTTCTACACACATTTGTGAGAGAATGGGTCGCTCTCAGGAGCTCAGTGAACTCAAGCGTGGTACCATGATCGGTTGCCACCTGTGCGATAAATCCATTTGTGAAATTTCCTCACTACTAAATATTCCACGCTCAACTGTTAGTGGTGTTATAACAAATTGGAAGCAATTGGGAACAACAGCAACTCAGCCACGAAGGGGTAGGCCAGGTAAAATCACAGAGCGGGGTCAGCACATGCTGAGGGTCACAGAAGTCGCCAACTTTCTGCAGAGTCAATAGCTACAGACCTCCAAACTTCATGTGGTCTTCAGATTAGCTCAAGAACAGTGTGTAGAGCTTCATGGAATGGGTTTCCATGGTCGAGCAACTCATCCAAGCCTTACATCACCAAGTGCAATGCAAAGAGTGGGATGCAGTGGGGTAAAGCACGCCGCCACTGGACTCTAGAGGAGTGGAGACGTGTTCTCTGGAGGGACCAATCACGCTTCTCTGTCTGGAAATCCGATTGCCTGGAGAACGGTACTTGCCTGACTGCATTGTGCCAAGTGTAAAGTTTGGTGGAGGGGGGGTTATGGTGTGGGGTTGTTTTACAGGAGTTTGGCTTGGCCCCTTGGTTCCAGTAAAAGGAACTCTTTATGCTTCTGCACACCAAGACATTTCATGCTCCCAACTTTGTGGAAACAGTTTGGGGACGGCCCCTTCCTGTTCCAACATGACTGCGCACCAGTGCACAAAGCATCTGTCCATAAAGACATGGATGAGCGAGTTTGGTGTGGAGGAACTTGACTGGCCTGCAGAGAGTCCTGACCTCAACCCGATAGAACACCTTTGGGATGAATTAGAGCGGAGACTGAGAGCCAGGCCTTCTCGTCCAACATCAGTGTCTGACCTCACAAATGCGCTTCTAGAAGAATGGTCAAAAATTCCCATAAACACACTCCTAAACCTTGTGGAAAGCCTTGCCAGAAGAGTTGAAACTGTTAGAGCTGCAAAGGGTGGGCCAACTCCATAATAAACCCTACGGATTAAAAAGGAGATGTCATTAAAGTTCATGTGCATCTAAAGGCAGACGTCCCAAAACTTTTGGCAATTTGATGTGTGTTAAAATAGAAAACAGTTATTTTGAATTGTAATAATATTTAGCAATATTGCTTTTTTTTTACTGTGGTTTTGATCAAATCAATGCTGCCCTGGTGAGCGTACGAAATTAAAACCATAAATGTTTCATAAAACATAAAAGGATGAATTTTCTTATATCAAGGCAGCATTTATATATACTGTATGTATGTACGTATGTGTCTGTATGTTTTTTACTTTGAAATGTGCTAGGTTGTAGGCCTAATAGTGTTTCCTATGAGATAATTAAGTCAAGATCACCATAAAAAATCTGTTATGTTAGGATCATGGGGAAAATTAAGCCAAAATCAGGCGGATATTAAGAAAAATGCATTGACTCTTAGGGTTTCTGTAACAATCCTAAGCTTACACAACACTTTAACACTATTCTTCCTTGCAAGAACTTCCTTTAGGCGTTTCCGTCAGGAAATGCAACTACTTTAGTTACTGTCCTCTGTCTATGACCTTTTTGCTTTGTCTTTGTCTGTTTTCTCTCCCGGAGTCTCTCTGCTCTCTGGCTGGCTTCACAGCCTTGAGCGCTTCTGTTGTTCCAGAGATCAGAGATGTTTGAATGAAGATCCTCAGCTTTCTAAAACCAACAACCCCCTCTCAGTGGACATATTAGATCCACAGCCGTGGCCAGCTGGTTTTGTCTCAGAAGTTAATTTGGCACTGGAATAAAGAGAAGATGCTTTGTCTGTGTATCCTGTTTTTTTCATGGTGCAATTACCATGCTGCTGCTGCTGCTGATGATGATGATGCTATATACACACCTCAGTCATGGATGGTAGACACAATATTTAATTAGATGAGGCAGTAAGGGATGTAGAGTCTGGTCAATGGGTCAAGCTAGGAGGTCAAATTAAATATGCTGTCTACACTGACTAACTAGTCTCTCACCCCTCATCTTTTTCTTTTATTGCCTGCAGGCCTGTGCTCACCGCTGGAAGAATGTATACTATGAATCGGAGTATATTCTTCCCCACGGCTACTGCTCCATCATCCCAGCCACTCTGCAGGGCAAATCACAGCCTCTCATACCGTGTTATGAAGGTACGACCACTTTAACTCTCCTCAATAGTCATTTATATTTAAATGACGGCGCGCGAGTCAATGCGATCATCTCTTCCTAAAGAATAAACATAAATTAATACATCTTAAAGTATGTTGAGGATACATTACAACTTACTGAAATGTATCATATGTCGTGTAATCGCTCCATCTGTGTTTCAACCGCGGAAAGACAATAAAACAGCTTGTAAACAATGTCATGTAGAATCACGTTTACTCAGAAGTCGTTCAGTGTCCACAGCTGTTAGCTCACTAGAGAGATCAACTCTTTCACTGAATACATGCACTATATTAGCCGTTATATTCATTATATTAGCCGTTATATATTCATTATATACTACTAAGCCTGTTAGTGATGTCTTGTTTATTTAATGTATGTTTAAATAAACCTGTCATGAAAATTACAGCCACTAAATGATTATATTTCAACACGAATAAAAATAATTAGATTTAGAAGTTAATGCAAAAACTGCCTTATGTGAAGCTTATGAGTGTTGATTATTATATCTAAAAATAAATAGCAACTGAATTTAGGCTAATAGTCTGTTGTTAATCTTTAATAGCTATATGTAAGTAAGGGCTCCCTATATAGTTTACAGCATTATCTTTAAGAAACTTTTAGTTATAATTTAATTCATTTAAGGACAGACACAATTTTTTTTCATTAAACCACTGTTGAATAAAAATTAATAAAAAGCAATTTTGTAAAACTGCTGTACCGAATCCATACCGAACCGGGACTTCAAAACCGAGTTTTGCAATAAAATTGTTGCATTATACTGTTCAACACTGTAAAGCTGCTTTGAAACAATCTGCATTGTTAAAAGCGCTATATAAATAAGGTTGACTTGACTTGACATTTTCCAAGTTTAAGTTTTTCATCTACTATTTATATCAAATTTTATTTCAGCTTTATTTCATTTAACAAAAATGATTTTATAGTTTTAGTTAGCAATAGCATTGGTCTTTTAAATGTACGAGCGATTTGAAAATGACATTCAGTGTATCGGTTGTATCAAGATCATTAGCTATGTTTCCATCCAAAGTTGCGAATATAACCTGTGCGCAAAACTGGAATATCGCATAAAACATTTGCAAATAAAGAACCGAGTGAGTCGAGTCGAACAGAACAAAATCGCCATTTCCTGATAAACTGCCGATAAATATCACTAAGATAAATGGAAGTTGATGCAGTTGAAGAAGCCACTGTATAGCCTATATAATAATTTTCGTATATAATATATTATTCCTCAGAGGGCGCAGATGAAACACAATAAACACATGTTAACTTGCTTTCTGTGGCAGATGCTGCTGTTTGGGAACGCAGTCATGTAAGACAATTATGGGAGGTGATTATACCTACCGCTTTGATGACAGACTTTGCTCAGCCATTTCAGAATTTCAGATGCTGTGCAATGAGATCAGTCGCTGGTTAGGTTAGTCCAGTTATGCCGTCCCATCGCAAGTCAAAAAAGTTTTTATGTGCATCGAGGAATTTATCCGGTAAATGTGTTAGTAGTTTATGCACGTTTTCTTATCGGATTAAAAAATTTTCGACTCAGTTGAGACTTTACATGCACATTTTGGCATTTCCATCCAGCATTTTTTTTTACGTGATATCCCAAATGTGCATACAAAAGGTGGATGGAAACATAGCTAGTGATAGTATCGTCCTGTTATTCAGCAGTGAGAGTAAACATCACTATTACTATTACGAATTATGCTTAAGGTTAGTCATTTGAGCAAACCTCTAACCCCAAGTATTATCATAATTGCACCACAGTTCAATAAATGTAGAAGCAGGTCATCTAAATGAGCGTAAACTGTAAAAACCACTGATTCTCAGTGTGGTCAGAGCCGCTTCCATGGGGCGCCATAAATGGACTAAAGTGAAGTGAACTGCGTGAGAGAGATTGAAACTGATCTTGCTTATTCCCTCTACATGAAATTGTTTTGTTCAGTTGTGATACGGTGATGCATTGCAATGTGTATGAATCTTGGATATGTGTGACAATGTATATTGTGTCATGAGGTAGTTGGTGATAACCAGCCCCATTGTAGTTCTTCATCAATTCCAGCAAACACCCAACTGAAGCAGGCTACAGCAATGATGGCCAAGTCTGAGCCTTGAACCCTCAGAACAAGTTGGAAAGATGACATTGTTTATTGTGGCACATGTTTTCAACGGGCTTCACGATGAGTTATGGTGCTCTGAACTTCCTCCAAAACCTCAGAGTGATGTTGTTTGGCATCAGAGCGCTGGCACCACCAGAATCAAATGGAAGCAGCACGTTTCCAGACTGCGCTGGAGAGAAATATGACTAAGGGCGCAGCACCTGGGAGTTTGGAGGACGCATTCAGGGTTATGCAGATTAAATATTTGACTTTTTGCACATCAAGCTACGAGATGGTTTAGAATTTATTTAGCCAACATTATGGCTAGGATGCATGTCCAAAAAACGTGTCACCATGTTACCAAATCCAAAAAACATAATACCATGATACAATTTTTTATACTTTTTTTGTGAGTGAAAGCTGTTATATATTAGCCTAGAAATCTAGATGCATTGCAAATCTAATTTGCAGTCAGGGTAGTCTAGCAACTCTCCGTTGGCTTGCGAGCTGGAAAAACCAAACTCTGGTCAGGCCAATCACATCGTGTATAGAGTCGGTGGGCGGGCTTAACATAATGACGGCAGAGTTGCGGCGGTTGCGCGTGCTACTCGTAAACAAAGAAGCTGGCGAACAACGGTCTTTCCAATCGGCTTTGGCCGTGACTCTGGAAGTCTTGGAGTTGAGCTATTCTTTGAGAAAAGAACAAAGAACGGCACTGAAGTTATTCTTAAGAAAGGAAGATGTGTTCAGAGTTTTGCCGACCGGATACGGCGAAAGTTTAATCTATCAACTAGCTCCGCTTCACCTTCTTCACTGCTCTGGTTGGTTGTAGCACGATCCTATTGCGTGCAGAGGGAATCTGAAAGACAACCGTTTATCCCGCTCCTCGTATTGACCCCTGCCAATGGTGACTTCCCAGACCCAACATCTTGATGTGGGTCTGGCTAGTTACAGTATATATACCCATGAGAGATCACAATACATGCTTATTAAAGAAAGTTGTCAGGTTTCATCACTTTATCAGATGTACCTGAATTTGTGGCATACTATTATGTACCACAGAATTTCAAATTTACCTATTTATATATTTATTTATTTATTTAAAGAGTGAAAAGAATGTTCCAGGTTCATCATTTTATCAGATTTACTTGAATTTGTGGCATTATATTAAGTACCACAAAAAAATTAACTTTCCCTCCTTTTATTTTTTTTATTTTAATTCTTAATTTTAATTGAAAAAAAATGTATTAATTAAAAAAAAAAATCACAGTTATTTTCATTAAAACACTTTTGCTTCATGTCAGTTTTCTTTTTTCATTTCACCCAAAAGTGTTTAGTCTTTTTATGACAGGAGAAACATCTTCTCACACTAACCTCACATTAACATGCATTATTTTTAATCTTGAGGCTATACTTTCAAAATAGCATATATTTTATACGCCAGTGCAGTGCTTTACCCCACCACCAGTTTTCCTTATTTTTAAATACTGAGAAACAAGTCAAAAAATTTTGTCACAGACGCGAAATTAACTTGTATTGAACCTGGAACGTTTCTTTAAGGGTGCCAATCAACAGCTGTCAATATCAAAACTGGCTTGCGCTCGCAGTTTATCACTCCCCCCATCGCGTATTATACATTTGACAGATGTTATTGTAGTATATTAAATTCATCGCCTCCATCAGCATTGAATTTCATCATCCCAGTAGGATTCCTCGTATTTTACAAGATGTTTTGATTTGCTGCGGAAAGAGCGAGGGAGGGTGCACGAATTCTTGATCGGAATTTGTTTCCGTGTTCAGCTCCTGAGTTATTTATTTCCTTCCATATCTTTTCCTGACTCCAATGAGTTAGTATTGGGGGCCTTCTATGTGTGTGCAGTGCATTATGGGGAGATCCAAGCCCAATATTTTCTGTAACCGGAGAGCACAGCAATCCCTCCATTCTCAAAGCCCTCCAGAGTGTGCGCTTTTGTTGAACGTGGTGCTGTTAGGTCGTTCTCAGTCTGTCTCTCGGCCCCCAGATTCCTCTTGGATGGAGTTGGGACTTTGACTAACTCCATATGGAATGTCGGAAGAACTCCAGTAAATGCTGGCTCAGACTTGCAGCGAAATCATTTGTGGTCTGTTGTTTTTTTCCTTCCTCTGTCTCTCTCTCCCCCTACTCACTCTCACAGACCATAAGAAGACCTATGGGGAAGAACATGGCTCGTGCCAAGCCGGGATCGCAGGCGTTTTCACTGAGGTCAGTAGAAGTACGAGCTGGTTTTCACATGTGTGCTGCTCAGATTACATGATTACATGTATGAACAGAAACATATAATAGAGTGTAATTAATGTATACATATTCACTCTCCAGGTTCTTAAAGGGATAGTTCACCCAAAGATGTCTGTCATTATTCACTCGCCTTCATGTCGTTCCAAACCCGTATGATGTTCTTTCTACCTTGGAACACAAATGAAGATGTTTAGCAGAATTCCCAATCTATTATTTTCCATTTGTGGCTATCAAGATCAATAAAAGTAGTCTACAGCTTGATGTGCATCTGAATATTTTCAATGAGAATGAGAGTCCTGTAGGATGGGAATCAGGGTTAACTATAGCCATTATATGTTACCTGTGCTGACAAAATGAGTCGCAATGAGCACATTTTCAAAAATGAGTTATTGTTACACATTCTCTATTAAAAAAACTTCAAAATTATGTATGATTTGTTTGAATCGGACAAAAATTGACTGAGCTACACATATTTGAAGTTGATAGAGTCAAGTCAGCAAAGTTAATTTTTAGAAAAATCGAGTTAAAGTTTTCTGAAGGTTCCAAAACAAATCACTGGCAACCATACCTTAAAATCCCTGCTAATAACACCAAGTCAAAACCTATATATTAGGGGTGTAACGATTCATCTACTACATCGATGTATCGATTTATTTTCCTACGATCTAACTACATCGATCTGTGCTCAGCAAGTTGGCCTTCCGGACGACATATATCGATCTAACATCGTTTTAAAAGGTAATCAATCGATTGTATCGATAATAGGAAATAACGCATTGGATTTAAGCACGTCAGACTTTAAATGGATGTTTTTTCTTAGCACTTTTAATGATAAAGGCGTTAAACGTTACTCGATTCAGTCTGCCTATCTGTGACATCATCGCAACGCACGCACCAGCAACAGCGCTAAGAAAACAAAACATAGCATGGCGGATGGCAGAGGAGAAGCCAACCAGCGAGAAATTATCAAGCCACCAGGAGAAACAGCTACCTGTACTTTCAACCCTGGCTAAATGTTACCTGTGCATTCCTGGGACCAGTGTGCCAGCAGAGCGAGTTTTTAGTGCTGCTGGCGACATAGTGAACGTACAGAGAAGTGTTCTGCGGTCAGATCATGTTGATATTTTTGAAAACATAATCTGTAGAGTCATTGAAGAGTGGTTGGTTACATTGTACATTTTGTTAAATATTGTTTGTTTATTAAACTGAGAGTAGTAGCAGGTTCAGCCAGTTTATTCAACCTGAAGAAATGTTGGTTGCACTTTATTTTTGATATTAATATTGTATTTGTATTATTTTAATGTTGAAAAACAACAGCAAAAGTAGCAGGTAAACCTACTATTAATTAAACCTGAAGAGAAGTTAGTTGCACTTTATTTTTGATATTAATATTGTAATATTTATGTTGGAAAACAAAAGCAGAAGTAGCAGGTTAACCTACTGTTGAAATGTTGGTTGCACTTACTGTGCTTTTATTGAAAATGTATTGAATATTGAAAATGAGAGCAGAAAAGGTTAACTTCCTGTTAATTCAACCTAAACTGTTGGTTGCACTTTATTCAAATAAAATTTGAATGCATTTGCCATTAATTGTTGTTTACTTGTTTGTTTATATCCATAATTAATTGATACCTGATTCCCTTACAAGAAACAACAGGAATCTAGGAAACTTCACCTGCACTGACCAGTATCCAGATATTTATTTCAGTCACTCAATTTTTGGCTAAAAAGTTACTGAATCGATTTCAAGTCACTGAATCGTTTCGGATCGTATCGTTCTAAATGAACCAAAATCGTCCTTGAATCGTATCGACAACCTCAAATCGTGATACGAATCGAATCGTTGTTAAAACGAATCGTTACACCCCTACTATATATAGAAAAAAATGATACCATGATACCACAGTTGTTAAATTAACATTAATGAAACAGACAGCCTATATATTAAGACCTACTGTAATAAACGGATCTAATATAATGTTACACATCAGATGTTGTTTCCCAACAGTTAACCAAACGTTCAGATGATGTTTGCGTGAATACTAGCCGAGACAGATATTTTGAAATACTGTAATTCTGTGTATATATGTGTGGCGAGGTTGGCGAGCGAGAGACATGGGAGGAGCGAGTGAGGTCTGGAGTCCTCTCCTTCTCCTGGGTTTAGGCACCAGTGTAAGTTGTTATGGGAAGAAGGAGGCGAGAACCGGCGAACGTTTAAAAGACTTTAATCAATAAAACAAACAAACTGAAAGTAAAAGCGGCAGCCCCTCACGGACGACTGCCACGCACACACATAACAAAACATAAACAAAACACAATGTAAATTCCAGGCCTGGTCCTCTCTCGTCCTTCACTGGTGTCACTCGTCCTTATATGCCTCCGGGCTCCCTCATGAGAGGACTCAAGACCGGTGTGCCTCACAGGTGATGCTCATTCTCAATCATGCACCGGTCTCGCTCGCTCCTCTCACGTCTCTCGCTCGCCAACCTCGCCACAATATGTATATTGGATCGCGCATCTTTGTGCATCTTTGTTTGCACGCATCGCCTCTGTCAGTCAGCACGAGTGAGATTGTTTTAGTACAACGTACAAATAAAGACACTTTTAGATGTTTAATTGCTATTTGGAGCATTGAGATGGCTAGACGAGGGCTTAATGATGTTGTGTGAACCTCAAAATCAACATTTTTCACTTGTTTTGCCTATAGCTCGAAATTATCCCGTGTGCATTCCGACTCCTTTTGCCAGCACTGGTCACATATGAAGTCTTAAAATATAATGCACAAGTCATGTGAACTACTTTATTTTGCAATTAGTCCTTTTTTGTCCTTTTTTGAACCTCTAGTCACTAATATGCTTTTGTTGTATGAAAAAGAGCAGTAAGAACTTCTTGTTTTCGTCCATTGGAAAAAATAAATTAATTCACAGTAAATGATGATAGAATTTACATTGTTTTTGTGCGTGAACTATCCCTTTAAGAGGAAGGTTGCATCCAGACCTTGGCTTGGCAGGCCCGTTAGCCTCTGTTTAACAGAGCTCTGCAAGAATTTGAACATGATTCAAATTTTGTGCAATACACACGTTTGCATGAAGGCTGCGAGTTGTTTGTCCACTTGCCCTTCGTTTTGCACACTGACCATTTCAGTGTTTTGTATGAAGCGCAGCCAACCTGTTAACGTGCAGTCCAGACTTTGGAAACAATGTTTGGATCAGATATGAGAACACAGGCTGACAGATGTGATGCCCAACAGTTCATCAATATCATCACTCACTCTCTGACCCTCTTCACTTTGTTTTTCTTAAACAAGACCAAAATCAGACTGGAAATTAAACTCCCTAGAGGTTCTGATTGCTGAGGTGTTATTCATTTATCAGACTGTGTGTTTTAAAAATGGCTGAGTTCACTAGATTTTGGAGCAGAGCTATTGTTGTCTTGAAGATGACCAGAACAGATCATTCACAGAGGAATCCAAAAGGTTTGACCCATAGAAGAATGGCATCTGCATCGGCTGCTTTGTAGGTTGGGTGGTAATGGCACTTTATCATTTGGAAGAATGTCTTAAGTGACCTTAAGTGGCTAAAACAGATGTCTAAAAACTCTTTGATTGAATGCTGTCGGCTCAGCTGGAGATGGTGTTTTTACATGTTTGGCAGGACTGACCAAGTCAAACAGCATTTGTGTGTTTTTTAGCAGTCAAGCATTGTGAAATGGAAAAAGCAGTGGAGAGCATCCATTTGTGGCTTGATGGAACTCAAAACAACTGCGTAAAGACCCCGTTTCTTCTGTCATTCGAGGGATATTCCATGAGCTAAACATTTATGCCAAATTGTGCATTTTTTTAAATGTATATGTCTATTGTAGCACAACAGGGACCACCCACTTTTTCAGTGGCTTTGGATCCACAAGTATTTTTCCATTCCATTTTCTTCATAGAGATTTTTCAAGGGTTCTAAGCATTGCCAATTAAACCATATACATCTATATATTCTATAAATCTATATTATATTATGTTTAGGGCTGTCAATTCAATGCGTCAACTTCAGTTATGGGAAAAAATAACGCGTTAAAATCATAGACTATAAAAAAAAAATATGGACGTAATGTCCGTGACGTCACCCGTAGGTTTCCAAAGAGCATTTTTGAAGCCTAAAACCCGGCCGTTGCCATCTTGTCAGCGCAGGTCACTCCCGGAGGACTGAAAATGGACAAAGAGGCAGGAAGTGTGGCTGAAGCCACGCCCGCCGCATAGTGGCAATCCACCTGTCACTCAAGTGGCCAGATGGCCACGCCCTTAATTATGCTAATTTAAACGGATTAGTTATTTTTTAAAAATCACCCCCCTCACAGTTGTCATGAAGCCGTATTGACCAAAACCACTTTTTGTACCAGGCTGTAAACATATTTTTTTCTGCTGTAAAGTTGGGCATTTTAACATGGGGGAGATACAGATTTGACTCTCTTTTGGAGCCTGTCTCGATCGGTCAGTCGAAGAATTGTAGTTTGAGTCACTTCCGTGTTGGATTCAAGAGAGACCGCGGGAGGTTGCCGCTTGGTTAAAATGAACATTTTCAACGCAATTTTGTCATTTACTCACCCTCATGGCCGTTGAAGCCCAAACATTTATGTGCAATAAATTCTATGTTAAATCAAATATAATATTTCTTTCTAAAGATACTTTTTATAATGCTTTTCTCATTTCACATCACAGTAATGACTTTACATCTTTTGGGTGTAATTATCAGCCAAATTATATTATAATAATTATATTACATTACTTTACTTTACATTATATTATATTATATTATATTATTTTATTTTTTTACCAAGTATATGCTTAACAACCTTACATTGTAGATCTGTCATGAAAAATGTATGCTGTATCCCAAAAAATACATTTCTCTATGTAGAAACAGAATTGCTTCCAATCCTACTGTTGTGCTCCATTGCAGCTATCATGTAAAACAAAACGACATCTTATTTGGAGTGTGACAATGTGGAGCAATTAAAACAGTTCAAAGGCTTGAGCTCTCCTCCAGCTTAAAGTCCATTGAGTGATCAAAGTGAAGAACGACAGCTGCCCTTTCAGCTCACGGTTTGGTTACCAGCAGATAATACAACATGGTTTGTGGCTTTCGGTTGACCAAAGCCTCACCAACAGCTCTGTGCTTTTCTCCCATAATTTGAAATGTAACTTTTTTCAGCTGTAAGGAAATGTGCTGAACCTCTTTTTGAATGGATCTCCTTTGCTTTTTATGTTGTTTTCTAGGAGCTGGTTGTCATGGGTGCACCTGGTTCTTACTACTGGACCGGAACAGTCAAAGTGTTTAACATCACATCCAATACTCACTACAACCTTAATCAAGACTACCTGAGCCCTCGAAGATACAGTTACCTCGGTAATTCCTGCTTTGATGTGAATAACTTCTTCAATATCACATGCTGTAGTCAGTCCATCACAGATTTGTGTTTTTTAGGGTATGCTGTGACTGCTGGACACTTTTCCTCTCCAAATATCATAGATGTGGCAGCTGGTGCACCTCAAGATAGTGGTGGTGGAAAAGTGGGTGGTTTTCACTTGGTTTCTTGCCGTGTTCAGAAATTGCATCATTGCTTCCAGGTTCTGTTTACATTACACCAACTTTGACATTATGTAACCACATTGTCCTCCATATTTTAGGTTTACATCTTCAGAATTGAGGGAACATCTCTTGTGAAGACCTTTCAAGCCTCGGGGAAAATGGTGGGTATAATGTTCAGGTTTTCTAATTATTTACTACCGTAATTTATTCCAAATGTAAGATGTTTATTTAATTATTCAGAGCCATTTAAAGAAACAGTTCTATTTTCTGTGCAACACAGAAATAAATATTTGGAATGCCCTTAAAAGTTTGTATAAATGCATGTGCTGATCAGGGGCTGTGGAGATCCTAAAAGGACAAAAAAAATTTTTTTAACCCTTTAAAAACCTGTATCAGATTTGATATGAACATTTTAATTATAATTATCAATATGATCAAAACTTTGGTTAAAATCAAATCTTACTACATGTCTTCTGCCCTCTGATTGAAAGTTTACTTTTGATACTTTGATAAATTTTTAGCAAGTAAAAGTCCTTTTAGTACAATTGTAAATGTCCACCTTCAGCTCGTGGCTCACGTCTTTTTGGAGTGAAATCTGATTTTTATAAACTGTAAACATAACTTTTATTTTGTTAGTAATATTTCAAGATAGACACTTATTGGACTGAAGCAACTTAGGTGTACTTGATTATCTGTAAAATTTTTTAATTAAATTTTTTTGAAAAATCATGTTAAAATATGAATATCATATGATACATCAGGCATCATTGTATTGTATTGCATCGTCGCCCCCCCCCCACACACATACACAATAAAAAGAGCTTTGTTCATAAAACGAAGCATTTAAATATTATCTTACTAAGACATTATTAGGAGATATAGTGATAACTGATATTTATATGTACTTTATGTAAGTAGTCTGCTATACTGGTATAAAGATTGCATTAATTTACATTACAAGCTATCAGAATTTCATCTTACTTTTTGGCCATATAAATATGAGCAACCGCATTAAATTGCATATCTTGCTCAGTTTGAGCCTCTGAATGATATAGTGATTAGCTTCACTATATCATATTAGCCATAAAAGCCTCAATATGATACTAAAAAAAAAACACATATGCCAACTTGTTTCGTATATTGTGTCTAAATGTGTTTTACACGGTTAATGTAGTGCATATGACTCTATGTCTCAAGTTTGGTGTTAAAAAAAAAGACAAAAATTGACATTGTTCTCCAGCTCTCAGATCTCATGTATCTTCATGTTGCTACAGTATGTTCAAATATGGGGCAGCGTAGCTAAATCGTAGCTTGTCTTTCTAAAGGGAACAGTATGAGGTAATGTATCTTATGGAGGTGTATGTGCCCTGTGCATGGCGTTGTAACCTGACCCGTTTGCTCTTGGCTCGGCTTGGTTTCAGATGGGCTCTTACTTTGGCTCCTCATTGTGTGCAGTTGACCTAAACGCGGACGGACTGTCGGACTTGCTGGTGGGAGCACCCATGCACAGCGAGATCCGGGATGAAGGCCAGGTTTCTGTTTACCTCAGCAGTGGTAATGTGAGTTCACCATGCCTTACATACAGGATGTGTTACTTATTAATTATGCCAATATTTGTCATAAACAACACTAAAATGCCTTTAAGGTTGGTACTCTAATGCCTTAAGTAAAGTTGCATTGTGCTTGAAGTGAACAAGTTTTTAATTCTAAGGTAAATATGACAAATAATTTGAACATAAGCAAAGTTTTTTTGTTCCTGTTTGTTCAGGGAGTAATGGAGGAAGTTGCGATATTGAACGGTGACAATGCATACAACGCTCATTTCGGAGAGTGTATCACGTCTCTTGGGGACATTGATGACGACGGCTACCAAGGTCAGTGTCCAAAGTCTGTTTGAGCTCAAAATGATCACTCAGAGCAGTGTATGAGCTTCAACATAAAGGAATATTCTGGGTTAAATGTATCAAATTAAAGTTTGGAGTCTGTAAAATTATTTATTTGCTTTTATTCAGCAAGGATGCACTAAATTGATCAAAAGTGATAGTAAAGGCATTTATAATGTTACGAAAGATTCAAATAAATACTGCTCATTCGAACTTTAAATATTTAAAGATATTTTATATATTTTTATATTTTTCAACATTGATAACAATAAGAAATGTTTCTTGAGCAGCAAATCATCATATTAGAATGATTTCTGAAGGATCATGTGACACTGAAGACTGAAGAAATGATTCAGGAATAAATTAAATTTAAAAATATATTACAATCGAAAACAGTTATTTTAAATTGCAATAATATTTCACAATATTTCAGTTTTTACTGTATTTTTGATCAAATAAATGTAGCTTTGGTTGAGCATAAGTGACTTCAGAGAAGTGTGTTACTGTACACATATGTTTAACCTGTTATATTCCTCTAAATTCAAATTACAACAGAAGCAAATTTGACAAAAATCATATTTCCACTCTATTGGAGATAGACAGACATTGTTTGTCAAGTAACTGGAAAAGATATTTCGATGTGAAGCAGATTCAAACCTCAGATATCTCCTCTGTGACCAGTGTTCTCTCTCTTGATTTTCCTGGCACCCCGCAATCCAGTCGGAGGCTTTTCTTGGCGTCTGGTTTCGCTCTTTACCTGATGCATTGCTTGATTGTAGCTCCATTTTCTGCATGTCACCTTTTATTTTTTGTAATTTTAGAACGGACTGTCCTCATAACTGTTATTGAACGTGTTTAGAGAGACTGACCATCGCATAATAAAAGACCAAACACAGATCCATTCATATGGTAACAAGATGGTAAGAAATTAGAGCTTATGAAGCTAATTCAAATGGCCTGAGGACTATCTGAGAAGTGGAGACAGATGTGTCAGATTAAACAGGAAGTGAATCTTTCCGGTGTGGGACAGGGGGGTTGGCAGCACTTATAAACAAGAATCTGATTCAAACAATCAAGCATACATGTGTACTGAGAAGCATCTGTGATTAACTTTTGTTTAGGGATCAGTGTGGTAGTAAATTGTCCTTTAGGAGGCTGTAACCGTAAAGAGATTACATGAGGTTAACCTGTTTCCATTTGACCTGCCTCTTATTGGGTATAAATTTACATCAGCATGTGAAACAGGGGAGTCTGTACCCTAATAAAGATTTCTGTTGCAAATAAATGCTGCTCTCCAAGGATCAGCATTCTCCCCTAAAACTGATTAGGCAGACCAAACCGTAAGTCGTATGGACTTGAAACTTTGAGGGCTGATGGTACTCACACCATCTACAACGTCGCCAAGGCTCGCCCCGATTGGCCTGACGGGGACGCTACAGTGGTGAAAATAACTCATAAACCGTTAGGCGTAGGCTCAAGTGTCTTCTATCGTTGGAATCCTTGGCTCAAGACGGACAAAATGTATGTGTCTGTGAATTTCGGGTATTTTTGATTTTTGAAAAGCCTACTTTTTCAACTTAGTCGTAGGTTTTTGGCCTGATTTTAAACCAAATCAGTGCAGCAAGATTATCTGGAGTCTGATTGTCATTATTTATTTAAAAGAGCTGCCAAAACGTCCATAGTGTAGGGAGCCACTTTTACTACAATGGCTAAAGCTTGTCGATATTTTATGTACCTATGTAAGAGCTAATTCTGTGGCCGTGTGAAAAAGCATGCCACTTGGTGGTGCTATAACATGTAAAAAACATAAAAAAATGGCCATAACTACACAACCAGAAGTCTGATTGACTTCTAAATTGGCATGCGTTGTCTTCATTCAAGGTGCCAAGACTGCCGTTGAGGACATTCACGTATCTTGAAAAATGCGGCAGCCAATGAAGTTTGAGCAGCTATCAGACAAGGTTAATGTAGGCTGATCGTTGATTAGTGGGCCTGTTTGACGCACGGCCCTAGAGGACGCCTTCACGTTTTTTATGCGTGTAAAGGATTGTATACAACATGATTTTTTACACATGGCGAATATTAATTCATACCTCATGGTAGAACTTGTCGTTCTGAGCAACTAGGACTGCCGCTGTCAATCAAATTGTTTGTTAAATATCGGAGATTATTTCAAAAACCAACTTTCACAAACTAGTCCTAGGTTTTTGGCTCAACCTCGATAAAACCACTGTGGCACAAAAATTTAATTTGGCCTTTTGATTAGCCTGGATGCCAGCCGAACTTAGCCCCGCCCACAACATTTGAGATTGGGAAGTTCGGTCTGGACTTGATCCGTTGTGGAGCAACTATGCCCGAACAGAAGCTGTTCGGACCAATCAAATTGTCAGGGCGGGCTTTAGACGATGATGAACAGATGATAAACAGTAACATAAGCATTCACGCCGGTCAGGCCGGTCTGAGTATTTCACAATCTGCTCAGTTACTGGGATTTTCACGCACAACCATTTCTAGGGTTTACAAAGAATAGTGTGAAAAGGGAAAAACATCCAGTATGCGGTAGTCCTGTGGGCGAAAATGCCTTGTTGATGCTAGAGGTCAGAGGAGAATGGGCCGACTGATTCAAGCTGATAGAAGAGCAACTTTGACTGAAATAACCACTCGTTACAACCGAGGTATGCAGCAAAGCATTTGTGAAGCCACAACACGCACAACCTTGAGGCGGATGGGCTACAACAGCAGAAGACCCCACCGGGTACCACTCATCTCCACTACAAATAGGAAAAAGAGGCTACAATTTGCACGAGCTCACCAAAATTGGACAGATGAAGACTGGAAAAATGTTGCCTGGTCTGATGAGTCTCGATTTCTGTTGAGACATTCAGATGGTAGAGTCAGAATTTGGCGTAAACAGAATGAGAACATGGATCCATCATTCCTGGTTACCACTGTGCAGGCTGGTGGTGGTGGTGTAATGATGTGGGGGATGTTTTCTTGGCACACTTTAGGCCCCTTAGTGCCAAATGGGCATCGTTCAAATGCCACGGCCTACCTGAGCATTGTTTCTGACCATGTCCATCCCTTTATGAGCACCATGTACCCATCCTCTGATGGCTACTTCCAGTAGGATAATGCACCAGTCACAAAGCTTGAATCATTTCAAATTGGTTTCTTGAACATGACATGACAATTTTTTTTTTTTAAGCTTTAAAAAATATTTATTTCCAATGGTAAATTGCCTCTATTGGCTGTAAATGCTCGTTTCCATCTATAATCTAAGTGGTTACATGCTTGCTAAGTGAAACATAATACCTTTTTACGCATTGGCTTAAAGGCCTTAAAGTTCTTGATTCACGATAATTGCTGCTCGCAGCTATATTTCACTTTATTTCTGTTTTTACTGTATTTTTGATCAAATAAATGCAGCCTTTGTGAACATAAGAAATATAATTCGAAAGCATAAAAAAACTCTTACCAAAACCAAACCCTGAATGCTAATTATATAAAGGTGCCAAAAGAACACCCCAGGCTATAAATATAGATATTAATGGCTGGTGCTTCAGATTTAGTCATTTTTTGCAGCTGTTTTGCAGTCAAAATTCTTATTGTTTCAGAATTTCTGCATATACGAAACATGCCATGAAAACTGTCCACCTTAATGCAAAGCAGTTATAAAAATGTTAAGCTCAGCACATTTAAAATATGTGTTAGTGAAATGTGTTACTGCTGTTGTTCATGCACAGGGTTTTTTTTTTTTTAATGACACAGTTTCAACCCCCCTGAAGTTTCACAGACCTTTTAAAGGCTCTCAAAAACACGTAAGTGTCCATTAAGTGACTTAGCAGAGCGTCTTTAACAGAGATGGGCTTAAAGCAAACAGTCATTTATTGGGGTCCTGACACACACAAATCCACTCCCAGCGTTTCTATTCCAGTCATACGTCTCTGGCAGGCTCCCTTTAGCCAGCTGCAAACTATGCTGTTTTTCTCTAACGTTCACGATTGTTGCTCGTCAGACTGTACGTAATGACCCCAATAAGATCTTGAGTAAAAGCCAAGGCAGACTCTACCGCCACTGTATATTATGTCAGACTGTCTGTCTCAGCTAGAGCAAAACTCAAATGGTAGAGTTGAAATGTTTAAAAATCTCTGACATTTAGGTGAAGAAATCATGGTAGTGCGATTCCTGTTTCTCTCTTGTTTTCATCTTCCTCATTGACGTCTTTGTTTTTGTTTTGTGCTGTAGATGTTGCGATTGGAGCCCCTGAAGAGGATGACTATGGAGGAGCTGTGTACATCTACCATGGCGATGCCACAGGAATAGTTAACAAGTACTCAATGGTAATTAATCACATTAGTGATTTGCTCAACTGTCTGTACTACTTATTGAAAATTAGTATTTTTAGTTTAGTTTTAATTTTTAGTTTGATTTTGCATTTTATTTTTATTTTTTGTGTAATTTAATTTTAATTATGTTGGCTTGACAAAGCCAACAAACTGACTTAATGACTTACGATCCGATTTTTCGTTAAATGGACGTTCAAAATGACGAAAATTCCAAGCGGCATCCTCCTCCAGCTTCTCTTGAAGCCAATACGGAAGTGACTTAAACTGCAATTCATCGACTGGCCACTAGAGACAGACTCCAGAATCAGGAGCAGAATCTCATTGAGCTCATGTTAAAATGCCCAACTTTACAGCAGTAGAACACGTTTACAGTCTGGTACAAATTGTGGTTTTGGTCTATACGGCTAATTTTGCCCTTCATGGCAACTGTGAGGGGGGTGAATTTTTTTATAACTCATTAATTTATATTATATTAAGCCTTAAATTTCTGCAATTAAGGGCGTGGCAACTTTGACTGACAGGTGGATAGCCGTTTGTCTGTTGTCTGTTAGTCATCACCTCAGCTCCGCCCACATCCCGCCTCTTTGCCCATTTTCTGTTATCAGGGAGTGACGCGCTGCCAAGATGGCAACGGCCAGCTCGACCCTACTTTACGCTTCAAAACTGCTCTTCAGAATCCTATGGGTGAAGTCACGGACACTACGTCCATATTGTTTTTACAGTCTATGGAAAATTCCCATAGACTTTCATTGACAGGGTCAAAACCTTTATACAATAACTCTGAGTATTTAAGCTTCATCCACTATGCATCTATCACTGGCTGCGTCCTCTGAAGGTCGCATTTGAAGGCTGTATACGTCATCGAGGCGGTCTCATTTAAGAAAAGTAACTGTTAGATTGCAACCGTTGATTAAGTATGTTGCCTTCAAATGAAATTAGACGCAGCTGATGTGTTAAATCATGCTAGCAAAATGCTAGCTCATGTTAGAAACCTGCTGATTCATGTTATCAGAATCTTAAAAAATGCTAGCGACATGCTAATACAACATGTTAAAACATGCTAGCAACATGTTATTTAATCCTAGCAGCATGCTAAAACATGTTAGCAGCATGTTAATTAATGCTAGCAAAATGCTAACATGTTAACAATATGCTAATGCATGCTACTTCATGTTTACATGAACATGTTAAAACGTTAGCAACATGCTAGTAACATGCTAATCATACTAACAACCTGCTAATTCATGCTAGCAACATGTTAAAACATGTTAGCAAACGTGTTAAATCATGCTAGCAACACTTTTTTTTCTTTTTTCTGAGAAACACCAACCTCAAGCTGTTCAAAATTATTTTAAACTTTCAGACTTGGCTTTGTCAAGCCAACATAAAAGTTTGTCATCAAACTTTACTCATCTAGTTTTATTTTGTCAGCTTTGCACATTATACACTCAACATTATACACTATTCCATTAGTTTTGTTTAGTTTGTTTTTATTTATGGTGCTATTGAGCTTGATTGGTGACCGTTTTAAAATTAATCCGATAGATTTATTTAGTTGGATGTGTGTCACTTGTTTTGTTTTATAGCTCATGTAATTTAACAGTTTGATTGATGGGTAACTAATAGGTCCAGATGGAATCCACTGGCTGATTTTGTGGAAAAATGCCTTAAATGGAGCTGAGAGTGCTACTCGGATATTGGTAGCTGAAAGAATAATCAAATTAGCCACAATATTTAATAAATGAACACACAAGGGAATGTGTAGAACTATGTGGCATTACAATCTCTTGATGTTTTATTAATGTTTTTTTTATTGTTAATTCAGATGTTATGAAACATCTCTGATTGGTTGATGTGATTTTCTCTCTCTCACCTTGATCGTATACAGAGATTGTCTGGGCGAAGCATCAACCCCTCCCTCCAAATGTTCGGCCAGTCAATTTCCGGCAATGTGGACATGGATGGAAACGGATATCCAGGTTTGGCTTTACTTTAGACACTTGGCTAGTTCTGCTCGAATGAACATTGAGAATGTTCCGAATTAGCTAGATCAAAACCGACCGCATTCAGTGAGAAACCATGACGGGTGCCAGACCACTTACATTGGCCTTTTGCGATCTCTGCGTAAAGATGGGAAACATGTAGCATTTTTACCGACCTTCAGTGAGCTTATTCCATTCTGGAAACCTCTAAGTATTAAACTTCAATGTGTAACTCATGACATGAATGATTTGTCAAATCGTGTGATTTGTCCAATGCTGTTAAAGCTGCTGTAAAAATGGCCAAGAGATGATACGCATCTTTTTTGCATCCACAGAAGAATCTGGTCAGGATTAATTATATGATGGAGAATGTTCCATGCTGCGCTAATCCGAGGAATGTAGATTAAGTGTTTGCTTAATTTTCTTTTGACACGTTCTGTCTGCTCGGCCGAGCTCATAGTGCTGTGGCCAGCAAGCATTTTGTTTACAGCATTCCACAGCGGATGCTCAAACAGAGACGAAAGAGAATATCGACAAAGAAGGCTTCATATTTTATTAAAAAAGAAACACTTCTGTTTTATATACTGTATATCAGTTAAATACTTAAAGGGATACTTCAGCGCTGGGAAGATGAATGTGTATTTAAACTGGGTCATTTTTGTAGTAGAAATGTGAAATTATTTTTGAATTTGGTGCCTTTTAGACTGAGAAAAGACAGAAAATGTATTTTTGCCTCTTGTGGATGAAAGACAACAACTCCCAGAATGCACTTGCTTCGCTGCCCTATGAGGCCACTCCCAAGCCACGGCCACTGGTTATCACTTGCCCACCTCGGCATCACCCCCACCGTCGTTTTGATTTTTATAGTAATAAAATAATTTAGTTCAGTTAGAGAATAAACACTACAATTAAAAACTGAACGTGTCTTTTCAATAAAGTGTGAGTGAGCCGAACGAAAGTCACGGCACAAACGCAGCAGGAGTCAGATTTCATTCATCACGTGAAGAGCTGAGCTGAGCTGAGGTAAGCGCGGCAGATATTCTCGGCGCGTGTCCAGTCTGGCACGTTTTCAGACCGCATATGGAAGCTTAACTTTCATAGCAATTCATTGAAAAGTTGAAACACTTTGCTCTGCACCGCTCCGTTATTAATGCCCGATCTGAGTGGCAGCGGCCGTGCGCATTCAGATTCTGTGAGTGAGATCTCTCCCCTGTGGGCGGGTTGAAAACATGCGGAACTAGCTCCTGTAGTCTCTAGCCTCTGGCCAAAAAATCCTCAGATGACGCAAAATGACGATATTTGCGTTATCTGAGGATTTTTTCCAGAAATAAAATGCATAATTCTCTCGTCTCAGGAGTATATGAGGGGGGAAAGTATGATCATTCGAATATACTACCGGGTTTCTACTGATACAAAGCTTAATGCTAAATCACTGAAGTAACCCTTCAAAGAGAAAATGCTGTTTTACATTAGAGTTTACTAATTTGTAGTGACAAATCATAATCTTTGGCTATCAGAAAAATGTGCATGTGTTATTTTAGTATTGTTTATATACCATTATCATATTTTTATATTGAGATTTTTATTTTTATATTTCCAGTTTTCAAGTTTTAAGAATTTTCTTATGTGCTTTTGTCATTTGTATTTATTTATTTTTAAATATTTTTATATTACTATCCTTTTTTCCCTCCAGTTTTTGTTTCAGTACTACAGTTACTACAGTTGTCATACTTTACAGTTGCCTACAGTACCAAATTTTTCATCTAATATTTATATTTCTCAGTATCTCAGTGATTACCTCAATGATACATCTTTGTACCTTATCAGCTCATAAAGTGTGTATATTAAGACTTTACATGTATACATAAATTAATATTAAAGATTACATTTTTGCACATCTTTTCTAAGTGTAGCATCATGAGGTTTCTATAATTATTTTTTAAACACTAAGGGCCCTATCATACACCCGGCACAATGGGACGCCAGGCATGCAACGCAAGTGTTTTTCAGCCCGATGCAGTTATCATTTCACGTCCAGCTCCACGTTGTTTAAATAGCAGATGCACTGGCGCCATCTGTTCGCCCATGGGCGTCTGGTCTGAAAACCAGGTGTGTTCAGGAGCATTGTTGGAGCGTTGCTATTTTGAGGAACTGAAAATGCAGTATTCTATGGTTATTTTTTGTTATTTAAAGGGTGTGTTAGTAATATGAGCCTATAGGTGGTGCACAACACGCGTACACTCTGACTATTACACACACAGGGACGCACAGCAGCACACACACATTTTTAAATATTAATAATAAAAGGATTCCTCTCTGGAGAAGCGTTCAGTCTTTCCGCTCTCAAATTCTGACATGTAAATATAGCAATCGGTCATGGTGCGAGCGCAACGGCTTTGAAACGGAATGGGAGATGAGACTCTGAATGGTTTATTGCACGTTATGCCCAAAACACACCCATGACTCATTTAAGGGATAGTTTACCCAAAAATATAAAGTCTGTCATCATTTATTCACCCTCAAGTTGTTCCAAACCTGTATGAGTTTCTTTGTTCTGCTGAACACAAAAGAAAATATTTTGAAGAAAGTTTGTAACCAAGCAGATAGAGCAACCATTGACTACCATAGTATTTTTCCCCTACTATGGTAATCAATGGTTGCTCTATCTGCTTGGTTACAAACATTCTTCAAAATATCTTCTTTTGTGTTCAACAGAACAAAGAAACTCATACAGGTTTGGAACAACTTGAGGGTGTGTAAATGATGACAGAATTTTCATTTTTGGGTGAACTATTCCTTTAAGAGACTAGGTACAACCCTTTTGGACCATGTGGCTGGCGCGCTGACCGTTTTTTCCGTCGTTAAATTAGCAAAAGTGGATTCAGACACGCCCTGCGCCATGTGCACCTGCGCCATGTGCTTCAGACCATGTGCTCAGATCATTAAAATAAGGCCCTAAATCATTCCTGACCTTCCAGAAAAACATTTTTGTTTGTTTGTTTTCATTCATATCAGATGTGACGATAGGGGCGTTCATGGCTGACAGTGTGGTTTTGTTAAGGTAAGTGTGCACTTCTGATCCTGCAAAAGCTTCTAATTACACCACTTCCTAGTTAGTGTTCTCTGGTATTCGTGCCATTCATTCTGGTGTAGCTTTGACCTTTCTTTGCTGTTGCGTGTGACAGATCCAGGCCGGTGATCTCTGTGGACGTCTCCATCTTTTTGCCCGTCTCGATAAACATCACAGTACCGCAGTGTCATGAGGGACCACAGCATCTCAACTGCTTCAATGTCACCATCTGCATGAGCTTTCGAGGAAAACATGTACCTGGCCACATAGGTGAGTCACTGCATATTATTTTTTGGGAGTGTTTTTGGAATTTTATTTTACATTTATTTATTTATTCAATTTTTGATATTTTGTTTTATTATGTTATTTATTGTATTCTATTGCATTTTATTTGATTGCATGTTTTTTATTGCATTGCATATTATTGCATTACATTTTATAGCAAAATTGTATTATTTTATATTTATTTATTATTTTTAATTTTATTTAATAGTTGTTGTTTTTTTTGTTTTTTTTGTACACACTAGACCCATAACTAGATACTCTTGACAAACAGGAATTCACTATGAATCACTTTTGCCTCTCATATAATGTTACTGATATCAGCAAATACCGTTTTAAAATTGTTTGGAAACAATGCTTTTTTTCATTAAATCTAGTTGTTTTGTTTCTGTTTTTGTTACTTGACTCATTGAGCCTGACTGCACGTGTATGCTTAACTTGTCAAGACGGACACTATACAGCTACGGGATTCAATGAGAATGACCTCTTGCTCAACCTTTGGGTGTGGCCACTGCTTGCTGAGTGGGTGTGGCCTTATGGGAGATGGAGTATATAAAGGGGGTGTTACATAATGGGAGGTTTCTGGGAAGTACAGAGCACTAGTGTTAGCTCCACATGGCACTCGCATTGGAAAGTGCACCTTGTGTCTGGGTAACGCCCTGGTTCTGTAGGCCGGAGTGAGCTCATAGTGCGCTCACAGCTGGATGCATTCAAAGAACAATCCCCTGCATTGGTCCAGGAGCCCCTTCCTGCTCTTCATTAGAGTAACGCCCTGTGAGACTAGCAGAGAAAAAATAGCTCTTACTCATCGTCAGGACTGGAGCAAGGGTCCTGCAATTACACATTTGACCTCATCACAAAAACTGTCAAGAAATTCATCTAGTTCCTACAGTCACAGTCATGGCAATGGAAAGAAAGCAGCTATTTCTGGGGTCGTGTCCAAGAGTTCTATGCTTTTGATCAATTTCTGGAGTTTTGGAAAAGCCTGTAGGTTGACAATTCAGCACATTTCATCTCAATTGTCATTTCTTCAATGCAAAAAATATATTATTTGAATTGTATAGTATCATTTTAAGTGCACATAATAATGTATTTGTTGTAATAAATTAAATAAGTTTTAAAAAATCAGTAATGAGAGTGAGATTGTATTTGTATTACAGAAATTAAAATTTGGGAAGAAATGTGCTCATTTGTCATTAAAAACTTATTTATTTATTCCTCCATTCTGTTTTATTTTATTTATTATTTTATTTTATTGATCAGTACAATTTGAACCATATTTTTCCTTCGTGTCTCAGACTTCCAGAAATTCATCAAAAACATTTAACTCTTGGACGTGGCCCCAGAAATGTTCTTGTACTGTTTTCCCTCATTTCCACAACTTTGACAGTGGGAACTTGACGTCTTACTTTGTTTTTAAATCTAAAATCGCTCTGGAATGCCTCTGATAGTGAGTGTTTAAACAAAGACCATGTTTGAGAGAAGTTTACACATTGTTGTCTTACTGAAATGTGGTCGTTTATTTTTCTCCTCAGAGTTGCTGTACAATCTAACAGCAGATGCCGATAAGAGACACAAAAGTCTGCCGGTCCGGGTGTATTTTGGAAACGGAGTTGAGCAGACAGGTGCTGTAAGTCAGCGATTTAACCTGGAAATCAACCGACAGCAGTGCCATCAGTACACGTCCTTTGTAAGGGTGAGTGTTCCTTAAAGATATCCCAGCATACCTCATGCTCCACTGGATCAGGCTCAAGGGATTTGTCCTGTCAATATGAAATCAAAATGTACATGTATTAGTCTTTTTAGTCTTTCATCAAAAGTTCATAACCAATAGCCAAATAGCTGTTTAGCTGATTTTTAGGCTGCTGTTTTATATTTGATACACGGAAATTTCGAAGGCCTCTAAATGATCAACATGATCAAAGCTTTGCTGAAAAACCTGTTGAGCACAATCATGCCTTCTGCCCTCTGATTGATAGTTTATACTTTTAAAGTGGTTCACGTGTCTCTGTGCTGCGAAATCTTCACTGATTTTTATGAAGTAAACATTAGAATAACTTGTATGTTGTTAGCAATATTTGAAGATGAACATGTATTGGACTGAAGCAACTTGAAGGTTTACTTGATTATCCACACATCATTTTTTAGAAAAATCATGTTAAAATGTGAGCCAGGAACATTTATTTTTTCATCTCTTATTCATTATTGCATTGCATTATATATTTTAAAACAACAATCATAAATTAGTCATAAAACTAAGCATTTAAACATCATCTTATTAAGACATATTATTGGTAATTATAGAGTGACGACATTTTTATATATATTTTGTCTAAAATGTTCAATAAACAGTTCCATAAAAAAAAAAAAAAGACTTATTACATATGCCAGGCTTTTCAGAGTTAAGTTATGCAGCCTCTCTTTAATCTCAACAATAGTTAAAGTAGAAATTGTAATGCTGATTATTGTCAATTATGGGTCACAATTTAGTTTAGGGTCCAATTCTCACTATTAACTATGACTTTTGCCTCAGTAAACTCCTAATTACTGCTTATTAATAGTTAGTAAGGTTAAGTTTAGGTATTGGGTATCCATTTATGATATGGAACGCTCAATTTTAAAATGCAAGTCCCAGCCTACTTTATTTCTCGTAGTATTTGCTGTTTCATCGGGAAATGCATGACATTATGAAAGTGAAATGGGTTGTGAATGCCATTTCATGTTGACTAGATGTGTCCGAATGTATCAGCACCGCAGAATTCATGCTGGTCCATGTGATGTTGTTTGCACTTGTCCTCGCCTGACCCAGTGTCTTTTCTCTCCCATGACCTGTGCTGCAAACAGCCCTGTCCTGGAGGTCAAGCCATGTTGTGCTGAACTTTATTTCACTCTATCAACATGCACCAAATACGTCCATGTGCATTTTTCTGTAACTGCTTCGAAATTGTAGTTTTTGTTGGTTTTTATTTGTTGCTGGTTGGAGGATAAAACAAGCTATGCGTCCAATGGGAATTTGAAAACATTTCACACCTGCACATTAAAGAAATAGTTAGCATGGCAATTTTGACTGTCAAGCTCGTAAAAATTAAACTTAAAAATGACTTCTGAAGCTATACGAGATTTGTGTGAGGAAACGACCAGATTGTGTTGCTATTTACTGCAGTCTTGCCTTCAGAGGACTTCAGATACCCATGTCTTTGGTGCCGAGGTTAAAGCTCTGATTAAATCATGTAGGAGCTTGTGTGGTTTTATTCAAAGGAGAATTTCACTAAGTGACCTATAATAAAGTCTCGCTATCAAAATGATATGCCCACCATCAGGTGACAAACAACCACCTTTGAAATGCAGCGTACTTAATGAGAGACCTTGTTTTGCGGGTCGGCCGAGAGACAGTCGTCATTGTGACCGCACAGTTAGGCTCTTGTTGTCTGTGTGCTGGTAATAGGCTGCAATCACAGCGTTCAGTCACTGCACACAGCGTCAGTATCCTCAGGGCGCCGCGTCCGTGGAGCTGCAGCTCTGACAAGGAGGCCCACACAGAGCCTGTAAATTTCACTGGCACTGCTTTATGAGTCACTGCAGGCCACGTCTCCATAGGGGAGCTTCTTACAGGAAGGGTTTGCCCCATACCATGCTCCTGTTTTTGCTTTATACGAAACAGCGCATGATGCAAATATGCTTTAACCAACAACATTAAGCCTTTGACAATGCTGACCAAGTCTTCTTACGTTTACTTCCATTTGCAGCTGTAAGTGTTTTGCCTTTTGTGTTCTTTCATTAACGTGCATGACTAATGACTTTAACACTTTTAACAACTTGTCAACAAAAACAGAATTGGTGGTATATATGCGAAGAAAGATTTTTTTTTTTTTAAGTAAAAAATACTAAAATGGTGGTATCATTTTAGATTGCAAGTGAACTGCTTATATTTTGTTGGGTTTGTCAGTAGGGGACAATTTTACATTGTGAACCTTGTTACCATGATTTTGCAGCGCGAGCTATTGAGTATTGAAAACTGTGTATTTGTGGCATTCATTTCTCTAAGAGGTATGCAGTGTCACTCAAGGGGTTACTCCCCCTCAAGCCGTCCTAGGTGTATATGACTTTCTTCTTTCAGCCAAACACAATCAGAGTTATATTAAGAAATATCCTGGCTCTTCCCAGCTTTATAATGGGAGTGAATGGTACCTTAGATTTTGAAGCCCAAAAAAGCGCATCCATCCATCATTAAAGTAATCCACACAGCTCCAGTGGGTTAGTAAAGGCCTTCTGAAGCAAAGTTTGTTTATGTAAGAACAATATCCATATTTAAAACTTTATAAACTATAATCACCGGCTTCCGGTAACGGCCGTATGGGAGTCTAGTTCTGGCTAAAGAGTGACCTCTGACCCGACGTTTGACATAGGATGTAGGAGTATCGTAAGCTTAGTTGAGAGTAGATGCCTCTCGCAGTTCTGACAAATAGCTCCTCCCACATTTCTCATCAAAAATTCTTGTTTTAGACTTATAATTTGTGACCCTTTTTTTGTTTTGCTCTATCCTTTGCTTCTGCGTTCACCAATACGTCATGCAACGGGTCAGAGGTCATCGCTTCGCCTCAGAAGAAGGCCTTTATTAGCCCACTGGAGTCGTATGGATTGCTTTTATGATGGATGGATGCACTTTTTTGGGCTTCAAATTCTAAAGTATCATTCACTCCCATTATAAAGCTGGGAAGAGCCAGAATATTTTTAATTATGACATCATTAAGGGCGAATTCCTTGTATCGGCACTTCTCCTGGACATGCGCGTGCGCACATCAACCAGAACTAGAGCAAGAGCGGCAACAACGAGCTTCGTTCGGGTTACGGGAGCCGTCGGCAGCGCTGTCATTTTGTTTTTAGACCATGAAAGCAACAATGTCACTAAAGAAGTGTGTTTTTGGTTGTGAGGGAAAGGTAACCATGTTCAAATAACCCAGCGTTAAGGAAACAGTGGATGCAGTTTGTTGGATGCACGAATGTATAGTGAATAGAATAGTGTGTGTGTATGTGTGTGTGTGCGTGTGCGTGTGCGTGTGTGTGTGTGTGCTCGTGTCTTCACGAGCTGTTTTCGGAAAGAATCAGTACAGCGAATCTGTTGTTTATAAATCTGATAAAACTAAAGACTCTTCTGACATATGAAGGATGCAGTACTACTCTATAGATACTCAAGATTAACATGAGAAACAGAAACTGTGTGTGTTATGTACCCTTTAATATAACTCTGATTATGTTTTGCTGAAAGAAGAAAGTCATATACGCCTGGGTTGGGTTTGAGGTTTAGTAAATTATGGGTGAAAAAATGTTTTGGGTGAAATAACCCTTTAAATGTCTTTGACTTTAAAGGGGCTATATGCAACTTTTTCCCCAAAATAAATGTAACTATAGCCTTTTTATTTTACCATTTATGACTCAAACATCTCCTGATGAGCACACTGACACCTTGTCCGCTCACAGTGGGTGCACCTATAAGCCTGTATCCTATTTTTCATATTTTCTGACGGGTCGTCTTTTCCCGCGCTGTCTGCGGATGTGACGTCAAGCGCGTTCATGTTAAACGTTTCAGATCATTCTGGCACCACCGCTAGTCAGCAAGTAGCCTACACTCGCAAGCAGTGCAATGGATTTAACGAATACACAGAAGAGACCCAGGACAACTCGGACACCAACAGTAACTCCACAGAAGACTAAAAAAGTTAAACCCCTGACAAGTGGCCAAAAAAGGTCGAAGATTGAGAGAGACCGGCGCATTGCAAGGACTAGATCGGCTTCGCATTTGACTTCGCATATATATATATATATATATATATATATATATATATATATATATATATATATATATATATATAAATATATATAAACAAAAATAAATATGAATAGTGCATCAGTAATGTAAAGTCTTTTTGGGTGTCTAGAAAAGCGCTATATAAAACTGATGGATTATTATATAGCCATGTAAAGCTACATTATATTGTTTGTTGTTTCTATATCTTAACAAAAAATAAGAGGTAAATGAAGATGTAAAGTGTGATGCATTTTATTTCACATAAGACATGTAGTCAATAAATATTGCTAAATAGTATTATGTATATGTGTCTTTCATACTTGGTGATAGTAAGCTACTTGTGTATAATAAGTGGTCAAGGACAGTGCTCAGTCGTCAAGGACAGTGCTCAGATTTGTTTTTAATATTCTACGAAAGTTTCGGTCTGTGCGCCCTTCATCAGCGTGTATGCCAATGGCGAAATGGGTTTATTTATTTATTTAATGTATTAATTTTTTGTGTAGTTTGTCAGCTACACGTTTGACGTTTTGATAAGAGAACACTTATCTCAAACATTATATGTATTTGACTGTTCTTACCTCTGTAAACATAATGTTGACCTCCTTGCAGCAGATGACTTGTGAAGTGTGCACGTACGAGCGCACGCTGCGAGAGCGAGCAGAAATGAAGATCAGTTCTGTTTTTTGGCCACAGGTGTCAGTCGCGAGTTTAAATTTCAGAAAAACGCATATAGCCCCTTTAAAGCTGCAGTCCGTAACTTTTTGCACTCTTGCGGTTAATAAACAGAACTGCATGCGTCTTGTGGAAGAACACTCCTCCGCAGCGGTTCCTACCAGACCAGTCTGAAATAGTCCCAATACATTCTCATTATATCATTTTTGTAAATCTTGAACACAAAGTTTTAAAGTAGCTGCTAACAAATACACATGAATGTAGATGTGCTGTAGCGAAGGGGAGACGCAATGCATCTTAATATTTAATCTTGTTTGTAGACACTGCAGATTTGAAGCTGCATATGTCATTGTGTTTGTACTTTCAATCAAACACTGTACAATCTCTTCTCAAGTCCTAAAACAACCGTAGAGTGCTGTTTGTTTATTGTGCATTTTTAGTCTAATGAGTCGGCGTGGTTTATTTGAAATGTTTTGAGGAAGCTCTTCTGGGGTATATACACACACAACTACACAACTAGGGAATCATATATAGAGGGTTATCTGTTTTAATGGCTGATTAATGAGTGGGAATTGTAACGTAATGCCTGAAAACTCGTCCTTGTGTTCTGGGTGGGCAGGCAGATCACCATGCCATCTCACTGGGTGATCCTTAATGGATCAAGCAGCTTAAACACACTTCATCTTAAGTAAAGAGAGTCATTTGTCTTGAAGGCCACACTTCTCTCGGTAGATTTGACTTGAATCCTGTCTGTCAGTGGAGAAACTTCACTTAAATTACAGTCTAAATGTCCCACAAAGAAGGGTTTACAAGTGTTTCCATCCAGGTTGATATTTAATAGTTCCATGTGGAGAAAACTGTTATCTCCTCCGTTATCTTCTGGTATCTGTTGGTGCTTGCTAAAGCCCTACTGCTCATGTTAGACTTTGGTGTGTATCCCACAGCACTTTGGCATCATGACGGTGAGTTTTGCATGAGCACACACCAGTCATGTTTCCTTCAGAACATGTAAATCTAATCTAATATTGAATGTT
Organism: Romanogobio albipinnatus; assembly: GCA_023566225.1. Taxonomy (NCBI): domain Eukaryota; kingdom Metazoa; phylum Chordata; class Actinopteri; order Cypriniformes; family Gobionidae; genus Romanogobio; species Romanogobio albipinnatus. The sequence goes on from CM042258.1 coordinate 5,594,974, forward strand.
CTCTAATTGCAGTTTTATATTCCAAAGTACATAGTATACATGGCAAGAGTATGATCAAAGCAAACACTTTCAACTTAGTCTGAAGTAAACTGACCTTGTTAGCGCAGCTTTGAATGAACCTGTCAGCCGTATGTAAGTGAGATGTCATTTTATTGCACAGTATTCTTTGTGCATTTGTGAGAAGTGTTTGCATTAGCAGGGCTGCTCTGTTTAAAGTTTGTGTAAGAAAAGTATCTGTATGTCTATGATGTGTCTTAAGATTGTTTAAACTGATCATGCCAGGCATGGCTTTAGTGGAGTTATATTATGGATATTGTCAGGCCGTTTTAATGTGCACTGGATAAGGTCTTGAGGTCTGTAAGATTTTTTATTTTAATTGTTTTTAAAACAGTCTCTTATGCCCACCAAGGTGACATTTATTTGATTAACATACAGTAAAAAAGTGGAATATTTTATTTGAATATATTGTAAAATGTAATTTATTCCTGTGATCAAAGCTACATTTTCAGCATAATTTCTCCAGTCTTCAGTGTCACATGATCCTTCAGAAATCATTCTAATATGATGATTTGCTGCTCAAGAAACATTTCTTATTGTTATCAATGTTGAAGACAGTTGTGCGGTTTCATATTTTTGTCATATTTTTAGGATTCTTTGATGAATGGAAAGAACAGCATTTATTTGAAATGTCACTGACGTTTTACTGTTGCTTTTGATAAATGTAATAGTGAATAGTGAAAAGTATTAATTTCTTTCAAAAATGACTTTACTCAATCCAAAATGATGCATCTACTGATTCACTCTATAGTGAAATCCCATAATTATAAGCCTTGTATCGGTTTGTCAAACAACACTTAAATATGTTCCAAAACATGAGTGTGTTTATTCAGTCGGCGAGTTTAAAGCAGCACAAATCCCCCGTCATCAAGCGTGATTTGGCTGCTGTCCCGAGGGCCAGGTCTGCACGGCTCTCCTCTCATTTATCCGGGTGTTAGTGTCTCCCCGCATGAAGCCAGGACCCCCACTCACTAGCTGAGGTATGCTAATGGAAACCAGCTGGCTCTCTGCCGGGTTCTCTGTAGGGAACCTTCCCTAACTCTCACATGGTGAAAACACTGTATCCCACTATGGTGAGTAACGTCACAACACCCCGGGGAGCTGTTGTTGTGTCAACTGGAGCTCTTGTTCTGGCCTCCCACTGACATTGAGCTGGTATGTTCATACTCACTTTACTATATATTGCAGGAGAACATTTGGACGAACCTTCATCTTGATTTAAGAGATATCTGCATAGTGTTTTTCTTTGTTAACCTTGGTTTCTGGGCAAAGTAAATACCTGCTGATTTAGGTTAGTCGAGGCCAATGAATGTGATTTTGCATTGGTTGATCTTACTTTGGTCTTAGTTTTGTTCTCGCATGTTTTGTGAAATAGACCTTGAAATTGGATTTGGCATTTGATTGACTTTTAAGTCTTTATTGAATTCTTATTCATCGCCACATGACCGGGCCATTAGGATTCAGTTGCGTAAATACCTCTGACAGAGATATAGGGCTCTATCATACACCCGGCACAATGTTTTTTTGCTAGTTTCGGCCTGACGCATCATTTTCACGTCCAGCGCCACATTGTTTAAATAGCAAATGTACTCGCACCCATCTGTTCACCCATGGGTGAGCTGGTCTGAAAACCAGGTGTGTTCAGGAGCATTGTTGGAGCTATTTTGAGGAACTGAAAACGACTTTGCCATTGACCAACAAAAACCTGCTCTAAAGTCAATAGCGCAGTATTTTTTGTGTTTTTTAACTCTGCTTATTACACACACAGCACACAAACATTTTTAAATATTAAAAATAAAAGGATTCCTCTCTGGAGAAACGTTCAGTCTTTCCACTCGCAAATTCTGCCATGGTGCAAACGCAACTGGCTTTTAAAGGGAATGGGAGATGAGACTCTGATTGGTTTATTGCACGTTACACCCAAAACACACCCATGACTCATTAAGACAGGGGTCCCCAAACTTTTTTCTGTAAGGGCCACATCATTTTTCCTTTCTTTAATGGGGGGCCGGGTCGGTCAAATTACATGGGCCGGAGTGACTACCAGTATTATTGTGGAGATTTTATTAGGATTTTAAATCTATTCATCAAACTAAAAATCTAATGTTTAGCATAACATTATAGACACACTTTCAAAAATGTTTATTGCCAGCATACAAAAGTTATTACACGACCATTAACACAAGGACAACTTCAGAGCTGTCAAACATGGTTATGTGTCCTTATCATCTCTACGAGGCACCTTCAGTTCTGTCCCCTTTTGAAAAATACTGTTCGCTAGAACTGTGTGTGCTTGGTTTGTTACCACAGTTATGGTAAAAATGGTAAATGGACTGCATTTATATAGCGCTTTTAACAGACCAATGGCCATCCAAAGCGCTTTACATCTTGCCTCACCGTTATCTGCCCGTTATCTGCGTGCTTCCTCAGCGATGAAGTTCCACATTTGCGGCTATCTTTTCTTCAACTCCTCAGGATCCATCTCGACGACTGCAGTGCAGGCAGATCGCGCACGGTTGTGAAGCTCCTAGGAGGGCACGCACGCGCGCCGCACGGCCACAAATAAACTAATATGGATTTGAAATTATTTTATCAACTTGAAATACAGGCAAGGCATATTTTTGTAGATGTGTTCCTAAAAATATGCATACTTTTTTTAGGAACACATCTACAATATACATGCATATATTTTTATAAATATATTCGTTTGCACGTGACTGTTTAAAACCCGTGTTTAGACCCGTGTTTGTCCCTTGTCCGACCCGCACCCGTATCCGACACAGTTAGGATGTTTTTTTCACCCGTTTCAGCAATATTCGCGGATCACCCGTCGGGTACCCGCCCGTGCAGGACTCTGGTTCAGAGGGCCGGTCCAAATGTGGGGGCGGGCCGTATTCGGCCCGAGGGGGGCGTAGTTTGGGGAACCCTGCATTAAGAGACTAGGGACAACCCTTTTAGCCATGCGCTGGGCACGCAGATAGTTTTTTCCGTCGTTAAACTAGCAAAAGTGGATTCGGACACACCCTAAGTGCACCTGTGCCGTGCGCTTCAGACCATGCGCTCAGATCATTAAAATAGGACCCATAAAGTGTCCAATCACAGTCCGTATTGTTTTTATGTGCTGTTCATTTGAAAAATCTGATTATTTAATTTGAATGTCATTAGAATCTTTTTTTATTTAGCATAACTTCTTTACGATGAATATTAATGTTTTCAGTAGAACAATGTCTATTAAAAGCATTTAAAGGTACATGATGAAAAAACAAAACTGCATGCATTTTGCGAAAGAATATTGAGTGAATGTGCGGATGAATATGGTTCCTTCTCATAACTAAAAAAGAGAGAGAGATTATCCTACATCTTATAAAACATTCACTACATGGCTTAAGAGAAATAACCAGATTAAATGGAAAAGGATCTCTAGCTGACTAGCTGAAGACGTTACTCTAGCTTTACCCATTAATAGGCACTGTATTTCCTTAGAATAAACAACCATAATGGATATGACCCTTCACAATGGATAATGCTTTACAATGAACTCTGTTAGAGAGCAATGGCAATTTATCTGTTCAATAAAATACCTTACTCGCCTATTGTTGAGTAAGAAAAACGGCATCTCTGTCGCTTTTACAACATTTCAAATCCCTCAGTTGTCGCCACCTCCGAAAAGCCAAATCCATGTTGATTCTTGTTTTATTACAAGCTCTGTCACGTTCTCCTTTCGCAAGCAGACTCTCCTCTGTTCAGTATTTTTTTTTAAACGGGTGATTCCCTATCTATCCTATGCCACTCCCACATGGGTCAAAGTAGCCGGAGCAACTTTTCTCTGTTTACAGATGAGACACACACACACAGGCGAGTGACGTATGTGTGCAATTTCCCGCGAAACCATCTCAGCAGGTATAAAATATAAACACTTATAATAGGCTTACCATAGTGAATCAGGGTCAAACTAAAATTGGAAGAAGGATTGATTTATTGACTCTTGAAATCTTAATTTTGAAAGAAAAAAAAAGTTGCATAGTGTAATAAAAATATTTTAAGATGTTTTTAGGCAAAATGGCTGAAAAAAAGTAATATATACAAGTCACTAATAATACGATTTAATGGTTAATCACCCTTAAAAAAGATTTAAAAATGGTTTATCAATATAATTTTTATGCATATTATAAATATGAATATACTTTATATACATTTTCATATATTTAACATAACTGCTATACTATGAATATTAATGTTTGCAGTCAAACAATGTTTGTTAAGAGTGTTTAAAATATATTTAAAACAATATACATAATTATCCTGATATATTTTATCATACATTACATTTATATTATGTATAAGACTAGCTTCAAAGTGGCCAAGTAAATATGTTGAACTGTAGTAATAGAATTTTGTTTATCTTTATTCTATTATTTCCCCGAACAGGCACAGCCGACACCATTTCCTGTTTAGTGATGTGCATCGCAGCACAATCCAGAATTAGTTGTGATTTAATTTGATGATATTTGACCTGCAGGACGTGCGTTTAATTGAACCTATTCTGCTTTTCCAAAGGTTGCTGTGGTTGGTTTGACACAAGCATTCCTGTGCACACTGAGGTTAGAAAAGCTTTGTAAAACCCCTGCATGAAGCCAAAGGAAACAAGCATCTACAAGGGCTTCTCGAAATTCTAGTAAATAGTCTAGTTATAATTTCCCTTCACTGGAATAGAAGGCATTACGTAACGGATTCATGTTGATCATTTTAAACATGTTTCTATTGGCACAGTTTATGGAATATCATACCAGACTGCCAGATGTTCTTTGCTTGGTTATTTTTAGCCAGATAAACTGCATAAGTGGTGCACTAGCACCTGAGAGCAAGCAAGCAAGCATTTATTTAATGTTTTTTGATTATGATGGATGTTGGAGTTTGTGAATGAACTTTTGGAGTTGAGTGGAAGATTTGGCTGATTTCTTGTCTTACCATTGCCACCCTCATGCTAACCATTCACTTCATCATCTCATGTCATTTTCACAATCCAATGGGTTTTTTTTCTGTGCACTCTATGCACAATGGGTCGAAAAACTGCTTGGGTGGATTTTCCGAATTGCAGACAGGGATCTCAGGGCAGGTTTAAATGTCCATGCTGAATGATGAGGCATTAGAGGAATCAACACTCAAATGAGCAGAACCAGATGCGAGGGACAAATCTATTTCCTGTGTTATTGTGGCAGCCACACACAGTGTTTTCTCTAGTAGAAAGGAAATGGCAGTGTGTTTTCTGGGCTCTTAGACGAGATGTGGGTCACCCGGGATCCCAGTGCAATAAATAGGCCCAAAGGTATACCTCATATTGATAAATTTTTTTCCTCATAGCAAATCTATATAAATAGCTTAGCATAATTTATCACATATGCATTTATATTCCATCATCTTGTGCCATAGATATCACTCGTTCAGCGATAGCAAACCCATTAGTCACGGTCACACATGAGATAGGCTTGGGATTTGTAGCACACGCTCTATGGAGAAGCTAAAGGCTGTCAGATTCCTTTAGCTGTCTGGTTGTTGTATGGCATGTCTCTCATAGTTCTCTTTACCGCGTTTACATTAATACCTCAAATCCTGCATGGCTTTACTGATGTAAGGAGCACACTAAGGGAGCAAGTGAGGATTGTAACCAATAGCGTATCAAACACAGCTCATTTTAAAGTGTTATTCTCCTGCTCGATATACAACTCTGACACAGTTAAGCTCTTAACACTCGCCAGTTTATACTGTACTGGCATGCTGATAGAGAAACTTGAAAGTAGGTTACATATACTGCTTGTAAAGCTGTGGCATAAGCTCCGTTCAGAAAACATCTGCCTACATAGGCCACAGTCTTAGGCATAATCCTAATTGAAACTGATTATTGATTCTGAGTCTGAAATAGGCAAGTTTACGATAGGCGGGTAGAGGGAGTGCAGCCTTCGAACTCCTTTTGAGACCTGAAGCTGGCTTCTGCTGATGAAACTGCAAACTATTCTTCTGTACATTTTTCTTTAATTAATTGCACTCCTGACTCTTGGTCTTCATTTTTCATTTTTCATTTTCCTGGGTCCTAAACTGGTACCCCAAGTTCTAAGCATGTTGCTAAGAAGATAATACTTTAAGCAATGAAATAAACAGCACACACTCGACATATTGTAATTCAAATGATCTGTTTTATCTTTGTTGAATTAATGATATATACACTACCGTTAGTCTCTTATGCATAAGAAGTTTCTTTTTCAGCATCATTACTCCAGTCTTCAGTGTCACATGATCCTTCAGAAATCATTCTAATATGACGATTTGATGCTCAAGAAACATTTCTGATTATTATCAGTTGAAAACAGTTGTGCAGTGTAATTTTTTGTGGACTGAAGATTCTTTGAAAGTTGAAAAGAACAGCGTTTATTTTATATAAACATTTTATAACATTATAAATGTCACATTTGATCAATTTACTGCATGCTTGCTGATTAAAAGTATTACAAATCTTTTGAACGCTTTTTATTTATTTATAACATCTAGACTATTTCAGTTATTTTGGATTATTTTCCCCCCAATCTAATTACCTTATTTGTCTAAGATACATGTGATGCTGTGTAAATTAGGCCTAAATTAGTTTTCTTTGAAGGCAGCCCTGTTCAAAACCACATCAGAAGCATGTCTGAAATGCTTAAAAGTGCTGTCTAGGTAGGGTGCTCACTAGGTTTTGGAACAGAGCTAAGTGTCACACAACACTGATACTATTTCTCACGCATGCACATACTGTGTCAGATCCTGCAGTGCTGATTTGATGGTATTCATAGTACTGACCCGGTGAGAGGACTAGGCCGTTTGCCACACTACCAGCTTTGTGTTGCCACATATAACAGTCCCGCATAACGCTGCAATTCCTCCGATGCCATTCCACGGGCTTCATTTACACCCAGCCAAGAAAGCTGATACAATGAATCCGCACGGCAGGAAGGTAATCATATCCAGCTGTCTCCCATTAAATACGCTCACGACTCTAGCATCTATTTATAAAACATGGTGACGGAAAAATATTAGAATGCAAGAAACCCACAATCCCGACAATAAATGTTGTGGAAAGAGCTCGGAAACAGCCGAAATGGGGGAAAACTTTATATGAAATAGCCAAGCGTCTATTTAGTTGCTTGCTGAATTGAGGGAAAGTAGATGACATGGTGCTGGAGGGTTGTGTCGTGCAGCTGAATGAATGTTTAAACAGGCCAGTGTTTCTTTACTCTTTTAACTTACTGAACATCTTTATGTGAATTTTCAGATTGCAATCTCTTCATCACGGCACCTGTTAGTGGGTGGGATATATTAGACAGCAAGTGAACATTTTGTCCTCAAAGTTGATGTGTTAGAAGCAGGAAAAATGGGCAAGCGTAAGGATTTGAGTGAGTTTGACAAGGGCCAAACTGTGATGGCTAGACGACTGGGTCAGAGCATCTCCAAAACTGCAGCTCTTGTGGGATGTTCCCGGTCTGCAGTGGTCAGTCTCTATCAAAAGTGCTCCAAGGAAGGAACAGTGGAGAACCGAAGACAGGGTCATGGGCGGCCAAGGCTCATTGATGCACGTGTGGTCCGATCAAACAGACGAGCTACTGGAGCTCAGATTGCTCAAGAAGTTAATGCTGGTTCTGATAGAAATGTGTCAGAATACACAGAGCATCTCAGTTTGTTGCGTATGGGGCGGCATAGCCGCTGACCAGTCAGGGTGCCCATGTTGACCCCTGTCCACCGCCCAAAGCACCAACAGTGGCACGTGAGCATCAGAACTGGACCACGGAGCAATGGAAGAAGGTGTCCTGGTCTGATGAATCACATTTTCTTTTACATCACATAGATGGCCGGGTGCGTGTTCGTCACTTGTATACAAATCTGCATCACACAGTTGCTTTAGATTTGTCGGCTGCACATCCATGATGCAAATCTCCCGTTCCAGCACATCCTGCTCTATTGGATTGAGATCTGATGACTGTGGAGGCTGCTTGAGTTTAGTGAACTCACTGTCATGTTCAAGAAACCCGTTTGAGATGATTTGAGCTTTGTGACATGTGCGTTTTCCTGCCATCAGAAGATCAGAACACTGTGGTCATAAGGGGATGGACATGGTCAGCAACAATACTTGGGTAGACTGTGGTGTTTAAACGATGCTAAATTGGTACTAAGAGGCCTAAAGTGTGCCAAGAAAATATATAACACACCATTACACCTCCAGCAGCCTGAACCGCTGAGACAAGACAGGATATATCCATGCTTTCATGTTGTTTACGCCAAATTCTGACCCTGCCATCTGAATGTCGCAGCTGAAATCAAGACTCATCAGACCAGGCAAAGTTTTACAATCTAATATTATCCAGTTTTGATGAGCCCGTGTGAATTGTAGTCTCAGTTTTCTGTTCTTTTGGTCATTCTCCTCTGACCTCTGGCATCAACAAAATATTTTAACCGACAGAACTGCCACTCACTGGATATTTTCTCTTTTTCGGACCATTCTCAGTAAACCCTAGAGATGGTTGAGTGTGAAAATACCAGTAGATCAGCAGTTTGTGAAATACTCAGACCAGCCCGTCTGGAAACAACAACCATGCCACGTGCAAAGTCTCTTAAATCCCCTTTCTTCCCCATTCTGATGCTCAGTTTGAACTTCGTCTTGATCATGTCTACATGCCTAGAGTTGCTGCCATGTGATTGGCTGATTAGATATTTACCTTAACAACAAGCAGTTGAACAGTTTTAACTATAAGTGGTGAGGTTATGTGTACGTATGTATGATTTGGCTCATTTCGTCAACCACACACAAGGTATTGTTAAATTAGTTTTTCTGTTCCCTAAAGCAGGACTTTAGAGGGTTTTATTTATATGGTCTGATGACATGCTGTTGTGTGTGTGGTGTTTTACACCTGACTTCTCTCTAGTGATTGTTAAATAACAGTCACACTAGTGACCCGCTCAACCTCATCCACACCCTGGTTGTTGCTGGAATTGGGTCTGTTTTCCTATTGGAGCGCGGTGGTGGACTGCCTTCGGTGCGTGGGGCTCAAACATATCAAGTATAACTGTTTATTTTACAAAAGCTGAAGCGTCTCTCAGCCCACGCGCAGTAGATTTAAAGATTGTATCCAGGCTGCACTGATTAGAACAATAGACCCAGAATAACTGCACGGTAAAAGTGGACCAGTTTTATGAGCCCTGATCTCATCAGACGGAGGAAGCATCTGTCGCTGCCGTCCTGATCGCTCAGGATGGAGCTGACGTGCACAGAGCTGCTTCAGCAGGATCATACAGGGAGATAAAACTAATAGAATATCTGGTGTTGAACAGAAAACATGCAGTTTAATCTATGAACATTCACTAGACATCTGAAGTTATGCATTGATATTTCAGCCAAATATAGAGTCAACTCTTCATTTTTGTCACAATATTGTAAATGCAAAATAACTTTCTTATTTCCTAGATGATCACTATGGAAGCTTGTTTCCGCCACTGAATAAAAAATTTTAAAAGGTCATTGCAACTTCTCGGTAAACCCTAGATAAGCCAATGGCAGTTGAGTATCACGGGGACCGGAACTCGGACATCTTTAGGTTTCAGCGCCATAGAGAAACAGTGGAAAATCCGAAGCTCTCATCAGTTTGATGGTGTTTATGCTACAAAAAGGGTCAAACGATGTGCAGGTATCCTGAGAAGATGTTCTGGTTCTCATTAAGTTCCGATTAAGGTCTCTGCTAACATACAAACCGAAATAACTAACTGTTCTCACGTCATGTAACACTGTAGGTCAAAAACACATAAACAAAGGTCTACATTTCAGTGCATCTCTCCATATTAATTTAATCTAACTCTAATTTAAGTGTTGATCTTGGATGTTGTCAATTGCGTTCGTGACGTACATAACACGAGGCTTCTCCCGATTGCATTGTGATCTGTAAACCATCGCTTCCAAATTAATCTCCCACCATATTTATTTTAAAATCTTTTTTATATCCGTCCATGGCATATTTAAGTCTCACAGAATTTTATTCTGTATGTTTTATGTTTTATTCTGTGGCGCAAACAAGCTTCCATAGATCACTAGATGCTACTTGCTTTTTAATTTTTTGTAGTTGCATAATGTGTAGTTTTGCGTGTTATTTTTTAAAGATCAGTTTTGATAAATGCATTGTAGATAACTACTGCCATTAAGTCATACGGATATGATCTAATGCCTCACAGTGACTGAATGCTAGAAAAGCAGGAGGTCACACTGCAAAAAAAGACTATTTTCTTTAGCATTTTTGTCTTGTTTTCCAGTACAAATATCTAAACATCCTTAAATCAAGATACACTTATCAGAGAAGCAAAATTACATAAGATAACAAGTAAATAATTAGGTGACTTTACACTTAAAACAATACAAAAATATCTGCCAGTGGTGCCAGAAAAATAAACTTGTTTCCCTTTAAATTAAGTTTATATTTCTGAAACCACTGGCAGATGTTTTCTTGTTTTAAGCATAAACTCATAAACTAAGCATTATTTTGATCATTCTTTCAGAAAACAAGAGTTAATATCTTAAGTAATTTTGCTTCTTGTGTAAATGTATCTTGATTTAAGAACACTTAGTTGTCCAGGAAAACCAGACAAAATGCAACATTTTTGCAGTGAAGCTTCTTAAAATTCTTGATTTTTATACTTTGTGCAAGATCTTATAGTGTTCTTGAACTGGTTTTGGGGGAATAACTTTGTGAAGGAAGCCATATTTCCCGGGAGCCAGCATCCCTAACTCGCATTACAAGTCCATAAAAGGAACTAACCCCAATCCTAACTTCATGGCTTGTGCTTCTCGGGTGCGTATAGTGCTGGCGGGACCTTCACAGGAGTGCTCCGTTTTCAGCCAGATAAGGTGACGGCTGCGAGCCGGAGCAGAGAGCAGGACGGATGATTGAAGGAGGAATAGCTTGGAATTCTGGGAATGAGTAGCAGGAGTAAAAGATTTTGTTGGCTCTCCCTACACTTACCCTTGACATGACCCACCTGCTCACTAAGTGAGTGGAACTTAAGGGCATATCAGTTATTCCAGGCATTTATGTCGACAGATAACAGCAGAGAGGACGTATAAAGCGTATAAAGCAATGGAAATATTACTGTAAATGTCAAGGCCAAAGGGATTGAGCTGTTGCTCTTCCAAATGAAAAGACACTGCTGGATGTCCTGCTAAATACCAGAGTATTTTTGCACAGTGGAAAGATTTCCAGGCAGTTTAATTTTTGGTGAAGTGTTAAGAGGGTGTGTGTATCTTGGCCTGATTTCTCCACAAGCATTTGATGAATGCTTTGTTCTTACTCTCATAACAAGTCTTTTTTTGTTCTTTGCACAAAACCTGTCAAGAGCATGTGCAGGTCACTTCACCACAAAATCAAGAAAAAAATAGAAGTATTATATTTTGCATAAAGATAATAAAGTATGTTTTTCAGATAATAAAGGTTTTTTTGTATATATACACACACACACACACACACACACACACACACACATATACATACATACATATATATATATATATATATTGCAAGTTTTGCAAGTTCTCCCACTTGGAAATCATGGAGGGGTCTGAAATTGTCATCGTAGGTGCATGTCCACTGTGAGAGACATAATCTAAAAAAAAAAATCCAGAAATCACAATGTATGATTTTTTTAACTATTTATTTGTATGATACAGCTGCAAATAAGTATTTGAACACCTGAGAAAATCAATGTTAATATTTGGTACAGTAGCCTTTGTTTGCAATTACAGAGGTCAAACGTTTCCTGTAGTTTTTCTGTTTATTATGTTCAAATACTTATTTTCCTCACTGTATATATATATATATATACACACATTTATATATTGAGAAAATCCCCCAAAAGAAGATAATTCTAGTGTGACCATGGCATTTTTTTCAAAATTATACCGGTTTTGCGGTATATGACGGTATTTTCGCCCCCATGCATGACAGGGTGTTAAGCACATTTTCTACTGATTTAGAGAGGAAATACTGCTGTAGATTGACTAGAATGCCCTATTTTACTGTCATGATGAGTGAATATTGTAGAAAAATTCCACACTAGAGTTAAAGGAACACACTGATTTTTGGGACTTTATCTTATTCACCGTATCCCCCAGAGTTAGATAAGCCCATACATACCATTCCCATCTCTGTGTGTGCCATAACTCTGTCTGATGCACACACCGCTAGCCTAGCTTAGCACAAAGACTGGAGGTAAACAGCTCCAGCTAGCCTACTGCTCAATAAGTGACAAAATAACGCCAACATTTTCCTATTTACATGTTGTGATGTGTATAGTCACAGTTGTGTACAAATAACAAGGTCACATGAGACACAGCCATCACTATGAACTATATTCTCAGAAGGCGAAGCACTGCTACTTCTGCGGAGGGATTTGCTCTGTTACTCCAACTCTGAGCGAACTCTCTGCTCCTCACCGCGGGGTTTTTCAGGTGCTGCGAGCAAATCTCAACGGAGTTTATTGTCTTTATTGCAGTGCAAATTTTGTTGGGAAAGATGAAAATAGTATGTTGTTTTATCTACGGGTCACTACTAGGAGTGTGAACCTACACTGGTCTCAAGGTTCGGTTCCATTTCGATTATCATGCCATCAATTCGATATCACAATGCATTGACGGTGCATTGCATCCTCATGTATACAATTTAGTCAGTTACGCATATGAACTGAACCTTTAATTTTACATGCTCAAAGAAAACACGCTTCTTGAATGTATCAAACAAACTCAAGTCTGGGCACAGAAGACAACAGGAGCATTTAGAACAAATACACAAAATACTAAAAGCCACTTCAGGAGGTGGTCTGGGCTCATTACAGTCAAAACTAAAGTCTAAATGCATCTGGTTGTTGAAACCACATATGTACATTTTACTCCTCGCAACAATGCTAAAACAAAATGTATGTGTGAGTGTGTTATGGGCTATATGACATGTTATAGTCCGATATGACAGCGCTACTGAAGCACTCATCGCTACAGACGAGCAGCTGCGTATCTCTTCATCAAGATAACGCACACACTAACGAAAGTAAAGTCGCAGGTGCTCAACATACAATCATATTCATTAAAAGTAAAGAAACTGAATGATCTTACCAGTGCTGTTGCCACGCTCGCTCCTATTGCGGTCTTTGATCGTGAAATTAGCTGATGATTAATAAAGTGCAGCTCATATCTGTTGTTTTCGGGGACGTGAACTACAATAAATCTGTATATAGTACGGGAATTGCGGAGATACATTTATGTGCCCAAGTGTAAATTAGATTGTTTTGATAAATCAGATAGCTTTGATTTACACATAGCGAGTGTGTTCTCCAGGTCGTGCTTACCAGGTTGTTCATAAAAGCCGAAATGTGCCCAGATATCGGCTTTTAAAGTAGTTGGAGCATTTTAATTACTCTCACTCGTGTCTCGCCTCCCTCTGCCATTGTATGCTACCGCGACAAAGCACGTACGTGACAAATGACTTCAGAAAAGAATCAGTACATTATAATCGGTTATGGTCTATTACTGAACCGATACCGAATCGTCCTCGTCTGCATCGCGATGCATCGTAGAAACGATTAATTTCGAGACCCCTATTTTCTACATTACAGATTTCTGCTCATTCAAAATCAGATACAGATAACTGTAAGCAGATAAGCACTGTAAGATTACGGGTTTGAATGCATTAGACAGAGCGATTGCGTGTGTGAATAAGTGCTACCTGTTTAAAATGTGCTTTCACCCGATCATATTCAGTATGTAGAAGGTACAAAACAATTCCTTGAACTATAACCTTTACATTCTTTCTGATTTGAATGATTAATCTGTATCAAGCTAGTTACATGTGTTTAACGAGTGAGTTCTGGCTAAAAATGCAGTTATATTATGGGCCGTTGGCATGAAATGTACTCGTGATGGAGCGATTAAAAATCACGACGCTCCGACTTTTGAACAAATCCGCTCCTCACTCCATTCAAATTCACGCCACTCCCACTCCACTCTGCTCACACACTGTCATGTGCAACTGTTATATGCAAAATTTAATTCCCCCTGTTTTTAATTTTGAGGTCAAACGTTCCTGACAGGTTTCGTGAGATTCACCCCTTAATTTGTTGATAGATGTTCTTTAGTGTTGGATGAACAATGATTTTTTTTTTTCATTGTTCAGAGAGAAAATGTTTTCCATGTGCCCATTTAAGCCACGGGAGCATGGCACCTTCATTCCAGCTTTATACATCCCAGCTGTGTTTTCAACTGAGGGTCACATGCTAAATGCCTTTAACATTATGTACACCAACCCATAAAAAGTTCACTGTAATTGATTTTTACAAGGACATTGTTCCAGCATTTCATCCACTTATGAGTCATTGAGTATTATATTATTTCTTTCGTACTGTACATTTGCTTGTTTTTTTTCTGTGAGTTATGCAATTTTATGGATGCATGGAATATGCAAGGTCATGTGACAACTATGTAGCATTTGTATTGGTGCATATTCTGTATGTGTTGTACAGTGTATGCACAGTGTATATATTCTGCCACATTGCCAGTGTGTTATCAATTAGCTAGAAGTGCATTGTGGGTGTTGTGTGTGCTGTATTGCATACAGTAAGGGAAAAGCAGTTAATGTGGAGGGGTTCTGCATACTAACCACAGATGGAATAAGTTTCCAGCCAGCTGAAGTGATGGGCGTCCCATATGCTCTCACTCCAGTGTGTGTAAACCATCGTCATTCTCATGGGAAAATTTCAGCAGTTCTCAGGGGGGTTAATAGGGAGTCTCGGAAACTATTTGTCCCTGTGATAACTCCTGCAGTTTGGGGAAACAAGCCGAAATTGTATCTGCCTTGACATCACAACATTTCAGAAGAAAAGCTCTGTTTAGAAACCCAATGATCTGCCTAAATAGACAGCATATGAAGGCATCATACTCACTCTCCCAACTTCATTCCAAGTTTGGTCCTAAAGGTATGGAGTGTAATTATGGTGTTTTCTAAGATTTCTGATCCCAGAATGCATTGCAACAACAAACCAAAACTTTGTCAAGCATGTGTTGTGCATTTTATGTGTGTGTATGCATTTTATATATTCAGGTAGGATACTAGCTAGCAGAGCTGCTTACACTAGTTTTTGGAACACAGCAAATGAGTAACAAAAATTGCAGCAAGCAGAAACGAAGCAATGCTTTCTCTTTTAGGAGAATTTGGTATAAAGTGTAATTTATCAAGAGAAAAGTTTAAGTAGAAGATATAGGTCATATTTAGATGCAAATGAATAAATGCTCAGAGATGCTACATTGCTGGCGTGAAAATGTGCATTTTGTCACTTGTGCGTTATGTTCATATAACATTATGACCACTGAAGGTGAAGGGAATAACACTGATTATCTCTTCATCACGGCACCTGTTAGTGGGTGGGATATATTAGGCAGCAAGTGAACATTTTGTCTTCAAAGTTGATGTGTTAGAAGCAGGAAAAATGGGCAAGCGTAAGGATTTGAGTGAGTTTGACAAGGGCCAAACTGTGACGGCTAGACGACTGGGTCAGAGCATCTCCAAAACTGCAGCTCTTGTGGGGTGTTCCCGGTCTGCAGTGGTCAGTCTCTATCAAAAGTGCTCCAAGGAAGGAACAGTGGTGAACCGGCGACAGGGTCATGGGTGGCCAAGGCTCATTGATGCACGTGTGGTCCGATCAAACAGACGAGCTACTGGAGCTCAGATTGCTCAAGAAGTTAATGCTGGTTCTGATAGAAAGGTGTCAGAATACACAGAGCATCTCAGTTTGTTGCGTATGGGGCGGCACAGCTGCTGACCAGTCAGAGTGCCCATGCTGACCCCTGTCCACCACCTGAAAGCACCAACAGTGGCACATGAGCATCAGCACTGGACCACGGAGCAATGGAAGAAGGTGGCCTGGTCTGATGAATCACATTTTCTTGTACATCACGTGGATGGCCGGTGCGTGTGCGTCACTTACCTGGAGACCAGTGGCAGCATCCCGTTTGTTTTCTTTATTTTATAAGTCGTTTCCACTGTTATAATAAGACAAAATCATTTGGCATATTGTGCCGATTTGTGTCATGGAAGTCTCACTACTACAGTCCAGTGATGAAATATGCATATCCTGGAAATGGGAAGCTTTACTCGCTGTCTCCTCGTGGAAAGGTGAAGTAGGCTCAGATGTAGATGGCACTTTTTTTCCTTCTCGCTCATCTTTCTGTGATTTCTTGAAAAAGCGCAATATTAAACTTTGTGCGTCCGCCATTGTCACCACATTAATGAACTCTCACGCGCAAAGAAAACTAATCTCTAGCTAATTGTGACCAAATACCAAATACTCTTGCAAGAGTGCATTATGTTTGCTTAGTGCTTAATACACTTAAGCCCTACCTAAATACTAAATACTACCTAAATGCCGCTAGGTGGAACTGTAATTTGCTCTCCAAAAGCAAGATACCAAACCGTGACTTCTGTGTACCGTTACACCTTTATTATTTATAAATCTAGAAGCATTGTTTTCACTTCTGCCTGTGACTGTCAGAACAGACCTGTAATGGGTTCACACACCAGTTGAGAACCACCGAACTAAACCACATCATGTCTCTCTCAACGCAGTATAATTATGATCTGTTAGGCATCATCAGGCTTTCTTTTCTTTGGCCCGTTTTTCAGCTGTTGGAGAGCTGCTAGTTTGATTTGTTTATGAAACAAGGCATTTCTGTACATGGACTAACACTTCAGGAATGAGTATCTGTGATTTATCATCAGTTTCAGATGAGCCCATGGACTTTGGAGGGAGATCTGAGAAATATCTCCACGCTCAGGCTTTGCTCGGTTCGTGTCCGGTTCATGCCGGCTTTTAATGCAGGAATCAAATGCAGATTCACCTGCTCAGCTCCAGAGAACGTGTTCTGGAGATATTAACTAATCTTTCACGTTAATTTGTAGTTTCCACAGACTAAGTGATTTATCCTGAGCTATGCAAGCTACGCATTTAGCGTGTTGTCTAAATCTGTTTGATCTGATACTCTAATAAGTTAATCTCATTTACAAACACATGCAGCACATAAACATTGTTTTATTTTTAATTTCCATGCTCTGAGTATTGTTCCCTTTTTTCCTGTATCTTATAATTGGTTGGGATGTATCATATGGGATGTTGTTGTCTTGAACAATGTCTGTCAGGGGACAATATTACTAGAAGATTTGACGTTGTACTATAGCTCACCTTGTTGAAGTATCCATTGGGGGTGGGGGTGGGGGGGGGGGGGGGTATCATGTTCAGATGGGTCCTGTGAGTATGAATGAAATATATGAGGGCTTTTATGCAGGAAGTACTTCAGGTTTCACTCATTCATCACTTGCAAGAAATAAAATGGCTGTGGAAAATGTAGGTTACATGATGACCTTGGGTCATAGTAATGTTTTGGCATGGATAGCAACTTTGGTAAATAAAAATAATGATAACTATATTACATTTGTCAAAGAATGCTAGTTGAATGCATGTGAAAAACTTTCATGTTGGAGTCGCATACATTATTGTGTGATTGCTTTGTCTGCTGAACATAACGTGGGATAGATTGCATGCTGAAGTTTAATAGTTTTTCAAATATGAGTAATAGTATTAGTTATGTCTTTATACATCTCTGGAACTGAAGTACATGTATTGCTGAAGTTCATATATTTTTAGCATAACTCTAAATACATGTCTTGCATGCATCTGGCCTTAAAAGGGAATCCTAGAGCAGAGCGTAAATTAATAGCAGGAACTGTGAGTTTAGCTCCGAGGGTCTTGATCTCGATAAAGCCCCGGTTTGTGCACTGTGTGCATGTATTTAATAACTCTTGGAACGATCTGGTGGAAGCCACGTGAGCGCGGGCAGCTCAGATCCTCTCGGCCAATCACGATCGCCGCTGCTCAGATGACATCATCCCTTCTGCCTTCCCTGAAGAATAGAAAGTGGCTCAGTTCAGCCGCCCTGCTTATCTTAAAGATAAACTGACAAGTTTTCTGTATCAAAGTTTCTGGCTCTGCAAATCTTCTCATATTGGCACATAACTGAAGAACTTAGGCCATTAAATACAAATTACATTCTTAAGAGCATTGCATGATATCAGCCTCCCTGTTTCTGCCCACAGATTTGAAGTGTGTCAAAGATTGTCAGAAAAAAAAAAGGGTTTTACAGCCTGAAGTCATTGGAGAAACTTTTTACATTTCTCAAAGGTGTTTTACTTTCCAATAAACTCTTTAAACTTTACTTTAGAAGTAAAATTGCTTAAAGTCAGGGTAGGCGATTTGCTTCAAAAACATTTTTTTGTTATGCTGGTTGAAAGTCTCTTCACGTCCCGATAGCAATCACTAAGTTAAAGGTGCA
Organism: Romanogobio albipinnatus; assembly: GCA_023566225.1. NCBI lineage: Eukaryota > Metazoa > Chordata > Actinopteri > Cypriniformes > Gobionidae > Romanogobio > Romanogobio albipinnatus. Next base: position 5,613,461 of record CM042258.1, read on the forward strand.
GTGTGTAGTATTTATGAGGATATATTGACAGAAATGCAATATAATATACATAACAATGTTTTCAGTTGTCTATAAAGACCTTACATAATGTACCGTTATGTTTTTATTACTTTAGAATGAGCCATTTCTATCTACACACATCGCGGGTCCCCTTACAGTGAAGTCACCATTTTGCGCTGTCATGTTTCTTCGGTAGCCCTAAACGGACAAACTTCTCTACAGAGCGCTAGTCACACTCTGCTGTCTCAGACGACGACATCTTTGTCCTGTGACGGCCACCGTAGCTTCTCTATGTGCTTCGAAAGGGAGGGTTGAGCGGTGTGCGGTTACAATTCACAACCTCACCGCTAGATGTCGCTAAAATTTACACTGTGCACCTTTAAGTGGTCTAAATGCATTTATATGTATTCATATCGTCTTTGGAAGACATAGGACCATAAAATGTTCGTCCAATCATAGACCTCGTTACGAGAGCTATGATAGGATGTCCTACCTGCCTGTCAACGTGTGTTTTTACATGCCCTCGCGCAGACATCACGTCATCAGCGCGTTTCATGCTATGCAGAGACAGACGTCAGTCACAGAGCACCGCAACCAAAACAGCAGCCGCCTTTTACAGTTCCTCCTGAACCAAAACCACCAGCTTATGCTGCGTTCACACCATAACTACTGTAATTTGGAAGAGATGGAAACCTGTGACGTTTTACTTGCAGACTCTAATTTATGTGTTTGAATGGACTATCATCTGCGAAATTAATCTGCAGCAGTCAGGTGGTACAGGTCAGTGTAAGTTGTTTATGTTCATTATTATTGTAATGTAATGTGCTTTGAGACATGAGGTAGTTTACCGCCGCCTCTCGTGACACTTTTGTTTGCTCCCTGATGCACGTGTTCATGTGTTTTACAGGTGGCGTGGCTTTGTAGAGCACTCTGAAGGGATCTCATGCTTTCAAAGCTAGCTCGCTATTGCTTGCCTCTCTGAAAATCGCCTACCCTACCTTTAAGATTTTAAAACTTCTTGTATATACACTCTAAAAAAAAAAAAAAGGTTCTATATGGCACCAAAAATGGTTCTTGGCTCGTAATCATAGGGGAACCTTTTTAAGTGCTAAATAGCACCAATTTTGGTGCTTCAGTGGTTCTTCAGAGGTTCTTCACCGGTTCTTTGACTAAGGTGCTATATAGCACCGCTAACTAAGGTGCTATATCACCGCTACCATATACAGAACATGTTAAGATATTGTGCTATATAGCACCAAAAGTGGTTCCTCTATGATTACGACGAAGAACCATTTTTGGTGCCATATAGAACCTTTTTTTTTAAGAGTGTATGTTGTTGAATATATTGTTGAAAATGTAATGAATTTAGTTTCACTTTCTTACTCCATTGGTCTTTTTTTAATGATAATGATCATTTTCACAACGAGGTAAGAAAAAATAAACATAATTTAACATGTTCTACTATATTTTCTGCAATTTTATTTCTCAATTAAATAAATTATTGTTTGGAGTCTGTAATATTTTTTCTTAATGAAATGAATACTTTTATTCAGCTAGGATGCATCAAAAGTGACAGTAAAGACATTTATAATGTTACAAAAGGTTCAAATAAATGCTGTTTTGAACTTTCTATTCATCAAAGAAATGTTTCTTGAGCAGCAAATCCTCATATTAGAATGATTTCTGAAGGATCATGTGACCCTGAAGACTGGAGTAATGATGCTGAAAATTCAGCTTTGATCACAGGAATACATAATATTTTACAATTTATTTAAATAGAATAAAGCTATTTTAAATTGTATCACAATATTACAGTTTTTACTGTATTTCTGATCCAATAAATGCAGCCTTGGTGAGCAGAAGAGACTTCTTTCATTGACTTAAAAACATCTTCTCAATCCCAAACTTTCGAACGGTTGTTTATATTTTGCCATAAGAGTGTTTAGATATTTTTGTACTCATGACAAGATGAAAGCGCTATTTAAGAAATGATTTTTCACAACCCAAAAAAAGACTCCTAATGCATTTTATTTAGAACAAGCTTCAACCACGTATAATGACATGCAACACATTTTGTTTTTCTGATGATCATCAAGATGTCTTTGTGTGAAACTCTAAACAAGCTCTTATCATTCAATCAGCACTATTTTTCACCACTGTCTCCATGTTCAAAAGCGTGAGGTCAGACTCAATGATCCTCAGATGAGAGATTATTGCTCTGGTGAGTTTGGGAATGGACGGCATCCAACCCTGCATAAATTAGACACTGTATTTCCTGCACTCGCGGCTATAGAGGTTTTTTAATCATACTTTACTACAGGGGTGCTGAATGGCAGTGTCAGATTGCAATCAGTAACACATAACTTACAAACACTGTCTCTTTGAGTCTATCATGCTTGTTTGGTAACACTTTTAAGACCTGATAAAAAGACCTGATGGCACTTTACCATGTTTTAGACACCGTTGTGACAATCATTATGTGCCATGGTATCAAATGGTTGAATGCAACAAGCGTATATCAAAACACCACTAATTACTAGCAGCTCCCCCAAATAATTATCCATTATACACATGATGTTTATTACATGGTTTGGCAAGATGACAGCACATACATACAGCAGCCAGTTATTTATTATGCATACTAGTTTTTAGTAGCGTTGAATGATTACTAATATAAATGCACAGTAACTTTAACACACTGTAGCCTAAAGTGTGACCATCGTTTCGATTTATTACTGTCGTTAAAAAAGGCTATTATGATTTGCGAATCCGCCTGTGGGAAGCCATTCTGTAGTGCCGTCTCTTTCCGTGAAAGCCTTTACTGTGCCAAATGGAAACAATGTAAGGAAACAGATGACACTTCAGCCGTTCGTCTTGTACAATGAAGCCCTGTGGCGACTGACTGACCTGCTTGGCTCAAGTCTGTCGATGTGTGTCAGCGGCATGTAAGGAACAGTTGTTAGGGTCCCTTCAGATACCACCCACCCAATTAAAAGCATGAGGTCGGTCCTGAGGCCTGCTTTCTTCTGCTATAAATACATGTAGTTTATGATGGAGCAAAGGATGAAGTTTGGGGGGTCTGGGAAAGGAGGAAGTAGAAGGCAAAAAGGGACATTAATAATGATGATAAAAGCTAGTAAAAGCCCGGGCCAAGGTTCAGATATGACCTCTACTACTTCCTTATGTGCAGGAGGTGCTTGTTCCTGTTGTGTCTCCTCTGTGCGGTTTTGCAGTGGCAACTTTACTAGAGTGGGAAGCCGGTCCGTCTTCTACTCTCATACTCCCATAAGTCTCAACTTTGCCATTGTCTGGTTTTTCAAAACAGTCAGTGTCAATATTGTAATTTTGAGTTAGGTGCACATGAATGGCAGTGATGACTGAGATGCATTTATATTATATATACGTTACATATATAATATTGTTATATGTGACCCATGCTGGCAAAATGAGTCACAATGAGCAACTTTTCAAAAATGTGTTATTACTGTGAGTCATTCTCTATTAAAAAAACCTTCAAAATGATGTATGATTTGTTGGAATTAGACAAAAATGACTGAGCTTAGACCTGTTTGAAGTCGATAGAGTCAGCAAAATCAATTTTGAGAAAAATCGAATTAAAGTTTTCTGAAGGCTTCAAAGCAAAAACACCTAGAAACCATGCATTAAAATCTCTGGTAATAACACCAAATTTGGCACACACCAAGTCAACTCCAAATATCTATAAGAAAAATATATATATATTAAACTTTTTTCCCATGATACTATAATTGTTTGATTAACATTAATGAGACAGACAGCATATACTGTATATATTAATATATCCGTCCTTCGGATGAGACGTTAAACCGAGGTCCTGACTCTCTGTGGTCATTCAAAATCCCAAATTTGCCCATTGGCCCCTGTCCATCATTGCCTCCTAATCATCCCCATATATAGAGTATATATATATATATATATATATACGACTGTCAGTCAGCGCAAGTAAGATTGTTTTATTTACATCAGCATGAATTTGAAAATCACACTCATGTCATCGAGAATTGACAATAAATTTCACAAAGCTTGAATGCTGCGCTTTAAAACGATACCAAACTTGTGCTGAAGAGAAGCGCCAGTCAACCAGAAGCGAGCAGAGAAAAAGGAGAAACTACAGTATGAAAGATTTATGAAGTTACACCTCTCAGAAAACATGCAAATAAAGACACTTTTAGATGTTTAATTGCTATTTGAAGCATTGGTATGGCTAGACGAGGGCTTAATGGACACATTTTTGAGAAAAACCTCAAAAATTTAAATTTTTTACTTGTTTTGCCTGTAGCTCGTAATCAGCCCGTGCACATTCCCACACATTTTGCCAGCGTGGGTCACATATATTAACTAAATGCATGTTTGTCTTTTTAATATATATTTTTACTGTTACTTTTCAAATGGACCAACCTGAAAAAAGCCATTTATATATTGTTTGTTACAGTATATTTCAATGGTCTACCTTAGGCACTCTACTAACTATACACTCACCTAAAGGATTATTAGGAACACCTGTTCAATTTCTCATGAATGCAATTATCTAATCAACCAATCACATGGCAGTTGCTTCAATGCATTTAGGGGTGTGGTCCTGGTCAAGACAATCTCCTGAACTCCAAACTGAATGTCAGAATGGGAAAGAAAGGGGATTTAAGCAATTTTGAGCGTGGCATGGTTGTTGGTGCCAGACAGGCTGGTCTGAGTATTTCACAATCTGCTCAGTAACTGGGATTTTCACCACCATTTCTAGGGTTTACAAAGAATGGTGTGAAAAGGGAAAAACATCCAGTATGCGGCAGTCCTGTGGGCGAAAATGCCTTGTTGATGCTAGAGGTCAGAGGAGAATGGGCCGACTGATTCAAGCTGATAGAAGAGCCACTTTGACTGAAATAACCACTCGTTACAACCAAAGTATGCAGCAAAGCATTTGTGAAGCCACAACACGCACAACCTTGAGGCGGATGGGCTACAACAGCAGAAGACCCCACCGGGTACCACTCATCTCCACTACAAATAGGAAAAAGAGGCTACAATTTGCAAGAGCTCACCCAAATTGGACAGTTGAAGGCTTGAAAAATGTTGCCTGGTCTGATGAGTCTCGATTTCTGTTGAGACATTCAGATGGTAGAGTCAGAATTTGGCGTAAACAGAATGAGAACATGGATCCATCATGCCTTGTTACCACTGTGCAGGCTGGTGGTGGTGGTGTAATGGTGTGGGGGATGTTTTCTTGGCACACTTTAGGCCCCTTAGTGCCAATTGGGCATCGTTTAAATGCCACGGCCTACCTGAGCATTGTTTCTGACCATGTCCATCCCTTTATGACCACCATGTACCCATCCTCTGATGGCTACTTCCAGCAGGATAATGCACCATGTCACAAAGCTCGAATCATTTCAAATTGGTTTCTTGAACATGACAATGAGTTCACTGTACTAAAATGGCCCCCACAGTCACCAGATCTCAACCCAATAGAGCATCTTTGGGATGTGGTGGAACAGGAACTTCGTGCCCTGGATGTGCATCCCACAAATCTCCATCAACTGCAAGATGCTATCCTATCAATATGGGCCAACATTTCTAAAGAATGCTTTCAACACCTTGTTGAATCAATGCCACGTGGAATTAAGGCAATTCTGAAGGCGAAAGGGGGTCAAACACAGTATTAGTATGGTGTTCCTAATAATCCTTTAGGTGAGTGTAAGTAACTTTGCAACTACATGTCAACTAACTCTCATCAGAGTATCAGTAGACTGTAGTACTGTTAGTAGAATAAGTTGCGCCAGGTTGCGCAGGTGGTGTGTGAGGAGAGCTCAGAGGATCATCAGAGACTCTAGCCACCCGAACCATGGGCTGCTCTCACTGCTGCCATCAGGCAGACGGTACCGCAGCATCAGAACACGCACCAGCCGACTCCAGAACAGCTTCTTCCCACAAGCAATTAGACTCCTTAACTCCTGATCCATCAGGATCATAACACACACTGGACAGAATATCACTCAGCACAACCCACTGTAGATACACACACATTATATACACATTTATTTATCATACAGCATCTATTGCACTTTGGATTTCAATTTTTCAATCTGTGAATAATATTTTATACTATACATTGTATATTATTATTACTATTATAGCGTAATGTATATTGTTTAGTGTATGTTTAGTGTATATTGTTAAAGTATATGTATATTGTAAGTATGTGTATATTGTTTAGAGCTGTGAGAACTACACTCACATTGTGTAAATTATTTATTGTTCATTGTAGTGTATACTGTGCTGTGAGTAATTGTGTGCGCATCAGATGTGTAATCTGTTGTTGCTTAAATGTTGTACATGTCATGTCATGACTACTATGTTGCTCGGAACTGCACCTAAGAATTTCACCTGCTGTTGCACTTGTGCATATGTAGAGTGACAAATAAAGTGATTTGATTTGATTTGATTTGATTTGACATGTAGTTGCTTATAGCAAAGACTTTTTCCAGGCTGAAAAAATGTCATGTTTTGAGACCGTTATTGTCAGATTTCATTGGTGATTTCAAATATGAAATTTGATCATGAGCTTGGTGAACAGTTTTGGAGAATTTGATGTTTCCCCATTCAAAGAGATAGGAGCTGCACTTGCATGCCCGAGAGGCGTTTCAAAGATGGCTGCCGAGTGAAATGACTTGTCTTAAAGGGACTTTGCTTATAGTTAGTATAATGTCATCAAAATAAAGTGTTAGCAGATATTATGCAGTATTAATTGTGATTGAAATGAAAGCTTGGCAAATATTTTTGTAAACATTGGGTTTTCGGCCTTTACCCGTTTAGGCTGATAGGAGCTGAACTTACATGACTAGTAAATTGTTGCCCATAAGCGTCACTAAATTCCGGGATCCATCCAAGTGAACCCAAAAGCACTTTGATAAAATTCCAAACGAGAACATAGAGGCTCTGATCAGTCCAGATAAGTTGGACTGTTTGAAAATAAAGTACTTGAAACTCCACAGAAGATATTGCTATTGGACTGGTGATTATAATTTACTATAGCACATTGATTATCGTAAATTAAGTTGGTACACACTTGTTTTATTGGAGAACAAGAGGTCATTCATGCTCTCAATTCACATGTGTCCCAAAGAAAGTGGCACATAGACTGTTCCTGAAGTCTGGACGTCAGACCCCTGATCTTTACTGCTCCCCTGAGTGGGGGTCATTGGTCGGACAGATCACAGGGCCCATTTGATACGCACTGCTTTAATCCCATCTGGGACCTGAGGAGAGCAACAGCTCTTTACACAACACTGAGCTTTATGTTGTCCGTTTTACGACTCAAGCGTATTACTGTAACAAAACCCTCTCTCTCTGGACGCCAAAGGGCACATGAGAGGCCCTCAGCTGATGAATGAGGAGGCTTTCACCAAGGCTCAGGTGATTCAATGGTTAATCTAGGGTTTATCACACAAGCTTTGATTCTACTACTACTAATATACCTAAATCTCAAGCACAAAGCAGTTTTTTTTTTGTCAGTAACAGCATCTCTTACTTTAGTTTTTTATATTTTATTTGTATAATTTCAGTTTTCATTTTAATAACAACTTTAGTAAGATTAGCAGCATCAGGGTTACCATCTAGAAAGATCTTTGCATGTCCATTCAGTCCACTACCTGGTCTTAAATTGTATTTCGTGTACATGTTACATGTAAGTTACTGTAGTAATAATGATAGAATATGCATAATTACATGCAACTAACCCTAAACCAACCCCTAATCCTAACCCTATAGTAAGTAGATGTAGTTAATTATTATTACTTAGTACTTAAATGTACTTATATTGTAACACGGACCCCTTGAAATAAAGTGCTAGCCATTGTTAGCAAAGCAAAGCCATAGTTTGTTTTCTTGCAGCCAAACTATAATATAAAAATGTGATGTTTATTATTGCTTATATTAAAGAAAGGCATAAAGGCCAACATTTTCAATCTTAAAGGACTAGTTCACCAAAAAAAAAAATACTTCTGTAATCATTTACTCATCCTTATGTCATTCCGAACTTGTATGGCTTACTTTCTTTTGTGAACAAATTAAGAAATTAAATGCAAACACTGTAAAAAATTATTCAAAAAATATCAACTTCTTTAAAGTTGTAAATAAAACAAAGTAAATTTTACAAGAAAATACTATTTCAGTATTTCTTCTTCAAAATTTCACATTTAATTCATTTCTTTATAATTAATATGTGAACATTTGTTTCTACACCACATTTTTTCATTGTATTTTTGTTTTTACTGTTTATTTTTTTATTTTTAACTCACTGGTTTTGTCTTTTTTCTCTCTCAGAAGGAACAGCCTGAAAAACTGTATTTTTATTTAAAACTAATATTTTTTTTTCCAATTTTGAGCTACAAACTAATATATGAAACATTTTTTGTGTTTTATTGGTAAATTCTTACATGTTATCGAAATGATAGTTTGGCAAACATACAGAAAGTCATACAGGGTTGAAATTGGTGAGTAAATGATCACAGAATTTTCATATTTCTGTGAACTATTCCTTAATTCTGTCATCTATAATAAACACGTACGCCCCATTTGATGGTGTAAATAAGTCTAGTGGAGGCTAAAACCTGACCGGTCCGCCACCACACCTCTCTTTCCTGCAGTAACTCTATCAGCATGTGAAGGTGTGGGTCGGCTGGACACCAGGACAGGATGTGCGCTATCTATTTTATCATGATGTGTTAAAACATCGGCCTGATTCAGCGCCGCTGAGGAAGAGGATGGGTGGGTGGACAAACAGAAAGCATGTGATAAAACTCACGGGGCGAACGAAAGAGAAGTGAAGAGGTGCTCAGTAGGCACAGTTTGCGCTTCTATCATGGTGGTAGAGATGAAAGCCGAAGCGAGTGATGTTTAATAGTCAGGGGAGTAGAAGAGGGCACAGGGCAGAGGTCTACTTTTCCCGTGTCCCTTCTCTTTAGTCTCCTCTAACAAGGATGTCGAGGTTTGATCCTGTTCAGTCTTTCGTTCGACTGTTTCCAAGTCGTGTGCCAAAGGAAACACTCCTCGGGCTGCGGCTCATATTGCCAAAATAAGGGAAGATGAAGTGTGTTGGGGCAGGGCAGTGCCAGCTTTTTCCAAATGTTCATCCGATAGCTTTTGGTGGCTCTTTTATGGCACACAGTTCACTTGATCGAGCCAACAAGAGCTTTGAGGAGCTTTGCAAAGAGCTTCGGCTTTAAAGCTTTTCACCGCAAATATGATTTTAGCCCGTGCAAAGCCAGTTACACGGCCACCGATTGGGTGAGCTACTTGTCATATGGGCCATTCATCTAAACTTTTATCACTCTGTGCTTTTATTTTGAAACATTAGAGGATGTGATGTGCTGTCGGTCTACTCAAAGGAAAAGTGTGATTTTTGCTTCAGTATCAGGAGTTGCAAAAATTTACTTTTCTGAAACAAATGTTTTCAGTGTTTGCACATTTCAGGGCAACTAAAACTAAAACCATAAAAACATTTTCATTTTCAAAACTTATTTTATTTCAGCTAGTTGACAAGGAAACATTTCAAGTAGTTTTATTTTATGTACACTCAAAAATATTCACGAAAATGAAATTAGTAGTAAAATTCCATCAAATTTAATTGTATAATACACACTTTAATTGAATGTAAAATGTGTAAGAATTATTCCATTCAATTTTACTAGCTTTACAAACTTTACTTTTGAAATGCGTAAATCTTAAAAAAGGCTTAACTTTTTTTTGTGTACTAAAATAAAAAATATATACACATTTTAAAAAGCAATAAAACTTATAGAAATGGCAAAATAATAATAATAAAACATTTTTTAATAGTAAATCAATGATGCTGACACGTTTCAGCTTGTAAAGATTTTAAGGTTTATTTTTTATTGTTCATGTCACATTTTCCCATTTTTGTGCTTTTCAACAGAAAGAAGTGAAGGATGTGTTTGCCGCCATCGTGTTTGAGGCAGCATACAGTTTAGGAAAACACGTTGTGGATGGATATCAGGACCGCGACCTTCCCTCTCTGACTCCTATTCTACGCTGGAAAAAAGGAGAGAAGATCGCCGCAAAGAATGAGGTTTGAATCCTTCAGCTTTCACTGCACATAAATAATCCATTTTAAACAGGATAGCACTGAATATGAACCTTTAGGAATTAATGTCAGCGCAGATACATATACATATAGCGCAACTCCACCTCCAGCGACCAGAGTTTGATTCCCAGCTCGTCTTTTGCCGATCCTGTTCCCCTGTGCATCAAATACTTTCTCTTCAAATCCACTAAATCCCAGCCTCAGCCCGTTCAGAAATACCCATTCGTTGGAAGAAACTGCTAAACACCACTTGCTTTGTCAGCAAAATCCTCTAAGTCCACAGAAACCAATCAGAAGAAGCAAATCGAATCATATGATTTCACGTTGAATGACAGTATGCATACGAGTCGGCTTTCAATTGCCAAGCTGCAAGTTTTTATCGTGTTTTTCCATTGTTACAGTGGCAATGACAGGATGATTTCGCGAGTAGCAAGCACAAGTGTTCCTTCCTTGTGCTGCTGTAAAACTCTTGACAGAAATGAACGTGGCAGTCACAGCTCCGCCTACTGTGTGGATCCGTTTCTTCACATGTTGTATTCTGCTTTCATCATTCGCAATGTTTCCAGTTGCATCTTTAGTGATTTTGCAACTGTTTACTATGTCTTGTTGACTTAGAGGTTTTTGGAAAAAAAAAAAAAAAACACACACAGACTTAGCTGGTTTAGCAAAATACCAATAAATTGATTAGTGACATTTTTGAAAATAAGGCATTTCAGTAACTGACTAATAACCTTTTCAATGCCATTAAAGTGAAATGACTAAGCGTAAACATAGAAGCCTGATTAAAACAAAAAAAAATGCTAATTTAAAAGAGAACATAGACAGATCTCATATCAGATGGACTTAGAGGTTTTTGTATCTGAACTCTTCATATTTTGGGCCGGTTTCACAGACAGGGCTTAGATTAAGCCAGGATTAGGCCTTAGGGCATTTAGGTAGCTTTAAAAAGCACAATATGTATGATTTTTGGATTCAAATATCCAAAAACCACTAGAACAATGTTATATATTAAGTTGACTTGTGTACTTGCATTATCCCAGATGTTTCCAAGAATATTTAAATCCAGAGAAATAAGCAATTTTCACCTTGTGTCGCCTATCAATAGCATCATACCCACGTTACCCTCGATTTCAGGTTTTATTTAGTAGAAACCATGGAAACGACAACGTTTAAAGATGCTTTAATATATTATGTAATATAAATATATTATTAGATTTATTAGACAGATGAGCAACTGTTTGGAGACATTTATTGACAGAAAACGAATCATTATATAGCTCAACACAGTTAGTCTTATTGTTTAAATCTGGTTTCCTTGATTTACCGCGAGTGCCATGTTTTACCATGACTAATATTGATCTAGCTCACTGCAGTGTGAACAAGTGTCTCGTAGTAGCGGCGAGCAAACACACAGAGTAGCATTATAACATAACTTTCAATGCTCAAATGTATCCCACATACACATGAGCGGCAGAAGCGGAAGCGCTCGCCTGCGGCAGAATAAAAGCTACGCCTTTGTTTTGAATAAGCGACCTCTAGAGGCGAAAAAATTACATGTTGTGCCTTTAATCAGAGTTTCTGTCCTAATCAGCCAATTTCTGGTTGCTTTTTTGAACATGATCTTCCAAGAGCACTGATATGTAGATCATGCACAAAAAGACCACGAATGTGTGTTAAGAAAGTAAAATATCACATCAAGTCAAATATGTTCTGATTGCCCGTGATTTTGAATGTTTATACAAATATAAATGACGTGACACTGGAAACATATCACACCTGGTTCAAACACATTACGTATATATTGCTTGTTTTAACATTTTAACATATTTACAGCGATTTTATACAGAAGATTATTCTAATTTACTCTTAGACTGTTACTCACCTCATACTCATTTGCCACAAATGACGCTATTCTCTAGTTTTAAATGTGGTTTTAGTTAGCGCTCAGTAATGGCTGTTGACTCTTTGTGAGTGGAATGTGGAAGATTAATGAATTTATTTGCCAACAGCCTCCTTCATAACCCACCCTCCCGGTTTTAGTTAACATGCTTTTCCCTCTGAGCTTGAGGAAACACGGCGCTGGCATCTTTCAGCGCGTCAGGAATCCATTATGATGGAATCCGAGGATGTTAGCAACTGTGTCCACCAGTTTGTCTGTAGCGCTAAAGCAAAGGTGTTGATGTCAAAATCTGTCCAACATGAACACACGGCACTTTCTTGTTCATCACGCTTGAAACCGCTACTCATACTAGAGCTTTTTCAAGTCTTGCACAACAGCACCCTCTAGTATTTGCTTCCCATCTCGGGTTATACTGACAGTTAAGTTGTGTAAACATCCTGTGCTCTGTTTGACTCTTCACAGACGTGGTTTGAGAAGAACTGTCTGTCAGAGGACTGTGCTGCTGATCTGAGGCTTCATGGGAAACTGCTGCTTTCTGGGTAAAGCCCCTGGTCTTCTCCCCTCGAGGTTCTGCGCAGCGGCTCGTTTCAGTTCATTTACGTCATTAGGGTTGAGTCGCTGTGGGTGCGGACGCACGCTTGGCACTCACCGGCCCATGACGTCATTCATTAGACTGTCTTAAGGAAGTCCTAGTCTGGTTCTGAATGACCTGGACCTGGTTTCCCTGTAGTTTCCTTAAAAGCTGAACCTTCACTGTTTAAAGAGCAGATGGGAATTCACTGCTTACTGCATGTACTAGAGCTAGTAATTGAAAACATATTTTACTGTAATGACTACAAAACAGGCATTCAATGTATCAGATATATATTTGTTGAAGAAAGATTAAGTCTATTTTAAGACCTATTGTAAAAAAAAATCCATAACAATATTTTCATTATTCAAACACATTTTGATATTTTAAATAGATTTATATTTTTAATTATTAGTGCACTATAAAAACTGATTTTGTTGGTTTAACTTTGAAAAAAAGTAAGTGACCAAATGGGAGGCAATACAAATATATTAGTTTAATCAGCAGTAACTCAAAATATTATGTTATTTTGATTTGACAAAAGAAAAAAGTCATTAGACTCGCATTACAGTAAAAGTTGTTTTGTTATTTAAACCATCAAATATAGAAATACAGTGATATATATACGTATATATTGTTAGATTAAAGATTAAAATAATATTTTTTACAATATACAGTCATTAGAATTTGCAGATAAAATGTGCTTAATTATGAAAATATTGTCAAAATGCAAAGAATATTAATTACTAAATCATCAAAAACACAAAGGCGTTATAAGAAATGCTACATGCAGTAAATACTTGTTACAATATTAGTTTACGTAATACAGTACCGAGTATATAATGCAAATATATTTGTCAAGAAAATATTGTCACAATGCAAAAAATATTAATTTTACTAAAATGGCTTCATTTTTCTTTATGCAAAATATAATTTCTCTTTTTTTCATTTAACTCATCAAAACACAAAGGCATTACAATAACTACTACAGTGATATATACAGTAAATACGTAAAATAATAATACAATAATTATTTTCACAGTATGGTAATGAGAAGTTGCAGATAAACTAATGAAAATATTGTCACAGTATTAATTGTACTAACATTAATAATAGAAATGACAAAAACACAAAAATTATATATATTTTTTTACAAAAACTTAAATAGTAAATCAATGAAACACATTTCAGCTTTTAAAGATTTTAAGGTTTTTGTTATTGTTCATGTCACATTTTCCCATTTTTGTGCTTTTCTTAAATGCAAAATTAAATTTTTAGTTTTGTTTGATTTTGGGGTAAAGTATGACCCAGGAATATTTTTAACAGTTTTCCTGAGATTATCCGTGTCCCACTTGTTTTCTCTTTTGTTTCTCTCATTTCTCAGGCGTTACATCAGTTCTCATCTGGCTCTTGGTGGAGTAAGAAATGTGTCATTAAATTTAACCATCTCTAATGCTGGAGACGATGCCTATGACACCAACATCTACTTCACCTTCTCCAGAGAGGTTCACTACATCAACTTCTTACAAAGGGTAAGTCTGATGTATTGCCATTAGTTTTTTCTAAACCAGACTTTTGACTAATGACGTACAGTCTGGTCCAGTTTATTCTTACCAAGACCTGACTGACATGTAAAGTGACGCACTATTATTAACATGACACAGGGTGTTGGTAAACCTGAATTGCTTCAAACTAAATTCCCCAATGTTTTTCATGGTAGCAGCCTGGTAAACACCAATTTGTTTCCCAGAAGACCTACTGAAGATTGCGTTAAGCCAGACAGTTATACTGAAGTTTGAAGTTTGCAGAGCTTTTGCCATTCTTGTTTGTAATACACACCAGGCGCATATGGGTGTGCCATGAACTAGGTGCCAAATACTGACATATAGGTTACATGGAAAATGTGACAAGTTTGAATCTTCTTTTTAAGTATATGTGGTCATCATATCCATGATTTAAAGGGACAGAATGAAAAACAAGAGTGTAGAATATGGAGAGATAGGCGTTCAGTCAGCAGAGGAAGTAGTGGAAACAGGAGGAAGTGCACAGTTACTGATGAGAGCACTTGCAGCTGGCCAGTGTATCGTTATCTCAGGCTTTTAGAGCACGTCTCACACTGAAATCTCTGTTACAGCTCCCTCAACGTCTGTTTCCCCTGCTGAAAAGCATTCTGTGTTTTCAGTAGCATGAGCAAGAACATTTCCTAGTTTAGTTTGACAATAATGGAGAGACTCTTTAAGATTGCTAATCTTAAGACCTCTTTGATGAACTCAACCCTCTCAAGAGGGAAACGAAGCAGCAGAATTGTTCTCTAATTTTAAAGGATAATACACCGATCAGGCATAACATTATGACCTAATATTGTGTTGGTCCCCCTTTTTCTGCTAAAACAGCCCTGACCCGTTGAGGCATGGACTCCACTAGACCCCTGAAGGTGTGCTGGCGTATCTGGCACCAAGATTTTGAATTTGAAGGCCAAGTCAACACCTCAAACTCGTTATTGGGCTCCTCAAACCAATCCTTAACCATTTTTACTTTGTGGCAGGCGCATTATCTGCTGAAAGAGCCACAGCCACCAGGGAATACTGTTTCCATGAAAGGGTGCACATGGTCTCAACACTGCTTAGGTTGGTGGTACGTGTCAAAGTAACATCCACATGGATGGCAGGACTCAAGGTTTCCCAGCAGAACATTGCCCAAAGCATCACTGCCTCCGCCGGCTTGTCTTCTTCCCATAGTGCACCTGGTGCCATGTGTTCCCCAGGTTCCCCAGCATTAACTTCTTGAGCAATTTGAGCTACAGTAGCTTGTCTGTTTGATTGGACCACACAGGCCAGTCTTCGTTCCCCACGTGCATCAATGAGCCTTGGCCCATGACCCTGTCGCCGGTTCACAGCTGTTCCTTCCTTGGAGCACTTTTGATAGAGACTGACCACTGCAGACGGGAACACCCCACAAGAGCCACAGTTTGGCCCTTGTCAAACTCACTCAAATCCTTACGCTTGCCCATTTTTCCTGCTTCTAACACATCAACTTTGAGGACAAAATGTTCACTTGTTGCCTAATATATCCCACCCACTAACAGGTGCCGTAATGAAGAGATAATCAGTTATTCACTTCACCTTCAGTGGTCATAATGATATGCCTGATCGAACATGTGTTTGCTAATTATGACCTTTTCTAGATTTACTGAGTTTAAACAACTTTACTGATTTTAGAAAAAAATTCAGAAGATGTGAGAATGGACCATATCAATAACTGCGAAGGATAGTTCACCCAAAAATCTATATTTTGGGTGTGTCTACTCACCCTCATGTCGTTCCAAACCAGTATGATTTTCATAATTGCATACTGTTATTACTATAGTAAGTACATGTAGTAACCATACACTTATATAAAAATAATGCTGCTCTTTTCCCAAAACAATAGCATATAACATATTCAGTGTTTATTTGCCCTTTTTGAAGTTTGAAGGGATCGGTCTACATTCACTTTCAATGCATGGAAAAGGGCAGCATGAACACTCAACAAAACATCTCCTTTTATGATCCACAGAAGTTAAAAAGTCATACTGGTTTGGAAAGGTAAAAATATTATGACACCATTTTTATTTTCAGGGGAAGAATTGCAAATAATTTACATTTGGTCTAGCCTTAATGGATTATTTAGTAATTTGACCGTCATGTTTTCTTCTCCTTCTGCATTCCTATTCTAAATTAATTCTGTCATCTTCAGCTTAAACATAAATTTGTTTTTGAAGCGCTCAGATTTCACTCTATATATCCTTGGTTTTGACACATATGGAGCGCTTAACATTGTTTAACAGGTTTAAATTTCATTTTGATCGTTTTTTGCAGTGCAAACCAGCTTTCTCTTTTTTCTGAGAGTAATTGGTCATGACTGTTGAATAGGATGCATGCGGGGGTCCAGGTGGAAGTGTATTGTGAGAAGACACAGTGGCCATGCTTTGTTTGCTGTTCTAGTACTGTACGCGCAGCAGGACCCCTCTAATTACGCCAACGCCGTAAGAAGTCGTCTGTGTTGATGTGACCCGTCTACACGCGGCGGAGGTCAGGCCAGAACGTCTCCCTCAGGCCACTTCAGCTTTCCGTCATGCCGAGTGTGAACTTGCGCTCGCCTCTTGTTTTATAGTAGGTCCTGTTGCCCCTGTGTTTGTCTTGCAACCCAAACCATCTGCAGCAGTGAATTGGTTTCAGAAGCTCTATCACCTCATTCTGGTGGCCCCGGGGCCCCTCTTGAGAAGAAACACACTCACTGTAATTAGATAAACGGCGGATTGTCCTTTTATTCGATTGCGGCAGGTGAAGCGAAGACCTTTAATTTGCTGTATCAGAAACAACTCGATTTATTTTAGTGTTACTGAAGCGCTGAAGGACGAGGACGAGAGAGAGTAAAACAATCTGGCAGTTTATTTTAGCGATGCAGCCAATACATACATCATTTGAGATTTGTTGAGGTTTCAGTTTAATAACACACAGACCAGAGAGTAGTGACTTAATACAAACACCTCTTTCCTTCCTGTACGCCATGGTGGAATACAATTAATGAAACAGTAGTGACAAAGACCGATTTAGAAAAGTGCCATTTAAATGGCATTCAAGCCCACCTTCCACACACACACACACACACACAAAAACACTTTGTGGTTGTGAAACACTACAATATTGTTAAAAAGTTTGGGGTTAGTAAGATTTTATGAAGAAATTAATGTTTATTAATCGAGGGTGCATTAAATTAATCAAAGTTGAGAGTAAAGACATCAATAATGTTACAAAAGATTATAAGTACAAATAAGTGCTGCTCTTTTGAACTTTCTATTTATCAAACAATCCTGAAAAAAAGTATCACGATTTCCATAAAAGGAAACATTGATAATAATTAGAAATCTTTTGGTAACACTTTAGTATGGGGGACACCTATTCACTATTAACTACAACTTTTGCCTCAATAAATTCCTAATGACTACTTATTAATAGTTAGTGCGGTAGTTGTTGAGTTTAGGTATTAGGTGGATTATGGGATGTAGAATATGGTCATGCAGAATTAGGCATTCATATGTGATTTATAAGTACTAATTAACAGCCAATATCTTAGTAATATGCATGATAACAAGCAACTAGTTCATAGCAAGAATCGACCCCTATAATAAAGTGTTACCAATGTTTCTTAAGTGGTAAATCAGCATGTTAAGGATCATGTGACGCATGATGCTGAAAATTCAGCTTTGCATCTCAGGAATAAATTACATTTTAAAATATATCCAATTTGTTATTTTAAATTGTAATTATATTTCATTATGTTTCTATTCTTGCTGTATTTGATCAAATAAATGCCGCCTTGGTGAGCATAAATCTTACAGACCCCAAACTTCTGAATGGTAGTGTAGAATATGTGGCGGCTGGATGATTTTCACATTGTTTTGAAGAAAAAACTCTAGACTACACTATCCAGTTTTCAAACGTCTTGTGAATAAATGTTTATATATGTTATATGGCCTTATTTCTTGTCTTTAAATGTTTGTTTTTTCAATAACCAGGCATAAATTTAGATTTTTTTTCACGTTTCTCCAAAATACAAACATATGCATATGTTGCTCACATATTATCATAGCCCATTTTGTGCTAAATACAGTCAAAGTCCCTTGAAGACAAGTCATTTCACTCGGCAGCCATCTTTGAAACGCCTCTCGGGCATGCAAGTGCAGCTCCTATCTCTTTGAATGGGGAAACATCAAATTCTCCAAAACTGTTCGCCAAGCTTACAAAAACACGACACTGAATCAAAATGGAGTTTAAAACAAGTCATGGATTAGTGTAAGGATTTCAGTTGAACAGACAAGATTACGTCATCACGATCCCTGTTCCTTTATGTCAGCATAATTCCGCTATTGCTTGCGAATTAAAAACACATCCGCGTTCCTTGAGCTAAGAAAATAAAACTTACCTAACCAGACACTGGATTTCTCAACGAACAAATGCAAATAGTATATTTCTCCAGGAGTTCACGTTAATCCGACGGTACGACCTAGCACATCCCATGATACCAACTCTATCAGTCAACGTCATCTTCAAAACACATTGGAGTAAACACTGAAAAGCAAATTTAGCAAATCTGGATGTGACCGACTGAGCAATTCCCTTGCTAAATGGATCACAATGTCCTGCAGACCAGTTACCTTGTATGTACAGTGAAAAAAATCTTCTTCCTGAAGCACTTTTGAATGTATTTCCTCAGCATTTTAGGGAATATTGTTTGTTGTTATGGCCAATATTTAAACAGTGAAAATAATAATAAAAGAGTTTTTGATCTTTAATGTCACTAATGCTGATTATTCATTGATTCATTTGAATTGAAATATTTAAAATATATAAAGATATTAAAATATGTATGCGATTAATTTAGATTAATTAATCACAGTATGTAATTAATTAGATTACATTTTTAATCGATTGACAGCCCTAGTGTGTGTGTGTGTGTGTGTGTGTGTGTGTGTGTGTGTGTGTGCGTGCGTGCGTGCGTGCGTGCGTGCGTGCGTGCGTGCGTGCGTGCGTGCGTGCGTGCGTGCAAATAAGTGTAAATGAAAAGAGGGACAGAACATTGTCAACCTATATATTAATATGAAAAGTACAACTGAGTGAGCACACTTGATATTTGTTAACGTGAATGTAATCAGGTATTTGTTAAGATTGACTTTAAAGTCCTATCTGGCTTAGAAGTCTAGATAAACAAATCGGTTTTGATGAACTGTAAACATGATCATTTTTGGACACAAATGGAGTCTGTGAAGATATTTGTGTGGAAAAATATTAGTGAACAGAACAAATTTTATGTTCAGGGTTAAGAATGAGTTTCTATCATTCTAATATATTTTCAAGATCCCCCCACAGTTGTTTATAATCAATATTTCTGATTATTATCAATGTTGAAAACAGCTGTGCCATGCACTTAATGTGCAAAATCTGTGATACACTTTGTTTCAGGATTCTTTGATGAAATGAAGGTTCAAAAGAACAGCATTTATTTGAAATATAAATCTTTTCTGTCAATTTAATGCATCCCTGCTGACTTTTGAACAGTAGTGTACATTGGATTGGATCAGACACATTTGAATATCTGTGCCTAATAATGTTTTGGGGAACTAGGGTAGCTGAACTACAGAAGAAATGTAAAACTGCATGATCTGGTGCGGATATGGACCACAGACCGCAAATTGTGCACCACTGAGTGCTCTTGAACTCAGAAATGATTAACGGGCCACATTTAGTCCGCAGGCCGCCATTGAGGTGCCCTGCTGTACATTAGCAATACTCAAAGCTCGGGAAACAAGGGTGTTAGCGTAAACGCTCCAAACGAGTGCAAAACGTGAGGCCAAAGCCTCAAACTCTTCCCCAGAGAGTCGCCAAATGCATGTAAAATTAGTTTTGCAAACTCCCAGGCTTTCCTGCACCCCCCCCCCATATGTACTTTTGACTATTTATTGATGTATTTTCTCCGGCAACAGCTCTTGTTATTGCTGCAACCTCGCTAAGAATAGCTCCAATATAAACTCAAGAATGGGGAGCACGTGCAAGACCTCACGTGGATCTGAAGATCCCAGAGTTAAGCGCTCATCCTCTGCATTGTTCCAGCAGCGTGAGGCCATCGGGTTTGTCATCGGCCCTGATATATTCCTGAAAGCGCTCTGTGTTTTTTTACGGTCTCAGCTCTGTAAAATGACAGCTTGGTGAACTCTCGCTGTAGGAACACTCACTCTTCACAGGGTCGAATCTCAGCTGTTTACACAAACCAGCCGGTGCCTCTGCTGTGTTTAGAAAAAGCCCTCAACTCTCACTGGCGATTGTCCCTGTTGCTGTTCTCCTAGTGTACAATGCATGTGACAGTACAGTTATTTATAAGTTAGTCGAGTCACATTTATTTATATCACACTTTATGAATCTTCACGAAAATAACGAAATATTGTAAAATGCATCAGTTATGAAACCGTTTCACCTTATTTCAGCTGTAAAGCAGCTCTACAGAACTGTCATTATTCAGCTCAAGTCAGTTCAGTGGTGATTTACTTCAGTTCAATAGCAATGTTGCAAAGTTCATCAATTGAATGAATGACATGAATTATTATTTTAGCTGTGAAGTAGCTTTACAAAAGACAGTAGTGTCATTATTCAGCTCAAGTCAGTTCAGTGTTGATTCAGTTCAGGTCAGTTGCAGAGTCGATGTTGCAAATTATTTAGCTCAATTCAGTTCACATTTTGTTCTCATCCCATAGTGTCAGTGCAGTTAAATCAGTAATATTACTGAATATTCATTGTTTTAAAGGGGTCATGAACTGCATTGTTTTATTGTTTTATAATGTTTCCTGTGCTGCACTTATAATGTTAGTCTGATTTTTACAGCAGTAATTGTCATAATTTTGAAATAAAATAAATTTTTTACTAATCGGATTTTAGCCCTCTGTTCTGAATGCTCTGTTTGAAGGGGCGTGTCTAATGTGAGACTTAAGTGTAAACGCCCACAGCTGTGATTGGCTGCTGTGAGACTTCAGTGTAAACGCCCACGGCTGTGATTGGCTGACATCTTTGCATATGAAATATCTGAGCATTACATGTGGGAATCTCTCAACCTTTTTAGCATGTTTTTACTATTACAGCTCTCAAGGTTAACTAATTGTGAAAAGTGTTGATTATAGCGTTATATTTAGATTGCAGTGATGAGCATTGTAGCCAATCACAGACATGTTGAGCGTATGAATGCAGTGAGATGCAAATCTCATCATTACAAGTCAATTTCTGCACACTAACGAATGCTTTCATCATAACTAACAGTGCAAACACAATGTAAATAAGAGATTTGTTGATTATTACGGGAGTTTTGGCACAAGTCCAGTTGCTGATAAATTCACTTTGTTTGATTGACAGCTCCAGCGATTGCAAAGATAGCTTTCTTTGACCGCTTTCTATATATAATTTAATCACAGTTTAAATAACAGATTATTTTAATCCTACTAAGAGAGACAATGTGAAGTTGTCCATTTAGCCACTGGTTTGATTTACTGACACAAAGACAAAGAAAATCTGACTGTACATGAATCATTACATTTCAGAAATCACTGGTCACAGATCAGGCATTAGAATTAACACAGTTACTTACATGTGGCATTACTGTTGAGTCCATATAGTACAAGTCTGAAAAATAACCACATTCGTAGCATTAGGATCCTTTGGAAGGTTATGTTATTTGTAGTCCATCCTGTATCGCTTTTCTCTCCTTGTCATCTCACTAACAAACCAGTGGGCGGGGCCAAAGTTGTGATGATGAAGTAGGCGTTGATCTTCTTCTGCAGAGGCGGTCTTTCACATAAGTCATTGGGCTTGGAAACAATAAAAGCTGTTTTTGGACTAACAAGGAAGTTTTCAGTTCTGTAACCTACAGGATATTCTTATAGTATGATGACCTCTTATATATCAAAAGCTCAATGAAAATTTGATTTCTCAGTTCATGACCCCTTTAAACCCTAAAAAGTTTTTTAGTGTTTTATATTATCTTTATTGTTTTATATTAAGTTATATTAACCATGAATATGTTATCCTGTCCCGCAAGTTCCTTTCACAACACTTTTCCAGTATCCACATTTGCGAGACACATTTCGAACGTTTGCAGATGCGCCAACCAATTTTAAACGTGTGTGCACTGCTTGAAATTGCAAAAGTTAAACATGAAATGTCCCCCTCCAGTTTCTGCAGAGCTTAATTGAAGATCTAAACATAATTTTAATGCAAATTGAATCCAGCTTGCAAGAGTTTATTTTTCTCAACTGTTTTGCATGCCTTCTGACTGTTTGTCTCAGTGATTTTTGGGGGGGAATTTCTTTTGAATATAATATTTTTTAGGCATTGCTGTTGATGAGACTTTCTGCTGGGGTCCCTACAAATTAGTACAGCTTTTGAAGGGTTTGACTGGTTATTCTCACTGTCATTTGGTGTTTTCTCTGTCTGTTTTGGCTCCAGGAAGAAAAGGGCATTTCCTGTATGCTGGTAGAGCTGGACTTCCTCAAATGCAGCGTTGGATTTCCTTTCATGAGGGCACAAACCAAGGTAGTATGACAGGAGTGTCAGTTTAACAGCTTAATGATTTACTTGGTGAACTTGTTAATTATAGCCCAATTCCATTTAACCTTGTAGTTTTAACCTTTTTTTCAGTACCATCTATCTGTGCTGTTTGACACGAGTCATCTATCTGGTGAAAACGAGACACTGCTGTTTTTAGTACATGCTAGAAGGTGAGCAGTCTTGATTTAATGAACTTTTAAAAAAAAACAAGTTTTTTTTCTATGATTAAAAAATGCATGGTTCACATCATCAGTCCACATTAGTGAATGTCATGATGTTTATTTTTGAAACAACTAGATAGATTAGACATTTGGACTTTTCCCTATTTGGCTATTTTGTTAGAAATTAAGAGGTTTTGCTTGATATTGAAGTCGTGATTTTAATCTAATGCTGGCCAGATGTGTTTTCTTTGCTCAGAGATGTGCATTACACACTAAGTGGTAAAGACTAGCTCTCTGTGAGGCAAATTGAACTCTCATTATGCACATTTGGCCATCTTACAGTGGAGACTTAATCAATTACACTGTTCCATGTTGAAAACACATGGCATGTTAGTACCAATACTACCGTTTAACATTTGGGATTGGTGAGATTTCTTTATTAGGCTATGCTCTTCAAGGCTGCATTTAATACAAAAAATTTGCAGCATCAGGATTTTTTTCAGGATTCATAGAATAGATGAATATAAAATTCAAAAGAACAGCATTTACTTAAAATAAAAATCTTTTGTAACATTTTAAATGTCACTTTTGATCAATTTAATGCATCCTTGTAGCCTGACAAGCCAGACCCACATCAAGATGTTGGGTCTGGGAACTTACCATTGTCAGGGCTCAATCCGATAAACGGTTGCCTTTCAGATTCCCTCTGCACGCAATAGGATAGCGCTACAACCAACCAGAGCAGTGAAGAAGGTGAAGCGGAGCTAGTTGATAGATTAAACTTTCGCCGTATCCGGTCGGCAAAACTCCGAACACATCTTCCTTTCTTAAGAATGACTTCAGTGCCGTTCTTTTCTCAAAGAAAAGCTTAACTCCAAGTCTTCCAGAGTCGCGGCCAAAGCCGATTGGAAAGACCGCTGTTCGCCAGCTGCTTTGTTTTCAAGAACCGCCGCAACTCTCCCGTCATTATGTTAAGCCCGCCCACCGACTCTATACACGATGTGATTGGCCTGACCAGAGTTTGGTTTTTCCAGCTCGCAAGCCAACGGAGAGTTGCTAGACTACCCTGACTGCAAATTAGATTTGATTCCGCTAGGGTGCGTCTAGATCAGTGGTTTCAAACCCTCGGGTGGGTCGCGAGACTTTCGCGAAATGATTTAAGGAAAATGGAGTTACATTAAATATAAAAATAAATTGTTTTCATAAAATCAGTCTATAGGCCTACATAAAAGGAATACATACACAAAATATATTTGACTTAAATAATTAACAGATTAACAAAAAGAAAGAAAAAAACTGCGACTGTGCTGCCAAGTTTGGTTCAATATCACATTTGTAGTCGTGCGATATGACTTTATATAGCACGGCTGAGATTTCCTACTGCAGAATATATATATACATGTTCAATATTATTGTATTTTTTTTTGTTTTTTTCTTAGTGCCAATCCAGAACATGATAGCACACTTCATGATAACACACTGGAGTTGTCCATACCGCTAGTACATGAGGTGGACACAGCAATCACAGGGTAAGATTTACACTTCATGAGCTTAAAGGAAAAGTTTACCCAAAATTTAAAGGGGTGGTAAAACACATTCTTTCGAAGGCTTGATTGTGTTTGTGGGGTGCACTGTAACGTGTTCATGCTTCGTTTTTTAAAAATTGCATTATTTTTCATATATTTTACCTTTATTCTACACTGCTCTGTCCCTCCTTGTAAAAACGGTCTGATGGTTTCCGGGTTGTATGAAGCCAGTCCCTCAAAAATACGCGATGGGCTCAGATTGGTTAGCTGGCCCAGTGTGTTGTGTAGCGCACGCTTGTCGGAAACATCCCGCCCCTTACCTTTACCGGTAGACTGTGCTTTGGGTAGTATTAGAAACAATGGCGTCAATAAAACCATACCAATTTGAGCCCGAATCAGACCCAGATAATTTTAGTGAAGATGATCAAGCAGAACCTGACTCGGATCTATAGTGATCGCTACTGAATGGCACCGTTACTTTTGTATTTTTAGAGCGATTATAGCCAAATATCTGTCGCAAGAACGAACACTAAACATTGGCTTTACTAGTATCCAAATCAAACACAGAACCATGTTTAGCATGCCTGTAGATAAACAATACAAGCTCTAATCAAAGAATAATTCACACTAATGCCAAGTTCGCTGTTGAGATTTAAAAAAAGTTTGTAACGTTAGATGTTTGTCGGATAACACTAAGTATGAATGAGCAATTAACAAACTGGTTTGCAGAGCCAAACAGCGTTGTCATCTGTTTACTTCCTTGCTACAACATACAATTAACAATACGAACTATTACAGGAAAACACATCGACGAAAAATAAATCATACTAACAGGTTGTGGCCCGTAAACAGCTTCTGTTTTTAAATCCATCTTTCAGGACAAGCCGTTGTGAGAATCCTTCATTGAACTCGAGAAGATTGTGGAAGCTTTCCTCGTGAAATGTGCAGCGGGAGCCGCGTGCTCCCGTCTCACACTGGCAGTGTTTGTCTCGCGCAGCTGAACCGCGGCTCGTGTATTGCAAATACAGACGAATATTGTCCATTATGTCACATTTTCCGGTCTTCTCCTCCGACCCCTGTCTGTCTCGTGCTTTGATTTATGATGGGCAGCATATATCTGCTGCAAATGCGACCGTGTTCCCCTCTGTCTCATACACACATGCATATAACATGCTGTATGTTAAACGCACTGCAACGCACCCCCGTCCCTAGGAAGGCTGAACAAAGTGGACCTGCAATCCAGATGAAAATAACAGCGTTTCGTCGGCATTGGCAACAACACTCCAGCCTACTAACTATACCACAACAACGCTTCCCTGCGGTGATACAAAATGGCCTGCACCCCCCCCCCCCCCTTTATTTAATATTCTCGGAGGAGGGGTTTATGTAAATATTGGGGCTGGTGATGTCAGAGACCCTGGAGGAATGTGTAGTAGTCCCTAGCGGCCGTTTGCTGTAGTCCTTAGAAATTGATTTCTTTAAAAGCAAATATCTCCCTTTGCTTTAAACTTTGAATGTTGTAACTTTGCAGATGTTGTTTATGCTCAAACAGCAACATTACACACTAGCTAAAGTTAGAAAAGTGAAATTGTGGTTTACCACCCCTTTAAAATTCTGTCATTATTTATTCACCCTCATGTTGTTCAAAACCTGTATGACTTTCTTTCTTCTGTGGATTGTCAAACTCCAAACAATGTACCTAAAATACCTTAAGATTTGTCTATATAACTTGTGTACCATATTATAAAGCCAGATGAGGAACTGCCCAAAGTTATGCACACTTCCATTGAATGCATAAGACCTCAGTGAGGTTTCTTCACAACATCTCCTTTGGTGTTTAGAGGGAAATAAAATCATTTCATACAGGCTTTTAACATGAGGGTAAGTACATGATATTAGAGTTTGCGGTAATACTTTACAACAAGGTTTCGTTAATATATCAACTAACATGAACTAACAATGAGCAATATATATTCATCTTTGTTTACGTTAGTTAATCAAAGTAAGGGTGTATTGTTTTTGGTAGACTATTCTTGTAACAGCTTTGTAGTCCATCACACTGCCAGACATCTGATAACACCAGAGACATATGTGGTCCGCTCAGTATTTACTTCTACTTGCACATTTCTTTTTTTGGCTCCTGTTTCTTTGCGGCGCTGGAGTATTTCAAAGTTAAAGGCTCACAGACACTTGTTTCACAGAGATGAATGAGGCTTAAATACACAACATGTTCTACAGCAAGATGTACAGCCTGATAATGAGAACGTCCTCCCTGTAATGTTTTATATGAGCGCGCCAGAGACTACACTTTAATATATAAACATGAACTTCAGAGGTTAGACGCAAAACCAGATCAAAGTCTGTTTTATGTCATTTAGCATGTTAACTTCATATGTATTAGAAGCTTTCTGGAATCAGTTTATGAATATAAAGATTGTATTTAGTACACATAGACAAATCTATGCAATACTGTACTGGCTTGAAGTATTTTCCAGGTGTTTGAACTATAAAAGCTGCAATGTTTAACCAAAATAAATAATTCTGACAGCAGCACACTTACATTATATCAAAGCTACCATCAAATTAATCACATTAAAGGGGTCTTATTATGCTTTTTTGCATGTTCAACTTTCTTTAGTGTGTAATGTTGCTGTTTGAGCATGAAAGAGCTCTCCAAAGTCCCTCCAGCGGGAGTTCTTCTCTATATCAGTGTCAGTGTTTCTGAACTCCCTGAAACGTCTCCATTGTAGTCTTGAGTTTTCTTCCAGGAACGAAAACGTCACAATATTCCTCATTTAAAAAAAAAAAAATGAGTGAAAAAAAATATATATTCCTCATTTAAATAATTAATATGCAGAATGAAGGGGCGGGGCGGGGCCTGTTTGAGTTAGTTAGTAGTATGTTGAAATTGGTGGTTATGGTAAAGTGCGGGACATTTCCCAAACACGCTTGAAGCGGTTGACCAATCACAACACACTGATCTGACCAATCAGAGCACATTGCGCTTTTCAGAAGGAGGGGCTTCATAGAGATAGGAACTAAACAGAGCGTTACTGACAGACTTGGAAGAGAGGAGCAGCAACCATGGGAAATATGTGGAAAATAATGTGTTTTTTAGCATTCAAGCATGAAAACCTAGTCTAGTAACCCCCAAAAACAAAATCAAGACTTTGTAAAAGGGCATATAATAGGTCATCTTTAAGTGAAAGACATACTATTATAGCACAATGAAGGATTGCAATATACTGTATAAATGAGTGGTTGTTTCTGCAGTGTGGTCACCCCTACGTCTTTTGTGTATGGAAACTCAGTGGACCGATCACGCTTCCTTAAGCTGGAAGCCATGGAGTGCAGCTTTCAGCCGCTCAACTTCACCTTTCAGGTATCCCATATGTTCACATGCTGTTCAGATGTGAAGTTTTTTCTGTACACTTTATTGTAGACTCTAGTTGTATTGTGATCAGGACCCTGAAACAGCAGGGCGTTGTGTAGTCTGAAGGGGTTTATTTAGTGATAATGACTGCTTAACTGAATGCTATCCCACTTACATGAATACTTCCCAAATAAACAAATAAAGATATGAAATATTGATTTGAGTATAAATTAAAGCACTAGAGATATCAAGGGATCAATTGCCTTATAAAATGGTTAATCATTCACCACACACACACACACCTTTTTTCTCAGACTGTTAAGTTACTTATAATGTGTCTGATGCTCCCCCTTCCCTATTGGTTTGTTTGAATGGATGTTATCTTGTATCTAAAAGACATAAAGTTGGACTCTTTCCACGGTTTTTAACATAATAAATCTAAAAAAGTTGTATTATTTGATCATTTTTTAAAACCATTTCATTTTCAGCTGTGCAGCAGCTCTACAGAGGGCAATAGTGTCATTATTCAGCTCAATTTAGTTAAATGTGATTCAGTTTCGGGGTCTTTTCCAAATACAACTGATGGCAAATTTGACCTTTTCTCTCTTCTGACCAAAATAATCTCTCAATATTTTTTCCTCTTTTGGAAAGTCATAGCAGCACTATAATGGATTTTTTTCTTTTGCTATTGGGTCAAAAAAAAATTATATGTATCTTCTGTTCATGTTTACCCAACTATGACCCCTATACCCAACTTCCACTTGTGAAAACCCTGAAAATGTGAGTCCAATTAGACTTTAAAATGTCCAGTCCAGAGCCATGCTGCATTATAATGTGCTTTAAATGAATATGAAGTGTACTATTTGCTGTGATAAATTAGCAGTGAGTTGTTGTGCTGAGCATAGACCCCAGTTTAAATCCGTTTCCCATGTGCTGTTTGTGTAGGTGATTAACAATGGGCCCAGCAGACTTCCAGGCTCCAAGATGGACATCAGGATACCCAACCGCCTGGCTGGTAACGGACCAGATATGTTCCATATCATTGACACACAAGTGAGTTCCTGCCACCGATGCTCTTGTTTATTTAGCTAGACTTCTCAGAGTCATTTGTTTGTGCTGTAGGCTGTTCTTCCCAGGTATTTTGTGTCACACCACGGCATTGTTGATGTTTGATTGGTTGACCAAGTCTCAGAGGGTTTGAAAAATGCAGTTCACCATGTTCTTTTTGAGCTTCTAAATCCATCCATCCTTTCTTTATTTCTTTCTTTCTAAATGGA
This sequence comes from Romanogobio albipinnatus, assembly GCA_023566225.1. NCBI lineage: Eukaryota > Metazoa > Chordata > Actinopteri > Cypriniformes > Gobionidae > Romanogobio > Romanogobio albipinnatus. Next base: position 5,642,531 of record CM042258.1, read on the forward strand.
TGGTGTTAACTTATAAATTGCATCATATTGGTTTGCAGTAATTTCATGGCCCTATCATCAGGTATTGGTTACATATACACATGGCTTACATTTCGCCATGTTATACGAATCGATTACAGACATTTTTTTTAAGATTTCGCAGACTTGATGAGGGATAATTGGCTGTGTAAGTAAGTACTTTTAGGGAGTGTTTAAGGGACAAAAAAATATTGGATGTAAATTTACATTTGGCAATCATGCTATAAGTAGAGTTGTATTATGCCAATATTGCATGCATTCAATTTTCAATAATTCATTGGTCCATTGTCAATTATGCCTTACTTATATTACGTGTAAAACATTGCTTCTAATTAAGGTTAGGTATAAGATTACACGTACTGTATTTACCTTATGAAGTACTTCATAAATGCCACAATTGTTGCATGTTTGGATTTTTCAGCTAAATATACAGAGCTAGGCTTTTGCTATATTGTATCTATAGAAATGAGAGTGGCGTGTTGATTATGTTCTTTACACATACAGCGCGTAGGGCAGAGAGAGCTTAGAGAGGTCAACATCTTCAGGCTTATGGTTAATTCAGAGGTGAGAGACGGGGTTTACTGAGCTGCCATAGATAGTGCCTAAGTTAGACTCACAATAAGCTTCATATCGAGGGTATTTCAATCCAAGACCAGCACCGCATTCAATGTTGATTTAACCCTTGCAGCGGCCATATTACTAGATCAGGGCAGGGATCAACCTGTTGACTGTGAATGGGAGGACGGGGGAGGTTTGTATCCCACCCTGTACGCCCCATATGGAATCACTTACGGGGGGATTAGATGGCTTGCACGAAGGGCTGGAATGGGACACTTGGGGAAAAGCTTCTGTTCACCCTGACTAACCTATAGCACAGTGGCAGTGCCGGGTAACCCGACTCACAGAGGAGCGGACGTTCCCAGGCACCCACACGGACAGCACAAACACTCGGCCTAATTAAAAATGCACACGTGGAGGAATTCCACTGCTCGCATGGCTGAAAACATATGGGCATTTTTACATAAACAGCTTGAGCTGATCCCTCGATGCTGAGATGTCTTAAATTAGAGGGGGTTACCTGACTACCTGTTCCAAAACCTAGAGCTGCCTTTAGTTGTCTTCTGCCTTCCAAAGCCGCAAACATACTTTAACCCTGCCCTGTGTTCGGGTCAATTTGACCCGCATTTAAACTGCTTGAAACACGGGTTAAATGATTTATTCTTGAAATTGTGTGACTTTTTCACATTCGAGGTCATAAAATGAGCAAGTTGGGACACGTACACTGTAAAAATTGCTGACAGATTATTGGAGTATGAAAATATTATTTCAGTATCTCTTCAAAATGTCATGTTTAATTCAATGTTACTTGCAATTTCTTTGTCATTTTTTGAAAATTGTTTCTTCACCATTTTTTTCGGTGTAGATGTAGTGTGGTTTTGGAAAGGCTGCATAAATTGTGTGCCTGCGATGGTGTTAGGTGTCAAATTGACCCCCACTGGTTTCCATGCAATTCACCAAAAATCAATACTTTAAAAAACAGCATAGACTCGGGTTAAAAGAAAAACATTTATTATAGCTTAGACTAAAATATGAAATATATATTATACAGTATAATTTGGGTGTAATGTGACCTCTAACACTAACATTTTATTAACACAAGCAAATACTTGAATGCAAAAGTGAATGATTGGCAAGTACATAGATTTTTTTAAACATACTTTAATGTGTGCTTTTGCATTTTAACTTGTGTAGCCAGAAAATGTTTGCGTTCACATAATTGTATAGTGTATGGTTATGGCCTGATTTTAACTGCCTATTGTTTGGAATGACATTCGAAAATGTACATACTGTGTACAATCCACTGCAGTTTCCACCTGAAATTAACTATTTGTAGTAAAACACCAATAACTTTAAATCCTTTTCACACAAATTATGATTACAGAGGCAGAATATCTATTATGACCTCACAACACTTTTACCATAGTGCATGATTTGTAAACTAACACATATTGACATTTACATCACATAATCAGGTCCATATGTATGACTTTTCTGATGAAATCAATGTTCTGTAGCTCACCTGGTACAGCATTGACTCAAAGACTTGTAGAAGCAAGCTAAAATGACATGATTGCTTCAGCAAATGCATTTTTATCTCTTGGTTGCTTTTGTTAACACTGTCGGTTTATTGTAGGTGGTACATTATAGAGCATTCATCTTTTAGCATTTCATTTCCAAACTGTTCCGATACATAATAACATAATAAAATGTTGCCAGATTCATGTTCATCTGTTATGGACAGAACAAAATTTAGTGGCACTCACTGGACATTTCACTTTGAAAGTGTCACAAACTTCCAAGAAGCAATATTTTGCAGAAATGTCGCCAATTTCCTTGCGTTGTATATTTCTTAAAGAGCTGTCTAGGGAGGCAAGTCACTAGGTTTTGAAACAGTACTGTAGTGAAATCAGCCCGTGAAAGAATGACACACTGTAAAGTAGGCTCGTAAAAAGTCACGCGTGAAACAGGCAGAGATCCTTTCCTTTGACTGGAGAGAAGACAATGTGAGGTCTTTAGATACTTTGCCTTTATGGAGGTCTGACTGGAAAGGATGCGAATTAAAGGAAGAAGTGGAGTGTTCCCCGGGGCCAGAGGGGAGGAAAAGGGCAGCGGGACATTAAATCACTCCAGATGGGACGCGCTGTCAGAGAAAGGCTTCCGAACTCCCACTGGGAATGAACTTCCTTTCGTTATCTGAATTACTTAGCAGGTCTGAGCTTACTGGATGAATTATAATGTCAGCACATCACCTTTCAATAATCCGACCCAACCACTGGCATTTTGCAAATGAAAAGAATTTGATTTAAAATGTTTATGGACATATTCTATTGATGATGGCTGCAGTAATGAAACAGTACAGTACAGTACAGTAGAGTGTGTTTAAGCTTCTGACGAACTCTTAGCAGGTTTATTATAGTTAACTAGTATCAATGATACTAAAATAACTCTGAGTGTGAGGTGTGCCCACAATGACTTTTATCTTGTTTTCTGTTTGTCTACAGGTATCAGAAGGTCGAGGGAACTGCACGTGGCAAAAAAACCCCAAGCCCTGCACAATCCCACAGGACAAGGAGAGCATCTTCCACACAATTTTTGCCTTCTTCACCAAATCCGGAAGAAAAGTTCTGGTATGACAAAAGACTTATTGGGAATAGTTTAAAAAAAATGCACACTGTGTGAAAATGGCATCCAAATGCATTTAGCGCTTGTAAATAAGCCATATTTGAATATTTAATGTTGTTTTACAGCCCTTTTTGTAGACACATATGCATTAGTGGATCATAGCATTTAATGCCCCCAAAAACACACTCCTCATTTCTCATCAGTTTTTGTGCTGAACGGGTGAATCTTTGATGGTATACTGTGTCAACAGGACTGTGACCGGCCTGGAAGAGCGTGTCAAACTATTTCCTGCAGTCTGGGCTCTCAGGCTAAAGAAGAGGTCATAAGTATAGATGTGCAAATACTACTGAACACTGAAATACTACAGAGGGTGAGTAACTGGCCTAATAATGTGCAAAGTTATTGTAATGTCAATGCAAGGAGATCCGATGTTTAATGTTGCAGAATTGAATACTAAATTACTCATCATTTAAAGCAGTTAAACAGACTACCCTTAAATGCCTGATATAAAGATGTGTTTTGGTTGATCAGATCACAAGTGGACGACGCTAAATACAGGTGTAAACGGTTTGAACTTGTCCACTTTCAACCACTTCCAGAGGTAGTGGAAAACTCATTCAAACGGATTGCTTTCGTAGTGTGAACGCTCATGTGGTTGAATGCATTCGAACAGCCACAAAAGATTTTCTCTCCGCCTACTGACCTAACGCGTGAACATTATGGGAAGCACGCTAGTCAGACGGGATTAAACTTTGTCGGCTGAAGATCCAAGTTTGGTTTAAAGACGAAAAACGTACAAAGCACAATGTTGTTTCGCCATTCCTTATTTCTAACACACAGTCACAGCGTTCGGCTGGTCTTGCGGCTGTCAGAGCAAAAATGAAAGCTGATGCTCTCTCTGTTTTTCAATTGTCTCTGGGCACGCACCGACAAAGTTTAATTCCGTCTGGCTATTGCGCTTCCCATAATGTTCACGCATTAGGTCAGTAGGCGGAGAGTAGGCTGCCTTTTAGGGTCTGTCGACTACATGACCGCTCACACTACGAAAGCAATCCGGTCGAATGTGTTTTCCACTACCTCTGGAAGTGGTCAAAAGTGGACAAGCTCAAAACGTTTTAGACCCGTTTACACCTTTATTTAGCATCGTCCACTTGTAATCCGATCAATCATCTTTAACATCTTTAATACCAGGCGTAAACAGGGCCTATAAGGGTAGCCTGCTTAACTACTTTAATGATGAGTAATTTAGTATTCAGTTCTTTAGTATTCAACTGATTGATATAATTGATCATATGTAAATTGCACAGGCTTATTTTGCCCATTAGATCGAAAGATTGAAAAAAAAAACCCATTAATTTATCTTTAAGTGGTTGAAAGTGGACAAAAGGGACGAATTAAAACACCAGGTTTAAACGAGAATGTGTCTGCCTCGTTTACTTGTGATCCGATCAATCTTAAGACCAGGTGTAAACGGCCTTAGTTAGCTAAAAGTAGTTACATTTACATTTATGCATTTGGCAGACGCTTTTATCCAAAGCGACTTACAGTGCCCTTATTACAGGGACAATCCCCCTGGAGCAACATGGAGTAAAGTGCCTTGCTCAAGGACACACTGGTGGTGACCGCTGGGATCGAACCAGCAACCTTCTGCATATCAGTTCTATGGTTTAACCCACTGGCCACCATCTCATAGTTAGCTACATGACAAACTACTAACAAGAAATAGTTATTGAGGCTAATTTTCAATGTAGCCTTTATTTATTTATTACAATATGCATTAAAGCAAGAATGCATTAAGTTGATCAAAAATGGCAATTAAGACATTTATAATGTTACAAATGTTTCCATTTCAAGTAAACGGTGTTCTTTTGAACTTTATGTTCATCATCTAATCCCCCAAAAAAAGAATCACAGAAAAAATATTAGGCAATTTTCAACATTGATAATAATTAGAAATGTTTCTTGAGCAGCAAATCAGCATATTAGAATGATTTCTGAAGGATCATGTGACACTGAAGACTGAAAATTCAGCTTTACGTAAATATATATATAACTAATAAAAACAAAAACGGTACTAAGCAGACATTTTTAACAAGATATTTTGCTATAAAAGTGGTAATGGGAATAATTGAGCAATGCCTTTATATTTATAAATTAGGCAGATGCGTTTTTTGCGTCTGTCTATAAATGTGTCTGTCTTTATGTGTGGTTTGCAGGACAGCTCCTCTGTGATCCAGTTTGTGACACGAGGTCACGTCCAGCTGGACGACAGGGCTGTGGAGGTCGCCACCGGACTTCCAGAGGAGATTTCTGTAAGTGATCAAATGGATGAATAATCCAATCCAACATTCAGGCATTTCTTGCCAAGCATATTTGTACCATTACTGTAAACTACACTCAAACTTGAGATGACATGCTAGTGGTTTTCATTGTGCACTTGAAACCGGTATGATTATTGTCTTTGAAACCGATCAGGACCCCTGATGCACGGAAGAAAATTAAACTGTCCTTTTGCATGATTCTGAGCTCATCAACTCATAGTAGCTGCTGAGATCTGGCTCGAGTTTGCTGTTCATATGAGAGTAGGAGGCTTTTTTTACTCTACAGCTGTGCTCAAGAACAGAATACTACAGACCTCGTGCCGATTGATTGGAGGAGTATGGTGCCATGGCATCTCACTCAGCCCTGCATTCAGCTGATTGGGTTTCTGACCTGGTTTCAACCAGTGTAGTGGACAGTTCCTAATAGGGCTGTTTAATGGGTCTGCGCCCCCTTTTACCATCTGCACTTAGGAAACGCATCGGTCCCAGAGCAATCTGTTATTAAGTTGCACAAGAAGGTCCCTCTGGGAAAACGGTAGACATGCAACTCTCATTTAGAAATTGCATTGGTATAAGCATCAATACCACAGTCTTCTAACATGCTTCAAATGTATCATTTCCATCATGTTCACAGCCACCTAGACAAATTGGAAATGACAGACCGACTGTGAGCGCTAAACCTTTATATGCTACTGTATCTTTACTTTAGTTTTGACTCAGTCAGCTGAACTCGACAAATGTTTTAGATATATTTAGTGCAATATTTATATACCCTTCAGTTTCCATTGTTAGTCAAGAATAGAAATAATATAGTAATGTTTATCACCCAGAGGAAGATATTATTGCTCTTTCATAGCTCAGGAGGTGATTTATTTAGCTATCAACTTTACCTCAGAAGCTACTAAAAGACAAGAAAGAAAAAAATATACTGTACAGAAATGAGACAGGTGTCATACAGTAAGAGAATAGAGCAGGGGTCTTCAACTAAAATTGCTTGAGGTCCAGTAAATGAACCCTCGTCACCGGCCGAGGTCCGGACAATTATATACAATTATATAAAAACAATAATTTATGTTTATTGCCAAACTAAAGAAATTAGTGTAGATAGCATTTGTTCTTAATTGAACAAAATATAATATGTTCTCATATGGACAAAACATGTCTGTTCATATTGTTAAAGCAAACATAGGTAATCCTTCACAAAATTGATCTCATTTTGTTGTTGTTCTGTTTTGTCCTTTAAAGGTCCCATGGCATAGCATTTTTCTATTATTTTATAATGTTTCCTGAGGTGTACTTATATTGTTAGTATGATTTTTACATCATAAAATGTCATAATTTAGAAATAAAAGGCATTTTTTCTATACTGCTGTTTGCCCTGTGGCTGAAGGCCCTGTTTCAAGAGGCGTGTCTGCTGTTAGACTTCAGTAAAAACGCCCACTGTTGTGATTGGCTGACATCTTTGCATTTTAAATGAGCGGAGGGGGCGTGGTTTAACGAGGTCGTTTAGAACGATTCAGTCCGATTTGGTGAACTGGTTCGGTTCACTAAAAAGAACCGATTCAAAAGAATGATTCGTTCGCCGGACATCACGGAGACGGAGCGATTGCTAACAAAGTTATTTATAGTAACTACTGAGTTATGAGAGCGCTGTCAGTCAGCGCGAGTTTATTGTGTTTGTATCTGAGAGTTCTGAATAAACACGAGTCCCAGCCACACCGTCTTCATCATTATTACCAACTTTGTAACACATGCAAAGTACCATTACAGCGAGATGAACGAGTTAGTAAGTGTTGATTAAAGCAGTATTTCTAGATATGTTCCAATCATATGAAAAGCGTCACTGACGCGCGTTGAGTACACAGCGCAAACAAAGACACAACAGCAGTAATCGAATGTAATCCAGTTTATTGTGGGGAAAGCTGGCTAGCCTAGCCCGGCGACCCTCATGCTTACCCTCCTTCTGCTTAATCTCACGCCGCGTTTGGTGCCTCCGCTGTGGGCCAGATGCAGTACTGGGGGTCGGGGATGTTGAAGGCCAAGCTTCGGCGTGTGTGAGGTTTATCTCTAAAGGTGTTACTCTGCTTATGTTGAGCAGAAACGACTGTATGCACATTTAAGAACAGATAGACGCGACGAGGACGTACAAAAACACTGACTCACAAGATAGAAAACACGAAAACACCGTTCTGTCGGGAGAGAGAGAAGCCGCAGTGTGTGCACGAATAATAAATAATTAGCTACACATCAGAAATCAATGATCACAGATCAGAAGGAACTGAAGAAAGACTTCTGTTTTCATTTGTACATCCAAACACTGAGAAACTGCCAGCATTCACTCGTTCACAAGTAACGTTAATGATCTCTCGAGCGTTTGCATGGGCGTGCCAGATTCTCTGGGCGGAGGAAAGGGAGGTAACCGCTCCTGCTTGGACGTCAAAACAGGAGCCTTCAGGATTGGCTCGTCTGGCCTGTCATTTTCTCAAAGGCAGAGAGAGACAGCCAGAACTCGGGTTTACACCGATCAACATTTCTATCCACTTGGGGACAATATTCAGGCTAGGGGAACTCATATTAATGTTGAAAAACCTCATAAAATGAAAATTTCATGCCATGGGACCTTTAAGTTGCTTTGGTACAAAATATCTAAATTCAACCAGTAACCATGTCTGACAAAAATATGAACTAAAAATGCCTTCATCTCTAAATCTGCACTCAAAATACATTTATTTCAACATTACTAGCAACTAAATTTCCCTGCTGAACTGAGATAAATAATAACAGTCAATGAACGCAAACCTCCCCTGGATCAGAAAATCTGAAATCTCATAACACATTTTATGTTCATTCACATGTATAGTCTTAACTAAATGTATCTAATATTGAACACTGCTCTCTTTTTAAAACTTATGACGTTTGCGTGAATAAGTAATAGGCTATTTTATACTCTCGTTTTGAGCCTCTCTCCTGTAACGCTCTGTTTTTATGGGTGTGCCGCACTGAAGACTTGGAAGTAAATGCCCACTGCTGATTGGATATTAGTTTTGCATTATAATGAGTTTCGGCTCTCCCATCAGTACATGTGGGGAATTGTTTTGAAAACTTCCAATGTGGAGAAACGGCAACTGGAATCCGCCCACAGGGCTCGCAAAATGTCTTTACCAAACAAACACAATGATTTATCTCTCTGTAGTGTTTGGTTCGTGTAGGTGAGGGAAGGAAGAAGAAGAGATCGGCGTAACTGGGACTGCACTCTTTTATTGATCTCACGATCCTCAAAACTGTCACGCACGAGGGCGTTCAAAACTCAAAACTTTCAATGACAACAGACAACGTTGCTCTCAGGCTCAATATCTTTCTCAAAACTCTGGTAACGGTAGACAGGCGTTGGCAGTCCCAGTCCCGGTCTCTCTCTCTCATCTCTCTCTCCGCTGCGGCTTATAAGCAGTCTCTCCACGCCAATTACTGCAATCAGAGACAGGTGTTATTCATCTGCACTTGACCTACTTACCGACCGCTCGGCTCCGCTCTCTCTCTCCCGCTACAGACCTTGCAAAACCACGCCCCCTCCGCCACACTCTCATCCACCCGCAATTAATATGAATGTTATTTTACATTACTTGGCCCGCCCGATCAGTGGATATATCCGCGATCCGTGCATCACAACACACACACATACACACGCCAAGTACATGCATCAGCAAAACTTCACTGCAGACAAATCAGCATGTTCAAAACTTCTGCAACATAATCAGTAGATATCAAACGATCTGTAACAATGCAATACTATCACATATAAAAACATGTTTTACTCACATAAGTGTGTTGCACCATTCCTGTCGGATCCAATATAGAAGGCACAGCATTGTGTTTTAATCGCAATCTGTCGATTCCGCTGTGAAATGAAGCGAACAAATGTACAATGTCTTATTAAAAATAAAGTTCAACCACACATCACTAATATTAGAATCTGAAGGAAGCTTATGCAGAGACTGTGTTCTTCAACAACCAGGCACAGCGCAATATCTTGCTATCTTCGCCATGTTTATTGCTCGGTAGCGCAACCCGTTTAGCTCCACGAGTCGGTGGGCGGGGATACAGAATCAGGCATTCTTCTTCTTCTGTTTAGGTGGCGTTTCACCACACACTGACGTCAAGGGTTGGCATTTTCTGAGATTGAGCGTTTGTTGGGCCTGGTGTCAATAAAAGCTTTTCTTTGACTAACAAGGACGTTTTCAGCTCCGAAACTTACAGGATATCACAATTAACTTTTATATATCAAAGGCTGAATGAAAAGTTGATTTCTCAATTCATGACCCCTTTAAAAGATTTTGATGAGAAATATTAGTTCACATTGAGATATTTGAATTTTAATTGCTGAGGTTAGTATCTCACAATGTTGTTATTAACCAAAACAAATTTTGGTAATTGAAAAAAAATTATATTTCCGATGCCCCTAAAATATTAGATGGAGGAAAAGATAGAAAGAGCTTTGCGAACGAACACAAAGTTTCTCAGGGCGATGCAAAAAAAAATTATGAGAGAATGCAAAAGCATTGACTTATTATTTTTCCTCCAATCTCATATATTTTTCCACCACCACCATATCCCTAAGGCTCTGTTTTAGATTAAACTTCACATTAGAAATGTTGCATGGACAACTAACTGAAATAAAGTTGTTAAAGTGCTAAAAAATACTTAAACTAATACTGAAATAAAAATAAAGCTAAATTGAAATGTTTAAAAAGTAATGAAAATGGAAAATATAAAAATAAAAGCTAATAAAATATTTGAAATCATAATAGCAAGTAAATAATGCTTTAAAAAACACTTGTATCTTGGCAAATCTGAGCACAGTTCGAGATCTGATCTCTTCTGAAACTCTAGAGGAGACACATGTGAGATAAATCTGTATTCATTTGTATCTCGTGGTTTAGAAGAAACAACTGAGATATTAAAGAGGTCTCACTTGTGATTTCACCTGACTGCAAGCTGTGAACGGTGGTATTTTATTTCAGCCCTCATTTTCAAGGAGTGAAATTGTGGCCAGAAGCTGAAGCGAGATTTATCTGGGCTGGCATCTCTCTCCAGACGGGGATTTTCTGCTAGCTTTTCATGCAACATTTACATCCAGATCCATTGAGGGGACTGTTGATCTCTCGCTGTGTTTTTGTGGCAGTACATTATGGTTTTCAGAGGTGAAATTCTTCCACATTCAACGGTCAGCAAGCACGTATGCCATATAACACAAATTGTGCATAAAACTGTGTATGTATGTGTTTTGAGCGTTATTTAGAAGGATAGCTCATCCTCAGACAATGATAGATGAAGTCCAGTTGTGAACAAATGATCTCTTACTGACCTTCTACACTGATCTGGATTAATGAAAACCTTCACAGATGTGTGTTTGATTGATTTGTTGACTTGAAATCTCATTTCCCTTTGATTGAGTCAACACCTAATATACTGTAGACTCAGCACAGACATTATAACATTCAGGAAATGACACAGTGATTCATAGAGTCTATAAAATCAGATCTCTGGTCCCACTGAGAAATGACGATCTGTAATATGTTTATTTAACTAAGTGAGGTTATGACGGGCTCTGCTGAATGTTATGTGTATGTTCACTCTCTTTGTGTCGTCCTGCAGCTGGTGTTTGAGGCCCTTCACAGTCAGGAGCCCAGGGGTTACGTGGTGGGATGGATCATCGCCATCAGCCTGCTGGTGGGAATCCTGATCTTCCTGCTGCTGGCTGTGCTGCTCTGGAAGGTACCGCATCAGACAACACATGTTCCTGGATCAACATCCTTGTTGGTTCTGGAGCAACATTCGGGGTTGCCGTTGGATTTAGGGGTTTGAATAACATTCTTATCAGCCTAGCATTTTGCTCTGATTTTAGGAGTAGGTTAGGATTAGATTTAGGGTTGGCAGGAGTGCAGCAAACATTTAACATGTTTAGATATTTCACCACCCACACTTTTTGGGAAATAATCATATTTTTTTAGTTCCGGTCACTGTGGAAAGAAAGAAATAGGAGCCTTCCACATACTGTAAAACAGCGACTTTAAGACCAAGCAGAAGCATTGTGTCGTGTCTAGCCGCAGGTCCTTCATCTGGCCCGGATCCGGGATACACAGAGTACATTGGGTGTTATGGGAAGTGTTCCCGGTTCCGGCTGACCTAGTTTATGCAGCCTAACATTCATTTAACTGATTTGAATAATAAATAAATTGATAATGTTCTATGTGCATGCCAGGCTAAAGAGATGTGTTTAGTCTAGATTTAAACTGACAGAGTGTGTCTGCTTCCTGAACAATGCTAGGAACACTTCTACAAAGTTTAGGTGCTAAATAGGAAAAGGACTTACCACCTGCAGTTGATTTTTAAACATGTTCAATAGGGAGCCAATGCAGTGTTGACAGAACCGGGCTAATCTGGTCATACTTCCTGGTTCTAGTAAGAACTCGAGCTGCTGCGTTTTGGACCAGCTGGAGTTTGTTTATTAAGCGAGCAGGGCAACCACCCAGTAGAGCATTACAGTAATCTAGCCTTGAGGAAATACATTTACATTTACATTTATGCATTTGGCAGACGCTTTTTTATTCAAAGCGACTTAAAGTACCCGTATTACAGGGACAATCCCCCTGTGGAGTAAAGTGGCTTGCTCAAGGACACAGTGGTGGTGACCGCTGGCATCGAACCAGCAACCTTCTGCGTATCAGTTCAGTGGTTTAACCCACTAGACCACCATCTCCACTAACTGTTCAGCATTTGGCATTGAGAGCATATGTCTTCATTAAGATATATTTAAGATGGAAGAATGTGGTTTTACAGATGCTATAAACATGGATTTCAAATGAAAGATTGGTATCAAAAAGCACACCCAGGTTCATAACTGACGACGAAGACTTGACAGAGCAGCCATCAAGTGTTAAAGGGATACTCCACTGTTTTTTCATATTAAACTATGTTATTCCCTTAACTAAGACCAGTTCATTCATTAGGTACCTATAATGTATGGCCGAATAGCACTTTTGAGAGAGTACTTCGACTCGGCACAGTAAAAAGTCACGCCTGAGAATCCTCTCAGGCGTGACTTTTTACTGTGCCGTGTCGAAGTACTCTCACAAAAGTGCTATTCCGCCATACATTATAGTTATCCTTTTTAATCCACTTAGAAAAGCCCCACGTTTTATTTTCTGTCACCATACTTGGTCGTTCAACTAATCGTGTAACTGTATTTAAATAGGGATAACGTGGAGGTGTTTGGTCGCTTCTAACTTGATCTCTGTTTGGTACCTAATGAATGAACTGGGCTTAATGGGCTAAGCTAAGTGCTATCAAAATGTCAGAGCGATTAAGTGCACGCACTGAGACGAGAGAGGTATGTATCAACTCGTCTTAGTTAAGGGAATAACATAGTTTAATATGAAAAAACGGTGGAGTATCCCTTTAAGGCCCGTTCACACCTATAAAGATAATGATAAAGTAGTTCTAAATATCGTTATCAATATTAAAGAATAGCAGAGTTCACACCACAGCTAAAACGATAACAATATAGGGAAATTATATCATTGGAATCACTTTCAGAACAATTTTATCAGCTGATGAACGATAAAAAGCCAATCAGAATCCATCCTGCTGTTACGAGCTCGAGCATTTAAAGTGACAGACAAGCACATGCAGAATAAACATAACGATAGTTATGTAGTTATTGATTATATAGTTATCGTTATAGTTATCTTTATAATCGTTCTTGGTGTGAACGGGCCTTTAGGCCGCGTGTCCACCAAAGCGTTTTTAGCCGGCTGTTTTTTTCAGTTGAGACTCTTTGCTTTGCACGGAAGTGTTACTAGCATCTCATTTCGCAGATAGTTTGTTTGTGTATTGATTCTATATAAAATGCTGATACAATGTAAAGTATTTGCTCTGCCTCTTGTTTTAAATTATTTTGTTCCGTTATTATACTGCTTGTTGTTGTCTGTTGACATTGTACAGTACAAGCAGAATGTTGCGGTTGGTCGGTGTTGTATTTGTCCCGCCCCTCCTCCACTCTGATTGGACGGCTGGGTGAAAAGTGACAGTGATGAGCGCTGCGTTTTACTCAAAGTTGAACATTCTTCAACTCTAGGCGACCAGTAAAAAACGCTGAGTGCTCAGTGCTTGAGCATGAAATACTCGCTCAGCGCCTCGTTACACTCATGCCGTTCTAAAAACGCTGCGCTCCCATTGAAAACAATTGAATATGCCAGCCAGCTGCGTGAAAAACGCTTTGGTGGACACACGGCCTTAGACAGTGTTCTAGGTTATATTTCCAAAATTTTGGAAACATTATGAAAAGAAGTCTCTTCTGCTCACCAAGGCTGCATTTATTTAATCAAAAATACAGTAAAAACGGTAATATTGTGAAATATTATTACTATTTAAAAAAAAAATTCTATTTTAATCATTTTAAAAATAAAATTAGAATAAATAAAAACAAAAAGATTCAGAATTTGGGGACCTAATTTCATGGGGACCTAAATTAAAAGGTAGCTTACACTGTGGAGTTTAAAAAAAACAAGTTATATTTGCGGTCTAACAAACATGTGGAATGGATTTCCTTCCCCATCAGTGATAAAATGTGATCATATTTTTGACCATATCGCCCAACCTGACCAACCGCTCGCCACAGGACTACTGTTACTGCACACTTATCTGCTATATGGCAACTAATTCATATTCATGAGCCAGGACGAAAAGCTTTATGATTTGTGTACGCCACACTTTTCAGATCGTTCCTAAGGCCTTGAGCATTGAGTTCAACATTATCGACCTGTCATTTCCCTCTGTTTTTAGGGTCATGCTGGTATTTAAGAGTGATTTTTGACAGAAACATTATTCCAGAATCAACAGAGGATGGTGAACCATGCTAGGTTTCCTCCCTCATCAGTCCAACACACACAGAGTTCCAGTCCAGATGAGCTTGTTTGCTTGTCATGTTCACTTTGTCTTTTCACATGAGACCCAGTACAAATCAAAAGTCTGAAATGGTTCCTGTTAGACAGCAGTTCTTGCAAAGTAAATGTCAGCAGAGAATGTGACCCATCAGGTCACGGTGTATTGAAAGAGTAGAACCACCTGCTCATGTGCAGCGTCCCATTACAGTTAAATTAGCACTGGGCTGCTTTTAATATCCTCAGTCAAAAAAAGGGCACGTAAAGCGGATGTGGATGAACTGTTTTTTGTTTGAAGTACAGTAACAGTTCTTAGATAGTTCATTAGTACATGCACATGAAATGAAACCTCTGTGAAATGATGCAGTGACGTCTTAGATTATAATTAGTGCATTGATGATCTTGGTAGTTCAGTTTAGAAATATACTTCCCTCCTCCTACTAGACTTTGCGGGAGTCTTGTAGAGGGTCACATGTCCCACATTCACACACTACTGTTGTTTTTCTTGGCCTGAGGGGTCAATAGAGAGCTTTAGACCGACCGTAAAGTGAACAAAACACAGCGCTGACAATAATTAACACATACACATAAAAGTGAATCGAACGGATTTCAAGGCTTCTCAAATAAGCCCTTCTTTTCTTTTCCACTCCATTACTTTCCAGCGGGAATACTAGAGCAAATCCTGGAATGTTGGTGTAGGGATACTTTCCCCCCCAAATCCCAAATCTGCCAAAATAAACCACCTCAACAAGAGCAGCACATGTCCAGCTACTCCAGCTTCAGGAAATGCCTGGAGAGAGCCGAGGTCTGAATCAATAAACCGCATTCAAACAAAGACAAACCTGTTGAGTCACAGGAAGAGGAACAACACATTTCCTGCGCTGACGCGGCTCTTTACAGTAGCGCTATCTGTGTCGCCCATCCCACTATTTATCTGAATCCCTCCCCGGACTATTGGCTCAAACTACACAAAGAGATAGTTCACCCAAAAATTACATCATCTACTCACTCTTGTCATTCAGAACCCATGTGATTTTCTTTCTTCTGAGAAACACAAAGGAGTTTTCCTTTCCAATTAAAAGCACCATATTCTATGTATGTATTACACCACTATACGTATGTGTATATACACTCACCTAAAGGATTATTAGGAACACCTGTTCAATTTCTCATTAATGCAATTATCTAATCCACCAATCACATGGCAGTTGCTTCAATGCATTTAGGGGTGTGGTCCTGGTCAAGACAATCTCCTGAACTCCAAACTGAATGTCAGAATGGGAAAGAAAGGTGATTTAAGCAATTTTGAGCGTGGCATGGTTGTTGGTGCCAGACGGGCTGGTCTGAGTATTTCACAATCTGCTCAGTTACTGGGATTTTCACGCACAACCATTTCTAGGGTGTACAAAGAATGGTGTGAAATGGGAAAAACATCCAGTATGCGGCAGTCCTGTGGGCGAAAATGCCTTGTTGATGCTAGAGGTCAGAGGAGAATGGGCCGACTGATTCAAGCTGATAGAAGAGCAACTTTGACTGAAATAACCACTCGTTACAACCGAGGTATGCAGCAAAGCATTTGTGAAGCCACAACACGCACAACATTGAGGCGGATGGGCTACAACAGCAGAAGACCCCACCGGGTACCACTCATCTCCACTACAAATAGGAAAAAGAGGCTACAATTTGCACAAGCTCACCAAAATTGGACAGTTGAAGACTGGAAAAATGTTGCCTGGTCTGATGAGTCTCGATTTCTGTTGAGACATTCAGATGGTAGAGTCAGAATTTGGCGTAAACAGAATGAGAACATGGATCCATCATGCCTTGTTACCACTGTGCAGGCTGGTGGTGGTGGTGTAATGGTGTGGGGGATGTTTTCTTGGCACACTTTAGGCCCCTTAGTGCCAATTGGGCATCGTTTAAATGCCACGGCCTACCTGAGCATTGTTTCTGACCATGTCCATCCCTTTATGACCACCATGTACCCATCCTCTGATGGCTACTTCCAGCAGGATAATGCACCATGTCACAAAGCTCCAATCATTTCAAATTGGTTTCTTGAACATGACAATGAGTTCACTGTACTAAAATGGCCCCCACAGTCACCAGATCTCAACCCAATAGAGCATCTTTGGGATGTGGTGGAACGGGAGCTTTGTGCCCTGGATGTGCATCCCACAAATCTCCATCAACTGCAAGATGCTATCCTATCAATATGGGCCAACATTTCTAAAGAATGCTTTCAGCACCTTGTTGAATCAATGCCACGTAGAATTAAGGCAGTTCTGAAGGCGAAAGGGGGTCAAACACAGTATTGGTATGGTGTTCCTAATAATCCTTTAGGTGAGTGTGTATATATATATATATATATATATATATATATATATATATATATATATATATATATATATAGGGGTGTAACATTCTCTGTGAAAAATCTAACCATACCGTTCGGCACACACTTGCACCGTGGTCCATCTTACATCTGAAGACGCATCTATTTGATTTGTTAAAAATAACAACGTGTAAAACAGACAGACAGAGTTCAGCTAATCTATGTTTCTGTAGATAGATGCGCATTCTGGCTTCCCAATACATTATAGCAGCGACGATCCATAAACCCGTGGTCACTCTCTGTAAACTTTGTTCAATGCGAGTGCCGTATGCTTGAATATGACCGGTCATTTATGCCGTCATCAGCTGGGTGCTGGTGTTGAGACCTGAACAGCAAATATTGCTATCTGTGTTTAAACTTAAGTAATTCGAAGGAACACTCCACTATTTTTGAAAATAGGCTAATTTTCCAACTCCCCTAGAGTTAAACAGTTGAGTAATATCATTGCGCCGCTGCACCCATGGTACGGCACAAAGTTCCTTGATCATTACGCAGGAATGAGAGTATAGTTCCTAGCCAAATCGGCCTATAAAATTGCAACTGTTCATTTTCCGTCGGTCTTAGTACACGATGTAACTACTGAAGAGTCAAGTTTTAACCCTCTGGTGCTCTTCGTTTAGGGGTTGCATTGGTTGTCTTCCCGGCCATAAGATACCTAAAAATGAAACTTCCTCCACCCCAGTAAAACCAATGCAATTTATTTTTCTTCAATAATATTTTTTTTATTTTGTATTTTGAGATGATTTGATGGTATTTTTTTTATATTTATGCAATAGTTATGGTCTATTTTTGCCATTGAAAATTATACAAAACATTTTTTTTGTTTTTTTTTGTTATTGCAGTATTTTAGGTTAAAATAGAGACAAAATATTTTTTTTTGAAGGCAGATTAGCGCCCTCTTTTGGAATTATTTAAGAAATCATGCAACCATGGGTGTAATCACTAGAGGTCTCTATGGAGAGGCTTGAGAATTCCCTAGTTCTGTTTTGAACACATTTAATTATTTTTTTTTTATTTTATGGATTTGAATATATATTTAAAAAATCTCAAAGGCTATTTATTATAAAGTTTTAGATTTTTTTTGTTTTGTTAGAAATATCGATTTTTTTTTTCTGTAAATTTGTGTTTTTGCAGATTTCCCATTCATTTCCTATGGTGTCATTTTTGACCGAAGAGCACAAGTGGGAGTATTTTTTTTACGACCACTTAGCATGCTCGAATCATGCCCTCAATTTTTGTGTGTTTACATACCTAATGCTAGAAAAGTCACCAAGTTTCATATCATTCTGATGAAGCTGTGATTTAAAAAAAATTCCAAATGTGGTTCATAGGTTCAGGTTCAGTTTTTCATAGGTGTGTGTGTGTGTGTGTGTGTGTGTGTGTGTGTGTGTGTGTGTGTGTGTGTGTGTGTGTGTGTGTGTGTGTGTGTGTGTGTGTGTGTGTGTGTGTGTGTGTGTGTATGTGTGTGTGTGTGAGTGGATGTGATGTTTTAGAGCAGGGGTCTCCACACTCGGTCCTGGAGGGCCACTGTCCTGCAGAGTTTAGCTCCAACCTCAAATAAACACACCTGAACCAGTTAAACAGTGTCTTACAAGGCCCTAGTTAGACACTCATTAAGCTGGTTCAGGTGTGTTTAATTGGGATTAAACACACAGAAGTTCCCTTTCAAAGCCTACAGCGAACGGCCGGCTTGGACTACATCCTGGTACTTCCTTCATAAATGACGTCAGTAGAACAGTAGAACAGACTAACCTCCGCCCACAAGAATACGCGAAAAAAGGGGGCGTGGTCTTGTTGCTGTCCCACGTGGAGAAGAGGACGTGTCGCGTGGAGAAAAGGAATGGTTGCGTTTGACTGTGTTTGTCGCCATGTCGTCGAGACGCTGTTATTTTCATCCCGGAGTCAAATCACCTTTGTTTGGCTTTCCCAGGGACGCTGTAGAGATCATTAAGCGCATATATCTCCCGTTAAGAGGCGTGACCTTTCCACGTGCGCTAAGCTGCTGTCGAATCACAACACAGGAACCGTGCCACGTTCGCTAAGCTGCGGTCAAATCACAACACAGGAACCGCTGGCACAATCAGAACTCGTTACGTATTTCTGAAGGAGGGACTTCATAGAATAAAGGAACTCATCAGCCGTTTTTAGGACAGTGAAAACAGCGGTATACAGATAAGTAAATTGTGTTAAAAATACTGTGTTTTTTTACACGCGAAACATGAACACATGTTATATTGCACACTGTAAACACAATCAAAGCTTCAAAAAAACACGAAGAACGGGACCTTTAAGCCTTGCCAATTTAAACATTCAAGAGCCAGAAGACTCGAATGAGAACTCGCGCTGTGAGAAGATTTGTGTGTGTACTCATCCGAATCACGCACACGGAAACCCACGTCTCAGACAGCGTGCAAATATTGAGTTCTCTTTCAGGTCTTGCGCTTGAATGGACAAATTCACACAAAAATGATGTCAGCGCGGCGAGTATCCTAGCAGACATAGGGCCAGATTTACTAACAGCTTGCGCCAGTGCAAACACTCTTTTGGCGTTAAAAAACTACTGTCAGGATTTGCAAAAGACACGCAGTGAAAAGGCGTGGACAGGGTTATCTTTGTGGCTGACCTTATTGCATATGCATCTGTAGGAGTTTCCCTTTCAGACGCAGTATTTATGGGAGGAGAGTATTTAAATGAATCCTGCAAGGTGATTTACTAAGGTTTGCACTCGTCGATTTACTGGAATTGTGCACTCACGCTAATTTGCCCTATTTCATAAATCTGGCCCATATTGGGTACGTCTTAAGTGAACGTAAACAGTCTAGAAAGACAACGCATCTGTACAGTATCAATGCATTATGTCTTAAAGTGACAGCAGCCTAATATTCCTGCTTTCTGTGTTTTAATGTTAACAACAAAAGACAAGGAAACCACTCACTGCTCTAGATTGAATCGCTTGATTCAATAATAAGGATACATATGCAATTTTATTTTCCATCTGATTACTTTATTAAATTTCTGTACCTGAATACTAATGCCAGACCTAGCTGAAAAACCTGAAAAGCACTGTTTATTTCATTTGTATCTTTGTTCTATTATATTTATTTGTGCTGTTGCTTGTAGTTAGATAATTTGTTCTTATTTTCATATTACATTTAGATTATTTTGGTCTTCCAAAATCATATCATAGCTTTATGTGAGGAACAAAATGATATATCTGTTATTCATTAAAAAAAACTTCCCCTTTGCTATAGCTCATATTTTACTAGCATTTCAAAATATTCAGGTGTGATCATTCAACCCAGGCATTAATGACATCCAATACCATTGCTAATGTAAATTTATAGGCTGTGTAAATATTTTTGGATACCTATATGATATGATAAAGCATTCCTCTTACAGTTTGATAATCATCAGGGATTTCATAATGAAACCGTATGTTGGGACAAGGCCTTAAAAACTCTTTTTAATTTGATTAAATAAATATTTCCATTTCCATACCTCTGGATTGCATTAGTGCATCTGATCTGCCAGTTAAAATAAGTAGTTGTCCTTTATTTTTCTACTATTGTTCAAAAGTTTGTGGTCAGTAATATTTTTAATATTTAAAAGTTTTAAAGTCTCTTATGCTCACCAAGGCTGAGTTTATTTCTATTTAAATATATATTAAAATGTCATTTATTCCTGTGATCAAAGCTGAATTTTAAGCATCATTACTCCAGTCTTCAGTGTCACATGATCCTTTTTTTGAGACATTTTTCCAGGATTATTTGAATAGAAAGTTCAAAACAACAGCATTTATTTAAAATAGAAATCTTTTGCAACATTATAAATGTTTTTAATGTTTCTTTTGATCAATTGGACGCATCCTTGCTGAATAACAGTATTTCAACACTATTGAAAGGTATTGTATTAGCATGATAAAATGGGATTTTCCTGGGAAATAATGGGGTGTCATTTTGTCAGCGAGCGTCTGTACATCTGTCCACTGTCACACCCTTGAATGCTGACATAATTATTTACGTGTTTTGCAGATGGGATTCTTCAGGAGGCATTACAGAGAGATCATAGAGGCGGAAAAGAACAGGAAGGACAGCGATGAAAGCTGGGATTGGGTCCAGAAGAGCCAATGAGAGCATGGATTGGGTTCAGAAAATCCAATAAGCTGCTACCTTCATCACGGCTCTCTCCTAAAACCCTCCAGCCTTCCATATGTGGAAGAAAAGAATATTCTCCAGATTTTTCGGAGGTTTGACACTTTTTTTCATTGATGGTGATCTAGCTGACGTTTCGAGGTGACCGCGTGGCCTGCCAGAAAAGACTCGCAGTGGAATTCCATTGATCCCAATGGGAGAGACTTCCCGAAACGGAATGTGGATATCGTGTCAATACTAGCAGACAATTGCAACCCTCAGGGCGCTGTTGAAAAGCAAAAATCTATTTTTTATAAAATGTATTCCATACTGTATAGAAGAGAGCTTCAAGAGTTGTTTTAAAGCACTGATGACTGACACACACCAAAGAGATGATGTTATTCCTTCACAGTGTTTTCAGATGAAGGGGAGACCTTGAAGACGGATCGGATCCCCTCGAGTTTTCATTTACAGACAATACAAAGCAAACATTTGCGTCCTTCATTCGGACAACTCTCGAGCTACTAGATGTCATGAACAAACGAGAATGACAGAGGAGATGAACCCTCATCCCAAACATGCAACTGCTCGAGTTGTTCATTTCAGTCCAGTTGTGCTAAAAACAGTAAGAGAAAAGCATGTATGTTCTCAGCTCAAACACGTTTTGTTCATTATATGTGAAATTCACAGCTTAGAGCATTGTTTGTACTGCACTGGATATTGACCCCACTGAAAGATGCATGTTATTCCAAAGGAAAAGTCTTCATAATCTTTCACCAAAATATATGAACTTTCTCTGACTTTTTATGTCTTATTTTCCAACCACTTGTCGAACAGAAACGTTTCGCTATCTAATGATTCTTGAAAGGTGCTATCAAATCCCACTGTACCAATCCTTTTTCATTCACAAACGTCGCAAATAGTTTTAACGTGACGTCACATCTTTATAGGAACGCCCACCTGAAGGGCACAAGACTTTCCTTTTTTGGATGCAAGGTTTGTGGTAAGGGCTAATGTAGGAAGACTGTGATATTAAAAGACCAAATTCATGCACCTTATTGAGGATGCATACTATGTACAGGCAAACAGATTAACAGAATGCAACTCATTAAGCATTTTACCCATCGAAAACCATTATAAAGAAAACGTGTTGCGTTCATATTCTGGGCTCATCTACTCGCCTGTATATAGTATGCATCATCAAAAAGGTGTAAACTGAATTTGATCTTTTAATATCAATGTTTTAGTATATTAAGGGCGGGTTGCACCAATAAGGATTGAGCCTGGCGTCGGTTCCCCCTTCTGCTCGATCAGCCCTTTAATCCTATGTAGACGTTTATAAAGACAGTTGACATTTTACAAGTTTATTTCCTTTATTGGCCAGAGCTCCTATTGTCAGAGAGAGAGAGAGAGTTTCTGGTGGTCAATAAAAAAGGAAATTAAATATTTTATTTGTTGCTGTTTAGTTGGTGAATCCATCATGGCGGAGAAAATTAATCTTAGGTTTTAATCACAGGTTAGAATTGTAATCCCTGATTTGTTGATCTGTGTTTAAAATGAAGAGGTGCAAATTAAAAAATCCCTGATTAGCGTTAAACTTTGCTTAATTGAATCCCTACTGGTGCAAGTGTTTTTCACGTTAAGTGTTTCAGAACGTTCTGCTGATTTTAGTGATTGAACAGGCAAAAAAACTGGCATCTTGTTCACATATTTTTGTTTTCGAGATGGAAAATAGACAGGCTTGTGCTGTAGTTCTATGGCTGTTTTGCCCTCCAGGGCTCCGCGACAGTCATGTGACTGAAAACTATGAATTAGTTGACTTAAAGGGATAGTTCACCCAAAAATGAAAATTACCCCATGATTTACTCGCTCTCAACCCATCCTAGGAGTATATGACATTCTTCTCTCAGACGAATACAAGCAGAGTTATATTAAAAAACGTCCTGGCTAGCCCAAGCTTTATATGAATGGCAGCCCAAAATTTGAAGGCTAAAAAAGTTCATCCATCCATTATAAAAGTGCTCCACACGGCTCCGGGGGGGTTAATAAAGGCCTTCTGAAGTGAATCAATGGATGGATGAACTTTTTGGGGCTTCAAAGTTTTGGCCTGCCATTACAAAGCTTGGAAGAGCCAAGACATTATTAATATAACTCAGATTGTATTCGTCTGAAAGAAGAATGTCATATACACCTAGGATGACTTGTGGGTTAGTAAATCATGAGCTAATTTTCATTTTTGGGTGAACTATCCCTTTAAGATCTCAAGACAAAAAACAAGTCATGAATTACAATTCTACTGCAAGTATCACTTAAATCAGCCAAATATTCCACAAAAATGCTTTGTGTTATTCTTCTACAGTCGACCTAACACCATACAGTATGTGTATCCGGCCTTCTAACAAATCCCATGACATGTTTTTTGACGTTCAGACTGCATAGGCACGTGTAGGGTCTGCAGTGTGTAATGGCCTAAAAATAGGTGGGAATGTGCAGTACTTCATCACTGGGCACAAACTCGTACTTTGGAGCTTAAGGGAACAGCTTGTTTTAAGTCAACATTTTGGACTTCACTCAGAGCGCAGCACTTTACATGAGTTGCTCGGCGTCAGACTTCACATCCATTCTGCCTTTCACCGCTCAAACGGAGCACAAACGGCACAGAGCCAAAACGAGATGTTAATGTAGATGTTTTAAATATCTCATCTGAAAAACAAACATGGGGCTGGTGTTGTTTAAGACGTTTGTTGAACTTGGTTGCTTGTACATTTTTTTCATTTCCCTCTCATTTTAGAGGGTTAGTTTGAAAGTACACATTTCTCTGATGTTTACCAATAGCTTTGCAATTGGATGTTAGATGATCTCTGGAAGATTTTCAATATATATATATATATATATATATATATATATATACCTGGCATGGCAAAAACCCGTCTGCATTTCATGTCCGGCCCAACACCAGGTTCTTGCATTGGTGTGTTTCAGAGAGACACATACTTGACATTGTAAGTGTGTAACATAACTGTGAGTGTTGTTGCCATTATCACCTATTTTGAGCATTTTAGAATAAACTACTGTTACTGAATTTCAGTTTTATAGATGTATTGAGAAATATGTTTGTTGTACAAGCTCAAGCTGTATATTTATCTACTGAAACTGCCATTTTAAAATTAAAAATCACAAACAGATGTTTCGTCTCTGTTTTGTTCGGTGCCACCCAGAATATTTAGTGTGTTTCCTGTAGCGCTGAGGCCCTCTAGTGTTTACACTTTACTGCAGTGTTCAATGTCTACTATTTCATATTAGTATGTGACCAAGTACACAATGATAAGCTTTAAAAAGTTATATGCTTGAGTATGAATTTAGCAAGAGGCGTCTGGTTATCATCTTAAAAATGTGTTTAATTTTAGGCCAATTTAGTTTAAAATGACAGCAATGCAATCAAAGTCAGGATGTTAAAAATGATGTCTATATACTGAAAATGCATTGTGTTCTGGGATACAGAGTTAAAAAATGTTTTAATATATTTATATATATATACACTCACCTAAAGGATTATTAGGAACACCTGTTCAATTTTTCATTAATGCAATTATCTAATCAACCAATCACATGGCAGTTGCTTCAATGCATTTAGGGGTGTGGTCCTGGTCAAGACAATCTCCTGAACTCCAAACTGAATGTCAGAATGGGAAAGAAAGGTGATTTAAGCAATTTTGAGCGTGGCATGGTTGTTGGTGCCAGACGGGCCGGTCTGAGTATTTCACAATCTGCTCAGTTACTGGGATTTTCACGCACAACCATTACTAGGGTTTACAAAGAATGGTGTGAAAAGGGAAAAACATCCAGTATGCGGCAGTCCTGTGGGCGAAAATGCCTTGTTGATGCTAGAGCTCAGAGGAGAATGGGCCGACTGATTCAAGCTGTTAGAAGAGCAACTTTGACTGAAATAACCACTCGTTACAACCGAGGTATGCAGCAAAGCATTTGTGAAGCCACAACACGCACAACCTTGAGGCGGATGGGCTACAACAGCAGAAGACCCCACCGGGTACCACTCATCTCCACTACAAATAGGAAAAAGAGGCTACAATTTGCACGAGCTCACCAAAATTGGACAGTTGAAGACTGGAAAAATGTTGCCTGGTCTGATGGGTCTCGATTTCTGTTGAGACATTCAGATGGTAGAGTCAGAATTTGGCGTAAACAGAATGAGAACATGGATCCATCATGCCTTGTTACCACTGTGCAGGCTGGTGGTGGTGGTGTAATGGTGTGGGGGATGTTTTCTTGGCACACTTTAAGCCCCTTAGTGCCAATTGGGCATCGTTTAAATGCTACGGCCTACCTGAGCATTGTTTCTGACCATGTCCATCCCTTTATGAGCACCATGTACCCATCCTCTGATGGCTACTTCCAGCAGGATAATGCACCATGTCACAAAGCTCGAATCATTTCAAATTGGTTTCTTGAACATGACAATGAGTTCACTGTACTAAAATGGCCCCACAGTCACCAGATCTCAACCCAATAGAGCATCTTTGGGATGTGGTGGAACGGGAGCTTCGTGCCCTGGATGTGCATCCCACAAATCTCCATCAACTGCAAGATGCTATCCTATCAATATGGGCCAACATTTCTAAAGAATGCTTTCAGCACCTTGTTGAATCAATGCCACGTAGAATTAAGGCAGTTCTGAAGGCGAAAGGGGGTCAAACACAGTATTAGTATGCTGTTCCTAATAATCCTTTAGGTGAGTGTATATATATATATATATATATATATATATATTCACTCTAAAAAAGTATACTGGGTTGTTTCAACCCATGTTTGGGACAGATATGAACAAACTCAACCATTGGTTTATTTTTTTAATAACATTTTTAACCCAGCGGTTGGGTTTGTCCATATTTGACCCAAATATGGGTTGAAACAACCCAGTATTGAGTGTTAGAAGGATATGGTAACACTTAAGTTTGTTAGTTAGGATATTGGCTGTTTATTAGCACTTATAAAGCACATATTAATGTCTTATTCTGCATGACTATATTCTACATCCCTTAACCCTACTACACCATACCTAAACTTAACAATTACTAACTATTAATAAGCAGTAATTTATTGAGGCAAAAGTCATAGTTAATAGTGAGAATTAAACTAAAGTGTGTCCATATATTGTATATATAGTGATGGTTGGAATTACATGTTTGCATCAAAATCAGCAAAGAAATGAAATTGCACAGGATACAGAAATGTTACTGGTTATTCAATTACACTAGCTCTTTATCTCACTTTGTAACTGGTTTGGGATGGATTACTTTGGTTACCATGGGACATCTGAGAGCCAAACACACAGTGCTGCCCCGCCGCAGATGCACTGCATTATTCATTAGCTCATTCATTGTGTGTCAGGCAGAGCACTTGGATGGAGCTACAACACCAGCAGGTATGTTTATTTTAATATATCCATTAGCAAAGAAGAAACAATCAGTATCTGAAATTGTTTGACCTGACATCCCAATCTCAGAGTAGCACATGTAATTATCCCAGGCCCCCCCCCCAGGTAATGCATTCACATAGATTGACATGTATGCCATTAAAGTGCTTATTTCTTGTGCTAGAGGAATGACATCTATACTGGAGGATGGCTTGATAAAAACAAGCTCAATAGAGCAGGTTGTGGCCCCTCTGTCCACTCACCTGTGTCACCTCATCCTGCTGTGCGGGAGCGAGACAGACCTGGACGAATTCATCCGGCTGGAAACTGCAGCTAAAGCGGTGGCCAAAGCATCCAAAAACATGGCAGCTGTAGCAACAAGGTCAGTTGCATGCATTTTTTTTCTGACAGGGTAGCAGGTGAAGCATATAAATATTTGCATTAAAAAAATTACTTTTATAAAAATAAAAAAAAAGATCTGAACAGTTAAAACTGCCAAGGGTCTCGTCATTATATCTCATCAGTACACAATATAGTTGACAAAAGTGCAAAAGGACAGCACTATGCTAAAGTGGGGGAATTAGGTGGTAATATTATGGTACGTAAAAACAAAAATCATGTTACTATAGTACATACACATATAAAAAGATGCTACTTTTTGTACCGTGGTATACTGGGTCCACAGGGGATTGACATTCATGTTATACCTCATATACTTGCATTCAGGCTAGTGGCAGATACTGAAGATGAGATCCTGAAAATGGAGATGGATCCACTTGTGGAATCGCTGACTGTTTCGGGTCAACACGTGCTCCTGGCCTCCCAAAAGCTCAGCATACAACCAGAGGTCATAGAGCACAGAGAAGAGCTCATCGAAGCCACTCAAAATGTGCTGTTAGGTGTGGTCAAGGTAACGCAGTAGAAAAATAACTGTATGCGGAAATTGGAGAGTTATTCATGTACTGTACTGTATGTAGGCTTATATTAGGGGTTCTCAGCTCTAGCCCAAAGTGTTGACTTTCTTTTGTCCACTGCAGTTTAACTCAGTCAAACTCACCTGTCTGTAACTTTCTAGTAATCCTGAAGACTTTGGGTGTGTTCAAAATCGCCACCCATACCCTCAAATAGGGCACTATTTGAGGGGTCAGCCATTTATAGCGGTGTCCCAAACCATAGTGGACGTTATCAAGTGCGCTCATTCAATCCCACAATGCCATATCCCATAATAAACCGCTGGTCCAATGTGGGTACAGCGTAAAATCATACAGGTATACAATCCTTTTTAATTGATTATTAAATTGTTAGTTTCCATTACAGAGTTATAAATCTTTTAATTTCAACTGGAGTTGCTAGTTTGCCAAGTTTCAAATAATTATTAAACATCAAGAACAAACTACGCAAAAGCAGCAACCCTTCCGGCGCTGTTCTCACTGTCCATGTGCTGTGCCCATTTCTCGCTGTTCTTCCGCCGATTTCACTCACTCGCTTTTATTCCCTCTCTCAAGTGGACTATATGTGACCCTGGACCACAAAACCAGTCATAAGTCTCATGGGTATATTTATGGCAATAGCCAACAATACATTGTATGGGTCAAAATTATAGATTTTTCTGCTATGCCAAAAATCATTAGGATATTAACGAAAGATCATGTTCCATGAAGATATTTTGTAAATTTCCTACCCTAAATACACTGAGGAAAATAAGTATTTGAACACCCTGCTATTTTGCAAGTTCTCCCACTTAGAAATCATGGAGGGGTCTGAAATTGTCATCCTAGGTGCATGTCCACTGTGAGAGACATAATCTAAAAAAAAAAAAATCCAGAAATCACAATATATGATTTTTTTAGCTATTTATTTGTATGATACAGCTGCAAATAAGTATTTGAACACCTGAGAAAATCAATGTTAATATTTGGTACAGTAGCCTTTGTTTGCAATTACAGAGGTCAAACGTTTCCTGTAGTTTTTCAGCAGGTTTGCACACACTGCAGGAGGGATTTTGGCCCACTCCTCCACACAGATCTTCTCTAGATCAGTCAGGTTTCTGGCCTGTCGCTGAGAAACACAGAGTTTGAGCTCCCTCCAAAGATTCTCTATTGGGTTTAGGTCTGGAGACTGGCTAGGCCACGCCAGAACCTTGATATGCTTCTTACAGAGCCACTCCTTGGTTATCCTGGCTGTGTGCTTCGGGTCATTGTCATGTTGGAAGACCCAGCCTCGACCCATCTTTAATGCTCTAACTGAGGGAAGGAGGTTGTTCCCCAAAATCTCGCAATACATGGCCCCGGTCATCCTCTCCTTAATACAGTGCAGTCGCCCTGTCCCATGTGCAGAAAAACACCCCCAAAGCATGATGCTACCACCCCCATGCTTCACAGTAGGGATGGTGTTCTTGGGATGGTACTCATCATTCTTCTTCCTCCAAACACGTTTAGTGGAATTATGACCAAAAAGTTCTATTTTGGTCTCATCTGACCACATGACTTTCTCCCATGACTCCTCTGGATCATCCAAATGGTCATTGGCAAACTTAAGACGGGCCTTGACATGTGCTGGTTTAAGCAGGGGAACCTTCCGTGCCATGCATGATTTCAAACCATGACGTCTTAGTGTATTACCAACAGTAACCTTGGAAACGGTGGTCCCAGCTCTTTTCAGGTCATTGACCAGCTCCTCCCGTGTAGTTCTGGGCTGATTTCTCACCTTTCTAGGATCATTCAGACCCCGCGAGGTGAGATCTTGCATGGAGCCCCAATCCGAGGGAGATTAACATGTTTAGCTTCTTCCATTTTCTAATGATTGCTGATCAACAGTGGACCTTTTTTCACCAAGCTGCTTGGCAATTTCCCCGTAGCCCTTTCCAGCCTTGTGGAGGTGTACAATTTTGTCTCTAGTGTCTTTGGACAGCTCTTTGGTCTTGGCCATGTTAGTAGTTGGATTCTTACTGATTGTATGGGGTGGACAGGTGTCTTTATGCAGCCAACAACCTCAAACAGGTGCATCTAATTTAGGATAATAAATGGAGTGGAGGTGGACATTTTAAAGGCAGACTAACAGGTCTTTGAGGGTCAGAATTCTAGCTGATAGACAGGTGTTCAAATACTTATTTGCAGCTGTATCATACAAATAAATAGTTAAAAAATCATTGATTTTGATTTCTTCTAATTTTTTTTTTTTAGATTATGTCTCTCACAGTGGACATGCACCTACGATGACAATTTCAGACCCCTCCATGATTTCTAAGTGGGAGAACTTGCAAAATAGCAGGGTGTTCAAATACTTATTTTCCTCACTGTATATCAAAAATGTATTATTAGTAGTCATATGCATTGCTAAGGACTTCATTTGGACAACTTTAAAGGCGATTTTCTCAATATTCAGATTTTGCCAAACATTGCAAATTGTTGTCCTATCCTAACAAACCCTACATCAATGGGAAAGCTTATTTATTCAGCTTTCAGATGATGTATAAATCTCAATTTTAAAAAATTGACCCTTATGACTGGTTTTGTGGTCCAGGTTCACATATTAGTGATTGAGCATATAGTGGGCGATTTTGGCCACAGCCCTTGTTTAGCTTATTCAGGTGTGTTTGATTAGGGATAGAGCTAAACTCTGCAGGGAAGTGAACCTTGAGGGCCAGAGTTGAGAACTCTAGCCTACATGTTTGTGTCCAGATGGTAATTCTTATTCTGTGAAATGACCTGCAAAATTCCCATGCGGCATTCATTGGCTGTGTTCGAAATCCCTTACATTTACTATTCTCTACATTTCTCCACTAATATAGCCCACTTGATTGAGTGAATGAAAACGAGTGAGTGAATTCGGACACTGAGTGTGCCGGAAGGGCTGTCGCTTTTGTGTAGTTTGTGCCGACTGTTTAATAATTATTTAACTCCAATAGTAATGAAAACATTTATCTTGAACTCAGCCATGGAAACTAATGTAACCCCTTTAAAAAAATTAAGATGGTTAATGGACTCTTAATTTGAAAAAGAAAAAAAATGTAGTACCTCCTATTCTCCACTAGAGGGTGGAGTGTAAATGGGTGATTTATACACAAAGGAAGCAAGCAGCCATTTTACAAATGAGAGAGAGTGGAGAAAGAAAAAACTGTTGATTCAGAGCATAGCTACTTTAAAAATGTTTAAGTAGAGTGAAAAAAAAAGATTTAAGTTATTTTCTAGTGAAATCCGGGGGATCTTTCATACTTTTATTTCAAGAAACTCCGGTGAGTGTTGTTCCTCTGTTGTTGCTCTGTATTCGCTCATATGTGTTCAATAATGATTTATGGTTAGAAATATGATTCATAACAAACAGATGATGAATGAATATCGAAATATGGGCCTACATGTTGTTATGAAGACATAAAGATTGTTTTGTCATAAAACCAATCGGAGTTAATCCAAATGTGATGTTAAAATCAACTGCAGGCCTCAAGTTTATGCAAACGGGGCCATTTTGTGATCGTGTGCTTTGTAAAATAAGTTAATATGCAGTTGAAGAGGGAAGAGTTAATCTGAAATTTCATGTGATATATATCTGTTATCAGATTAAGTGAATGTGAATGAGTGATGAGTTTTCTGCATTATGCAGGTTGTTTTTTTTTTTTTTTTGTTCCTGTTGATGCATACTTCTTGAGTAAGCCTGATGTCCTGATTTTCTGGAGCGAATTAAGTATCCTTGATCTGTTATCAATCCCTGGATACAGATAAGATAACAACACACACACACTTCGGATACTTTGAGTGAAACTTAATTATAAAACTACCCGGGTAGTAAATCTGTCCAACCCCCACTATTTTTTTCCAACCTCTTCATTTTACCCCCAAAAGGATCAGACTTTTGAAAAAGAGACGACTAAAAAAAAGACAACTAAGAACATAAGGAAAAGACTTTCTGGATTGTGTTTGTGGAACCATTTATTTTATTTGTCATAACAAACAGGCCTGATTGTATTTACTCTGTTATACTTAATGTACATTTGCAACTGTCGTTTCAATTGATGGTATTGATACAATACAATTTTTTTTTCTTTCACAAGTTGTAGTGAAATTGCTATCTCAAATCCTCTTCTTTACGAACTTAGATGTTAAGTATAGTGTCATGCTACTGTGCCCATTCAACCTGATCTGTTCATTTAGAACTCACGGGTTACACTAGCCTATAAATCTTAATTAAACAATTTAACCAGAGCTTGACATTAACGCTTGTCCGGGACAAATGGATTTTTTTGAAGGGGCAAGTGAAAGAGAATTTTACTTGCCCGACCGGACAAGTAGCCTGATAAAACGTCATAAACCAAAAATAACTAGGGAATCACCAAAATGCAAGAATGATTCTGCATTCATTAGTTTAAGTGGCGATCGATAGTGGATAATAGTATTTAATGTATAATGAACTGAGGGTAACTATAACGTTGCGCTGTTGACGCTCGCGCAGCCTCTCGAGGAGAAATCAAAACAAATGTGCACCGCTATTTATTTATTTATTTATAACATGATACAGTTGCACGTCACATTACCAAGAGTGTTGTTTTCCTGAATAACATCATGACTGAAAATGACACTGATTTCATATGACAGTTCCATAAACAATTATTAACATCAAGTCACTTACATTTTAGATGCAATATTGAGTGTTTTTGTTCTATTTCAGCAGCGAAAATAGTTCCAAACAAAGATCACAGCAGAACGCGTGTCACCGCAACAGTGTGTTAGTGAATGATTCAGCGTTTTGAATTAATCGGTTGAATCAAAGATTAAATTACCTATTCGTAAACGCCTGCCTCATTCTTGAATGAATCAGCCGTTTGAATGAATCGACTCAATAACTCGCTCATTAAGACGGTCACCTGCCGCCACCTACTGGCGTTTTAGTTTCATGTTTAAACATTCTTTCCAACTTTTCTTATTTGTATATTAAAAAAATATTTAAAACAACCTCATAACATTATTTAAAGCAGTTGTAATTTTTCAGTGTAAATTATTTAATTTGACTGGTAACAGCCAGTGTCATCTTCTAATTTAATTTATTGATCAAATTTAAGAATATAAAAGGAAAGCTGAAGCATAGCCTATATTTAATAAGATTAGGGGAAAAACGCCCTTTATAAAAGGTAAAAATTTCACAAATATGCAGATTTAAAAATGTCAAAGCTGATTGAACACTGGTGAGAATATTGCTTCAGAATAAATTTTATTTAGAACACAAAAATAAAATGATTGTCTTTTCTTTCAGAAAGGCACATTTTTTACTCGGACAAGTGAATGACAGATTTACCTGTCCAAAGGACAAGCACGTGAACAAGCTTAATGTCGAGCCCTGATTTAACGATCAATTAAAAAGGAATCTATACCTGTATGATATACGCTGTAGCCACATTGGATCAGTGGTTTGGAAAATGGATGGATGGATGAATCATTTGAAAACACCATCTTCATTATGGATGAATGTGCATTATGGGTGTTCTCTAGCCAGTGAGCGTACAACGGTTGTACACTCATTGCGGTGCATTGTGGGATTGAATGAGTCCACTCAATATCCTCCACTATGGTTTTGGACCGCACTCTAAATGGCTGTCTCCTCAATTCGTGCCCTATTCAAGGGTATAGGGGGTGATTTCGGACACAGCCATAGTTTATTTAGAGTTGTGTTGCAACCCTACCCGTACATCTATCCCTAACCCTTAAAACATGTTTTAAAAAATCTAATCTTTTGAGTTTTGCAGAAAAAGTATTACCATTTAGACACAATCAGTTTACATGCTTTAAAATGAATTTGTTTTTGAACTCTAGATCCTTCTAGTTGAAGACGATGCAACTGTAAGGAAGATCACTGCAGCTGCTGACTGGCTTTTGCAGTGTCTTTCTCAAGTTGGAGCTGCTGCAAACATCTCGTCCTTATTGAAAGCATTTCAGGTATATTCAAAGGCAATGCTGCTTCTTCACAACTTAGTGGTGGAAAGAATTCAGGAACTGCGTGATGGCAAACAGCAAGAGCATTTGAGGGCTTCTCTTGAAACCCTGAAAAAATGTGTTTCCATGTTGCACACTGCCATGTACACGACCATCAAGCATCCACACAGCGAGGAGGCCCAGGGTGCAAAGCAGTACATCTTAAACCAGGTGGATTCAACTGTAAATGGCATCATAACCACACTCAACAGCAACTATGAACCAGCTTCCACTGGTTTATGTGGATACTACACTGAAATTCAGAACAAGATACTAAGACTGCTGTGTGACCCTGCTTCTGTTAACGATGGTGGTTTTGATGTCATGCTTCGTGACCTTGTGTTCCACAGCATGGCGGTAGCAAACACGTCTCGGAGGGATATTCAGTTTGAGGTTGTTGCACACTCCAAGCAAGTCCTTCAGCACTGGTCAGAGATGTCACAAGACATGAAATGC
This sequence comes from Romanogobio albipinnatus, assembly GCA_023566225.1. NCBI lineage: Eukaryota > Metazoa > Chordata > Actinopteri > Cypriniformes > Gobionidae > Romanogobio > Romanogobio albipinnatus. Next base: position 5,676,366 of record CM042258.1, read on the forward strand.
TGTGATGATCAACAGCTTGCAAAATCCTGTGCTTCCCTATTGGAGCAAATCCACAAACTTGAAGATGCTGTGGTAAAAGCCACCCAGTTGCAAGTAATGAACATATTTGTCACAAGTTCAGCTCCCTTTGAACAGTTGGTGCACGCCGTAGCCTATATTTCCCAGGATGAGCGAGATGACGATGAGTTGGATGTGGAAACGCTTCGGGTGCAATTGGGATCCTTCACGGCTCATGCTGACAAAGTATCAGAGGTGGCTGGCTTCATCTCAGCTTTGGCGTGCGATGAAAAGAGTCTTGAGGGTGTAGAGAACTCGAGGGGGTGCATTATGAGACTTAAACAAGCAATTGCAACACTTGTACAAAGTTTTGAGGAAGACCAGGTGCGTTCAGGTGAAGCTCTGGAAAAACTAAAAGAGATGCATCAGAGATGGTCAGAGGAGATGGAGCAGCTCTTGCATGCTTGTAGTAGCATTATAAACGTGAAGGACTTTGTCTGTCTTGCTTTGAAGGAGATGGAGAGTGACTTCAAGGGGTGCATTGAGGCACATAAAGATGAGGAAGCACAGTTTCTCACAAAACAGGCAAGCTTGCTCATTGGCCATATGAGCTTGGTTATCCAGCTCGTGAGAAGACACGTCAGTAAGAGTGACAATCCAATCTACCGTAACGGACTTCTGGTTCTGATAAAGCAAGCGGAAGGATCTGCTGCTGAGGTAACAAGCTGTGTCACTGATTTATATTCTCATACCAGTCTTAGCAATGAGGCTTTCTCATTGCTCTCTACTAGTGTCTCAACAGCTTTAAAACACTTTGACATTCTACGTGAAGGACTTGATGGTTTGCAGCATCCACATCTTCTCAGCCCATTGCGGGAGGGAGCCCGCCAGTCTGCTGGGACTGTACCATGTGCTACGCCCATTTCAGAACATGAAAGATCAACTGCTTCTGATAAAAGTGAGTCTTCCGTGCAAAGTTCCACTAGTGAAGAAAGTCAGCTTGAAGATGGTTTGGAGAATCAGGCTGTTCAAATGGACCATGATGTTCCAGTCACAGAAGAAGCATGGATTGCACCAGTCGTGGAATCTAAAGCTGTTGTACATCTCCATAATATTGAGTTGTTGCCTCTTTTGTGTGAAGTTGTCTGCATGACCAAAGGTAAAGATGTAGAGGCTCTCAACATGGCTTGCACTGGAGTTCTAGGACTCTCCAACAGCTATGCCCAAGCTACAAGAGAAGCCAGCAGTGTCATAGACACATCCGACAATGAGGAAGTGGAAAGTCTGCGGTCCAAACTCGTGTCATTGACACCCTTGCTAGTTCAGACTGCGCAGGAAACAGCCATGCGCTCAGCCATGGGTACAGATAGCATTTATAAGCACAGTACGCAATTTTCCGACCTCATTAAAAATGCCCGTAAGATACTGCTTCCAGTGGCTGGGATGTGGTACCATGCTGTATACGCCATGTTCCAAAACTATGTACCAAATATGTTGGAGTCCATCACACAGGAACTCACTGAGGTCATGTGTTTATGTGCAGATGCCGTGCAACTTGTGACATCAGCTGATATAAAGTTGATTGGAGGGTGTCATGAGAGTATAGGGTCTTTGCAGAGCAAGCTCCAAAAAGCTCAAACCAACACCAAGAATCTCACGGACATAGTGGGTTCAAGACCAACTCGAACTGATGAGCTTGATGGTCTCTGCATGCTTTGGGCCTTGTCTGTTCAAGTACTGTTAAACTCATTGGATAAGATGTTGGGAACAGCTACAACTGATGGTAAAGGGCACCTAATTACACATCAAATGACACCCAAGAAATGGCTGGCAGTGATGTCAGAGAACTCACTTCGTATACAAGAAGCCACAAGATTGTCTGCTCTGAACTGTCGAGATGGCTATAAGGTAAAGCTACTAGGAGAGCTACAAGAAGACGTGAAGACGCTTACGGACTCCTACCTACAGGCTGCCGAAGGGGTTAGTACGGTGTCCCTCTCGAGTGTCCTAATGCTGGCAAAGTCTGAGCTGCTTCAGAGACAGCTTCAGATTAAAATGAAGGCACTGTCTTGTCTTTTGAGCAAAGTTAACCTAGATTATGTGACGGCCATTCAACACACCGTTGCATTGGCATGCTCAGTCCAAACAAAAGAAACTGAAGCTAAACTGGCACAGTTTGAAAATGCTGCAGAATTGCTCATACAGAATGTTAAAAGCGCTACAGAGTCCATCGAGGACTGTTTCAACTTCATTAGAGACCCAAAGGAAAGGTCCAATCTGAGATTCATTAATGACCACTTGGCATTTCAGATGTCAGACATTGTGAGTAGAGCCAGATTAATAGCAGAGACGCAAACTCTTGGAGACACTCTCACTCTTGATATTCAGTCACAGTGCTGGTCAGCAAAGGCACATTACCTTGTTGAAGAACTCGGTAAAGTAGATGGGATTCTTGCGGTCACAAAGGAACAGATCAAGTGTGGTTTAATGGGCAAAGAGTCTAGTGGATTTGTAATGTCCCGGACACAAAAGGCAACGCTACACCCAATATCCACAAATACTCAAGGTCCTATTAAAAGCAAACCGAGTACCAGTGTCCTAGATGTGTCCATTGAGGAACCAAATAAGGTAACAAAATTGTTGATAAATCATGCTATTGTAGATGAACCCAGACAGCAACATATACCCCTTTTCCACCAGAATGAACCGGGTGCCAGTTCAGAGTTGGTTCGACTGACGAGCCTTCTAAGAACCGGTTTGCCTTTCCACGGGCTAGAGAGCCACCACAGAGCCAGGTCTTATGTCACTTTCTGAACAACGCTAGTGAGGCAGCGGGAAACACACACACACCAGGCTTGTTTGAGGTGCATCGGCGCTGTGCAGACGATCAGCGTATGATATCAAAACACCGCATGAGTGACTCAAAAGCATAAGGAGTCATATGCTCTCATTGGACTCGTTGTCATACAGCGATTGGTCTGCACAGCACTGATGCATCTTGAACAAGCCTTCCATCAACAATGGCGACCGTTGCGTTACTATTGATGCACATGACTTTACGATCCTACATCGGCATCCAAACACAACGCATTCGTGCAGCTCGCTGTAATTTGTATAGACAGAGATTACAAACGAGCAGTCGCTATTAGCTCGATTAGCTGCTATTTAAAAAATTGTGAATCTCAAGTTTATGTTTGTCTTGTTAGTCACGGTACCCCCGCCCCCAGCCCCTGACACAAGCGGTTCTTACTTCTAGACCAGCAATGTTTTGGTGCTACTTAAGAACCACTTTTCCTAGTTCGGAGCTGGTGCTTTAAGTGTGGAAAGACAAAGAACTGATTTGAAACTAGGCTCTGGCCATGAACTAGCACCAGCACTGCCTTGGTGGAAAAGAGGTAATAGTGCCGGCCCAGATCTGGTACATGTGGAATCAATGTATACCAGATGTGGGCCGACAATATGTTGCTGTCTTGGTGGATAACATTTCAGACTAAGCCATGTAAAATATCATTTATTTACCCCAGGAAGAGACATCGCAGAGGAGCCCAAGAGGTCCTGTGTTCACCATAGTAGACACAACTCTCTCTTACACATCTCTCTTTCTCAAATGGGAGACTGAAAAGTGGGATGACAAGGGTAACCAGATTGTCAAGGTGACGAAAGAAATGGCTGATAAACTCTATCACATGGCCCAGTACCTAAAGAAGAAAGGCCCAATCCAGGTCAGAGACTTTTAAAGTTTTGTTTTGCACAAATATTATGTTCATCCGGCCCACAACTGGTACACGTGGATTCCACACGAACCAGATATGGGCCAACACAGTTGCGGTCTGGGATCCTATATTGACACAAGTTTGTTTCACCTGTAGTCTAAAGATGCTTTTGTAACATCTGCAAAAGACCTCATCTCAAGTGGCCAGTCGATCACCCAGTTTGTGCGTGTCATAGCGGACCACTGTTTGGACAAGCATTGCACAGATGAGCTCTGTGTCATTGCGGAGCAGATTCTTACCATTTCCAACCAACTTACCATCATTTCTAGGTGAGACATAATCAAAAGCATATTTATCTCCCAACAATTCTGGTTGAAGGTCTTTCTTCCCAACATCACTGACACATTCAATCTTGTTCAAACGGCAATATTACCAATAAATTAAACGTGCAAAAATCTCATGTGACCCAAGGGGTGCATGGTGTCTCTCCAGTGTTAATGCAGTTACTCCCGGGTGCAAATCCTCAGACGAGATCCTGGTGAAGAACGCACAGAATTTACTTCAGACAGTTATCCAAGGAGTACGAGCTGCAGAGACTGCTTGCATCAGGGTAAGACAAGTTGAAAAAGCTTTTCTTCAACAACTTGGGAAAATAAGATTGTGAAGGGAGCAAAGAAAGGTCCAGACGAGGATAAAAGGAAACCAAAGCCTGGTGCATAACACCAGGGCATGAGTAAAAAGTAGAGGTGTCCATCTCTTGTATGCTATTTGGCATGATCTACATTGGTGTTTTCAATGTTAAATGACTCTTTCTGGTTTTACAGGGTTTGAAACAACCTGAGCCAAACTCTGAAGCAGCGAAGGCAGCAGCGTTCTGTTTCCAGTGGAAAAAGAGTCTCCTCATCCACCGAGCTCAAGAACAGCTCAACCCTGAAACAGATGATTTGGGCCTACGTAGGACCTCCCAGCATTCAGCGGCTCCCAGCCTCGCTCCACCCATCAATGTGTTAGATAATTACAAATGAGTAAACATTTGCGTTCATTCATAGGTTATTGTATAGTGAGAAAGTCGACCAGCACACAATTTGCTTCGTGATTTTCAAAAATATTTATTCAGCGGCCATAGAAATAACTACGTGGGCAAGGGCAAAGATAAAACATTTTCAATATCACATTATGAGCGTCTAAGTAGAAATTGTATACCTGCAATTTCACATTTATAAATCATTTACTGTAATACTTCTAAAACAATCAATGTGTAGAAAAAAGACATACAACAAATATGAACGTATATTCCTGAAATATACAAAGGAAAAAATATGTTAAGGTATACATTTATACACATTTAATAATTTTGAGGATTGCGATCCTACATTAGCTTTACATTTAATTGGTCTTTTCAACTCGTTGCCTTTTTTTTTTTTTTTATATCTTTCAATTACACTTTTTTTGGTGATAGATTTCAGCATACATGTATTAGAAGCATGGTAAATCATTTTCAGATGATATCAGGTGTGTAATTTGTACTTAGAAACTGACGACGGGACATTGAAACCATTTTGTTTTTGCACTGAGCGCTTTTATGGCCTCTGAATAAACATTTCTATTTTTTTCTCAAACGCAATTATAAAGTACAATGGGTAAGGTCTACAACAATGACTGAAGTCAATACTGGCATAAGAATCACACAATTCCTTTTTATTTTATTTTAGACAATGAATTAAAAAAAGGAGGAAAGTGACTGCTGTATTTAAATTCCCTTACTATCATTTCAGTCGATGGTAAAAGAACGCAAAAGCATTTTCTGTGGAAAAACATACAAACAAATACAATAAAAATATCTACACAAAAAACAATGACAATAAAAAAGATGAAAAATGCCTCGTGTTAAAAAGAAAACCATTTACAAGAGATTTTCTGAAAGGAATCTCATACGTTAACCGTTTTTCATCACCAAAATCACAACTGTACCTTTGATAGATGCACATTTGAGATAAATGAGACATAGAAGTCCTGCTATATATTACAGTGTTTATATATGCTGTGCATGTAATTGTGATAAATACTGTGTGAATTTAGCAAAAATTTATATTTTTTATATATTTATGCATTGCACAGCACTACAAATATGAATACTATAAGCCACACATCCCTTTGAACCTTCGCTAGCAACATGTGTCACTGATATTACACATATATACGCACCTGTTCAGCACTCATGTGTCCATACGCCAGATACAAGTGTACTTAAAATGCTGTAACACAAATCTAACGAGAATCTATGAACGCACAAGCGGCAAAGAAAAAATATCTCCGCTTAGACCATAACGCAGCAGTGAAGAATATATGTACAAACAAATATAAATAAATAGAAAAGCTTCATATACATGCAGGGTGAATACAAAGAACAGATGTACAGAATACAGTAAATGTATGAGCTATATTACTGACAGAATGGTGAGGCTGTAGGGTCAAAGGTTTTAAAGACGTCCCTCAAGGGCCTGTCTTTCTTCTTACTGTCTTTGTCGTCCTCGTCCTCTTGCAGAGTCCCGCCGGCAGAGCCCACCGGTCGGTTCTGCCGCGGATCAGTGTAAGCAGGCCGTATTAGTCCTGCTAGTGCCTGGATGGGCAAGTTGTGCACAGCGGGAGCTGCCGCTCGGATTGGCGAGCACGGAGACACTGGCATTACCGTAGGCACTGGAGGAGGAGGAGGATTTGATGTACAGCCACTAGTGTTGCTCTCAGAGTCATCAACTGGACTTTTTTCATCTTTTTCCATCCCCGTTCCCTGTGACGGCGAGGCATGTGGTGGAGAGCTTTGGAGCTTCGCAGAAGGCTTTAGGATGCTCGACTTTTTAGGGTGCTCCTCGCTTTCACGTTTCGGGGAGAGTAAGCTGTGATTGCGTGGATCGTATAAACTTATCCCGCCTAACAGTGTGGTTGGGCTATCAAGACCTGCACCTATGGACGATGCCAGACGAGGAGCATATGGAGGCAACTTCTCCGAATCGGGCTTAATGGAAGCGGCAACCGGTTGGTTTGAGGATACACGTAGTAGCCGTGGATCTCCTCCAGACGGACTCTCCCTCACACCGGGAAGCTTGGAGTCCAGGCTGCCAGACCGGCTGATTCTGGGATCAAGAGTCTTGTGAGTGCGTGGATCCAAGGGCTTGTCCGGATGGTGGTGGCGAGAATCTACGGTCCTACCAGGAGGGCTACCGAGTCTAACAACTCCCTCCTTGAAGCGGGCGGCTGCGAGACGCGGATCAGGAGGAGAAGGAGTTGCTAATGGAGGGTGATCCGGTGGAGAGGAAAGGCTACGGTTTAGCTGAGCATCTGCTATTAAAGGAGGGAGTGGCAGGTTTATGGAGTGCTCCTGTTTGGGAACCAACAGAGGAATGAGGTCCTCTGGAGCCCAAACCACGGTTTGAGCAAAGGCCGGACGCTGGAGGAGAATATCCACCCGGATGTGACTGAACTGCTTGAGCTGACAGCGGGGGTCTCGCAGCGTGGCTCCAGGACTGGGATCCAATGGGATCAAAGCTGCTCTTTCCCTCAGCTCTCTTTCAAACTCCTCATCATCCTCTCCAGTGGGCGGTTTGCGGGACGTGGAGGGGTTTGGGTGGCGATGTGGATCAGGTTTGGAGGCATCCATAGGTTTCATCTTGCGTGGGTCTCTGGCAAGCCTGGGATCGGTGACACTATCTCCTGCATCTTTCCTGGGGTCTGGGGGTCGCTGGCGGGGGTCAGCTTTTATCCGAGGATCGCTGGGCAAAGCTCGCTCCTTTTGGAGTCTAGGGTCAGCTGGTGCCATGCTAGGCTGGTTTTTCAGCATTTCATTCTGCTTCTTTAGGGAATTAAGGATGGCTGTTACGCTACTGCCCTCTTCATCGTCACTGGAGTACCAATTAGGGGTTTCATCTAATAAACAGAAATTATATTAAAATATGAACTTTCAAACCGGAACCAAGAACTTCATATATTAAACCATCTTTGCTAGTTTATTACCAACACTGGTTTGACTATATAAACATAGATAAAAAGTTATTTGTTTCAGTCCTACTAGTCCTGCAGGAATTATGTAATTCTGTAGGCCAACGCTTTTTTGAATTATTGGAAGAAAAAAGTTATATGGTCAACAAAATGATCAACACAATCTTCACAAATGAACCCAACCCAACATGCAGGTCAGTTCAGGACCATGATCTGTTCACACTGGAATTGATATTGGCCACATTTAAAACAACAATGTGAACAGCTATACAAAAAAATGTGATTGGAGCAATAAATCGGAATTGACAACTAAGGCTCGCAGTGTGAACGTAGATCAAAAGCACTAAATTGTAGTAACCTTAAACATATTACCGCTCTGACCAAAGTGTGCATGTGCTTGGACATACACGGATGTCTTGTTGTTCACGCAACTTCATGAATGAACATTAACACAGAGTTTGAATAATATCTAATAAATCCATAGAAATGCATTTTGCATTTGATGCAAGTAGATTAAAACAGTTGCCAGTAACATGTCTACTCTATGCGAGTTCAACATTTGTGTTTTGGGGTATGCAATAACGGTGGTAAAAATAACCACACTTCTTAGTGAATAATCAGAGTAATAAAAATTGCATGTAAATAGGACTGAAGAGGTTTGCTTGTGTCATCTTACTGCGATTATTGGAAATGATTGCATTACTGGTGCACATCTAAACGTAGTCATTCTTTATTTAAAATCAACAAGTTGTAAAGTTTAAGAATAGTTTGTAAGAAAGCAAGTATAAACACAACCACTTGAGTGTAGATGAGTTTTCCTGTTTGTCATGATGATGTTTAATGTCCCTGAAAACCTCTGCAGTCCCATTTAGCCACTTGTTAGCAACTGAAGACACACGTACTGAAGAAATCACAAGTGGGGTATTACTGATGCATTTCATCATATAATAAAGTGTCAAAATATCTTGAGCTTGTGTTAACCACAGACCTTATTTCAGACATTTAACCTTATAAACCTATTTCAGAGTTCAGGACGATGGACAATAACTTTTTTCCCATTTCCAGAACTCATTCCTGCAGCACACCATTGTTTAAGGTTAAAGCAATATTGTTTCAAAATGTATTTTTCAACATCACTCTCTAACCTTTCTCTCTGTTGGGAGGTGCAGACCCTTGTCCCTCGTCCCTATGAGAGTCGGAGTCTTGCTTGTTCTGGTTTAGATGTAAAAGCAAAACCTTCTGTACAGCTGGCAGGAAGTCCTGCATCCCACTGGAATCAGCATTACCATGTGGCTGGGAGTCCTGGATGGGTCTCTCATCTGTAGGTACAACAGTGAAAAGGGCATCACTACTAGACTCGTATTTCATAAATATCAATGCTTTGGAAGCATCTATTCATGGAAAATTTTGAATGATAAATGAAGACCTACCCCCTTGGGCCAGGGACTGGCTGCTAAACAAATTCTTGAAGAACTCGGAGGGCATCTGGCCCATGTTTTGGAGAGGCATTTTCATTTGCATGTCAGGCACAGGTTGAAATGGAGCCCCCTGGTGATTCACTGGAGGATGGTTCATGTGCTGCATGTTGCCGAGGAAAGCAGGGGGCTGACCTGGAGGTGGCATTGGAGGGCACGGACCAAAGCCTTGGGGTGGAAGTTGGCCTGGGGGGCTTTGGGGCATTCCTGGGCCTGTGAATGGTAGGGGAGGGCTCCTTATGGAGCCTGGATGAGGGGGATGGGAAGGATTGGGTGGAGAAGACATCATATTGCCAGCCTGCATATCCTCAGGGCTACTGCCAAACTGCAGACCACCTTGAAATTGTCCAGCAGGGGGAGATGCACTGTTGTAGAAATTGGGCCTGCAATAAAAACAACAATGAAATACACTACAAGTGAATGCCCATATAAAATAGCAAGATATAAACTCATAACTAGAGTGATGACGGTATTTCAGTGACACTCATTTGGACTACTGGGGGGGGGACTAAAGTTTCTATCATTTTCAATAGGTAATCCATACATGCCAACAAAGACTCAATTTTTAAGTTGTTTGATTTGCAAAAAAATAGGTGGGAATCCACTATTCATTATGACTTCATGAAAAAGGCTAAATGACAATGCTAAAGCTGGTTATATAACATGCAAACATGACCAAATATTCTTGATGTAAACAGAGTTTAGAGGATTCAGTCAATCAATGCCAATAGTACCTTAGAGCAATCTTCTGTGCCAAGTCCACAGTAGGCTGAACTTTGATCTCAAACAGAGAGGGGATCTTCTTGCCTCCATCCGGGGGACTTCCAGGCCCAGGGGTGGGTAACAATCCAACTCCGGGAGGGGGTTTAGGCAGTGGGGCAATTCCTTGTTTTCTCAGATCTTCTAACTCCATCTCATCTTCATTGACAGTTTCCTCATCTGTATTTAGGATCTTAAATGTGCAACAATCAATCAGGTTTCCATTGGATGCTTTATTCATTGGATGTGACTAAATATTTCCAAAAACAAGCTAGATATTAGATTGATATTTCCATATCTGTGGCTAATGGCATAGATAGCTTGGACTACTCTTACAAGTTAGTCATCTAATTGTTCTCTGTCAGTTACATAAAAAAAGTAAATTGATCTGAAAAGTAAGACCCCTCATTGGTCAGACTAGTTCTTAAGACACAGTCTTAACATACTGGCTATGTTTATGCATCTGGCCACTGGACTGCATATAAAGTGCTAAAAAATATAACTGTGAGCCTGGCACTGTACACTTGCTGAGAACATTTCTATTACCATTGCATAACTGAGCCAGGCACATTATCCCAACTTAAAATTCTCAGGAATCAGTGTATTTAAAATATGCATAAAGTGCAAGTATTTGTACGGAAACTGAATGTTAAGTCACAAGTTAGCCCATACCTTGTCCAGAAGTTCCTTGGTAACATCAGTTAAAGGCTCATGGGAAAACTTGCAGTTGTCTCCTTGATAACACTTAGCTCCGGTGTGAAAGAACTTGCAAGGATACTCACATACACTTTAGGGTTAAGGTCCAAAACAAGGAATAAATATAGCAGCAAGCAGCAATTAAAGAGCCAAGAACAAAGAAGGAACGATAAGTCATGGCAGCATGGCTGGGAGCATCCGACTAACTGCAACAATGATTAAGACATATATTAAGATGATTTAAGGCAAACCTGCTAAAAATAAATAAATACTTTCACTAGTAATATGATTTAATGGTGTATCACGTTGAAACAATAGGTGGTGCTGTGACCAAATTGATGTGGTGTGGTCAGAGTGAGGTGACAATGACAAATGAAAAGTTTGGTGTCAATATGCTAAAGCATTGCATAGATACAGCCTCAGATTTGTTTTGGCATCATGCCCTCAACTTTGTTAATGGGATATATGAAACCAGTTTCGTCTATTGCCAGGAAATTCATAACTTTTTGCCGACATGGTCTGAAGATGATCTGAGTCAAATTTGGTAAAAATCGGACAAGCGGTTTTTAAAGAAAATCAAAATGGCGGACAGGATGTTCAGCCGACTATGGCAAAATTGGTATCTATGGCCCTGTCCCAAATGGCACCCTAAACCCTTGCGGTCTTCCTACGAGTCTGCACTTTCATGATGTAATGCCGCTGACTGTCGGGAACAAGTCCGCTGCTGAAGTGCGGGCTCGGCAGAAGTGCGCATCGAGGGCGCATATCGACCGCAAAGGGGGCGCTCGCGAGCACCCTTCTGAGACCTAAAATGACAAATGGGACACCCTATGGCAGGGTTCTTCAAATCTTGCCCTGGAGGGCCAATGCGCTGCAGAGTTTAGCTCCAACCCTGATCAAACTCACCTACCTGTGATTTTTTAATGAACCTGAAGACATTGATTAGCATGTTCAGGTGTGTTTAATTAGGGTTAAAGCTAAACTGCAGGAAAGTGGATCTTGTGGGCCAGATTTGAGGAACCCTGCCCTATGGTCTCATGGACTTAACGGACACGCGCACGTGGCAGCCATTGTAAGTCCACCAGACCGAAAGTGCATATGAAGTGTGCCATTTGGGACAGGGCCTATGTTCTCGGCATGAATCTACTAAGCTATTAGCATTTTTGGAAATTTTATTACAACTTTTGACCACAAGGTGGTGCTGTCTTTAATCTTTTTGAGTACCTTTAGGGCATGGTACTAACTATACTTACCAAGTTTTGTAACAATATGTAAAATATAGCATTTTACGACGAAATTCAAAATGGCCAACGCCCAAAATCTGATATTTGACCGAACCGTTCAGAAGTTAAGCATATCTCCTGACCACTAAGTGGCTCTGCACCGAAACTGTGCAGGTACCCTCAGGTCAAGTTTGGTCAGAATACGCCAAAGCGTTGAGGAGATATAACCTCACATTCCTTTTGACGTGCTCTTCGTCTAATTCTTTCTTGCGTTATTAGAGAACGGTTTGACAAATCAACTTGAATTCCATAACTTTTTGGTCTGAAGTTGTCCTGGTTCATCCTTATGGTTCAAATGTTATTAGCATAAATGTAAGTGACACGTTTTCCAAGTAAGTGAACACAATTCCTGTGGTTAATGTTCAGACTGTCCTCTATCTATGTGCCAAATTGTATAACTTTCCAGCAAGAGGTTCTATGGGCTGCCAAAGACTCAATAGTGAAAGAAGAAGCAGCGGAAGAATAATAATAAGAAAATGAATGATTAAAATAGGTGCCTACACACCTTTAGTGCTTGACATGAAGACTATCTATCACAGTTAATCTGTAAAAAACTCTTCCAAGAATTGTTTTGAAAGGATATTGTGCATGTATATACAGATATCTCCTTTGGTACAGTATCCCTGGACATAAAATTTGCACAGTTCTTTCTTCTTCTCCGGAACAACATTATCATGTTCAAACTTGCACTGGTCCCCCTGTGAAGCAAAAGATCTTGAAGCATGTGCAAAGGCTTAACACATATTAACTAAATGTAATGTTTAACCATGTTTTCGTAATGGATTTGTAGTTTTGTAATAAGCTTACTTTGATGCATCGACCCTCAAGGAAATATTTACAAATGTGCCTCCCATTGTGTTCAACCGTATGTTGGTTGATGAATTCCTGGCTCATGATTGGACGCTTCTTCTGGAAACTGGGCGGACCTTTAGATTCCTGCTATCAGACATATGACGACATATAAGTGCCCTGAGATCTTACTGGTGATGGTCCAATCAAAAATGAGAAATCCTCACCCCGTCTCCTCCACACTGCTCTCCTCCTCGACCACGGCCTCGGCCCCAGTTCTTGCCCTTCTGTTTCTTATTTTTGTTGAGCATTCCTCGCCCCCTGCCAATGGCACCGCGACCTCTACCACGCTGCCCACCAACTATATAACAAGTAAAAGACAAGAGATAAACACAAATGAGTCTGTTAGGTTTTCAAATGAATTCCCATGCAGACCTCTATAATATTTTGAAGTATACAAACATACACTGCTGCTGTTGTTGTTGTTTTTGTTGTCCCTTCATAATTGGTCTCTTGGCCTGGTCTTTAGGTGGCCCTCCTCTGCCATGACCAGATGACTCTTTAGCATATCTGTATTTAGACAACTCCTCTGAGAAATCGTCCTCGTCATCATAGTCATACTTTTCTTCACTGTAGTCACTGTATTTGTCCAGATCGCTGTTCTTGTGCTGCATTGATCTCTGTGGTTTTACAGGTTCATTTTCCCGCTGGGCATCATAAGTAGAAAGGGAAATTAATTGAGCGGGATGATGCTGAAATTTTAAAGGATTAGTTCACTTCAAAATGAAAATTTCCTGATAATTTACTCACACCCATGTCATCTAAGATGTTCATGTCTTTCTTTCTTCAGTCGAAAATAAATTACGTTTTTTGAGGAAAACATTCCAGGATTTTTCTCCACATAATGGACTTCAATTGCAACCAACGGGTAGGGATGCAGCGATTAACAGATTTCTCGATTAACCACGCTTAACAACGTTACGGCTAATTAACCGTAAAGGCTCTGCTACACCGAGTGTTTCTTTGGCACGGAACCGAACTGTTGCAACTTGCACAAAACGAAAACAAAGTTACACCAGCAGTGCACCAGCTTCAAGTGCTCATCAGAGACACGGAGGCTACTACTGTACACACTGGATTAACTGTGGAAGAGGGACCAAACAGCAACGCTTTATTTCCACCAAAGAAACGCCTGAAGTCGGCAGTCTATAGCTGAGCCCTCAGCATGAGGTTTGTTTAAAATGGGTCAGGAACTGGCTTTTAAAAAAATTGTATACTGTTGCCTGATGTCAACGTATGACTTTTGCATGGTTTTTACATTCAAAAGCATCATAATGAATAAGTAATAGGCTGTTTGAGGTCGTTAGCTGCATAAAGACACCTGTCCACCCCATACAATCAGTAAGAATCCAACTACTAACATGGCCAAGACCAAAGAGCTGTCCAAAGACACTAGAGACAAAATTGTACACCTCCACAAGGCTGGAAAGGGCAACGGGGAAATTGCCAAGCAGCTTGGTGAAAAAAGGTCCACTGTTGGAGCAATCATTAGAAAATGGAAGAAGCTAAACATGACTGTCAATCTCCCTCGGACTGGGGCTCCATGCAAGATCTCACCTCGTGGGGTCTCAATGATCCTAAAAAAGGTGAGAAATCAGCCCAGAACTACACAGGAGGAGCTGGTCAATGACCTGAAAAGAGCTGGGACCACCGTTTCCAAGGTTACTGTTGGCAATACACTAAGACGTCATGGTTTGAAATCATGCATGGCACGGAAGGTTCCCCTGCTTAAACCAGCACATGTCAAGGCCAGTCTTAAGTTGGCCAATGACCATTTGGATGATCCAGAGGAGTCATGGGAGAAAGTCATGTGGTCAGATGAGACCAAAATAGAACTTTTTGGTCATAATTCCACTAAACGTGTTTGGAGGAAGAAGAATGATGAGTATCATCCCAAGAACACCATCCCTACTGTGAAGCATGGGGGTGTTTTTCTGCACATGGGACAGGGCGACTGCACTGTATTAAGGAGAGGATGACCGGGGCCATGTATTGCGAGATTTTGGGGAATCTCAGTTCGATTCCCTCAGTTAGAGCATTGAAGATGGGTCGAGGTTGGGTCTTCCAACATGACAATGACCCGAAGCACACAGCCAGGATAACCAAGGAGTGGCTCTGTAAGAAGCATATCAAGGTTCTGGCGTGGCCTAGCCAGTCTTCAGACCTAAACTCAATAGAGAATCTTTGGAGGGAGCTCAAACTCCTTGTTTCTCAGCGACAGGCCAGAAACCTGACTGATCTAGAGAAGATCTGTGTGGAGGAGTGGGCCAAAATCCCTCCTGCAGTGTGTGCAAACCTGGTGAAAAACTACAGGAAACGTTTGACCTCTGTAATTGCAAACAAAGGATACTGTACCAAATATTAACATTGATTTTCTCAGGTGTTCAAATACTTATTTGCAGCTGTATCATACAAATAAATAGTTTAAAAAATCATACATTGTGATTTCTGGATTTTTTTTTTAGATTATGTCTCTCACAGTGGACATGCACCTACGATGACAATTTCAGAACCTTCCATGATTTCTAAGTGGGAGAACTTGCAAAATAGCAGGGTGTTCAAATACTTATTTTCCTCACTGTATGAAAAGCACTGAGCGTGTCGTCTCTCTGGCTCAGCGCACCCTAACCCTTTATTTAATTCCAAAGGGAGAGATGGACTTTTGTCTTAATTATTATTTTGTGCTGTATTATTTGGTTACTATGTTATTTCTGTTTCAAAATAGGGCCGGGCGATATGGCTGAAAACTGTATCACGTTATAAGTGTTTCATATCGGTCGATATCGATAATTATTGATATTATTTATGACCTATTTAAAATAAGGATCAGGAGAAAATATTTTACATTTAAACATTTTTATTTTAAACGTCACCTTCCTCTGATTATAATCCCCTCAGTTATAAAGGCAGAAATGGCAACACAATCATGGAAAACACTCAAATAGTTAAAATATAAACACAAGTCTAAAATCACAATAAACACTTTGATCTCTTAACATTAAGGTGCAGTGTCTCCGTTATTTCTTTGCAACTGTTACCATTTAGACGCTTTGTCATAAGGCACTGATGCAGAGTAACATTACCTCTCCATGTAGTTTTAAAGGCTGAATTCGAAATTGCCCCCTATACCCTTAAATAGGGCACTATTTGAGGGGACAAACATTTGTAGTGGTGTCCGAAACCATAGTGGACGTTATCGAGTGCACTCATTCTATTCTTCTTTGCACCACAATAACGAGTGTACAGCTGATGTACACACAGAGGCTGTCCGAATTCGCTCACTCGTATTAATCCAACACGAGACAACGATATGGCGCAACCAAACCTGATACTGTTACATGATTGGCTGTTAGCCTGTCACTCCCTACATTGCTTGGTTACCAGAGAGCGAGCGCCTTTGTTCATGCAAACAAACTTGCTTCGCAACCTCTGGTTTCTTCCGACAAAGAAAAAAAAGTTATTGAACGTTTTATCGAACGTATTTTTTATTGATATCGATTACATGTCTATCGCGATACATATCGTTATCATTTTATCGCCCAGCCCAAGTTTAAAAGGTAGCAAAAATAACACTTTAAAATCTAAAGAGTGTTCATGTGATTTTATACATTGTTGTGAAATAAATTAATACAGAAAAAATAAATACAGAATAAAAATGTCATTGAGCATTAGAGGTAGCGTTACATGGACGTAGGATAATTTAAGACCTGTTTAAAACTATTTAAGACCTAGAACTCAATACTTCAGAGAATTTAGGACTTTTTAAGGCCTAAAATTTTGATTTGGAAATGTAAAGATGCCCTAGAATGAAAAATTTAATTAACCTTGCCATAGTTAAATAACAGGAGTTCAGTACATGTAAATCACATACAGTGAGTCTCAAACACCATTGCCTCCTCCTTCATATGTAAATCTCGTTTGTGAAAAACACCACGGAAAAACAGGCAAATCTCAACGTAACACAGAGAGTGATGCAATCGTCGGGATCATTAATATGTACGCCCCCAACATTTGCATATGCAAGCACATGTTCACTGTCAGGCGAAACTGCGCAGCCGTATCATCTCTGCAGGTAAACAAGCGTCTCGCGAGGATAGCGAACAAGGCAGATCATGGAAACAAATGTTATGTTCCAGGCTGTGCAGGCGATGTGAAGACGTTTCATACCCTTCCCACAGATAAAACATGTCAACAGGCATGGTTGATGTTTATTTATAATCGGATACCGCAACAATTTAATTCAAAGTTGTTAGTTTGCTTAGCCCATTTCACCATGAACAGTTTTTCAAACCTGGGACAATATCAAGCAGGCTTTGCTCAGCGTTCGACACTTAAGAAAGGGGCAATTCCAACCATATTCCTGCAAGCAGTAAGTGATTTTATCCACTTCTTGACTGTCTAAACAATTTCTGATTAAATTGAAAGCTTCTTAGGGCGACAACATTAACGATAATATCCCCGTTGTTGTCTAGATCCAGCGCGAGATGCTAGTACAGTAACAATAGGATAATCCGAGTAGCTTGCATAACTAAATGGCTAAATAAATCGACTTTTAAATCAGTACTCTACTATCAAACTCAAACGTTACTGTACAAACAACATATTTAAGCGCTACCCAGTTCAGTTTGTGATTCAAAGTGAAGAAGCTATCGTTGTAAAATCATACAGGGACACATTACAATAATTAAAATGTTTTTACAATGCTAAAAAAGTTGTGACTGCTGATGTGTATATTTAATTCTATATGCTAGTTATCGTTTAGGCTGAAGTTCTGGTATGGACGTAATGATTTTGCAGGTTCCTAATTAAAATAAAGACTTAACTTACCATTCAGAAGCGTTCATTTCCAATCTCAAAGCATGTTGTTGTTCCTCAAAATCTGCATCTTCGTCAGAAACAGGCTCAAAAAGGTTGAATGCCTAATCTCTCCATCGTCATGACGGTCAGCTATCATTGAGCCGCAGTGAAACAGCCAATCAGAGCAGAACTCTGCATTAATATTCATGACCCTTCCAAATAAGGCAAAAACAGACCATTTCATCCTGGGGAAGATTTCTAGAGTTGTAAATGGACCTGTAAAACCGTATCTGGACAATTATTGACCTTAAATAAGCCATATACCCTCTATGTAGATACCAGAGAACAATTTAAAATGTTGTTTCAAATCATTCTAGGGCACCTTTAAGACTTTTTAAGACCACGCGGGAACCCTGCATTGAAGTCCATTATGTGGAGAAAAATCCTGGAATGTTTTCCTCAAAAACCTTAATATCTTTTCAACTGAAGAAAGAAAGACATGAACATCTTGGATGACGTGGGGGTGAGTAAATGATCAGGACATTTTCATTTTGAAGTGAACTAAATACAGTACCCAAAACCCTGAACTCACCTGTGCCAACTCTCCGTCGTGATCACGATATGACCCTTTGCTCTTCTTGCTCTTAGGTCTTTCTTGTCGCTCATGCTCGGAGTCATAGCTGTCCGAGCTGGAGCCACTGGATGGAGAGTGATGCTGAATGGGAAAACATTGGAGGAAAAAAAAAAGCATAAAAGAAAAGGTAAAAACAAACGACACGTGCACAAAATAATACAATGATTACCTTTTGTCGGTCTCGTCTCCTTCTCTTCGATCGCCGCTTTTCTTTAATTTTCCTGTGTCGCTTTCGGGAATGCCGGTGTGACTTGTCATCTTTTTCTCTCTCTTTCACCTTCTCTTTGTCTTTCTCGGCCTCTTCGGACTCTTCCTTAATTTCCTTCACTTCTTCTATGCTAATGCCTTCATCATCTATTTCTCCATCCTCCAGTTCACCGTCCTCCCTGCATGAGAATGTTTGAGCATTTCATTAACAAAAACGATCAAAATAGCTAAATATTCTGAGCATATGGTGTTTGATAAGGCAAGCAACACTTCTATTAATGTGCATACTCCGTTAGGGGTTTGTTATGAAGTATTAAAGAATTGGGCCAAAAAGCAAGCACCCACAATGCTCTAGCAACCACAAAGAACATCCTGGAAACTGCATAGTAATGCACTGGCAAACACCCACAGTTTTGTATCGTTGAGATGTGCATGGACAAACAACACTCACATATAAAAAATAAGCATCTATTATATTCTCAAGATCATAGGCTGGATGTGAAGTCGTCTTTTTTTGGGGATAATTCTCGTCACATAATCATGGGGTATAAACGTTCCTCTTAAATGCCCAATGCAACATAAATGACAAACTCTTATTGGATTAAAACCAAAATAGATGTGAATGTTCGTTTTGCCAGTTGTCAAATTCCCAACAGTTTCTCCGAGTTAAAGTCTGGAGTGAGAACAAGGACACGATAACACTGAAGGTCACTCAGTTCTACACAAAGTAGGCCATGACACTGTAGAAAGGATTTTTACACGTCTGGGTATTACAGCTAAATAAATGGCCGTTACACACAGTGACTTAGCATGGAACATGCAAAAGAAGACACTGGTCCCTTAGTGTGTTTAAAATCACACAATGTTTCTACATGTTTGTAAACGGGAAGATGTGGTCACTATGTTTGTGGGATTAGTGGTTTGATGACAAACTTGGTGTCTTGAAGGGCAAAAACAAGGGGAAATGGAAGTAAAACTCAATGATTACAATATTTAAAGTATCACATTGCACTTCTTCAATATTAAACATATGACCCATGATCTCATGGCCCAATTCATATTAAAAATAAATGCATATAATGCACAAAAGAGATAAAAAAAAGGCATGGTTTGGAGTTGCAATGAGACGTTTTTACATGTGGATGCTGTCAAAGCCAAGCCAGCAATCTCTTTATTCAATAATGCATGCAACTGAAGTGCACCTATATTAATAGGATATAAATGCATCTGAATCAGGGGCAAAAATTATTCAGGAATAATTATTCAGGACAAAAAAAGCCTCCAAAAATGACCTACACAAGTAGGGGCAAAAAAATGTCTCTGTAACATAACTTAATATTTTATTCTAAGCCGATCTAGACATTATTTATGCCAATTGACAAAAATGGGAAACGGTGTGTTATGATGAATAACACACGGTAAGACCAGAAAATAAATGTTGGGAAAATCCAGATTTTCAGACAATCCAACTTCCTCTTAAAATGCCCATTGCAACATGAACGGTGCAGCAAACTATTATTTGATTAAAACCAATTGGGATGTGAATGTTTGTTTCAATGAACTGATTCAACATCATTTCTGACAATGAAATCTGACAAACACGCAGGGTGATGTTATAAACATAGTGATGATGAATCGTGCAGGAATGCATAAAATAGGGTCAATTTGTCCCAATGTCAAGTTAACAATGGACAGACTCTTATCAACCTGACCTGGTTGACAATTACAACAGCT
Source organism: Romanogobio albipinnatus (assembly GCA_023566225.1). NCBI lineage: Eukaryota > Metazoa > Chordata > Actinopteri > Cypriniformes > Gobionidae > Romanogobio > Romanogobio albipinnatus. The sequence goes on from CM042258.1 coordinate 5,696,503, forward strand.
CAACGCATGGCTTCCAAATCCCTACAAGACATGTTTTCCTTTCCCAGGTGGGCGGGGCGTTCCGATGGAACGTGAGTGGGCGGGGCTCCATACGCATCAATTTACATACAAGTCATTTCAAGGCTGTTGAATTAGCATTACTGTAATAATAAATAACCAGCCTTCTACAAAACCCAAATGTCCTTCAAAATTAGCTAAATAAGCGCAAACCAAGAGGGGAAAGCGGTGAAAACTGATAAAGATGAGCAGTGTCGCTTGCTTTCCTCTGTAACAGATATTAAAATGAAAGTGCATGCAGGAAAATATGAGCACTACTTAGTGAACTGGGGGAAAGGCCTGTCCAAAAACGAAAACTTGACGTTGAGAAAAAAAAACAAGATAGGTGCCAAAAGATTCACATTCACACACATGAACCTGCACAGTGAAGCATTTGCAGATAAGAACATGTTTACTCGACCTTTCTTCCCCTGTCAGCTCACAGTCTGTCATGTTTTTGTCAAGTACGGGGCTTGGGGGACTGGAGAAGAGGCTCACAAAAGCCATGATGGTTGGAAACGCAACTGGCCCTTCTCCGCAACCAGAGTTAGGAGCATCAGTCACTCGTTGGCTGAAGGTTTTGATATACTGACAGTCTGGAGAAAAACTCACGGTTTACACGTCTCACAACACATGAGACGCTTAACAAACATTATATCCGGTCTCATGTTTAACGCTGTCTCAACACAGCTTTGATACCCTCTGCTTTGTTTATGTCCCCGGCGGTTTCACAGATGACCTGGTGCGAGACTGCAGACGCAGAATATTGTGTTTATAATCGAAGGCTTTTTCGGGATCTTCCACAGACATGGCGCCCGCAACACTTTTCGTGAAAATGGCTGCGAGGATCTTGCAGAAGCATGTGGTCCCGCCCAGTTTTTGATCGGAGCCAATCACTGGCCTTTCCGCTGTCGCGAAGCTGCGTTGTCTTGCTCTACTATTGGTTGAAGCACTGGCGCCTAAGTGCGAGGGCAATTTTCTGTTCATCTATTGGTTGGGGAAGATGCCAATCATTTTGTTCACCGTACATGTTAGGATGACGCACTATTTATATTCTGATGTTTATGTCTGTTTTATCCTAACTAAATCATTCCAATATACTTATCCCCTGTACATGTTTTGGAATTTAATAACAAGAAAACAAATAAATACACATTTAAAGACTTAATATTTAATACGACTGAAAGATGCAAATCATACTATCCAAGTGAAACAGTAGCTAAAAGTAAATATATTAACTTTTAGCTACTGTTTCACTCGGATAGTATGAGCCTAAGCTGGTTGGCTGGTCTTAGCTGGTTTAAGATGGAAGTAGCTGGTTTTAGCAGCCTGGTTTAAGATGGAAGCTGGTTTTAGCAGCCTGGCTAAACTGATCTCCCAGCCTGATTTAGCTGGTCAAGCTGGTTTTAGATGGTTTCCCAGCCTGATTTAGCTGGTCAAGCTGGTTTTAGATGGTTTCCCAGCCTGATTTAGCTGGTCAAGCTGGTTTTAGATGGTCTCCCAGCCTGATATAGCTGGTTAAGCTGGTTTTAGATGGTCTCCCAGCCTGATTTAGCTGGTTTTAGATGGTTTCCCAGCCTGATTTAGCTGGTCAAGCTGGTTTTAGATGGTCTCCCAGCCTGATTTAGCTGGTCAAGCTGGTTTTAGATGGTTTCCCAGCCTGATTTAGCTGGTCAAGCTGGTTTTAGATGGTCTCCCAGCCTGATTTAGCTGGTCAAGCTGGTTTTAGATGGTTTCCCAGCCTGACTTAGCTGGTTAAGTTGGTCTTCCAGTCTGGACAAGTTGGTGGCCAGCTGCTTTTAGCTGGTCTCCCACCCTGGCTTATCTGGTCAAGCTGGTCTTCCAGCCTGGTTTAGCTGCTTTTAGCTGGTCTCCCAGCCTAATTTAGCTGATGAACATTTTACCTAATTACAAATTAATCAGATTACATGGTCCATATACAGATATAAATTATTTGTCTAAACACCCAGTGGCAGAAAAAATAGGGACAGTCAGCCAGCCTGACCAGCTAAGACCAGCCTGACCAGCTAAAATCAGCGAAGACCAGCTAAAACCATCAAAGACCAACAATTACCAGCTAAGACCAGCCTGACCAGCTAAAACCAGCAATTACCAGCTAAGACCAGCCTGATCAGCTAAAACCAGCAATTACCCGCTAAGACCAGCCTGACCAGCTAAGACCAACAATATCCAGCTAAGACCAGTTTGACCAGCTAAGACCAACAATATCCAGCTAAGACCAGTTTGACCAGCTAAGACCAGCCTGACCAGCTAAAAAAAAATTCAAAACCCCTCTAAAACCAGTCTGATAAACCAGCTATGACCAGGCTGGGAGACCAGCCAAAACCAGCCTGACCACCTTAGGCTGGTTTAAGATGGATTTTTCAGCAGGGTAAGACAAGGCTAAAAGGATTAAACCACATTGCTAAAACAATACCAAAGTACTATATATAGCATTTGCCATAAATAACCTGTTTATTGTGAGCTGTTTATTGCTAGTGAGGCTAATTCCTATCTAATTACAATACAGTGAAGTATGTTAGACTATACAAAATAACTACAATACAGTTCTACTACATTTATAAACTTTTTAAGCAGTGATCAACAATATCAAGCATCACAATGCAGTAGCATATCTCTTGAATAAACTTTTATTGCCTAGAGATACAGAAATTATACTTGTTTGTGGTTTATTATACTCTATTTTATGTTTCCTGAGACATATTCATATTCAAAGATAAAGATGTTTCTGATCCGTCACTTGTGTCCTCGGGTGGTTTCGTTGTTTGTTGCTTTTTCCATATAGTAAATAGTAGAGTTAGGAACACCAGCAATGCATATCCGAGAAAAAAAGCAGCCATTGCCCAAAGCACATGTTCTGTGATTTGTGATTTCTCCTCTGAAACAAAGAGACATCTTTGTTCACATCATTTAACATTATGCTCATATGAATTATTTATGCCCTTGTCCGTCACTTACCATTGGTTTTCCTCAATATCCCATCCAGGCTTAAGTGTTCAATCTCACAGCTAACACCGTGAGCACTCATGTTAATAAGGCTAAGATAGGAGGTCATCTGAAATGTGCCATCTCTATGAGGGAGTATTCCAGTACTTGATACACCAAAATAGACCGGCCTTCCTTTTTGAGTCCAACGCACTCGGATGACATTCGGATAGAAGCCATTCACAACACATTTAAGATATTTCTGATCCGGTTCTCCTCCAGAAGATAAAAGCACTGCTGGTTTTGCTACATTGAAGGGGGGAAAACAAGTAACAGTTTACACAAATCTATCAAATTGTCTTGATATATCATCAGGTGCCTGTGAAAAAACACATTCAAAAACCACTGTGTTGTTAAAACCCCTGAATTTTCTAAAATCTTTGTTTATCAGAAATCTGGCAATGAGGGTTGCTTTGTTAATATTTACCTGCCCTGGATAGAGAATTGTTGGACTTTAGGAAGACAGTTTTCACAGCCGAGCACACCATCTTTAGTCTTTCTTCTTTCCTCTTAATGTATTCTATTTGCTTTCTCTCTTCTTCTAACATTTTACCAGGTTCACTGGTAGCAATCACAGCTTTCTTCACAAAATCCACATGCATGATGTCTTTGCCATCATACCCATAGCTCCACGTATGGTCTATTTGCCCTTGGCTGTTGAATGCACACTCAATGAACTGCTGGTATGCATGTTCTTCTAAAAGAAAAACAATGTAATGCAACATCAACATTTTTACTCTCAATTTATTCAAATTAAAATGTGCACAGAACATTGATACTGGTTAATTCTCAGGCAATGGTATAATGGTTCTAATATAATGGTTTAAACTTTTTGAAATATTTGGAGGAATTGGAACATCGGTTGGAACACAAGGTTATAACATAGGCATGGTGCTATAAAACCTACTGGCCACCAGATGTCACCATCCTCAGATTATTGCCTTCCCTTCACAAATGCATTGCACATGAATCCAAATTTAGCATCGAAATAAAGTTACCTTCTATTCTATTTCTGCACAGTGCAGTAGTCTATTGACAACTACTAGACAACTAAAAGACCCATTGAAACAGATGCAAGAGCAAGTAAATTGTGCCTTTTACATACGCATCTATAAAATACCTAAATACATTGGTAAAGGGTAATCCTCTAGGACAGTCCTACCTGCACCAAGGATGATTTCAGAAAAAGCAACGATGAGGAGAAAAGCCAGTATTTGGCTCTGAACAGTCCTCGTCTGCATTATTTAAAATGCGAAAGTGAAAAACCAAATATGTCCTTTAAAAATATACCACAGGAAAAACAAAAGTGAAAGTGTATACAGTAGGGGAAAACCGGTGCGATTATTATTATAGACAACAGAACGACAGCAAAGAATTATTGATGTTTAGATCTTTAAAGACGTGTCTTTAAATGGTAGACATGGAAATATTAACTGTCCGTGCATCCGTGTTAACTCTTCTGCTGCTGTATCCACAGATCATCACAATGTGGACAGGTAAATGATTCATAACGTTTTATTTTATTTTTTTACTCACAGACTATGCAATCTTTGTATTCATATTAGTTTTATATGTTTTAAAAAAAAAGGTCTACCATGTTCGATCAAAATTTTGACTGAAGATTGACAATAAATAAAAAATGTCCAGAAAAATGTATACAAATGAAACCATGGAGTAAAAAGTGATTATTTTCTTACACCATGTTTGTCTACAGGTAAAACATGTGAATAAATCAAGCATAGCGTTAGTTCTGGCAGGTCATATCAGTCAAGCTTGCATCAGCTGACTTGCAGCTGATCCACATCTACCTATAAGAATATGACACCTATCCTATAAGGTACATTCAGTATAAGGTGTGTTCATTACATTTGGTGCCATGACCCGGATGAGAGTGAGGTTTAGAGGGGTGAGTGTAACGGACGTAGACCAGTAAGAGCTGTGCGTGTGAACCTCACTCCCCTGGCCTCAAGAGGCGCGCTAGCGGCTGCGGTCTTTAGCGTCCTTGTTAGAGCGCCCACCTCCCACACTGGAGACCCTGGTCCAAATCCAGCTCGGACTGGTTATATTTGGTCCTGTGACCCAGATGGGAGAGAGGTTTAGGGGGGTGAGTGTAATGGATGTAGGTCAGTAAGAGCTGTGTGTGTGTGTGTGTGTGTGTGTGTGTGTGTGTGTGTGTAAACCTCACTCCCCTGGCCCCAAGAGGGGTGCTAGCGACTAACGCTAGGGACACTAAATGGAGAGCCCGATTCGAATCCCGCTTGGAGCAGGTTGAGTATGACGGTTGCATTTGGTGCTGTGACCTGGATGGGAGTGAGGTTTAGGGGGGTGAGCGTAACGGACGTAGGCCAGTCAGAGATGTGCATGTAAACCTCACTTCCTTGGCCTCAAGAGGCACGCCAGCGTCTGACGCTAGAGACACTAGCGACTGACGCCAGGGATGTTAAGTGTCCTTAGAGGTTGCGGCCTTTAGCGTGTCCTTGTTAGCGTGCCTGCTTCCCATGCAGGAGATGTTGGTGCGAGTCCTGCTTGGAGCGGGTCGAGTAGGACTGGTTACAGTTGCTCAGGAGCTAATGTGGTCTTCACGTGCTATTGGAGTTATCGTAAATACAAGTTTCCTAGTTAAAATTTGGACATGAACTCCCTCTCAAGTCATATTTACCACTGGGAAGATCCGCTCCAAGTGGAATTCGAACCAGGGTCTCCAGCATGGGAGGCAGGCACGCTAATAACGACGCTAAAGACCACAGCTGCTAGCATCAGGTGCTCTTGAGGCCAGGGGAGTGAGGTTTACATGCACAGCTCTTACTGGCCTACATCCGTTACACTCACTCCCCTAAACCTCACTCCGGGTCACGGCACCAAATGTAGGTGTTCCTACTAGACCTGCTCCGAGAGGGATTCAAACTGGGGACTTACTGGCCTACGTCTGTTACATGACTATAGATAGCATGGTGACAGTGAATGTTTATATGGTTGTCAATTAATTGGATGTTAAATATCATTTTGGCTTTAATATGATTTTCATAATAAATAGGCAAGAATAAACCTGGCGTCCTCCATGGTTCCTGTTCTTTCAGACAAAAAAGCACTTGAATGCAACAAGCTTGTAATCACGACTTCAAAAGTGGGAAGTAGGACATTTCCATAGGAAAAGACAGAATATTTACCCTTGTTGGGGTAACAGCTTAGGACCAAGGACCAGTAGTGAAAAATTAAGACCAAGAGTCAGGAGTTAGATTAATTAAAGGGGTGGTAAAGCACACTCTTTCGAAGGCTTGATTGTGTTTGTGGGGTGCACTGTAACATGTGTTCATGCTTCGTTTTTAAAAAAATGCAGTATTTTTCATATATTTGACCTTTATTCTACACTGCTCTGTCCCTCCTTGTAAAAACGGTCTGATGGTTTCCGGATTCTGTGAAGCCAGTCCCTCAAAAATATGCAATGGGCTCTGATTGGTTAGCTGGCCCAGTGTGTTGTGATTCGCTAACCGCCTAGTGAACATTTCTCGAAAGCGTCACGCCCCTTACCTCTACAGGTAGCCTCAAGCTACTAGCCTGAGCTTTGTGTACAATAGCGTCAATGAAACCATACCAAGAGCCGAATCAGACCCAGACAATTTTAGTGAAGATGATCGAGCAGAACCTGTTCAGTCCTCAAGAGTAAAGACTGCAGATCTATAGTGATCGCTCCTGAATGGTACTGTTACTTTTGTATTTTTAGAACGATTTGCCAAATATCTGTCGCAAGAACGGACACTAAACATAGTAGCCAAATCAAACACAGAACCATGTTTAGCATGCCTGTAGATAAACAATACATAAAAGCTCTAATCAAAGAATAATTTACACTAATGCCAAGTTCGCTGTTGAGATTTTAAACAGTTTGTAACGTTAGGGGTTTGTCGGATAACGTTAAGTATGAATGAGCATTTAACAAACTGGTTTGCAGAGCCAAACAGCGCTGTCATGTTTACTTCCTTGCTACAACGTAGGCTACAATTAACAACACGAACTATTACAGGAAAACACATCAACGAAAAATAAATCACACTTACAGGTTGTAGCCCGTACTCGCGAAGATTGTGGACGCTTTCCTCTGCGAGATGTGCCGCGGTAGCCGCTCGTGCCCGCCTGTCTCGTGCAGCTGAAGGCTCATGTATTGCAAATACAGATGAATATTGTCCATTATGTCACATTTCCCGATCTTCTCCTCCGACCCCTGTCTGTCTCGTGCTTTGATTTATGATGGGCAGCATATATCCGATGCAAATGCAATCGTGTTCCCCTCTGTCTCTTACACACATGAATATGACGTTGTATGTTAAACGCACTGCAACGCTGCCCCGTCCCTAGGAAGGCTGAAGAAAGTGGACCTGCAATCCGGATGAAAATAACAGCGTTTCGTCGGCATTGTCAACAGCACTCCAGCCTACTAACTATACCACAACTATTCCCCGCGGCGATACAAAATGGCCCCCCTTATTTCATATTCTCGGAGGAGGGGTTTATGTAAATATTGGGCCTGGTGATGTCAGCAAACCCTGGGTGAATGTGTAGTAGTCCCTACCGGCCGTTTGCTGTAGTCCTTAGAAATCGATTTCTTTAAAAGCAAATATCTCCCTTTGCTTTAAACTTTGAACGTTGTAACTTTGAAGATGTTGTTTATGCTCAAACAGCAACATTACACACTAGCTAAAGTTAGAAAAGTGAAATCGTGGTTTACCACCCCTTTAAAGAATAATTTACTGAAGAATAGTTTGCAGTTTCATCAGCAGAAGCCAGCTTCAAGTCTCACAAGGAGTTTGTAAGCCGCACTCCCTCTAACAGTCTCCCCGCCTCCGCCTAACGTACATACAATTTCTGAACAGTTATACTGTTTTCAAGGTCCAACCACGTCATTATTGTCATGTGGAATGATTCAGATTGGTTCTAACAACATGCAATGTAAGCAACTTTCCACACGTAAACAGATAGGAGCACATATCACTAAAAATGCGTAGACTCGTTGTCGCCCAGTCCTAGATTTAGATCACAATGACCTCGGAGGTCACAGAAAGGCATCTCCAGGTCTGGCATCATCTGCAGAAAAGCCCATCTCCAACACTGATTCTGCAAAGATCATACAACGCACATACGCACAAAAGCTCCAGAGAATAACAGCTTCCTCAAGGTTGAGAACATCTTAACTAACTATCAACAAGGCATGTCTCCAAAACATGCTGATACTACATTTTAGTACAGAAGTGAAATTATTCTTTTAGTAAGAAAGGCACATAAAAGAGGTACATTCCCCAAAAAGTCACGTAGACCTGTAACCTATGTGGACATAAGGTCACTTTAGGATGACATATATCTCAACAGGAGAGGCCCCCCTTCACTCCCAGGGTGTTTCACACTCCAAGGACAGTTGCCTGTCAGCACGCCTTGACACAGACATCAGAGCAGCACCTAAAGAAATGTGTTTCCACAAATGTAGAAAATAGTTATAACTTAATTATTCAGGTTATGGAAATAATAAAAAGAAACATTGAGAAGGATAGGTGTATAAAAGAAGAGACACAGGTATCTGACCTGCCCCATTACCCTCCTCCATCCCCAGCTCCTCCTCTCGTCCAGTCAGGACTTGGCCTTCATCTACAAATCAGACTGTCATTTATCTTGATTTATGTTGTTGTTACATTAAAATATTGTCATTATGAACATGATTGACATCTACAATACATTCATGTTGGTTTTGTTTGGCGTTATCGCTGCTCTCCCTGCTCTTATCTATGCTATAGGCTTGCCCAGAACAGAACCATACCGCCAATCCAGACTGTATGCCACTTGTCAATCATCTTTGACGAGAGTGGTCCTGACAGAAATGCATATTTATTGCAAAAAACTGACCTAATTTCTCTTTTTTTTAGATTACCATACAGTAAATGTCCTGGCCTATACTCGCATGATGGGAAACGGGTCCATGGATCAAGTAGTTGTTGTTTTGGTGAATGACAGCATATTTGCATACTTTGACCAGGAAAATAAGACATTTGCCCTACGCCCCAGTGCAAGCGCCGGGTTTTCTGTTTTAGAGAAGCGCGACAGCATTTTCTGCCTGGGCGAGGTGACAAAGGGATTCTATCGACAAGCTGAATACCTGGACAAACTCAAAGAGGAAACAAACTCATCAAAGCCACTTTTGGGTAAATCTGATCATCATCACTTACAACACGCCCTTCAGTCAATGTGTATACTGAGTTTCCCGAGGAAGAAGGACAAGCGAATGTCCTTTACTGCTATGCCACTGGGTTTTACCCTGGAGACATTGAAATAAACTTTCATCTAAATGGCCATAAGTCCATTGTGAAGGTAGAGACCTCTGACTTAATATACAGCAAAGACTGGACCTTCAGGGTGTACAAGTACATGACTATCACCCCGCAGACTGGAGACGAGTACACATGTGAAGTGACACACAGTAGTACGACTGAACCCACAATGAAAGCATGGAGTGAGTTTATTCCCTTTTTTAATTATGAAGAAATATACATTGGCAAAATCAGTAACACCGGTCTGCTCTTTTCTCAAGGGCCTGAATTTTCAGCATCCACATCACATCTCTACTGGGCTTATTTACTACCTTTCGGAATCCTGTTGGGCATCATGACATCTGTCCTGATTTTAAGAAGAAAACAGCGTTCTCAATTATAAAGATGCTTTGAAAAATTGCAGTATATACACTCACCTAAAGGATTATTAGGAACACCTGTTCAATTTCTCATTAATGCAATTATCTAATCAACCAATCACATGGCAGTTGCTTCAATGCATTTAGGGGTGTGGTCCTGGTCAAGACAATCTCCTGAACTCCAAACTGAATGTCAGAATGGGAAAGAAAGGTGATTTAAGCAATTTTGAGCGTGGCATGGTTGTTGGTGCCAGACGGGCCGGTCTGAGTATTTCACAATCTGCTCAGTTACTGGGATTTTCACACACAACCATTTCTAGGGTTTACAAAGAATGGTGCGAAAAGGGAAAAACATCCAGTATGCTGCAGTCCTGTGGGCGAAAATGCCTTGTTGATGCTAGAGGTCAGAGGAGAATGGGCCGACTGATTCAAGCTGATAGAAGAGCAACTTGACTGACTGAAATAACCCCTTGTTACAACCGAGGTATGCAGCAAAGCATTTGTGAAGCCACAACACGCACAACCTTGAGGCGGATGGGCTACAACAGCAGAAGACCCCACCGGGTACCACTCATCTCCACTACAAATAGGAAAAAGAGGCTACAATTTGCACAAGCTCACCAAAATTGGACAGTTGAAGACTGGAAAAATGTTGCCTGGTCTGATGAGTCTCGATTTCTGTTGAGACATTCAGATGGTAGAGTCAGAATTTGCCGTAAACAGAATGAGAACATGGATCCATCATGCCTTGTTACCACTGTGCAGGCTGGTGGTGGTGGTGTAATGGTGTGGGGGATGTTTTGTTGATTTGGAATGTTTTGGATGTTTTGGAAGCATTGTTTCTGACCATGTCCATCCCTTTATGACCACCATGTACCCATCCTGGCTACTTCCAGCAGGATAATGCACCATGTCACAAAGCTCGAATCATTTCAAATTGGTTTCTTGAACATGACAATGAGTTCACTGTACTAAAATGGCCCCCACAGTCACCAGATCTCAACCCAATAGAGCATCTTTGGGATGTGGTGGAATGGGAGCTTCGTGCCCTGGATGTGCATCCCACAAATCTCCATCAACTGCAAGATGCTATCCGATCAATATGGGCCAACATTTCTAAACAATGCTTTCAGCACCTTGTTGAATCAATGCCACGCAGAATTAAGGCAGTTCTGAAGGCGAAAGGGGGTCAAACACAGTATTAGTATGGTGTTCCTAATCCTTTAGGTGAGTGTATGTGCATGCATCTGTGAACTTTCGGGCTTATATAGGCTAGTGGATGAGCACAATAGTAATCTAATCAATCAGAGGATATATAAATTATTTATTTCATGTTTAATTTTAATGTAAATCAGTGTTTGCATACCAGTGTCCTTTAGTCATTATAAAATAAAATAAAAATATGTATTTGCTGTGCAAGACCCACTCTGAACACCCGATGGCAGCAGAACCCCTAAAATCTGTCTTTCTATAAATTCAACTTCACTACCTTTAAAATTTTAAAAGATTTAGGAGACAAACGAGATCAGGTGTAATACATAGGTTTTATGTCTGTATCTGCGCAGTATCACTATTATAGTTCACATTGTAATGCATAGATGAATGCGGGAATCCACGCATCGGTTCAACTGAATCATTTAAAAGAATCGACCCAAAAGAACAAATCGCGATTCAGACACCGCGACTCCTCAGGCGCTCAGTGGAGACTTCATGAGGAGAACAGGAGCATCTTTACTCACTTCTGCAACCGTTTATCAAACACTTCCTCTCAGGCTTGTTTCAGTGACTGTCAGACTGCACAGTTGGGAACCGTAAACACACTTGAGGATTAAAAACAACCGACACAAGAAGACAATTCTGCTGTTTTACAGAGACTCGGATACAGGAGGATGAATTTATCATACTCAGTTTTTCTCCTGCTAAACGTCTTATCACTGTACGACTGTAATGATGCAACTCAAGTAAGTATACTCGTATATTAAATGAATAATAATATTTAATTATAATAATTATATTAATATATAAATATAGCCTAGTATGAATTGGTAATTATACGCAATCTCGAATACTAACATTTGACAAGGCAGGTACTGTATTTAGGGTGAATTGAGGTTGATTGGGACACTTTGCCATTGAGATGACTGAGAGAAATCAACCTCAATTCACCCCTACATTTATCTGAATGCACATTGCATGATATTTTAGTTATCAAAAATAACCATGTTAATTTACAGAGGCCCCAAAAGCATTTTGACACTTTAGTCAGACTTAAAAACAAAAACCTGAACAAAATGTCAATGTCTCTTTATTTCATAATTTTTTGCTCAATGTCTTGAAATGTTATTTTTAGTGGTTCTAGGAAGTTATTGCATCTCAAGTGGAACACAGGTGTAGTTCACATTATTTTGAACAATATAACAAACCTCATATGCTTGATTTCATGTTTGGGTCAATGACATGACGTGCACATTTTTGTGTCCAAGTGCATTATTTTCTTTTAAAATAATTTGATAAATTCATGACATATAGGCTATCACTCACTTTATTCTATAAACCCGGTTTAGTAGTTAAATTCAAATGAATCAAAGTACATATTATTTGATGTTGTTTTGTTATCTTAACCCCCCACAATGTCAGGTGGTGCAACTATTCAAAATAATAAAAAATTAAGTCTTAATAATAAAAAATTAAACACTAAATACTATCATTAGCCTCATTTTAGTTTTTAAATCTCTCATATAAACAAATGTTACAAATACCAGTAGTTTTAAAGCTGTTGAGATTGAATTATTGGACATTTGTCCAATTAAAACTCAAATGTCTGGGTGGCACAACTGCAAACATGGCTCTTTTATTATGAATTGACATGGTAATGATAATGCATCATCCAGAGGAGCCCAACTGATCCTTGTGGCGGAGTGAAATGGTTTGTGTATCTCTCAAATACAGATAAAAGCTGTTCATTTCAAGTATGGGTAGGTTGGTACACTTTCCATGTCAGGTGGTACAACTACAGTATGTACATACAACTATTTGGTTGTACCGCCTGACATAAAAACAGTCAATGTTATGTAACAACTGAAACATTGTTCATGCATTACATCAGTTTTGATTTTTAAAAACACATTTTTGAAGCTTTATGTGTCAAATAAATCAATCTAATCTAATGACATTCAGGCATTTTAAGTGTGACTTGAGTGTTTTTGGAGCCAGTATGGGAGACAATCAAAGTTATATCATTAAATATGTCAGATGCATTTTTGTGTTTGATCCAGATTAGCACGGTCTCTATTTACTATGGCAAATGCTGAGTGAAATTTAAAGCCAATACATTTCCTCTCTCCCCTAACGAGGCTGTATTTAACGGCCATGAATAACATACAGGAGACCAGCCTTTTGGACAGAGGTCGTAGAGACATCTGCCTAACAGCTTTTTGTACAACTGCCATCGAGCTGCTGAAGAGAAAAAGCGAGTATTAGACGCTTACATGTGGTTCCTGGAGAGGACCTTAGAGGTTGCCCACTGACCGAATACACGGCCCAAATGCATCTGGGACAACACCGCTTCTGATAAATCGTTGCTGGAGTAATATTTGTGTTTCTAAGGGAACTTGGTTGTGTGCTGGCACACCGATGATGAGCTGCTAAACGCTGGCCTGAGCTTTCATGTCATGCCCCACAGGAGTCCCCATGACATCACCCACAACATCTGGCCTTGATAATTCATGTGTGCCATTTTTCATTTTCATGCAAAGCTAACGTTTAGTGGGAATGTTCCTTGCGATCGTTTTAGATGTCCAATATCTCCTCCATATGAGCTTGTGTTCTGTAATTTAGGGATAACTGCTTGCCATCAAATTGTAACCAGGTGCTCGGATGGTTTCTCAACTCGTGCACTTTTGTGCCTCAGGGTTGCATGGATAAGCACCGAGTGATGGGCATCCTGCGTCAAATGGAGAAGTTTCTTAAAGGACAGGAGGTCCGATTCACCGAAGGGCTTCGGATTATGAAATCCAAACTCACCAATCTTCAAAACTCAGTGTCCAAGTTCCCACAAGCAGACCAGTCATCGTGTAAGTAACACATAGCATGTTCATGTATCTCTGTTTATTCTAACTTACTGATTCCACGAGGAGCAGGTGTGTGTGTGTGTGTGTGTGTGTGTGTGATGTCATTTAGGCATCTGGAGTTGCTGCCGTCATATTCCTCGACTTGAGGGCACTGTAAAACATACATCAAAGCTGTATATGAAAGATGTAAACCTGCAGGCTGCTTCAGGATTTGAGGCCAGCGTTAAAACTATCACAGTCAAAAAAATGAACTTTCACTGTTGTTAGTTGCACTCAAATCATCCTTGTTCACATTACTTAAAAAACTCATGTAACTATCCATCCATCCATCCATCTTCTTCCGCTTATCCGGGGCCGGGTCGCGGGGGCAGCAGTCTAAGCAGAGATGCCCAGACTTCCCTCTCCCTAGACACTTCCTCTAGCTCTTCCGGGGGGACACCGAGGCGTTCCAAGGCCAGCGGGAGACATAGTCCCTCCAGCGTGTCCTTGGTCTTCCCCGGGGCCTCCTCCCGGTTGGACATGCCCAAAACACCTTCCCGGGAAGGCGTTCAGGAGGCATCCGGAACAGATGCCCGAGCCACCTCAGCTGTCCCCTCTCGATGTGGAGGAGCAGCGGCTCTACTCCGAGTTCCTCCCGAGTGACTGAGCTTCTCACCCTATCTCTAAGGGAGCGCCCAGCCACCCTGCGGAGAAAGCTCATTTCGGCCGCCTGTATCCGGGATCTTGTCCTTTCGGTCATGACCCAAAGCTCATGACCATAGGTGAGAGTAGGAACGTAGATTGACCGGTAAATCGAGAGCTTCGCCTTACGGCTTAGCTCTTTCTTCACCACGACAGACCGGTTCATCGACCGCATTACTGCAGAAGCTGCACCGATCCGTCTGTCAATCTCCCGTTCCATCCTCCCCTACTCATGTAACTAAATGAATTTAAATTTGCTGAGTTGTTTCAACTAAAAATTTGTATTGTCAGCTTTACTTAATAAGTGTTTGTTCGGTCAACTTAACATACTTAACATACAACTTAACAACTTAACTTAGCTGAGTCCATGGGCGTTGGAAGCAAAAAAAATGTGGGTGGGTCCTCTCAGAAAAAAACAATTACTGGAGATGCCATTTACACCATTTAAGTACTGTGCAAATATACGGCTTTGTTTGCTAAACGTCTGGTTTGGAAAGACAAAATTATGGAAATCACATTATCACTGAGAGTGGCAATAGTGTAGGGGTAAGACGCATGGCATCAAGTTTTGACGCAAATCTACCCGCGGTTCGAATCCGCCTTTTGCCGAACTCGCTCCATTTTCCCATCACATATCAGATCGGAAAGGCATTTATTATTTTTTTTAAATGAAGAAAATATTAGAATAGTGTAAATAAAGCATCTAACATGTGTTTAATAATAAGTGTTTATCGGTTAGGGGTAAGTAAACAGACGTGCTGAATTAAAGACGGTAAAAGTGAGTGGGTCCAATATCATTGATCGTAAAAAGTGGGTGGGTCTTGTCCCACCCACATACAATGGTTCCGACGCCCATGGCTGAGTGAAACGAACAAACTGGGCAGTGGATCTGCAGTTCCCAGCATGCTTTGCAAGGGACTGCATTAGGAGAGTAAATTTAGGGATTAAAGTGTTCTTTTATGTATTTAAGTAAAGGTGAAAGATGTTGTTAGTTTATGTTAGTGTTTATTGTTCAGTTATGTTGGACATTTAGAGGAGCTTCTGTAATTTTGTGGTTACTGTTATGCAGAAGAGTGCTGCCTGTGTTTAGGCTGTGGGCATTCTTATACGCACATTTATTAGATGGAATTCCTGCCCTCAATTAAGTTATTTTTGCATTTTGTTTCTAAGAATATGCTTTTTGTCATTTAATAGTTTTCCACTTACACTTGTAGAGCAAATAGTTAATTAAATAAGGTAAATTAAATCGATAAATGTGTTCCCCTTACATAATAAACTTTTATAAATTTAGCATAACATTATTAAGTAAACTGCACTTGTAATTATTATGTAACAGTGACAAATTCAAATGGTTTGTATCTACTTAAAGACATTTTGTCAGCTTTACTAAATTGTTATTTGTAAAAATTACTCAATATAGTTGCGTGGAACCACTTGACGCTGCTTTTTTGAGTAAATTCAACAAGTCATTTTTTTGAGTGCAGAAATCATTTTTGGTAACATGTATATAAATAAATATTAGATAAAACACATACTAAAAATATGCAAGCTGCCCTAAATTGGAAGATGAATAGCCTTAGTCAGGGTAGATTGTGTATATTTAATTTGACATCTATAAAAAACGAGGCACTGAGAGGTAAATGTACAGACTGTTCAATAGGGAGCACATACTTCAGCATTCATAATTCAACTGGGAAAAAAGCATTTTCAGTGCACAAAAGGGTTTTGAACATTACACATGACCTGGAACATCAAACCTGTTGAACAGACTGACAGATTTAAATTCAAGGTGAAGTGTGTAAATTCTGCACCTCTAGAATTACAAAAATATTGTTCTCAAACAGGTTTCTTTCCTGCTATTGGTTGAGTCAAGCATCAAGATGCAAACAGAGAAATTTCTTATGAGTCAATCTACAAATGGTCCACTTATAGTTTGTGTATAACATTTGTGTTCCGAAGATGAACGAAAGTCTTACGGATGACACGAGGGTGTAGACTGGGTAAACCCAGCCTGATCTGCCGCGATTTGATTTCGCCCTGCAACTCAGTCTGGAAACCTGTACATTCATTTCTACTGCTTCTGTTACACTTTTGCGGGAACCAATCACAGACTGGCTTATCCACCTGGGGCGCTATTGGCGGGTTTAACACGTTGATCACGCCTCTTGTGGTCTGATTGGTAGAAGGACTAACCAAATTGCGTACCGAGTCATTTGAATTATGCTCGTTTATCACGCCTCTTTTGCAGTAGAAAATACAGAGCAGACTCCCCAGACCAATGTTCAATCTTAAATGGAGCTTGGTCTGGTGATAGCCAGACAAATAAGGGTGAGTAATTAACGACAGAATTACATTTTTTGGCAGAACTAACCCTTTAAATATGTTTTCTGACTAAAGCCTAGTGTTGGAATGAGGTGTTTTAATCAGGAAAATGAACGAGTTGCACTGAAGGGTCTTCAGTTAAACATTTCCCCATGCAAATGTGTTTCTTGAACGAAAGAGCGTGTTTTAGTTGGCGATAAAAGTATTCAGTCAATAAAAAAAATTGTTTTTGGACAGTAATTCTGACATAGAGGATTTATTAATCCTAATAAATGAGTTGAAATGCTGTAGAATTCCAACAAATCCAAGATCTCTCGAAATCTATTTGTATTTTATAAGCATGAAATGACTTCCTTCCTTCAATTGAGTGGTCTGGCTGCTTCTTCAGGTTTGGAAAGGAGTCCAAGTTCTCGATTACTCTCAGTACTCCACGGATGATGTGAATGGGTCGGATGTGAGGCTGTGTCATTTGGCCCACGCTGATGCGCATTTCATGAACCGGGGTTGGCGGCAGCCATCATCAAGAATTACTTTGGCGTTTGTAGCAGCCAGTGCTTGACAGGACAGAATGAAGTAGATTCTGTGACAAACTACTGATCATCTACTAAATTGCTGCGCTGATGTGATGGGATTGTGCATTTTTTTATTCCCCATTGTGCAAAGAACTATTTTAAAAACATGCTCACTGTTGCTCAGTGTCCTGCTTTTCTTCAACATTTAAAAAAAGAAATGAATAAATCCAACATGCATTGGATATTTCCTTTCACTTATTACATAAGAAATAGCATTTGCAGTTTTAAATGTGCACTGAATTCATGGAAAATGCATAATGGTATTAACATGCTTTTTTAAATGATACCACAGTAATGATGAGTCTAAAAACAACAGCATATTTACTTCCATATTGTGTCATATTTTGTAATGAAACAGAATATTCAGAACAAAAATGTTTGAGTTCGGTGTTATTTTAGTTTCATTGTAATAGATACTAGTTTCTTAGCTTCTTTTTAAAAATGTTTATATAGTTTTTATTTATTTATTTCAGTTTTAGTCATTTCAGTACAATGAAACAAAATAAGTTTTATTTTATATATATATATATATTTTTATTTTATTTTTTATATATTTTTTATGATTTTAGTTTTAGTTAACTATAATAACCCTGGCTTTGATGATTTGAAGTTGTTTCAGAAGCATGAATTGTGCACAATAAGTCAACTTTGATTTTATATTTACTTCAATAAAGCATAAACGTCCTACAAGCACCAGCTCTTGTTTTTCTGCATGGTTCATGTGGTATTGTTCACGTATTCGTAAGCTGTCTGTATGAAATGAGGCATTTCCCATCCATCTTTTCCCATGACGGTTCCCAACATCAAGTAACATGTGCCTGCCTTCCAGCAAAATATCTCAACATTTTTCAGCATGCGTGACTTCCGTCCCTCATGTAACCCTTCTCTGACATTCCTCCTCACCTCCCCCTCTCTTTATGTCTCTTTCTCCTGTTTTTTCATCTCTAGCCCAGTTCTCATGCCCACCTCTGGTGGCTCCGACCCACGGCAGGAAGTTTGGCTCAAAGTACCTGGTGGGTCATGAGGTCCATTTCACGTGTTCTCAGGGTTATCGCTTGATGGGGCCGGGGACACGGGTGTGCCAGGAGAACGGCACCTGGAGCGGAGCTGGTGTCATCTGTAAAGGTGGGTCAAAAAGTGTAAAGTAAATATGCTTCATACACTGTTAACCATGGAAGCTCAACACAAGTGAACATCATACTAGACTATCCAGAGACAACCAAGAAAGCTTGACCTAAAAAAGGATTATGTTTTAAATGATTATAGATTAGAAACTCAAAAATCAGATAAAGCAGCATGTATCATCATCACACATACACTATATTTCCAAAGGTTTTGGGACTTTAATGACATCCCATTCTTAATCTGTAGGGTTTAATATGCAGTTGGCCCACCCTTTGCAGCTCTAACAGCTTCAACTCTTCTGGCAAGGCTTTCCACAAGGGTTAGGAGTGTGTTTATGGGAATTTTTGACCATTCTTCTAGAAGCGCATTCATGAGGTCAGGCACTGATGTTGGACGAGAAGGCCTGGCTCTCAGTCTCCGCTCTAATTCATCCCAAAGGTGTTCTATCGGGTTGAGGTCAGGACTCTGTACAGGCCAGTCAAGTTCCTCCACACCAAACTCGCTCATCATGTCTTCATGGAGCGATGCTTTGTGCACTGGTGCGCAGTCATGTTGGAACAGGAAGGGGTCATCCCCAAACTGTTCCCACAAAGTTGTGAGCATGAAATTGTCCAAAATGTCTTGGTATGCTGAAGAATTAAGTGTTCCTTTCACTGGAACTAAGGGGCCAAGCCCAACCTCTGAAAAACAACCCAACACCATAATCCCCCCTCCACCAAACTTTACACATGGCATAATGCAGTCAGGCAAGTCCCGTTCTCCTGGCAACCGCCAAACCCAGACTCGTCCATCGGATTGCCAGACAGAGAAGCGTGATTGGTCACTCCAGAGAACACGTGGGCTTTACCCCACTGCACCTCACGCTTTGCATTGCACTTGGTGATGTAAGGCTTGGATGAGCTGAAGGC
The DNA here is from genome assembly GCA_023566225.1 of Romanogobio albipinnatus. Taxonomy (NCBI): domain Eukaryota; kingdom Metazoa; phylum Chordata; class Actinopteri; order Cypriniformes; family Gobionidae; genus Romanogobio; species Romanogobio albipinnatus. The sequence goes on from CM042258.1 coordinate 5,715,893, forward strand.
CACATGAAGTTTGGAGGTCTGTAGATACTGACTCTGCAGAAAGTTGGCGACTTCTGTGACCCTCAGCATGCGCTGACCCGCTCTGTGATTTTAAGTAGCCTACTACTTCGTGGTTGAGTTGCTGTTGTTCCCAATTGCTTCCACTTTGTTATAACACCACTAACAGTTGAGCGTGGAATATTTAGTAGTGAGGAAATTTCATGAATGGACTTATTGCACAGGTGGCAACCGATCACGGTCCCACGCTTGAGTTCACTGAGATCCTTCTCTCACAAATGTGTGTAGAAGCGTCTGCATGCCTAGTGCTTGATTTTATACACCTGTGGCCATGGAAGTGATTGAACACCTGAATTCAATGATTTGGAGGAGTGTCACAATACTTTTGGCAATATAGTGTACCTCACACATTCTCTGCTATGTAACAGCTATGCACCATGTAACTATATCTGTGTTATTAAGCAGAATTCCTGGACTAAGACACACATTTTATTGTTGTATTGTGAGCTGGGTAATCTGAAATCCCATTGAGAGTGACACTACTGAGATAGTGCCTGAATACCTGTGCTTGTGAAAGAAACTGACTGTGAACACCACAGCTAGCAAAACGAACACTACACACACAGGCACAGAGATAAGGAGTGGGTAAAGAAAGAGAGGCATTCTTCGCCTCTGAGCTGCACTGAATGAAGCACTCGTTAAAGAAGCATTAAGTGTCCCGAAACGCAGCAAAACACCTGTACTTGCATTCCTTTCCATGGTGCGTCTCAATGCCTTCATGCTTCGGGTTCAACTCAGCTTGCTACTGTAAAAAGAGCCAGATTCATAGGTCAAGTTTCAGCTCGGACTGCAGATACACTGCCACACAAAAGTTTGGACACACTCGACTGAACTCGTGTTTCTCGTGACCTTAAAAACGTTTGACCTAAAGGCTTCTGTTTGAACTTAATTGTGTAGACAAACAAAGTTACAATAAAGTTAACATGAACTAACAATGAACAGTTGTATTTGTATTAACCAAAGTTAACAAAGATGAATAAATACTGTAACGTGCTCATTGCTAGTTAATGTAAAATTGCTAGTAAATTATTTTTTCTAAAGGTTTCTGTCATACAACATTTTAATTATTTTAATAACATTTTTAATGGATGGAGGAGGTGGTGTGGGAATTAGTAAAAAATAAATAAATAAATAAATAAAGAGTTTTCACACAAACAAAATGAAAACCTGGCTACCGGTTCAATATAGAATCGACTATAAAATTTTACTATTAGTCTACAAATCCTTAAATAATCTTGCACCAGCTTATCTATCAGATTTACTTCACCCATATACTTCAAATCAAAAACTGAGATCAGGAAACAAATCCCTCCTTCATATTCCTAGAACCCGGTTGAAAAAGAGGGGAAACCGTGCTTTTGAAGTGGTGGGCCCCACTCTGTGGAATAATCTTCCTATTGAACTGAAAAAGGCTTCCACTCTATCTGAGTTTAAAACAGCGCTAAAAACCCATTTGTTTAGAGTAGCTTTTAATGTGTAACCTGATCGTGTTTTAAGGCACCATATTTAGATTGAGGATTGTGATGTCGTTAGTTCAATGTGTATTGTGTATGTGACTATTGTACAGCACTTTGGTCGGCCAAAAGCCGGTTGTAAATGTGCTTTAGAAATAAATAAACTTGAACTTGAAACTTGAACTTGAAAAGGTCCAGTTGCCTAATGAGAAATTATTTGTCATGAAAAATGTTAAATAATTAAATGTAATATATATATATATATATATATATATATATATATATACACACTCACCTCAAGGATTATTAGGAACACCTGTTCAATTTCTCATTAATGCAATTATCTAATCAACCAATCACATGGCAGTTGCTTCAATGCATTTAGGGGTGTGGTCCTGGTCAAGACAATCTCCTGAACTCCAAACTGAATGTCAGAATGGGAAAGAAAGGTGATTTAAGCAATTTTGAGCGTGGCATGGTTGTTGGTGCCAGACGCGCCGGTCTGAGTATTTCACAATCTGCTCAGTTACTGGGATTTTCACGCACAACCATTTCTAGGGTTTACAAAGAATGGTGTGAAAAGGGAAAAACATCCAGTATGTGGCAGTCCTGTGGGCCAAAATGCCTTGTTGATGCTAGAGGTCAGAGGAGAATGGGCCGACTGATTCAAGCTGATAGAAGAGCAACTTTGACTGAAATAACCACTCGTTACAACCGAGGTATGCAGCAAAGCATTTGTGAAGCCACAACACACACAACCTTGAGGCGGATGGGCTACAACAGCAGAAGACCCCACCGGGTACCACTCATCTCCACTACAAATAGGAAAAAGAGGCTACAATTTGCACGAGCTCACCAAAATTGGACAGCTGAAGACTGGAAAAATGTTGCCTGGTCTGATGAGTCTCGATTTCTGTTGAGACATTCAGATGGTAGAGTCAGAATTTGGCGTAAACAGAATGAGAACATGGATCCATCATGCCTTGTTACCACTGTGCAGGCTGGTGGTGGTGGTGTAATGGTGTGGGGGATGTTTTCTTGGCACACTTAAGGCCCCTTAGTGCCAATTGGGCATCGTTTAAATGCCACGGCCTACCTGAGCATTGTTTCTGACCATGTCCATCCCTTTATGACCACCATGTACCCATCCTCTGATGGCTACTTCCAGCAGGATAATGCACCATGTCACAAAGCTCGAATCATTTCAAATTATTTTCTTGAACATGACAATGAGTTCACTGTACTAAAATGGCCCCCACAGTCACCAGATCTCAACCCAATAGAGCATCTTTGGGATGTGGTGGAACGGGAGCTTCGTGCCCTGGATGTGCATCCCACAAATCTCCATCAACTGCAAGATGCTATCCTATCAATATGGGCCAACATTTCTAAAGAATGCTTTCAGCACCTTGTTGAATCAATGCCACGTAGAATTAAGGCAGTTCTGAAGGCGAAAGGGGGTCAAACACAGTATTAGTGTGGTGTTCCTAATAATCCTTTAGGTGAGTGTATATATATATATATATATATATATATATATATATATATATATATATATATATATATATATATATATATATATATATATATATATACATACACACACAGTACCGGTCAAAAGTTATTATTTTTAATGTTTTTCAAAGAAGTCTCTTATGCTCAAGAAGCCTGCATTTATTTGATCAAAAATACAGAAAAAAAGTGAAATATTATGACAATTTAAAATACTGGTTTTCTATTTTAATATACTCTATAACTTATTCAAAAAATCAAAGCTGAATTTTCATCATCATTCCTCCAGTCTTCAGTGTCACATGATCCTTCAGAAATCACTAATATGAGGATTTATTATAAATGTTGGAAGTTGTGCAGTTTTATAATTTTTTATATCTAGTGACACTTTTTCAGGATTCTTTGATGAATAAAAAGTTTAAAAAAGAGCAGCATTTGTTTAAAATAGAAATCGTTTGTAACAATATACACTACTGTTCAAAAGTTTATAAATCTTCAAATTAGTGTTATTGTTAAAGCTGCACTATGTAAAAATAATTTCAGTAAAATATCCAAAAACCACTACGCCAGTGTTATATATTTTGTTCAGCTGAGTACTTACAATATCCCAAATGTTTCCAACTATTTGTAAATCGTGAGAAATTGCTATTTTACCCGAGGAACCAGGACATGTGAGGGAGTCGCCTGTCGATGACATCATATCTGCGTTCCCCTCGGTTTCTGGTTTTATTCTGCAGAAACACTTTACTCTCACTGCAGTGTGAACATGTGTCATAGCAGCCGCTGAGAGAACGCACAGAGTAACGTCATAACATCATGAACACACTCAGATGTGTCTAATATGATAAACAGAGCTGCGTTACCTCATACTCATGACCGGAAAAGCGGAGATGGCGCCGGCAACTGTGTCATAATAAAAGTCCCGCTGCTTGTGAGGTGTGTGTTGCGTTCATCTTATTAACAATCGCTCTAGCGGTTCCTCAGCTCCACAACACTCGCTCTGCTTCACACTACAGTAACGGTAATAATCACATCAACATGGTTTCTGCCCGAGTCCTATCCCGATTCTTTTCCACCGGCTGTGAGGTGAAGACCACATGTCCCAAGAGTCTGGGCTCAAACTTAGCGTCATCAAACTACGCCTTTGTTTTGAATAGGCGACCTCTAGCAGGGGGAAAAGTTACATAGTGCACCTTTAACTACAACTATTAAAAAGGAATTTTTTTTTTTTGAAAATCGTAAATGTTGCCTTGAAATAAAACAAGTTTAAGTTAAGTACTAAAATGAATTCAAATAAAAATAAACACTGTAAACAATATTTTGCTTTATCTCACCAGTTTTATTTTTGACTCTGAAGTGGAAACATCTTCCATAAGATCGCACAGTTCCTCCTTCAATAGTGTTTAAAAGCATCCCAGGGTGCACCTGGAATGCATAATATAGAATCAGAGTTTTCATGTTTTGCTCACTAAATCATTCCCATCACTTCCATTTGGGGTATTTCATCGTTTTTATACTTGACCGCTCTAAAATGAGAAAATATTCTTAACAGAGAATGAATAGATGTGTCGAGCTTTAGACTGGTAGTCTGTGTTTCGTGTGTAAAGTCTCAGTGGGCAGAGGTTAAGCTCATGCACACATCTCATTAAGCGGCCCATGCTCCGATAGCACGCAACTATGCTAAGCATGCTATTGATGACTTCCTTTAATATCGCTGCTGGCAGCATTCGGGACATTCCAAGTGGTACAGTGGGACGGGGCGTGCGTGCCGCAGTGTGTTTGAAAGGGGCGTGTGTTTGAGAAGAGTTTGGGTTTGAAAGGCAGCACAGACAGTGTAATGTCTATATTTCTGCAGGTGGGTGTAAGCGAGTCTATTTTGAGAGTTTTGCTTCCGAAAGCACCTCTCAGAGTGGATGAAAAAACAGCAATATGTTCATAAGGAGTTTTGAAATAGTTTGGGGACTGAAGTGAACCTTTTACATCTGCAAATTCCCGTGCTTAAGCCTCCTGGGAAGGAAAATAAACAGGAGAAGGATTGTGAGCGCTGTTGTCGAAGAAAAATTCCTTTTGCCGGAGAGTTAAAACTTTAGATTCCAAACCTCCTTTTTCTCATTCACTTTCAGTGTCTTTCTACTTAAATGTCCTTGAGTCTGATGTGTAATGGGATGTTTATTTAACTGGACAACTGGATTTCTTTTCGCCCTGAGATTTCCCTGTAGAAGAGCTGTAGAAAACAATTACATGTAAAAAAAAATGTACATTGTGACATTATTTTCATAAAAATTAAGCAAAACGTCTCGGTTACGTATGTAACCCTCGTTCCCTGAAAGAGGGAACGGAGACGTACGACGGAACTGACCAACGAATTGGGATCTGATCTCAGAGACCAATCTACTTCGAGTGTGTTAAAAACGAGCCAATGGAGATTGGCATGCGATCCACGCATTCCACACGGGTATAAATAAATAAATAAAATAAATAAATAAGGAAATGGAATGCTAGATCATTGCTTTTTTCTGCTGAGGAGCCGAACTAGTGACTCGGCCCCCTAGCGGAAGCGCAGCACCTGGCGACGGGACGTATGTCTCCGTTACCTCCTTCAGGGAACGAGGGTTACATACGTAACCGAGACGTTCCTTTTCAGTCGGTCACGTTCGACGTTCGTCGGAACTGACCGACGACTTGGGATCCCTACCAAAACGCCAGGGCGCTGGCCCTTCCAGCGTCCTGCTTGAGCGCACTGGACCGTCTTAGATGGTACGGAAGTCAGGGCTCCAAGCAGGGAGTTCAGTCACTGCTGTTTCTGCGAGACCCACCCAGTGTGACTATTGGATAACGCTGGGAAGTGTGCCCGTCTCGGGAGATGGTACACTGCGGAGCCACGTCCTTCAGTGGAAGGATTGGTGGCGGAATACACATAAGGACTAACCTGGCAGGGTAGTGCAACATATGGCAGTCTCTGGGGTGGTTCCAGCCTGGTTCCAGGGGGGAAAGAACACACCCAGAGACGACAGAGCGGGCTCTGTCATGGGAAAGACACGGGGCTAGCCAGTAGGGTAGCAGGTACCGTGGAAGAATACACATATGGGGTTGCAGTGAGGGAACCGCTACATATGGAACCCAGCCTACACACACGTTCCACAAGCATACGGGTGCAGGCCTGGCGTCAGACGGCCGCAAAGTCTGGCACCACAGGGGTGACGGAGGAGCTCGACAGGGTTAGCCGTTTCCGGGGAACACAACTGGAGACAATAGACGCACGTATCCGGCCCAGAGGGCGGGAGTGGCGTTGCAAGCC